>VNKQ01000020.1:0-600000 GCA_016508695.1 Hyphodiscus hymeniophilus | reverse complement strand
GGAAAAGTTATCGATTACTGCAGAAACCTTTAAAGTAACTTCCCGAGACAACCCACCGAATCTCCGCCTTAAAAGCGGAATTAAGCTAGAATGTCTTCATGGGCAACACAGGGTTCTTGCTGCCAAAGAACATCTCATTCCATCTCTCAGGTGGTGGATAGTTGATCTATATAGCACAGGCCAGTGTATTTCAGTCGATTCCACATTCACGCTAACATGGTGCCAGATCTTGAAATAGACACCAAAGTAACTCTACGAGAAGGGTATTCGTATTCTGCAAAATACACCTCCGGTGAAATATTTCGGTATATTCGACTTTGTCACTACGACAACGACTCTTTAGGAGTTCAACGTTGGCGGGGAAGGCTTAGTGACTCTCAAAATCAATCTCTATCGCAGCTTTTGAAGCGGGAAAAGCTCATGAAAGCCTTAGACTCTGTCCTTCACATCCAGGGGCTTTGGAGAACATTCTATGTGGGATCAATGGACGTGTTCTTGAATTTGAAATGTGATGATGTAAGTAAATACAGCTATTTTCCTCTCAAACCGTCCAAATCTGATACGTTTTAGGAAATAGCTCAATGCATCAAATTCATCAAGAGTGTCCTGACACATGTGATCGGCGATGATATATCAACACTGATGGAAACCGATCCCTTCACCATCGAATCGATACAATCGAGGGCTCCGGCTCTCTCAAAGTCCGACTTTGAATATATTCAAAAGCACATGCGCCCTGGTGGATTATTCTTCCCCGCCATAACGGACTCTGTCCGGAGGACCGACATCGCGCAGCGCCTTCTCGCCACTGAAGAGTTGATTCCGAGCCTCTACACACTTATTAAAGACATCCGATATCTGAAGCAGCCGGCCGCTATCTTAGACAGTCTCCTTCCAAAATGTCGAAAGAAAACTCTTCGCCAGCGGTATAACTTTCATTTCACGGGAGTAGAATCGCGCGAAGACACCATCGAACTACAGCAGAGTGTATTTTCTTATTTGACTATTTCCAACACCCGTTTAGACTCTTTTGATATCTCATATCAACAATTATGGCTTTGTGCATATCGAATCTGTAAATACTCAAATGCATACGGTCAGCATCAAGTCGCAAATCTTGCTCACCGATTGGGCTTCTCAAGCACGGAGATTAATCAGGAATTGAAAAAAGATCCCGACCAAGCCGTGATAGAGAAAGCAGTTATCGAGGCAGTCAGTATCCTTCGGCCCAACGACAAGTTTGCCTTCAACGTCAATCAGGCTAAACAGCTTATCGCTTCATTTCACAACTGTATGGAAGAGATTGTACAAGCTCCTGTAAAGTCATCTCCTCCTTCAATCACAGTGGCTGGATCAGGGGAGCCTTTGGCTAGAAGGTGCGGGTCCAGCTCCGCTGATACTCATGATCTCGAAAACCTCTTTATTGATAAGGTACATGCTCCTCTTCAAGAATATCAGAAGGGCGGGGACGAGATCAGCTCTTTCTACGTCAAGAGATCCCGACATAGAGCTTTTTTTGGCGCAGTGAGCCTCGCTGAGGATCGGGAAGGTTCATCCAGCGGATTGTTCCCGACGGAGGCATCTGTCGAGCAAGGAACCACTACTATGGCTCGTCAAGCTGAAGTGCCGGCTGGACTGGGCGGATCTAGTCAGTCCGCAGGGGCATTAGATTCAAATTCAATCCAAAACTCTGAAATTCGGACTGTGGGTCAGGTTGTGCAGTATACTGGGCGGATGGTGAGGTTCAAGGAGCACAATGTAACGACTCAGGAAGTACCGTTCGAGAAAGAGGCTGTGAACGAGCAAGCCCGAGTGTATGCCAATCAGGGAAAAAAGTTATCTGTGCAGAATAGTGGTCACTTCATTTGGCATGACTGTTTTGACATTCTCTGCAAGACAAGACAGTCGACGGTACAGGTATTCACTAATGTCCAGCCCATCAACGGAAAGCGTCACTACAATCAAGACTTGCCAGATAGCCTCCAACCCATGACGAAAGAGTCATTTGAGTTTGAGATGGAGGAAAGTGACCCGGAGCTTTGAACGTTGGAACATAAAGAATGGATTATTTGTCGAAGATCTGCATCTTCTTAATGAAGGAGACACAGCTAAAAAAATTCCAACTCAGAAAGAAAGCTCGGTGTTGGGGATTCAATCCCCAGTGTAGACAAGATAAGTAGACTGAAGTTCGTACGTAGTTATAACCATATCCTGATTTTCTCTGATATTCTTTAGTATATTTGACGACTTGAGCCAAGATCACATGACAGTCACCACATCTCCGAAGGCACTTGGGTTAATTAAAACGTCATATAATTTCCCTTACGCAATTATTTGCCAATGCAGAAGTCAACACTAACTAATCATATCTTTCCAAAGTGGATTACAATCTCTTTGTGGGAGGTAAGCACTTTGTGGTCCACTTGCTTTTGAAATCACCTGATCATCTATGGCGTAGTTTATCTCATTTATTGGTCTTCGTCTTCGTGCATCGATTATGGACCGTCACGTTCCTTCGGTCATCACTAGGTAAGTAGGGTCGTCGCCTTATCATGTGTAGATCAAGTGCCATCGTCTGTTCTTCTGTGAGAGGCTAACTTACCTCGTCTGATTTATAAGTCGCTTTCGGATGAGATGACCCAGCTGCAGGATGATCATGGGATGCGATAATGCCAAACCACATCGCCATCCAGAACACCCTCGTTACCGAGATCACCCATATGATCTCGATCCACTCTCGGCACCTTTAAACCCTGTATCAATTATCATTATCGATGATCTCTCACACTTTCAAGTATGACCAATCTTTTGGTCTTGCAATGGAATAATCTTAATGGCTCATACCACGAAACGCCTGGCTACGCGGCGACTACTGTCCCGTGGTGACTCAGCAACAATTGCACCGTGGACTAGGATAATATAAATACAGTCCTGGTCAATAGGAATGATAAGTTCTTGAAAATCACAGAGCCATAATTTGCTTAAACATTTCTTTGAAGTTCTCATGGCTCCGGTAAGTTCCCTATGTTGGCTCTAAGGTTCATGTTCTTAACTGTGCTGCAGCCCGAGGTTCTCCCATCGATTACAATCGCCGACGAAGAACCGCAAACACCAAGAGTAAAGACAATCAATGTTGCCGATGAGCACGATTGGCAATATCGGGCTTATCATGCCGAACAGGAGCTTGGTGTAGAGCGCACAAGGCTCGAGCGAGAGAGGAGAAGGACCCGGCGGTTTCAAATCCAGATTGACGAATCTATTGGAAAACTAGCACGATCGACTCAAGATTATGATCAGATAATGTACCAATTCCAACTTCTTTCTAATGTCAATGCGGCTCTCGCGCGGGAACTCGAGAAAGCAAAGTTAATAGTGGAGACATTGGAGGCTGTGGTTTTGACGCTTTACAAACTCTCTCCCGATCGAGACGTTAGCAGAGGATCGGCACAAAGTGATGGGAAGGCGGCTATCAGTTGACAGAAGTCCGTGTTTATGGGTCGCTAGGATTGGAAGGTACTGTCATTTAGAGAATTAAAAACTTGACATTACATAAAGGGATGTGAATAAGCATATGGAACCAAATTTTCGCTAATGCTACATTTCATTCACCCGCCATCAAAAGCTGCATCACCCCCTTCGATGACTGATTCGAGTAAGTCGTGTGACTCCGACAAGCCTGCACATCTACCCAGCTGCCACGTATTGGGAGTGATGGAAATCAAGCTCTTGACAGCAACCTCAAGTAATTTGCGATTCTTAACGTCCATCCCTGCGTGCCGAAAAAACCGGTGTGCCGAAAAACCTTTTCAGTTTGGGGGTCTTAAAACTCCACCATCTAGATATATAAAGCTACAATCTGTTTGTTGTTGTTCTTCAGCTATTTCTTTATAAGGCATCGACTTGTAACCAGAAAAATACTAAAGTTTGGTTGTACTATCGATCGTCTTATTGAGAGCGTCAAAAACCGCCATAGGTATTACCCCCTGCTCTGTCATGACTATTAACCTGTCCACAGAATCCGGGGCCTTAGTATGGAGCTTCTAATAAGTCTGAGTCTAAATATAAAGTTTGAAGACATAGAGTATAGGGAAACCTGCCTGCCAGATTTATCCGGACAAAGGTGGGTGGTACACAAAATGCCGCATCTTAATAAGCGAGAAAGGATTTATCGTCTCTACCTAATACTGTATTCAAGGCCACGTGAATCGTATTCTGCACCACGACTTATATATATATCACGTGAAGATGTGGCGCAGTGTGGCGTGCTTCTGGAAGTTTCCACAGGCAGTCACATTTCTAATTCCGTAGAAGTTGCTAGTAAGGCGTTTCAATCCCCATTTCCATCCATATCCCCATTACTATGTAAGGTACGGAGGTATGTGCCTATAAGCGACCGCGCCAGTAAAGCCCTTGCAGAGGCCTCCCTGCCGGGAGAGCCTCGAACATATGATGCCAGATCAAAACGCAGTGGAGTCCCTCTAACTACCTTGTACCATCGTGATCATGGGCGACGCTCGAAAGAAGAGAAAGCCCAGGGCCAACAATATCTCACTCCGTCGGAGGAGAAAGCCCTTGAGAAGTATTTGAAACTAATGGCTGACCTTGGGAATCCTGTGCGAATCAAGTGCCTACCTGCCCTTGCCTTTAGTATCGCCCGCCAGCGTTCAATGAACAAAGCGCCCAAGCCTCCAAGTAAGAACTGGCCTCGGGGCTTCCAGAAGCGTCATCTAGCACTCAGAACACGTCGAGTACGCGCGATGGCCTGGGAACGCCACGAGAATAATATCTATGATAAGATAACACATTGGTTTGAGGTGATCGGAGAGGTATTAGAAGATCCGGCTATCCTACCAGAGAATGTCTATAACATGGACGAGACAGGAGTCATGCTATGCATGCTTGGCTCTATTCAGGTCCTGATAGGTAAGGACGACCCGCGAGACTATAGAGGCGCGGGTGTCAAGCGCACGATGGTTACCGCCATCGAATGCATTAGTGCAAACGGTAGGTCTTTATTACCAATGATCATCTGGCCAGCCACAACCCATCGAAGCAACTGGACAACGTTCCCTACCCCTGGATGGCACTATGCGTGCTCCGAGTCTGGGTATACCGACTCTAAGATCAGCTTGGAGTGGCTCAAGCGCGTTTTTGATCCCCAAACGAGAAAACAGGCTAACCAGAAGCCGCGGGTACTGATTTGTGACGGCTTCGGGACGCACGAAACCCTCGAAGCCTTAGAGTTTTGTTTCGAAAACAACATTCTCCTATGCCGCCTCCCCTCCCACACCTCCCACAAGCTCTAGCCCT
This sequence comes from Hyphodiscus hymeniophilus, assembly GCA_016508695.1. Classification (NCBI taxonomy): domain Eukaryota; kingdom Fungi; phylum Ascomycota; class Leotiomycetes; order Helotiales; family Hyphodiscaceae; genus Hyphodiscus; species Hyphodiscus hymeniophilus. Next base: position 594,690 of record VNKQ01000020.1, on the reverse strand, counting down.
GCGACGTCGGGGTGTTTGCACCCTTGAAAGCAGCTTACCGCGACGAGGCTGAGAGGCTGTTCCAAGGAGGGGCAAACACAGTCGGCAAGCAACATTTCACCTCTCTGTATAGCCCTGCCAGGGAAAAGGCGTTCACGAGGAGAAATATCAGGGCCGCATGGGCGTCCTGTGGTCTATTTCCGTTTAACCCAGACAGAGTCCTTAGGGTGACACCGAGGCCCCCCGCTCAGTCAATGGTCCCAAGGGCCGAAGAGATAAAGGTGGGATGTCATCAAGACGAAGTACCGCAAACGCCTGTGACGCCAGTGTCAGCAGAGGGTCTTGCGTCGCTATATAATCTCATCAGACAGGATGCTCATACGCTTGGTGGGACGAGTATACAGCGCCTAGAGAGGCATATACAGAAGCTGGCCAATGCCGCTCAAGCATCCTTTGCCGAACGTGCCATCCTCGATGCCGAACGTGCCCTCCTCTATAATCAAAATCAGACGTTGATTAGCATGAACAATGAAGCCAAAGTCCGCCGATCAACCAGGTCAATCGTACTAGGGAAGGCGAAGGTGATGAGCTTTGAGGACATCGAGGTGGCACGAGCAGCACGTGCTGCAAAGGAGGTTATCAAGGGCAAGGGAAAACGTGGTCGGAAGCGTAACAGTGATGCGCTAGAGGCAGGTGAGCCCCAGGGAGACGAGCCAGAGCCAGAAGTTGCGCGTGCTGCGAAAGGAGTTAGAAAGGGCAGAGGAAAACGTGATCGGAAGCGTAAGAGTGTTGCGCTGGAGGTAAATGAGCCAGAGCCGGAGCCACAGCCAGAAGTGGCGCAGATAATCGAAGCGCCAGGCGCATGGAGGGCCCCAGTGGCCCGGATGTACTAAAGCGTATGTTGCAGAGAACAGATTGCTGTAAGAGCAACAGAAATTAGTTTGCGACTGGTTTTCTTGAGGCAGCTCGCGCAGGCCTCGCGACTTGTTACTATAGAGTAGAATTAGATTTCGTCGTAATGGATGGGAAGTTGCAATAAATCACCTTCTGCCAGTGATCAGCAAGTAGTCTTCGCGCGCATCTAGGGTCTGTGTTATCCTCTCTTATACGGCGGCACTAAGTTAGAGGCAGTCTGCCTGCCGTGATCATTGACCAGTCAATTCGCAGCTACGCTTCGAGATTATATATTACAGATGGTGTCACCTGCTTGCAAACGTGACAGATATGCTCAATGCCAGAAGTCCTTTCCACTATACTTGTTCCCGATCAAAGCTTTTCCACCCTCTTTAACCTCGACGCCATCATACTTGTGAGATGCCCCAATCGCACCTCTACTCCAGTCACTGCTATATGCGTCTCCAGTCTGAGCCTGCCCTGTGATCCCGATGTTCGAGTACTAATGACCTGCAATTACTTCCTTTACCGTTTTTTGAAGCAGGCTATCGACACCCGTAGCTGCATCCTCAACCAACTCAAGAGATTGCTTGTCGCCAATCTCTGCTACTTCTTGTTGGACAAGCGTAGATTGAGCCTGAGGTGCGGGGAATAATCTTTCGATGTCGTCGATAAGTGAGACGATTTGTTCCAGGAGATCTTTCAAAGTGGACCTGTGATAGAGAGCCCAGCTAGCAAGCTTTAAGAATCGACCCTTCTTTTGACGCTGTATAGCCAAGCCTTTCATCTTATTGTCCAGCACAACCAGCTCCGGATCTAAATCGGCTGTCGAGTACACCGAGAGATCTTCGCCAGCCTTCGCAGTCAACTTGTACTTCTTGGACATACTCTCGGTGTCGGCAAAGAGCACAAGAATTTGGAGCAACGCATCCTTTGCCAGTTGGATCTCGGTCGTAGTAGCATCCTGCCTGCCTAGTTTAGAATCATCGTAGATGTTAACAGACTCGCCCCATCGTGTAAGACGGAGTCTCGCACAGTCGAGAGCAAGCTTGCTGGTTTGGAAGTCTCGACCGAAGTGGCGGCCAAACTGAACGTACTCAAAGCAGTCAACACAAGCAGTGAAAGCAGATGCAATGCCAATAGCACCAGAGACAATACCGAACGGCTCCGCCATTGTTAAGAGAAATAATATTGCGAAAGACACACTGGAGGTTGACGGAGAGAGTAGGTGGGAAGTCCTCACCAGGACTTCAGCCGCAGCCTCATCACACTAGCCAATGCAAACCCACCGGCTACAGGGCGAATGGGTAGTGCCCCTCACCACCGACGATATCCTGCCATCCGACTTAAGAGAGGAAGGAGAGGCTTTGCACTTCACAATTCATTGACTGGGGCTGTAGACCCTCGCCAGTGCCTGCTCTACCTCTGCGGCAACTAGCTTACAGGGTCGATCGCAATGCCAGATCCCGAGCAGCCGGGCGGGCTCACGTCCACTCACGGCAATCAGTATCAACACATTCAAATCGGCGAAGGTGCAAGAGCCCAACTTGGGAATACATACCATATCGGTAAGCACTTTGTAAGAGAAGCGCTACGAAACTGACTCTCGATAGGCCAAGAAGATCCCCTCAGCGTTCTCTCCTTTGCCACAAATGCGCCGTTCAATTCCTACAACCGCCAACACGAACCTGCCTGTCTGACCGACACACGCGTTGACCTCCTACAACGGATATATGATTGGGCTAATAGAAAGGATAGACAAGATGAGCGATGTATCTTCTGGCTAAACGGCCTAGCTGGGACGGGAAAGTTAACAATCTCCCGCACCGTCGCCCGTAGATATAGTGAGCAGAAGCGTCTTGGAGCCAGCTTCTTCTTCTCAAAGGGTGGCGGAGATGTGAGCCATGCCGGCAAGTTCTTCACAAGTCTTGCCGTGTAGCTCGCGTATGCCGTGCTATCTCTCCAAACCCATATTCGTGGTGCTGTGAGTAAGCGGCGTGACATTGCGAATCTGTCCCTCTTAGACCAGTGGCGCCAGCTTGTTCTCAATCCCCTATCAAGGCTAGAGAAATCTCGCTAGTCTTGCGTTCTTGTTATCGATGCGCTCGACGAGTGTGAGGGTGATAACGATGTCCGGACTGTTCTAAAGCTCTTAGCTGAGGCTCGATTATTAGAGACTTTACGACTTCGAATCTTTCTAACAAGTAGACCCGAAATTCCAATCCGACATGGCCTACAAAGTATCCCACAAGCTGAGTATCAGGACTTTATACTCTAAAATATACCGCTAGCGATAATTAACCATGATATCTCTTTATTCCTGGAATACAATCTGGGGACAATCAGGCAGGAGTGGAGTCTTGGAGCAGACTGGCCAGGCGAAGTGGTTCTGAAACAGCTGGTTCTACACGCTTGTGGCCTCTTCATTTGGGCGGCGACTACATGTCGGTTTATCCGCGAAGGGAAGCGATTCGCACGCACAAGACTAGATACAATTCTCAAGGCCAGTAGCAGCGCTGTTACCGCACCAGAGAAGCACCTAAACGAGATCTACCTTGCCGTCCTCAAGCACTCTATATCTTCAGAGTACTCGGAGGAAGAGAAAGAATATGTGTGGAATATGTTGAAGTATACACTTGGGAGCATAGTGGTATCGCTCTTACCTCTTTCCACCTCCTCATTAAGCAGGATATTAAACCTTCCAAGGGAAGTTGTCGACGGGACATTTGAGGACCTTTATGCGATTCTTGATATTCCGGAGGACCCGACTCGGCCGCTCCATCTCTACCACCCTTTATTTCGCGACTTCCTCCTTAACAAAGATCGATGTGGGGATTTCTGGGTAGATGAGAAGGAGGCACATCGGATATTAGCTGCTAGTTGCATACAGCTAATGTCCCAGACACTTAAGAAGGATATCTGCGAAATGCATGCTCCTGGGAGTCAAGCCAGCCAAGTCAAGAGCAGTTTGATAGAGAATTACCTTCCTCCCGAAGTTTAATATGCGTGCCTTTACTGGGTCCAGCATCTGCAAAGGAGTGTTTCTCAGGTTCACGATGGCGACGAAGCTCACCGTTTTCTACAGGCTCATCTACTATATTGGCTTGAGGCGCTTGGGTAGATGGACAAGACCTCAGAAGGAATACAAGCAATTTTGTCCTTAGAGGCTTATATTCCGGTCAGCTATCTATTATTTGTAGGTGTCTAACTAACTCGTCCTTAGATTGATGAAAGCCCAAACTTTTATGCATTTATCCATAATGCAAAGCGATTTGCGTTATATAATCGATCCGTGATTAAAAAGACACCACTTCAACTATATTGCTCTGCTCTTGTCTTTGCACCAGGAAATAGTATTATTCGAAGGAAGTTTGCGGGTTGTATCCCCTATTGGATTCAGCTGAAACCAAAAGTACAAGCACACTGGAATGCCGCGCTACAGACGCTCGAGGGCCACACTGACTCCGTCACATCCGTGGCCTTCTCACGCGACGGCACGCAGGTCGTGTCTGGCTCATACGATAAGACATTGCGGCTCTGGGACGCGGCCACGGGAGCAGCGCTGCAGACGCTCGAGGGCCACACTGACTCGGTCATGTCCGTGGCCTTCTCACCCGACGGCACGCAGGTCGTGTCTGGCTCGTGGGATAAGACGGTGCGGCTCTGGGACGCGGCCACAGGAGCGGCGCTGCAGACGCTCGAGGGCCACACTGACTCCGTCACATCCGTGGCCTTCTCACCCGACGGCACGCAGGTCGTGTCTGGCTCGTGGGATAAGACGGTGCGGCTCTGGGACGCGGCCACGGGAGCAGCGCTATAGACGCTCGAGGGCCACACTGACTCGGTCATGTCCGTGGCCTTCTCACCCGACGGCACGCAGGTCGTGTCTGGCTCGTGGGATAAGACGGTGCGGCTCTGGGACGCGGCCACGGGAGCGGCGCTACAGACGCTCGAGAGCTATTCTGGCTCCGTCAGCTCCGTGGCCTTCTCACCCGACGGCACGCAGGTCGTGTCTGGCTTACACGATAAGACATTGCGGCTCTGGGACGCGGCCACGGGAGCGGCGCTACAGACGCTCGAGAGCTACACTAGCTTGACCACGTCCGTCGCCTTCTCACCCGACGGCAACCTATTGCCAATCTTACAGGTATCAAATCAGTGGATAGTGGAAGGCGGTTCGAATATTATTTGGCTGCCTCCCGATTACCGGGGGACGTGTTCTGCTACTCGAAATGGAAGTCTTGTTTTAGGCCACTCATCTGGGAGAATTTTATTCTTTTGGTTTGAAATAGGAGTAAATTTTGTTATATAAAATCATAAAAACATCTCTTCTTGGAGGGTCCTAGGGAACCATCTGCTTATATACTATTTTAGAATCGCCACTCGCCTTCTAGCATTTTCTAGAAAGTGCCTTCGAAGAGAAAAGAGCGCAATGCTTTCGGCATTTCGTTATTCCGTACTGTGGTTAGTAATATCTTAAAAATCTTGTGGCCAGACCAACTGGACAGGCATAAAGTTATTACTAAGCTAAATGTGGCGCTGTCTACAATATTACAGTAATTCACGAGGCGGCATATTCCTGCACTAGCTATAAGGAGCTAGTTCTCCGCTTGGAAGTATTGATCGCCGTGGCGATCTCACATAAATCCTACGCGCCACAACGCCCACGAAGGCTAATGAGTAATCTGGTGTGGAGATAACGCTCTAAAGCTCTGGTAGGACCGTTTTCAAAATATCCGAAGTAATGAGAGCTTAATGGTAGAGCTATAGTGGAGGAGCTCTGTTTTAGCATAAATAAAGGCCTTTTGCAAACCAGTCCCGTGGGCGACGACGTCAACAAAATTTATGATAAAAAGAATGTTTGGAATGTTCAGGGATAGGTATATAACACAACTTATACACAATAATAGGAAAGTTCGATGTGTGTACAAGATTTGAAATATTTAAAGTCAAAGTATACAGTAATTTTTCGGCACAGTGGGTTTTTCGCTACGCAGGGATGGACGTTACCCCAAGACCTACCATTAGGTAGCAACTTCCGGTGGCTTGGCTTCTGGCACAATCAAGCTAGACAAAGAGCTAGAAGCGACGAGAAGAAATTTTGCAAGGAATTGATGCCTTAAATTAGATCTTGCCTTTAGAACTTGGGCTTCATCACTTGCCACGTCAACAGAAAATCGGCTTTCTCTTCCGGAGTCATCTTTGCAGGATCAAGGTCAACGCCCTCCAGAGCATGAGAGGCTGATTGATTTTATGGTAGATATATGATGGGTCATTTGGCTGAAATCCGAGTGAGGATGGTCCACCATCAATCACCTCCAATTAGTATCCGCAGACCACCCTGATCAGCAGCTTCTGACTCACCGTGAGATGATCGTAAGTTAGGCATGCTTCGAAGCCTTCTTCAGACTCCAGCCATCTAGTATGCTCGGAGAGCATGAGGTCTCCTTCGTCCTTGGGTACGATAATTCTAACTTCCCACACGATCGAAGCTCGGCTCTACCATCATGTCTCTCACATCAATCCTACACTGGGTCTCGTCCAAGTTGAAGAGTCTGGACGCACCATCATGGTATTCCTTCATTTCCGCTTGCATATTAGCACTCTTGCTATTGTGGTACGGTCTCCATCGTGCCATCAATTCCAAGTGGCCGTTAGTTACATCCTTCATCATGAGGCACCTTGTATACCCGAACATATTCCCCCGGATTCCCTTCGTCGGCACGGCCACGCGGCTGAAGGTCCTGTTGGTGTCTCTCTATCTCCTTGCGAACTTTCTCGGCACCATAATAGGTGTCAGGGCAGACATCAGCTCTCGCGCGGCCACCATGTCAATCATCAACCTGGTTCCGCTCCTCTGTGGTCCACGTCTCAGCCTTGTGACGAACCTGCTTGGAATCTCACTCCGATCTAGTATCGGATCTCATCAATGGTTCGGCAGAACCGCGATCGCGCAGATGTTGGTGCATATGGTCGTCTCATTAACGGAAAGCAGCGCTTTTACCTGGTCGATGAACAGCCTCACGGGTGTTGTGGCATGTTCTGCTTCTCCCTCTCCTGCAAGACGATGGCTGACATATAGACGCAGGCAAGCTCTGCTCTGGGGTTCATCTTTGTTCTCTCGGTTCGTATCGTGCGGGGCACATTGTATGAATGGTTCCTCAATTCGCATCTGTTTCTGGCTGTGGTCGTGCTGATAGCCTTGTGGCGCCACGTTGCTTCGAAGAAGGCGGCCGAGTTGTTCTTGCGTATTGGCATATCACTGTGGACTATTGCGACATCTGTTCACTGGGTCCTGTTTGCGTTTCGAAATTTTGTCTTGGGTAGACCATCCGCAATGGCCGTGGTGAGTCGAATTTCGAACAAAGACGAATCGCTGCTTGACCCATCGAACATGCTGCAAGTGGATGTAACCGTAGCGAGACCGTGGCGAGTCCAGGCTGGACAGTTCGTATTCCTCTCCATCCCTAGATTAGGGCTTTTCACAGGACTTCGAGGCCACCCATTCATGATATCGTGGTGGGAGCGAGATATAAGAGGCCTGAAGATATCTCTCTTGGTTCAGTCGAGAGGGGGGTTCACTGCAGAGCTCGACAGACACGTGAATCAGAATCTCCTGGCATTTATCGATGGTCCGTACGGCGTGAATTATGACTTCGGCGAGTATGGGACGGTGATCATGATTGCGACGGGGATTGGCATTGCCGCTCATATACCCTTCATTAAAGACCTGATCAGCGGATACAATAGCTGCACTGTAAAGACGCGGCGTATCAGACTTGTCTGGGCAATTGAGGAAAAATGTAAGTGAGCAATGTGCTCTATTAGTATCCGTATCTTACCCGCCCTAGGTCAAGAGATCTGGGTCAAACACTGGATGGATGAACTCTTGGAAAGCGACACAGGATATGTGAGCCAGCCCGTCATCCCACTGCGTGCCTTTTACTGACCCTGCGTTGATCCTCGATATCTCGATTCATACGCAGGATTACCGGAAGGAAGACGTAGTGTATGGAGACCACTCTAGGATCAGGGAGTCTGGTCCAGCAGATATCGCGGAAGTGCTAGAGGCCGAATTCAAAACCAAGAGAGGCCAAATCATGGTGTCCCGTAAGAGCGCATTCTCGGTAGCAACCGTCGATGGAACTGATCGTTGTGTTACAGTTTGCGCGGACAGAGCCATCGCCGACAGAGCCCGTAAGCATATAGGGACGAAGTTTGATAAGCAGGTGCGGCTCGTAGAGCTAGATTTTCAGCCCTCCTCGGGACGGACGCCGAGGCTGGCATCCTCGGAAATGGAATTTCAGTGTCGAGGATAATCTTAGTGTGAATATCGGACTATGTACTTAAGAAGGCAATTTTACGAAACAGTGATTGCAATTTCGCATTCCGTAAGAAGGCTCAGCCTTAATTGCAGCCATCGATAGCATGTGACTGATTAGCGGCAAGACGGCCAGCCCAGTACGATTCCAAACTGCTGCAGGCACCCCGACTCTGATCCGTTCAAGCGTAGCTGTTAAAATCCGTCAAGTCCAAACTATCAATCAACATCTCCTTCTAATGACCTGGCCCAGCATTCCGGAGTTCAACTGTACTTGTTACGCGACTGATTTGTATCAGTGATGATGACCTAGTGGGGTCAATACCTTTTTTCCACGCCCCACGGTGACCACTACTTATTCCAGACATGAAGAAGGCTTTCCCAGCACAGTAGGCCCTCTGATGCTCCACTGAAGCAGAGGCTCCCTAGATGAGCCATCGGACAATCAAATAAACCTTTTTGTCTTATCAAAGACGACCGTTAGCCTATGAGTCTCGGAGAAGAGGATTCTAGTAAATCCATCTAATCTTAGAAGGTTTCCCGCTTGCAAAGTAATCATCCCTCTCAGTCTTAGACACCAGCAACTTAGAGGACCTAATATCAATACGCGTCTACATAGTGTCTTCGTGGCGCTGGCGTGGCTGTCTATGTAACAATTCCCATTCCGTCAATTTCGAAGATAAATGGGCACGTTCTCTCATTGTGCTCGCACACGGCGCTGTGAACGCGAAACCGACTGGTTTTTGTCGCGCAGTCTCACTGAGAGCTGCACCCTCGCTATGATATTCAGTCAATGAGAGGGACGGATAGCACGCATGCTGAGCAGAAGAGAAAGCGTTGCCGAGCCTTCTATTTCCTAATTCCTTCCTATAATTATAAACATATCAGGCCCTCGCTATCTAAATCAACTCTCCTTCGGCTTCCTTGTCCTTATATTCTATTCCCCAGAACTCCAACCAACTCTTTTCGGCCTTTCCCTCACGTCGGACCGAATCCTCCAGGCCATGATGAAGCTGGATGATAAGCTCATTCAAGCGATCAAAGTTTTGGTCGAGGTAATTTGCCAGGAATAGCTGCTGATAGACGTCGTAGCATGTCTCGCGAAGTCTTTGCAGGTTCTCGAAGCCTTGCCGGTAGAAGATGATCTCTTGACGAAGTTGACCCAGCTCTCTCGTGAGCTCTTCTACCCTGACCGAGAGATCTAGTGGATGGCTCTGCTTTGCTAGCTGGACCCGCTGCGGCGAGAACTCCAGAACTGATGTCGAGCCGTTCCCGAGATAAATCAGATGGTCAAGTCTGTTGACCCCTGGCGGCTTCGTGCGTGGTGGGATGGGAGGGGCAGACTGTTTGGGTCTGATGGGCGCTCGTGAAGTTGTAGGCTTAGACATGTTCCACCATTCATTCTGAACCATCCACAGGTGTATAGATAGAGATAGAAATGTTGAACGGCTGTCACGTACCGAGTGGAAGTTGGGAGCAAAGAGAAGTATGGTTTGATTCGGAAGCTGACCGTAGTGGGGGGATGGATGTTGCTCACTTACTCTCGGGGCTGGATGACCCTCTGGGACGTCGATGATCGGTCAAACCAGCTCTGAGTCATGAGCGATGGGCTAGAATCACCGGTGAGTAGTTTTGAAAAAGAGTTTACATGTCGTCGTCACATGTCGTCAGCCAGCCTCGTGGCATGAAGATGTTATTGCATAGAATGTTTTCTGAATAGTATGGTACAATAGAATGAAGCAAGGCAAACTGTAAATAAGCCTACTAGGCCAGAAATGACACAAAATTCGAGAAGCGACCAAAGTACCGCAAACAACTCCCCGAAATGGACCATCTATTGCGCGGGGGACGTTCCTGAGAACCTTGTCCTCTTCCGAGTCCCGGAAACCATCTTTCTGCGCGGCTTGGCCATTTCTTCGCAGCGTTGAGGTTGATTTCGAGCCAGAGATATGCTCGAACGTACTTTGGTTGGCTTGAATCGGGTCTCATACGCGGGGGTATCAGATCTGGGAGCAGATGCTTCTGTGGAATTGGTGCTGACTGGCAGTTTCACGTATTCTCGCTCTTTCGACTCTGGTGGCGCTCGTCCGGTCGGACTGCACAACTTCTTCTCTATCTGTGTTGCTCCTGAATTCCGTCGTGGACTGCTGAGGATTGAAGCCGCTCGTGGTACTGGGTTTTCATTCGGTGATTTTGGCTTTTCTGAAAGTGGTCGAGGGTCTCCAACGGCCATCGCTGCTCGTAGAGTAGCGATCTCACCACTAAGAAAGTCCGCAATCTGACCACTCCTCATTGCCTCATGAAACATTTTCTCCAGCATATCCATTGTCTCCTTGTGCCGCTCGCGCTCAAACACAAGTTCTTCTTGAGCTGCCCGGTATTCCAGACGTTCTTCGTTGAGCCTTTCCCAACTACTGTTGAGAGAAGATTCACATTGCAGAAGTGCGAATCGAACAAGATCCAGATCATTTTCGAGACTCCGAGCGTACCCATGCGCTGCTTCCACTCTCGAGTAGAAATCACGCAAGAAGTCCCACGTAGACCTCTCGTGGCATATACCACATGGGGCCGGTGTCTGTCAAAAGTCAATTCAATTCCTGAAGTGCGGGCATATGCTTACTTGAGGGTCTTGCTGAGGTATAGACATACTTGCGCAAATAAGTCGACGATTGTGGGTAGTGGTTTGTGAAGCTCTAGGTAAGAACCCCTTCCTAGCTATTAGGAGAGGTGCACAAGGTATATCTATATAGATCCAGCGCACCAAATCTATCTCAAAAGCGAGTTAAGAGAGCCGACGATCAGGAATATTCAATATGCGATGATCTTAATGGCTATAATACTCGAGGTAGGTCGTCAAAGGATCATGTACTATATAATGGTACTAGAGCAAGCAAGACCTATATGTGGTAAAAAGGTTGGACTGAAGAGTATTTGTCAACCTCTCTAAGAGGAAGCATTACCTACGTAGGTTAGGTAGTGTAGCAACGGGGAGTAATGCTTTCTACCAAACTCCACTCCTTGGTCATGCATGATTTAGAAGTTCAAGTTCGGCCCTGGCAAAGTCCATACCTAAGATCGACTGATAGGACAAGAAATATGGGGGATCACCCAATGGTCGTCGATGGTGTGACTACCAAGGTGTTGGCAACCTTTATAGATATCTCCACTGTATAACCGCGAAGAATTCCTACGGCCAGATCATACCCGCCTACGGGGGTACATCGGTAAATTATTGTTAGGGCAGTTACAGGGGCTTGCCCCTATCATAACAATGCTTGTCTTAGTCAAGGAATAACATAAACATGTATTGAAGGGATCGCATCAGTATGTGACCGATTCAAGGCAAGTGTTGTTATGACAATTAGAGCCCCCTACTAGTGGTAGAACTATACTCATCCGCTGTACCTCCGTAGAGGGGGCGATGAAAACTGGCCCGTTGAACTAGTCCGCAGCTAAAAGAAATCGTGTTTCTAAAGCTGCCTTGTGAAGCAGTTAAAATTTTTAAAAATATACGAACTCTATACCAAATATTGGCAAGGTTAGTACCAGTATATACGCAGGTTCAAGCATGAAGTAACTGGTGGTCGATTAAAGAAATACTAATATATAGTCTTGAGAGTCGAACCAGAAACGGGCCAGTCTTTATCGTCATCTCTAGCTGGGGCACAAGGGTTCGTGAGAGGGGACGGGCGATACTAGCTGTTCTGGTCAATTCACCACGGGGGATAATCACTAGGTGATCCGGGAGCCCCACCGGCTTCGAAGGCCCAAGGTGGATGATAGTATATTATAACTGGGAGGGCAATTGATCATGGTATCTATAGCTTCGCACAATGGAAAGGCCTCTGAAAATTCCATCTTGGGCTGACCTACTCAGAGATACGGCGGACTCACAAACCCTGGATCAGACGCCATTTCGCAATAGAGGAAAGTCACCTGAGATTCGAGAGTGGGACCTCAGCTCTAGCAGCACCATGATCAGTCTACTTCCGACAGCAAGTCCACAACGTCGTAGCAGCAATCAAATACCTCTGTCGACTCCTCCCCAAGGGTTTCTTAGTCCGAATCAGCGTGCTCGTACTCTTGAGAAGAAAGTCACACGATTGCACGATATAGTGACAGGCATACTTAATAGACTCGACGCGCTCGACGCGAGGTTAGTTAACATATCAGCCCCTTATTTATAAAACTAATACTATAAAGAATAGAGAATATAGACATGTGATTCAAATCCTCTCCCTATTATAGAACTATCTAACTATAATTAGGAAGCTTTCAATGATAACAAACAACAACGTGGAGCTGACGTTATGGTCAGCACGTGTCGATACAAGTCTAGCAAGTCTTAGGCGGCAGTTCGCTGAGCAGGTGGGAGCCCTTTTTGATGAGGAGGGCGAGTGGGATATGGATGGGACGCAAGAGCTATCGGACCTGCCATTGTAATGATGTGTGAGGACCAGATGTGCTTCTATCTCTAGGGGAAATACAAGCTTGCTTTCAGTCCTGAGTGCTGTTGTCCTCTCCAACAAAGCTGCCTTGTTACCATGCCTGATCAGCCCCAACGTGACATATTGATGAGATACGAAGCATCACACGAGCTTGATATGAACGAGCGATGGACTGCAAAGCACTCCCCCGAGTCATACAAGTCGCGTCCACAAGTGACCGAAGGCACAGGGAGTCAACAGGTGGACCTGCAAGACCGTGCGAGTGATGATCTAGTCCACTTGGATGACCTTAACCAGCTTGTATTAAGAGCAGCTCCTCGACGCAAGTGAAAGTGCTTCCTTTCATCTTTTATCTCTCCAAATCACGTTTAACGATGCTTTTCGCGCCCGTCAGCATACTCGTGTCTTTAATGTGCGACCTGGCCGTTGGCCACGCTGTCCATGATCGTTTAGTGAGCAACAAATCTGACGTAAGCAACAATGCCACGTACCCGAATTACCGCGCCGCCGCGTATTTTGTCAACTGGTACGAAAGCTTCACCAGCCTGGTCAATTCTTCCTAATACGCAATCATAGGGCCATCTACGCTAGACAATTCAGTCCGCAGGATCTGCCAGGCGAAGAGCTGACGCACGTGCTGTATGCTTTTGCGAATGTTTCACCCACCACAGGAGAAGTGTAAGTTTCCGTCTTTTTACGTTGTCTGTATCAAGTGCGCTGCCTCGCCTCTCTAACTCGACCCTGGAAATTAGATATCTATCAGATACTTGGGCTGATACGGAGGTCCATTTCCCCGGAGATTCCTGGGACGAGGCTGGGAGCAACCTCTACGGCTGCCTAAAACAGTTGTTCCTTCTCAAGAAGGTAAACCGCAAACTCAAGGTTCTCCTGTCCATCGGCGGCTCAAGCTACTCAGCAAACTTTGCTGTGCCAGCTTCCACCGATGCAGGCCGTTCAGCATTCGCCTCAAGTGCCGTGGCACTCGTGGCAAACCTCGGCCTCGATGGCCTCGACATCAACTGGGAGTATCCCCAGAATGACGCAGATGCGGTGAATATGGTCCTTCTCCTCAAGGCCCTTCGAGAATCTCTCGACGGGTATGGAGACTCGTTGAGCACGCCGTACCGTTTCCAGCTCACGGTGGCCTCTCCTGCCGGCGCGTCCTACTATCAAACACTGCACCTCGCTGACATGGATCCTCATATCGATTTCTGGAACCTCATGGCATACGATTACGCAGGGGGCTGGAGCAGTGTCACTGCTAATCAAGCAAACCTCTTCTCTTCTACAAGCGATGCGACTACCACTCCTTTCAATACCGAAGATGCCATCGGCTACTATATCGGCAAAGGCATCACGCCGAACAAGATTGTCCTCGGAATGCCCATCTATGGTCGGTCATTTGCGGCCACCAGAGGGCTCGGGCAGCCCTTCGATGGTGTTGGTCGAGGTACTTGGCAAGCTGGGGTTTATGACTTCAAAGCTCTGCCAGTGAGCGGAGCAAACGAGTCTTACGACAACACAACTGGGTCGAGTTATAGCTATGACGCTGCGAGCAAAGAATTGGTCAGCTACGACAATGCTCGTGTAGCAAAGCAGAAAGCAGCTTTTATAAAGCGAAGGGGGTTAGGCGGTGCGATGTGGTGGGAGAGCAGTGCAGATAAAGTCGGGAGTGGCAGCTTGATTCATAACGTCGTCGCGGTCCTCGGTGGTGCTGGTGGTTCCGGCCTCGAGGGTTCTCCAAATCTACTTCTGTACCCTAACAGTTCCTATGACAACCTTCGATCAGGAATGCCCGACTCCGGCTCCGCTGCAGAGACAGCCTCCAGCTTGTGGGAAATACCCTCATCCAAGAAACCACCTTTCCCAAGCTCCGAGTTTGCCTCCTCAGTACTACCCAGCAGCTGTTCGGACTCTGCCGCGCCGTCGACAGAAACGGTAGGTTCTTCATCCACAGGCCTTGCAGCTCTGGGTCAATGGACCACATCAACCGTCTTCACCACGACTCTTTCTACCATTATCAGCTGTGCCGCGACAGCAGAGGTCTGCCCTGCTTACACAACTGTTTTCACGACATTGACTGTCCCTGTCTCAACCACGATCTACCCGGTCACAGGTACCAGCCTAGGTTCGATTCAACCAAGCTCAGCCAACCCCCAAAGCCTAGCGACAGAAGTCCCATCAATGCCATCGTTGATCTCTGGATCATCCACACTTGCTCCAGCTTCAGTAGTGACAGTGTGCGAATCATTCATTGTCTCAGGCACCCAAACTATTGGCACGACCGTTCTACCAAACGATTGTGTTACGACGCCGGTGCAAACGGTGTGTGAAACAGTAGTAGTGTCAGGCGCCGATACTGTCAGCACGCTTCTGCCACATGGCTGCTAGTCAGCTCGCGCAAAAGCATGTGCATGCCCTTTATCCCTCCAATTAATCTAATCGCTTGTTTCGTTTGGGTATATATTCAGGCTAGTCCCGGATAAGATTTACGGTTGTACGACATCGTATAGCCATCTTCAATTCATTCTCCTGAGCTTTGTATCTTCTTTTGAAAATCTAATAAGCAATTTCGTCCAATGGGCCATGGTGTCAACACGTGAAAAGTTCTCTCCTAGCTGTCAAGATGCCGGATAAATATTAGCTGCACATTCCAGTACTAGTGTACCCTGTTCGTGCATAGGCCGAGCCTAGAGATCAAGGTACGAAGTACGCATCTACGGAAAGTGCAAAGTCGGGTCCACAATCATCCACGGCCAGGGGCGGCCGCCGCCATCTTCCGGACATTGCTCTACAAAGGATGACATTGGTGATTATCTGTGGAGCATCTCTGTAACGCTCGGATCCTTTCTCTGATGTCGTGCTTCAAGAGTGTCACCTTGCAGTATCGCTAGTTAGTGGACATGCAGATATGCTGTACCCGCAACAGATCCTTGCCAGCCATTGAGCCCCGAGTTAGCCCGGCCATCCACTCAGATCACGCTCTACATTAGGTTCGTCTCCATCCTCAACTTTCAGAGATGATCCTGCCATCAAAGAAGTTGTCGGAGTTAGCCACTGGAAACGGGCTCGATTCCCACCAAAGACAACCGTGTACGCAATCCTTGCTCGTCCACAGGGTGATCACTTAAATTTTATCCACAGTCTCCCCGGAGCTACGACTGTTACTTAAAGCACACGATGATTCTTACTACTAGGCGGTAGGGAGTGCTCGATGGAGAAGTTGTCGACTGATTTAGTGCTGAGCTATAGACGTGGTAGTTGAGTACCTGTAGCGGAAAGCTGATTTTGACTTGTTTCCTACTATAAAAACACCCGTTTCCCACGAGCAGAATTATTCTGCACAACAGCGTGTCCTTCTCCACCTTGAGTCTTTATCAATATCAACTTTTTACGCTCGGATGGAGCGAGCACCGAGTCCAGTGAACCAAAAGATGGCCAGGGAGCCCGTGGGTCTCGTCTTCTTGCCCTCAGAGCTCTTCGAAAAGGTAGTTACGCTAGTAGCTTCGTCAAGTGTCAAATCAGAGGATGCTAGCCTTGCTTTTCTTGCCTCTGCCTGCAAGAAATGCTATGAAGTGGTTTTGGGATGGCTTATGAGTGCCGCAGCTGGTAAGGTATTCCATGTGGGAACCAACTTGAGCCCAGTAATGGCGGGACTCTTCGTTCATAGACCGCGAAGTATGTGACTAGTCTCGGTTTGATAGGGTTAGATGAGTGTCATAGCTCACTGATCCGTATAGTTTTGATGCAATTCCAGACTCCATTAATCGTCGAGGGAGAGCTCTTGGACCAGAGTTGGGAGTTTCTAGCGAATAATTGTTCGGCATCAGAACGGTGGCAGTGGACTCTAAGGCCTGCATTTGAGGAGATATGGGCCGTGGAACGGACTAGTCTAGTGAGTCGATCATAATGTTTTGGAGTCTGGGTTATTGAAATGTAATAGCCTATGCTTCGCTGCTACTGTTTGTCGACAGAGTGCAAGTGCATAAAGATAGAGCGCGACTGTGACAAGAGAATGACGGGATTGCGTTGCTGGGCATTGTTTTCATTAAGGGCGGGCTACGAAGAAGAGTTTCTTGCTGGTATTTTGAAGCGAGAAAAAACAGCTGCGCGCAGGAATGGAGTCTCAAGGCGGTGGGAGAACTTGTACGAGAGGCTCTACAACGAACTGCAGACCGGTCGGACGCCGAAGTTTTCTGTAGAGTCTCTCCCCACATGATCAGGATAATGCGAGCGCCTACAGTTAGTTACCTTTGACATATGTTCGTCCTAGCTAATTGAGTAATATCAACCCGCGCTACGTGAGCCTTCCAATCTCCCGTAATTTGTAGTGCATATACGTTTGAGTCTTCCATTAAGCTGGGCGGTTCGACGAGAAGTGCGCAATGCTCAACTATCTCCCTGTAACTCATGATTTCAAACGCACATAGCGGTGGCCTCACTAACTTAGTGCCTTACTGTTTGTTCACAAGAACAGCATGTATCACCTCCAGGGATACTCTGGACGCCCCACACGCTGCGTAGATGACGCTTACGGCGTGCCGCATCAACTTTCAGTCAGGTGACAGGTCGGCCTCCGAAAGCTAACAACGCAAGTTGGTTATCGAAAACACCAGGTCGCCCCGTTGAGGCGTACATAAAAACCAATAGAGCAGCCATCTAGGTTTTTTTATAGACATAACCACCAAATACCGCTCGTTGTGTAACAGTTGATGCCTATTCAAAAGCACATCGTTTGGAACATTACCGCGACTCTAGCACTGATATACTTGGCAGCCAAATTTAGAACCTGCGACCTAATTACGGCTGTCGATCTACTATGGGCGGGTCCGGACATTTCTAGTATCACCTGGATGATTCACAGCCAGGTGATCTAAATTGGGTCTCGAAGTTTGTCGTTGAGCTTTCACGGCATTGTAAGAGGTCTGAAGCCCTACTTATCATCCTTCCTCGAATGGGTGCTGAATCTCATTCCAATGGTTTTCCCAAGACTCTTCCCATGGCTACCAACGACATCGAAAGAATCTTCACTCCCTGAATATCCTTCATATGACGAATGCCAATCATTCCTCGGACGTTCGAAACCAGAATCTGCTAGAATAGCAGCAGCGACACGGGACTCCAAAACTTGGCCGACTTCCCCATGCTCAATATCGTTTGACAGGAATACGAGGGTTCGTATCTCTTGCGTCAACGGACCGGTGCAGGAAGTCTGAGGAGGAACGAAATTGGCAGGGAAAGATTGTTGGTATTGGGATTCACGGTTCTCTCGATGCAATGCTGATCAAATACAAAATCCGTGTGCTGAGGACAGACACGCCGTTGATAGGGCTGTTGATCCTATTAATGGAGTGCTGTGAAGGAACCGACTCCTGTCCTACCTATCAGTTGGATCGAGCTATCTAAGACGCCTCTGGAAGTTTGATCTTAAGCCTTTCAGATAAAGAGGTCGAAGAGCTACTCTCTAGTAAAGACATCACTATGGAGGATATACTCAAGGACAGGGTTTAGGCAACTGGCAAAGAAGGAAAGAAGAAGGAGTTGTATACCATGAGGCCTCTTTTTAGTGTCTGTTACAAGAGCTGAGTATGAATAGGAGGGAGTTTGATTGCAGTGTCCCTTTTTTGCTATTGCTTTTTGAGAACCTGAAATTTATCAGGGACAAGATTTGTTACCTATATGTACAACAGCTGTCAGTTAGTCAGAGTTCTACAGTTTGACCTTAGAGCACGTTTGATGAACTGAACCATCATCTGTGCATGGGGTCGATGAATGCCGCCAAATTAAAGAAATCCTCATAATCCTCGGCATGCTGTTAATGGCCGAATGTTGTGCGAAGTGGGATCATTAAAATAACAACGACTTTGTTCAACATGATTCTACAACGATTCTCTGCTTATCGTATTCATGTCTGCGTATCACAATATCAAGATACGAGCCTGCTATAATAGTTCTAGCTCCAACTCTTGAGAAGTATGAATAGATATCGAACCAACCTCCATGCTCCTGCCTATCGGCCCGACGATAACTAACTCGTGACGCGGTTTGTCGGGGACCATGCTGGAGGTGGAACTCGTCATGGTTGCCACACTTAACACATGTTTGATAACCATGGACCACCGCACTGATGATTATTTGGGAGAACCTGCGACGGCGAGTATGGCAAATATAGTCAAAGTCGCTAGGATAAAGGGGTTTCCCGCCACAATAGTGGACCTGACGCTCCTCTACCAGAGCAGTTTGGTCTGATGATCTACTAGCTGATGACCTACCTGCTGATGATCTCCTAGCTAATGACAAGCATCTACATACGAACCGCTTATCAACAGCTATATAAGAATTCATGCAGTAGATTGGCGAGTGCGGATTACGTTCTCAATATTGGCAAGGGGTGCGCGATATCGGCTGGATTCGGCGCCTGGCGAACCACTCCAATCGTCTCTGGAGAACCTGTTTCAGTGTCAAACATCGCCATTCTCATCACCGAAGGAAATATACTGCAGGTATTAAATACAACTATGTTGTATGTCCATACAACCCTCTGCTATTGACTTACCTTCTGAACTCTGCTTATGGCTATGCTTTGACTCGGGCCTCCACCGGGAAAATTCGGCCATCCACAAGAAGACAGCCGAAGTCAGGGGTACATGAAAAGGGCCTTACATTAGTGTTAAAATAGCACTAACCGGGGCAGGGGATACTTGATGCCATGGCAGGGCAGAATGGCAGATTTTGAGTATGGCCGAGATAACAACGTTGCCGGATATGATAGTACTGAGCTTGTATGGCTAAAGCAAAACTGCTATTCCATGGAAACTCCAGTCTGCACAGATTACAATTAACCGAAACTGGTTTTGAATCCTTCAGATCCAGAGAAAGGAGCGCATATTTGCTTGATATACAAAGCGTCGACGGCCAAAAAACAAAAAACTCGGTTTTTGCTTTGTTTCTACTCATTTAACTACTATAAGGTAATCAAAGTCAACGAAGAATGCTTTGCCCATCGACACCCGCCATCTTTAAAAGTGGAAGGACGTCGGAACCTCTGTTCTTCGGCTGCCGAATGATCCGAGTACCATTATCTGAGGTATGTTTCGCAGAGGCAGCTGGTGCTACCTTCCGAAAGAGGGAGGGCATTATTGGCAGGCATGCGCAGATAATGCTAACATGAACCTCGATTGTACTCCAATATCCTACGGGAACATAGTCCCCTAAGTTGGTGGTCAGTGTTTTTATTTCCATAACATTGCATGCCCCTACATGTTACATTTTGAGTGTCTGCAAATTTGACAAGCGAGGTGAGCCGGAGTATGCTAACGATGACAACGCTATCATATGTGGATTAGTCGAAGACTTCACGGTTTGGTTCTCCGACTCACAAAAACCCCAGGCCAAACATCAACAAAATGTGAATCTTTCGTTGGCAGGGCATTACGAGTTTTGCCAGCCCCGGCAGCGGAAGAATAAGGATAGTGATATCGAGAAGGATACTGATGCCGGCGCTAACCCACCCAAGCGCATTGACATTGATACATCGGGCTGGGACCGTACCGTCCCATCTCGTCCAAACAGCCTGAATTGGAATGCATTGAAATATAGAGAGGAGGACGAACACAGTGCCATAGACGATGTTGCTCGCCATGATAACGTATACGATACTCCTGAACGTTGGCTGAGGGAAAATCCGAAGATAAAGACATAATATAGACAGCCTTGTCATTGTCAGACTACAGAGATAGAGCAACTCGTCGATGTAATATATCTATATGATTTTAGTAATGGTACGTAGCAGCATTGATAATTGACTAACATAGAGAATATATGTGATATCATCGAAAGGAAGAGACCAGAGGTCTTTCCCAAGTCCGCGGTCCGCAACTAGCAAGCACTTTAGCAATCATTGATAAAGTACAGTTCAGCGACTGTGTTTGACGTACGAACAACGGCCAGCGCAGAGAGTGGAATCACAAAGCCCTATATCATGTTAGGCAGAGAACAGTATCCCGTTATGCAGCCATACCATCGCTATTATTATGCTCCAGTCATCCATCCCAAATTGGTCATTAAGTATCCGCGCCAGTAGGCGCAAGATGACGGTCAGCAGGGCAAGAGACATCCCAGCGATTCCGACAATCGAAACAACTTTGGTCCTATTTCGCAGAGGTTGACTACAGGTTATTTGAGTTATGTTTCTTGTTACTAGCTTTGTCAGCGAATCTCCTGCAGTGGTAGGCTGTACAGAACGGACTCAACAGCTCTCTTACTGTGCAGTTTACGCTTACACACCGTTGGAGACTATCGCTTAACGCTGTGCTTACACAGATGTAGGTATAGTTCGCATGTGCGTCAGGCGAGACAGGAGTCGATTCCGCTAAGCAGAGGGTCTATTCTTGCTCGGTTTAAGAACAGTAGAATTCTGGAGGTTCACTTACAGCACAGGTAGGTAAGCTTTCGCTTGTAAGGTATTGCTGCGCATGAGTTGTGGTAAAAATGGCCACATTGGCTACTAATACCCAAGCTTTCTGCATTGGCCTCTGAGGAAAGAGATCTTGAAAGGCAATATGTCTGGAATATCGGGTGTACTGGATACCACTGCACAAATTTCAAATTGGGCAGAACGGTCAGAGTTCAAAGGGATGCAGAGGCTCATTAGACGCAACGGGCTCATTCACCCATGTTCGTAAATCACCTTAGACAACCACGACGGTCGCCATTGACCGGCTCGACGCCGCAGTGAGTTATCCGAGATGGGTCATTGCATTACATCTGAAGGTGAGAAGATTCGCACAATCAATAGACAATTCCCCACAGGTGATCTAGTAAGCCGTTATCAAGGTCATCTTTGAACCTCACGTGCAGCAGGGTGACGCTGCTCGATGGCTAGCGTCGGGCATTCTCGGCTGTTTCCCATCCTTTTTGTCCGTCCTCGATCACTCCAACATTCCTATAATCATCCCTTATATCGACTTTAGTTCGTCGCCCGAGCTATGCCCAGTACATTAAGACTATCCATATTGGAGATCCAAGGCTGGTACGGCGAAGCTCTGGTGAAATTCAGCAGTATCATTGCGAGCATGATACTGACGGGTACGGTTACGATGAAGATGACTCGGATGATGACGATGAGCCTCGTGTAAATTCGATTGCCGAGTTCAGTTTATCTGTGCTAGATTTAGTCTACCGGTTGAGAGAAAACAGCTTAGAGGGGTTTCAGTGAGTTTCCTTTCCTTAGACTTCACATCATTCTAAGCTTCCCTGGATAGTTGGCACCTGGGCTCATGCACCCCAACGAGCTTGCTAGGCGAAAACGCATACCTACCCTTGAAGCAAAGTCGTATGAAGTCAATTTCTGTTACAAAAGATCCGTCTTATTGGAGTACCAATAGGGAGTCCCTGGATCTAGGGAGATTCTGCAACCTTCGAACAGTATCGTGGAGAGGACTTAGCCGGGCGAGTGATTTTGCAGAAGTGAGTGATTTGCTTTGGCGCAACTCAAAACATCTTCAGGACCTCGAGTTCGATGTAAAGGGACTGCAGAGGACGTCTTTAATCCAGGATCTTGTCACTCAACAGTTACCAGGCCCGGAAAAATCAGCCATGCTCCAGTCCTTGAGGAATCTTTGCCTGACGGGAGTGAGCTTTGAATTGGTCAGCTCAGATGCGGTACTGGCTTGGAATATAAGTCGACTCGCGATGTTGACACTTAATGAGTGTGCCCAAGTAGGTGGCTTTTTGACAACCTGTGTGGATATCGCACAGCTAAGGCTCAAATCATTCGAGCTTACTGCGTGTAGAAAACCGCTTGGACCTCCTGCGACCTTGAATAGATTTCTTCGAAGTTCCCGGTTGCTAAAGAGTCTCTATCTCTCTATCTCCGCTCGTTCCCTTGATATGGATACCATCTGGGCGTCTATTGCTTATCACCAATGTGCATTGCGCGAGCTCGTTTTACACGTTAATTCAACCTCTTCCGATGCTCCATTTGATGGTGCCACTCTTCCTGGATTAAGCACAGATATGCTCCGACTAGAGCTTGACTTTCTAGGTCTGAATTGCAGGTTGTCAAACGCAAAATCTCAATGTCATCTGATACCAGGAATACAACACCTCAAGATGCTTCATATTAGAAGAGGGCCCTGTGATATATGCCTCGATAGCATCAACAACAACTACTACAATGTTGCTCATCATCTCGATGCGTTTTGTGATTGGATATTCGGTTCAAATGGTTTGCCAAAACTTGACTTTGTAGCTTACGGAAATTTCAAGACTTCACCCCAGCCTCGATCTCGTGCGATATTTCGAAGGGTATATCAACCCCCATCTACTTCCCCTGACCGCCGTGGCGAGCCGCAAGTCAGATATGAGAGGATAGTAGACAAAGATATTGATATTTCAAATGATCTAAGTCGATTTCTGGGAGCTTTAGAAGCTTGTCCTCTTGAAGCGTGATATGTGGTAGTTAAATCAGATATTGACGCGGAATGAGAAGAAAAATAGCAAAATCTTTACGACAAGGAATGGTGAGAGTTAATCAGGATATTAGAGCCAGTATCTTCGAAGAAGGAGGAGATACAGAAATCATCCTTCCTGTTATAGTACACTAAACATGAGTTCACCAACATGGCACTATGCGGGAAATTTATAGAAAGAGTCTGCAAAGATAACGTCCATCCCTGCGTGGCGGAAAACCCTGCGTGGCGGAACGACTTCATGGTTTAGGGGCCTTAAATCTCTACCACGTAAATATATAAAGTTATAATCAGTTTGCTATTGTTCTTTAGCTATTTTTCTTTAACAGGGCGGTTTGTAGTAAAAGAATACTAAGTTGTGGTCATCTGATCGAGTGTTCCGACGACGTCGTTGAAATCCCTTTTGCTGTTCCCCCCTGCTCTAACATAAATACTGGCCTGTATCCAAATTTCGGGATTGTAGCACGAAGCTCTTATTAAGAAAGAATATATTTTCAGAGTTTAAAGATATAAAGCGGACGGAAATCGATATGCCGGATTTATCCGGATGAAATGGGAGGAGGTATAGAATACGCCAAGTATCTTAATAAGCGAAGGAGGTGCTGACATAATATCATTATTACGGTAACGCTAAATTAATCGTATCTTATAGTATATTATACGCAACTCACGTGAAATGTGGCTTGATTCTAGGTGAAAACACCATGTACGTGTCTGTTTCTGCACAGAGCTGCCATAATCGTTCCAATCCTCAGCCACCGAAATCTTCTATAAGTAGTAGCTAGCCGCGATTGGCCGGTCTTGCGCGCTTCCAGTGATGTACGATGCCATTGCCGCGAGGCAGCCGCTCAGCTGAGTCCGCCAGCCTTCCACGACGTATTCTCCAACCTTACTCCGCATCTATACTCTTTCGACGGCTCATCAGCTACCGAGAACCCTTCCGCCTGCGATCATCGAACCTTGTGGAATAATGTATCTGCTACAGTCAGATGGCAATGGCAACCCTAGCCTGGCCGAGTTCTTTGAACACGACATACCCGAGTATGCTATACTTTCACACAGATGGGGGGCGGAAGAGGTCACCTTCAGGGATTTGACAGATGGCACGAGTAAAGCCAAGGCTGGCTATGGCAAGATACAGTTTTGCGGAGAACAGGCAAGGCGTGATGGATTGGAATACTTCTGGGTGGACACATGCTGCATCGACAAATCGAGCAGCGCCGAGCTCTCGGAAGCTATCAACTCGATGTTTCGCTGGTATCAGAAAGCGGCCAGATGCTACGTCTATTTATCTGATGTTTCGATACGGAAATGGAAAGCAAGTAAAACGTCTGCCGAGTGTACTTGGGAATCTGCTTTCCGAGCAAGCAATTGGTTTACACGAGGCTGGACTTTACAAGAACTCCTTGCTCCAAGATCAGTTGAATTCTTCTCACGGGAAAGCATTCGAATCGGTAATAAGAGAACTCTAGAGCAACAAATCCACGAGATTACCGGAATTCCCACCACAGCGTTTCGAGAATATCCTCTCTCCCAATTCGACGTTGACGAACGATTCTCGTGGGCGAAAATGCGACAGACTACACGCGGAGAAGACAAGGCGTATTCGCTTTTTGGCATTTTCGATGTCCAAATGCCCCTTCTTTATGGCGAAGGAGAAGTCAAGGCGTTTCAGCGACTCCGAGACGCAATCGATAAACCTTCCAAGGGTAAGTCCTATCTATACGGTTAATGCTAAACACACTGTTAAGACTAGCGCTAAATAAAGTTAAGGCTCTGATAAAGACCTATTTCGTCACCTACCGTATGCTGAGGAGGCGCCCTTTAACGCATACGGCCGCCAAGACGAACCTGCCTGCCTCCCCAATACGCGCGTCGACCTTCTACAAGAGATATATGACTGGACTGATGGAAAGGATGGACAAGATAAGCGGTGTATCTTCTGGCTAAGCGGCCTAGCTGGGACAGGAAAGTCGACAATCTCCCGTACTATCGCCCGCAGATGTAGTGAGTAGAAGCGTCTTAGAGCCAGCTTCTTCTTCTCAAGGGGCGGCGGAGACGTGAGCCATGCCGGCAAGCTCTTTACAAGTCTTGCCGTATAGCTCGCGAATGTTGTGCCATCTCTCCGAGCACATATCTGTAATACTATGAGAGAGCGGAGCGATATTGCGAATCTGTCTCTTCTAGATTAGTGGCGTGAGCTCGTCACCCGTCCGTTAAAGTTAGTCAAGTCAGACAAGCCCTCATCTCCATCTTCCTATGTGCTTGTTATTGATGCCCTTGATGAGTGTGACAACAAAGGCCACGTTCGCACAATCCTACAGCTTCTAGCTGAAGCTCGATCGTTGACGACGGTGCGACTTCGAGTTTTTTTGACGAGTAGACCTGAAGTTCTAATTCGATATGGCATACGTGCTATCCCACAAGCCGAACACCAGGACTTCGTACTTTACGACATAGAGCCAGCAATCATTAACCATGATATCTCTATTTTCTTGGAACACTATCTCAGGATAATCGGGCAAGAGTGGACTCTTGGATCTGAGTGGCTAGGCGATAGAGTTCTGAGATAGCTGGTTGTCCATGCTAGCGGACTCTTCATCTGGGCAGCAATAGCGTGTCGTTTTATCAAAGATGGCGAGGAGTTCGCTGAAGATCGGCTTGATGAGATTCTTGAGGGCACTAGTTTTGAAGGCACCCCAGAATAGCATCTCGACCAAATATATATCACTGTACTTCAAAACTCTATACCTATTACTTTCAGACAACCGGAGAAAGTACGGTTATATACAATGTAGCGAAGAATTCTTGGAAGCATTGTTATTTTATTTTCCCCTCTTCCCGCTGCCTCGCTAGCAAAGGTAAGCAGCATCTCCGGGATACGGGTTACGCAGACTCTCGAGAGACTACAAGCTATCCTAGATATTCCAAAGGATGTTGCTGGATTGCTCCGCCTCTATCACCCTTCATTTCGCGACTTTCTCCTTAACAAAGACCGATGTGGGGATTACTAGGTAAATAAGAAGGAGGCACACCAGATACTAGCTACTAGCTGTATACAACTATTGTCCCAGACGCTCAAGAAAGACATTTGTGAAATATATACTCCTAGTAGTCAAGCTAGCCAAGTTGAGAGCGGTCGTCTTTAGAAATGCCTTCCGCCCGAAGTTTAATACGCATGCCTCTACTGGGTTCAGCATCTATAAAGTAGTAGTTCTTAGGCTTACGACGGCGAGAAAGCCCACCAATTTCTACAGGCTTATCTGCTATACTAGCTTGAGGCACTTGGGTGGATAGGAAAGACGTCAGAAGCGATTCAAGCAATATTGTCCCTAGAGACTTATGTTCTGGTTAGCTATCTATTGCTTATAGGTGTCTAACTAACCCGTCCTTAGATTGATAAAAGCCCTAATTTTCATATATTCGTCTATAATGCAAAGCGATTTGCGTTATACAATCGATTAGTAATTGAACAGGCACCGCTTTAACTATATTGCTCTGCTCTTGTCTTTGCGCTAGGAAACAGTATTATTCGAAGAAAGTTCGAAAATTGTATTCTAGATTGGATTTAGCTAAAACCAAAAGTTTAAGAACATTGGAGTATAGCGCTATAGACGCTCGAGGGCCACACTCGCGCGGTCAGTTCCGTAGCCTTCTCACCCAACGGCACGCAGGTTGTGTCTGGATCGCACGATAACACGGTGCGGCTCTGGGACGCGGCTATAAGAGTAGCGCTATAGACGCTCGAGGGCCACACTCGCTGGGTCAGTTCCGTGGCCTTCTCACCCAACGGCACGCAGGTCGTGTCTAGATCGCACGATAACACGGTGCGGCTCTAGGACGCGGCCACGGGAGTAGCGCTATAGACGCTCGAGGGCTACACTCGCTGGGTCAGTTCCGTGGCCTTCTCACCCAACGGCACGCAAGTCGTGTCTAGATCGTACGATAACACGGTGCGGCTCTAGGACGCGGCCACGGGAGTAGCGCTACAGACGCTCGAGGGCCACACTCGCTAGGTTAGTTCCGTGGCCTTCTCACCCAACGGCACGCAGGTCGTGTCTAGATCGCACAATAACACGGTGCGGCTCTGGGACGCGGCCACGGGAGCAGCGCTACAGACGCTCGAGGGCCACACTAGCTGGGTTAGTTCCGTGGCCTTCTCACCCAACGGCACGCAAGTCGTGTCTGGATCTGGCGACGACACGGTGCGGCTCTGGGACGCGGCCACGGGAGCAGCGCTGCAGACGCTCGAGGGCCACACTCGCTGGGTTAGTTCCGTGGCCTTCTCACCCAACGGCACGCAGGTTGTGTCTGGATCGCACGATAATACGGTGCGGCTCTGGGACGCGGCCACGGGAGTAGCGCTACAGACGCTCGAGGGCCACACTCGCTCGGTTAGTTCCGTGGCCTTCTCACCTAACGGCACGTAGGTCGTGTCTAGATCGTACAATAACACGGTGCGGCTCTGGGACGCGGCCACGGGAGTAGCGCTTCAGACGCTCGAGGGCTATACTCGCTGGGTCAATTCCGTGGCCTTCTCACCCAACGGCACGCAAGTTGTGTCTAGATCGCACGATAACACGGTGTGGCTCTAGGACGCGGCCACGGGAGTAGCGCTTCAGACGCTCGAGGGCCACACTCGCTGGGTCAGTTCCGTGGCCTTCTTACCCAACGGCACGCAGGTCGTGTCTGGATCGCACGATAACACGGTGCGGCTCTAGGACGCGGCCACGGGAGTAGCGCTTTAGACGCTCGAGGGCCACACTCGCTGGGTTAGTTCCGTGGCCTTCTCACCCAACGGCACGCAGGTTGTGTCTAGATCGCACGATAACACGGTGTGGCTTTGGGACGCGGCCACGGGAGTAGCGCTTTAGACGCTCGAGGGCCATACTCGCTGGGTCAGTTCCGTGGCCTTCTTACCCAACAGCACGCAGGTTGTGTCTGGATCGCACGATAACACGGTGCGGCTCTGGGACGCGGCCACAAGAGTAGCGCTACAGACGCTCGAGGGCCACACTCGCTGGGTCAGTTCCGTGGCCTTCTCACCCAACGGCACGCAGGTCGTGTCTAGATCGCACGATAACACAGTGCGGCTCTGGGACGCGGCCACGGGAGCAGTACTACAGACGCTCAAGGGTCACACTTACGCCAAGCAGTCGCCAATCTTACATATAGCAGATAATTGGGTAGCGGAAGATAATACGAGTGTCATTTGGCTGCCTCCTGAGTATCGACAAACTTGTTCAGCTACTCAGAACGAAGGCATTGTTATAGGGCATTCATCTGGAAGAATTTCAGGTTTTTCCTTTGATAAGGGAGCAAAGTTTATAACATAGAATTAAAAGGAAAACCTTTCTTTCTTGGAGGGTTCTAGGGAACCATCTACTTATATACTATTCTGATATCGCCACTTGCCTTCTAGCATTTTGTAGAAAGTGTAGTGATGTCTCTAGCAAGACTTTACTAGCGCGGTTGCTCATAGGCATTGCCCATACCTTACCTGGAGGTAAAGATAGGCTTGGAATTATTGACTGGCGAATTGGAACGACGGAGTGCCAACTTGATGCAGAACTAAACACGTAACTTCTAGAAGAATGTCGCATTGTGCCACAATTACACGTGATATATATAAGTAGCAAGATTAAGTACCACTAGCGTGGCTGTAAATACCCTGAAGATATATCCTTCCTCGCTTATTAGGTTGCTTGGCATTTCATGCTCCTCGCACTTTTGTCCGGATAAATCCGGCATACAAGTTTCCTTGTGCTTTATGTCTTCAAACCCTGGATTAAGATTTCAATTTGATAAAAGCTCTATAATATAGCCCCGAATTTTGGGGACGCGATATTAGTTATGACAGAGCTGGGGAAATAGTTGAAAGCGCTTTTAATGCCATTAACAGAATAATACAAAAAGCAACCACAACTATAATATTTTGTGACTATAAATCGGCTCCTTACAGATAAACAGTAGATGGATCATAGCAAACTAATTGGAGCTCTATATATTTATGTGGTGAAGAGCTAAAACCCCCAAACCTTGATGTTGTTCCGGCACGCAGGGTTTTCCGGCACACAGGGATGGACGTTAGAGATAGCATGTTGAATCACATTCAAATTAACTTTAATGGGCGTACAATATCGTATGACATGGTTTTAAACGTGACACGTGATGCTGACCTACAAAGAGCATTTGTGCCAGCTCTGTTGCTGTGCTAACTCATTTGTGCTAGTACACACGGTGAGCTAGCCCAACTTTTGTCCTGGCACAGCTGAGCTAGCCCATTATCTGTGCTGACTCAATTTGTGCCAGCTCTGTTGCCGTATGCAAGAGAGTCTAAGCACACTACGAAGTGGCGGCTGGGCTGGCTCGTACCATGTCCACTCTGCGACCTTATCACGGCAAGCTATTTCCTGAAATACTCGAAAATGGCCTTGCTAATGCGTATCCTGCAATGCAATAGCGCTGGCCAGTTGTACTAAATCGAGGAACAGATTGCATGGCATTCTCGAATATGGTATCCTACACACACGTTGGGGAAAGACGTCGAGGAGGTTACTGTCGAGGACATATAGTGGTAATGGTGAGGACTAATCTGGCTATGGAAAGATGCGGTTATGTGCAATGCAGGCTAGACAGGGTGGTCTACTGTATTTCTGTATTGATACCCACTGCATCAACAAGAGGAATGACGCTGAACTTTCGCGTTCTGTAACTCCATGTTTTGCTGGTACCAGAAGCGTGATAAAGACAACAAAGGGGGCTTGCTAGAGGATACATACCGCCAAGTCATTGGGAACTATGAGGTCCTCGGCGTTGCTGGCAAAGAAAGGATGATGCTGCCTTGCGGCATTTATCAATGAGCTAGAACGGCTGACAGTTGACACGACTCTTCTGTCCGACGTGTTTTGCCAAGCTACCGTCTCCCGAATCAACTGTGCTACTGCCGTACGACGAGATCTGATATATATGCTTGTCGATAAGCAGCCATCGCTCGTATTGCATATCCTAAAGAAGAATGATGTACTAACACAGTGCCATTTGAGGATTCGAGTGCGCGGGTTGTTTGACTTATCACAGCTATCGAATGTGTTACATTGGCATGCGGGGCATTGCTGGCATGAAGCTGTCCGTGAAATGGTACACCTATGGAAAGGCGAGCAATGCCTTGCAAGCTTTTCGAATTTGATGGATGCACTATACGTCATTGTAGCTGAACCTAGAATATCATATCATTACTTCCGATTCATTGTGAAAAATAATAAGAGCGCTTCATTGGCCGTATTGGCCAATGCCATTCCTAGTCATCGTCCTCATCTTCTTCATTGTCTTCGCCATCGTCGATTCCATTCCCATCAACTCCGTCGCTGTCAGAAGCAGCATCATTGTCATCATATGGCGAACCCTCTGCCTGGGGTAAGTTCAAGGAGTTGCCCTTGTCTTCTCCAACTGCTGTAGGAGTGAACTGGTAGTATTCTGGATCCGCAGATTGACCCGACTGGATGGCAACGTCTATAATCATCGGCCCTGTGTGTCCTGCAAGGGACTCTTGGTTCTCCTTGTCCAAAACAACCTTCATGATCTTACTGAGGAAACGAGATCTCCACCAAATACCGCACATAAACATCACCACGCCATCTGGCTACACAGTGAAGATTAGCAGGCGCTCTAGGGACGAGCAGGTTGGAGCGAAGCGACAGTGCTGACCAGGTCATGTTCGGCAGAAGCCTCATGAAGACGGAAGCGAGCTTGAGGAAAACCTACATGGCTAAAATCTCTCCAATCCTCATCTTTCTGGCTATTCCACCATTCCACTGATGGCGACAAATCAATCCCATATGTCCGAGCATCGATGTTGTACGATGACTTCGATTGCTTGGACGAAAGGAGAGATATGGAGCACTTCCCAGCAGAAAAGGTCTTGGTCACAATCCAGAAACCCTTCTTCTTGATGATGTCGCGATCGCCAGACAGGTCGATCAGGGCCTGCGCTTGAGCGCTACCGCATTCGCGGAGCTTGGTCGCCGGCGTAGCTTGGTTGTGCTGCACGACACCTTCAGCAATGAGGATCGCGCTGCGGCGCTTGGACGAGGAGAACTCGAGCTTCCCGCCAGCGACGACAGTCTGACTTCCGTCGGCTGCGTGGACGTTCAGATCCACTCGCTGTCCTATCACGCCTTATGACTTTATGGGACCCCGCCAGTACTCCTCCCCAACATCTATGAAGGTTCGGACTCCTTCAGGAGGGGAAGACCTTGCTTGTGCAATTCTGCTGCATCAGTTGTCTGTATAATCACTTGCCAGTCGCCATCATTGTCAAAGTATCCGCATGTGCCAGGCTTTAACGTTGCTGCTGAGACGTTGCGGTACATCGCATGGCCTTCTGAGCGCTTCTTCATGCACTTGGCGTATTGTTTGTGGAGATCATAGTCAGGCATTTCCCAGGGCCTTCCGAGCAATACTAGCACGTCGTAACTCGAATCAGGAGCAGAAAAGCACACATGAAGGGATCATTTTCGTGCATTGCTGGCGTTGTCCAATCACGCACGTGAGGTGCCACCCTCCTGTGGGGGATTTTATTGGGTGGAAGGTAACTTACACACCAGTGGCTCGCGCCGCTATTTGGAATTCTGGCTACGACTCGCTGAGGAGCTGACGCTGTATGTTGTAATACCACGACATGAACCCGATATCTTTCTTACAGTGATGGGTGTTCCATCTGTGCAGCAGCTGTTCAGTGTCTTGCATTATTATAATACGCCTCAATGATAACAACATTGCAGATGTCGCCTGAATCATTCCTAGCGCAGCTCGGGGCTCTCGACTTGGAGCACGACCTGTCGCAGCAGATTGCGGTCGATGGTGATGAATATGACCATATTCACGACTACAAAATCTTCGAGTGAGACCTCTCGCAGGCGGCCAAGAGGACGCTGAACAACTTGAAGAGAGGTAGGAAATATGATAACGTCCTAGTGCTGGCAGTTTACTGGCACGAGACCTTGACTGATCGGCAGCACCTTGCTATCGACGCAGAGAAGCTGCTCCAGATCTTTCACGACAGGTTCGGACACCAGATCGACAGGCACATTTTGGAGAAGGAGGACACGTACAAGGCCTTGCTTAAGAAGCTGGTCAGCCTCGATGACCAGCTGGTAGCAAAACCGAGGAGAACTTGCTCGCTCTCTACTACGGGGGACATGGCGGCTTCGATGAGGACGACAGCAAGGCGAGGCTATGGTTGCTCAGCCTCAAGGATGCTGCAAGGAGCGTCGACTGGAACAAACTGCAGAGCCAGCTAGAGGAATCGGACTTTGACATCTTGTTTTTGTTCGACTGCTGCTATGCCATGAGCATGCCCAACAAGAAGCTCAATTGGCGGCGGCGCTGCGAGGTTGTAGGCTCTAGCGGCCCACGGGAAAAGGCTGGAGGGCGACCACAGAAATCTTTCACGACAGTATCTTGTTGATTGACTGTAGATCTGCAAACTTAGTTGGACTCCATCCTTCACGCCCCCCGACAAGATTTCTTTCCGATCCAATTACACGAGCCATGGCTTTGACAAGAGGTAAAAGTTCAATACGGTTTTGATTTAGCCAAACAACATGACCCTCATGTGCTCGGTCTATTCTGTATAGTTGATTCAAAGCTTCTACGCGACGGTGTGCGATTTTGAGTGACTTTGAAGACGTAGGCGCGGGTGAAAGACAGCTTTCCCAGTCGATTTCTGGCAGAAGGCAGGTTCCGTCAGTGAATGCTGTCCAAGCGTCCACTTCCATAGGAGTCATTTGAGATGCAGCTGCCTTAGAAGCAGTTCTTTCTTGGACTGGGGCTGCCAAAAATGCTGTAGCTACAGCGATGCTCTTGCCCGAGACAATCACCTCTACTATCGAGCTTAACTTTGAGCTAAGCTGAGAAATAGTATCAGTGGGTTCGGGTAATTCCAGGGCAGAAGATGTAGACTCTCTTTGGCGAGAGAGACGGTAATTGGTGTGTCGATTGGACTTGTTGTCATCGGTGTCTTCTTGCGTCGTTTTGTCACCCGACTTACACTGCCGTCGAAATCAGGCTCTTCCGATGCTGAGCGTTTCGTGTAGGCATCTGCATGAGTGCCGCTATCAAGAGTATTGTCTTACAATTTAGCCATGAGTTGCCACTATACAGACGTTGATGCTGATGAGTGGGTGCGAGAATATTGAAGTATCTATTTGCTGCTGATGGACACGTGTTCCAGCGTTTCACAGCTCGTGACGCTATACCTAAAACATCTGTCATTAACAGCTAATGATATATTCTATCGGTCTTGTCCTTGCCGTAAAATTCCCGAACAAACTTCTCGTTGATGGCAACGGCCTTCCCAAGGTGCTCGATTTTTATTGGGCACTTCTCTTTCGTAGCCATGGCGTGGGCTGTTGCAATGATATC
This sequence comes from Hyphodiscus hymeniophilus, assembly GCA_016508695.1. Taxonomy (NCBI): domain Eukaryota; kingdom Fungi; phylum Ascomycota; class Leotiomycetes; order Helotiales; family Hyphodiscaceae; genus Hyphodiscus; species Hyphodiscus hymeniophilus. The sequence goes on along the minus strand of VNKQ01000020.1, from coordinate 561,151 downwards.
CTTGGTCTATTTCCTTAGTCTATTGCATCACAAGGGTTAATATCTACCTCCTGCAAATAAAGGGTAGCGTACCTGGCGGCCATTGAGCTTATTGCTGATGCAACTATCAAGCTGGGTGTCACTGCCAGGCTCATCTTGTACACCCTAATTTGGTCGATGATCTGAGGAAATCCATGCAGCCCATCACACCCTGGACAGTCTTTGAGTGCCTCTTGCCATCCTCTCTTCCACAAATTCGTACTTGTTGTCACCAGCGCTGCTGAAATCGAGCATTTGTCATGTGACATCACATTTGAGATACCAGAGCCACATTTCCCCCAGATGTCAAAAAACACTGATGGGTCTGCCTGAGATATTAGGAGGGAAGATTGTTAAGAATAAGCGGGATTGTGATCCTTGACTGTCAACTCTCATATGACTGGAGTATTTTGATAGGGCCATAACTTATTGGCGAGAAGCCTGTCCTCCTCGTTTTCAGCAGCCTCGATGAAGGCATCTCTCATCTGCGCCAATTCAGCCTGAATCTCGTCAAACCTAGCTGGATCCACTGATCCATTAGGAGGCAACCCCCAATTCCTTTGAAAGATTCTTATGACCTCGCTGATATACTCCCAATTCTCCTCCTCATGCCTATACAGGGCCATCTCTTGCTCATTGAAGCTGACGGGGCATGGCCCAGCGCTTGGGCAAAGGTAACTCCACCTATTGGTGATTCTGATCAGTGCCCGTCGAAGGAAGAAGACATCAAAATCTTCCCATACGCTCTGGACAATACGTATTGGCTGTATTCTGTCTTTGTCTTGTAATTGCAGCGCGACCTAATGGCGTGGGTTCTTGTTGGATGTAATTCTAAGGTAGTTCTTGTGCAGAGACTCGCTCTTTATAAGGTTACTGATCTTTTCCTTCTCGTCTTGTTCAAGGCTGTCATAATTTTCAGGGTGCTTCGGCGAAACAGTCCTATCATCAGACATCGGTCCTTGATGCCTAAACATCGTTGGAACTCCACATTGATAAAATAATGGGAGTGCCGCTGCGGCTTGCCAGTCAATTATCCGTGTGATTTTCTTCGATTCAGGGTCGACGAAAACATTGTCAAGATGAAGGTCCGGGTGCCATAGTGTCGGCGAGTGCGTATCTTCGGGAGTCAGTGGAGGCATCATGGCTGGAACAAGTCGAAGATACCGATCTAACAGGTCGAGCATATCCCTAGGCAGCTCAGGCTCTGTAAGTGAACGAGCATAGTTCATTCGTGGGCGTGCATGCGCATTGATGAATTTCAGTTCGCACTCGGCCATGGCTTCAACAAACTCGATGGGTTCGCTATCTGCATCATTTTAGACCAAGGACGATTGTAGGTATGTATAATGACTTACATGGCCCTCGATTCATATCCATACTAGTCTTTGCGCGTCGCCACATCCCACTCTCAACTAGTGGTCCTAATGTAAAGCGCTGAAGCATTGATGTGGTTAGTGGAGGAGAGGTCACTAAGGAGTCGCCGTTAGGGAAATCATTCCGGAAGTAGATACAACCCGACTTTGCGAATTTCGTAGATGCAAGCTTGCGCTCAATCTCTACAATCTGCTCGATGATGTTGCTTCTGGCCTCCAACGGCCACTCATCCCAGTCTTGCCAGAGCCTTCCGAGAGGCTTGCCTGGGGCCCTCTCCTCCAAGATATATTCTGCCCCTACAGGATTGTTTCGATCAGATGACCAGGCAAGTATACGAGGAATGGGAACTCCTATGATTTCGCGGAGCTAAACACTATTCAAGTCAGCATAGTCGTCATCAGGTTCAGTCGAGGATATACTCACAAATTCACGTGTGGCCACTTCTGACGCTGTTGTGTAAAATGCAGGCCCTGCGCACGGATTTGGCAGCTTAGCAAACACCTCCGAGCCGTTATCCAGTGTAAGCAGATAGGCTTTATTATTCAATCCCTCTTTACATTTGAGAATTTCGGTACCTTTTATTTGAGTCAGTCATGAGTTTCATAGGAGATAGGTGTGTATGTGACGTACAGCGGCGGGCACCTCCAGAAGAGGCAGACTCAAGTGCGATCTGCAGAAGTTGTTGAAGGTCAAATTTGAGATATCTTTCTGATAGATGACGTGATTCATTGTATCTATGCTTGATCAGCGCACAATCACCACCAACGTCGACCTCCGAGTACAAAATAAACCTACATCCAGCGGTGTCTCGTGTATTGGTACAAAGACTCTTCTCTGATATCCTCCACTGAATAGATTAGTGTCTGGAGAGAACCTTGATTTGGAACTTCACATACTAGAACCATCATTTCTCACCCCACGAAGGGCAGTCGTTGGCATGATGGGACGTGTACTCCCTCCGTGCAAACAAGTCATACACTTTCTAGCGGCGGCGGGATGAGAATAAGGACGAGCAACGAGTCTGTTAATATAGCGCCGACAATACAGTGGATAAGATCCTGAGAGGAGTGGCATTCTTTTGTCCCTGTTTTAGATAAATTTGGAAGTAACATATTCGGTGGAAGCGCTGCGGTAAAGAACTAGCAGTTGACCACGACGCTAGTGTTTTATTGGCTTAGTGCCTTCCGTTACCCAAGGCGGCTTTCTGTTGGGCGAAATGAAGGCAGCTAAGGCACGTCTAAAAGAGGGTAGGCTACCGGACACAGACACGTGCTATTATAGGTCCACTCGGAAATGCTTATCGAGAAGCTCGTTTACAACAATCACGAGGAGCTGAAATTCCCATCTAGCATTCCACGGCCAAGGTCACGTTTTCTTCGCATTATGCGAGCTTGCCACCCAACGAAAGATTGCCAAGCGTTTATATATGGATGAGAAGAATATTACAGGGCTTCAACTGCTTGTCTTTTTTTGTTTGATGAAATCTGAGCTACACTTGATTGTAATTTGATAAGCCATCTGCCCGAGATAACCTGCTGTTAAAGTATATGATGAGATTAAACTTTCCACTGCCAATAAGTTCCGTCCCAGTATTTCTCCCGTGAAGCACTTGTATCCCAATACACCCACATGGTCCCGTTCCAATACCTATTCATGTTCTGCTCCGTGTCCCATTTCCAGGCTGTTTGCGCTACAGCCACACCCCCACCACTCCCTGAAGACTCCCCGGCTCCGGCTTGCCCACCACTCCCATAAGACCCTTCTGAACCGGCATGCCCTCCACTCTTTGAAGACTCCCCGGCTCCTGCTTTGGTCGGCTCTGCACCAGAAAATTTCCATGCGTCCTCAACCTGGCGTCTGAATTCGGCCTCGTTGAAGTCGACTTGAGAAAATCGAATCTCGGCGAGATTCTTATGTGTTGTCTTATGGGAACCCTTATTTCCCTTCTTCAGGAAATCTCTGGCTCCGCGGTCTTTGGCTCCTTGGTTGACTTGGATCTTGGCAATAGCATACCCAGGGTAGCTGAAGTCTCTATGACGTCGCAGCGAAGATCTTCGGTCTTGATGACATTACTTTTAGAGGTGGAACTCTCGCCCCATTCGAATGCTAGTTTTTTAGGGGTGACGAGCTTGGATAGCGTTTTGCAACTGTCTTTGAGGCCCATTTCAAATGAGAATTTTCAATATGATTGTCTATAAACGGTCCGTGTATCAATGTAGGAATAACCGCATTCTGAACTTTATACGTTCTGGAGAAGGCTGCAGTGAGGAGGGCTAGAGAGAATTGCGATGGGGAACTAATGGTAAGAGCTTTTCGAAGGTGGATTTCGACTGATACTTATACTTGAGCTTTCCTCATTTTCCAACATGGTCAACACTGACGCGCGCGCGTATATTGCCTTAAGGCCAAAGTCCCAAGCATCTGGAAACGATTTACAATGTTTGCCAATAATCGCCGCCCTTCCTTAAAAGTAGCGATATCACATATTATTCTGAGGATGCCTTTTTGCGGCGTGAAATAAAGGACCGTTTCGCGGAGCAGGTATCTATTCTGCCTTTGCTGCCTACCACAACGTCTGCCTCCACCACTCTGTACGACATACTTCGCGACGAATAGAAAATATCGGCTTTTGACTGGCACTTTTTGAAGGATAGTGAGTCAATTTTACCTAATCTGGTACGACCAACATATTTCGACACACGTCACAGCCAACGCATCTGCGTTTACGTAGACCAGTACTTAGTCACCACATTAAACATTCACCGGGCTGCCTATTTTTGGAAGAAAAGAGAGCAAATACTCTGAATAGTCCCGACGCCATTGACGTTTGCTTGGAGACAAAAACAATCCCGACTGAAATTTTGATAGTGCGGGATTCCATCAAAGCCACGGCACACACAAGCCACACGTGATGCTCTCGGACCGGAGGTTTGCATACCGACATCGAACCCCTTCAGGCGAATAATTCTCTCCAAGGACAGGGCTCAACACTGCCACCATCTCTCGACGGCTACGATTAGAGTATGTATGTCGTATCAAATAGCAGCTGAAGTTCTACCCAACTAACACTCTGCGTCAGGCTGTCCGACTCGGTGCCCAGAAGTCCACCCTGAACCCCATTCCTTAAGACATCGACAGGTCCAGCACACTCACCCCACCCCATCTGCAATGGCTATACCAGGTTTGGGCACATCACATCTTCAGCAGACAAAGTTGAGCGAGAAGGCCGTGGAACTACTAGAGCCTCTTGCGAGTTGGCTCTCAACCCTAGATTTTGTACCACACGCAGAAGAATTCGAAATTTCGGCTCATCCACAATTACGTGAGAAGATCAAACCTTTTCTCTCTGAACTAGGCCTTCTCAATAAGGTATCTTCGCGCATCAAATACCTTGGATCTGGGCTAATTACAATGTAGGCATATTCCATAGTCAGGATCCTGGGGCCCAAATCCGCACCATTCTATAACTCGGAAGGCTCTGCATACATCATTCCCATAAGCCCTCTGGCAGAAACGAATCCCACCGTTTCGGATCGCCCGTTGATACCTGGTGAGATCACCTACATAACGGCTGGAGTGAAAGTCAGTCCGAGCTTGATCCTTCTTTTCGTACTCGAATAATTATACATTCTCGTGTGGTGTGGACCCGGGCAAGGTCTCGTATGGAGGCGAGAGATTTGTAAAGGTCGGCAGGTTGAATGTATCGTCATTCAAGGCGATGCTTGTCAGATCATAAGCGGTGTTGTAGTCGAAGGCGATCATGGTCAGGTCATAAGCATTGTTATAGTCGAAGGCGATCGTGTTGAGGTCGTATGCGTTGGTGTAATCAAATGATGAGGTGTTCCCGGCACTGAGCGTCTCTTGGCCATCTTCTGGTATTTTTCATTAACAGGGTGGGGTATATGGAGTCAGGAGACATTGAGACTTACGTATCCGTTTTTCTATTAATCGTAGCGCATTTGGAGTATTCCCCTCAGCCATTAGTGAGTCTGCTGAATTGCCATTTTGTTGCGGAGGTTCCAACTGGAAGAAGTCCAGACCTGCTACTATGGTCAGGGTGTTATGATCAACAGCGTGCCATGAGAAATCTCGAAACATAGCTTCGTACCTGAACCTGGTATCTCATCTGGATCGGACCCGGCGGTTTCGCTGACATTGTTTTCAAATACGTTTGACTCCTGTCCGGTCAAAAATGTACCAGAGGCTGGATTATCGAATGACAAGGTCTGCGAATTGACAAGCCTTGAGAACGCATGCTCGCTCTCTAAATTGGTAGGCGTGTCCACGGATGCTTGTTGCACAGCGGCAGCATGCAGAAGTGACTGGATTCCATCTAGGACACTATTAGCATTCCCGCGGAACGTTAGAATATGAATAGATGCACCGGATTGGGGAACATCCCTCCCGTGGATGACTGGAATGGGAAGGGGCTTTCGTATTCGTGCTCTGGTTGTTGATGGGCTGATTGATACCTGTATCCAGCGCGTTGGACTTAAATACAACTCATTCCAGATCGCAGCCGCCACTTTATGCGCGCCTGTTGCTTTAGCTTCCTGACAGATGCCTCGACGTTTTGAGGTTTTCGATCATTTGTTCATGGTCAGGCCCTGTCATTGGCATCTCGTGTTCCCATCTACGAAGCATTAGTGAAAATCGGGAGCCAATGCTTCCATAACTTGAACCTACATATTTCGGGGGATATCTTCGGGGAGCAAAATCAGGACACCTTTGCCCCCCAGTTCACGAGCAATCTTTTCATATCTTCCGCCGGCATTGGCCCATGCGGTACAATTCTTCTTCACAGTGTCCGACGGGTCATCAATCATGTTCGAACCGATGATGAGATCGAAGAACTCATCTCCGGACCCTGAACGGAGGAGCGATTTCCCAAGTTCCTGTTTGAGTTGAGAGAAACCTACGAGGTAGAATCTCCATCTTATAGCATCTACTGCTCTGCTCTGGTTGAGATCCCTCAAAACGGAATAGAAGGCAGCAGGAAGCTCTCCACTCGGCTGAATTTTTGCTGGAGCGGCTTGAAGGAACGTTGTAGGGGCCGCTTCCCAGGTCTCCAAGAGAGGCTTGACGGATTGATCAACGGCAATTTGGTCCTCTGACTCGGTTTTCTTATTCCACATTTGATGTTTCTGTGAGGATTTCGATACATGGAGCCCACGAAGTATTGTATTTTGCGACTCCCTGGGTAAAGTAGCCCACGCCGAGCTGAGGCATTTCACAAACTGATGTACGATAAGCGACTGTCACATAGTAAAGAAGAGAGCTCACCTTTGGATCTTTGAGAAGGGTTTGGTCAATCCTAGAGGATTTCGTTGCATTTTTAGAGGCTGCCGAGAGACATTGCACCAACTGTCGACTTATTTCAACACCCATCTTCAAGATTGATCCAATGTTGCATGTTTATGAAAAGAGCGCGACTCCACGTCGGAGGCCTCGATAGGTCCAGCGGGAGCGGGGATCCCGACTGTACCGTATGCACTATGCCCGTTGAGATGCCAAAGATTCGTATGCGAATCTCTCTGCTAATTACGGTTAGTTCATTAGATCGACCGCGTATCAGATTCCGTCTTTTCCTTGACGAATCGGGTAGGTGTGTTGGTGGTTTATGCATCACCCCAACGCGAAAGGAAAGGCTGACGATATTACTTCAAAGGAGTGGAGGGTGATTTATCGTGTTGTATACCAGAGATCTCTTCCCATGAATACCCATCCTCCTTCATCCTCACCAAGGTTTTGTCCTCCTTTTCGGTCCATGGATTGCGCTTCGTTGGGAGCCTCGCTCTGATGTGGCGGGACTTGGAAGGTATAACGGTGCTGTCAGGATTGTGGGCGTTTTGTTGACGGGTTCTTTTCTTTTTGCTTACTATACATTGATACTAGGAATGTCAATAACCGTGCGACTTATTGTATATTATCCCAATTCTTTGTATAAAAGCGTTGCGCCTCCATGTCTGCTTTCGACGATAATTTCTCCATTTTCAACTAATAGAGTCTGTCGGATTCACGAAGTTTCCAGTCAAAAAGATGATCCATTGCTCATAATCAGCAGAAGGCTACGCTCTGGGTTTCTACAGAGCCCTCAAGTCCTAGAAATCAAGTACGACCTCTTTTCAAGCTGTCCTCTGACGATGGCAACTCCAAATACCGCGACACTAGTCCCGATATGTTATGCACCGTTAGCCCCCTTCGTACAGACACGTGATTAGTAGCATGTAAAGTACTTCGGATAGTATAAACGTTATCAATACTGTAAGAAGCTCAAAATAGCTTATAATCAGCTATACGAGTGAGAAAGATACGTTACGTGGAAGGAAGCTGTTGGAAGGTGAGAACGTCATATATTTTACTGGCCGCTTACTCTCTCGGTGAAACAGTTTTGCCAATCCGAGAGTGCCACTAGTGCAGCTAGCGCGGCGCTAATACTCTCCCTTTCATATCGTGCCCGATCAAATGATCTTCTGATATTCTTCCCTTCGAATTGAGATGACCAGACATTGCTTAGGGCTTAAGAGGCCACTACATTTATTCATCTCTCAATCGCCCTTCACTTATCGGTTTCTCCAATATTTGCCTCAATCGTTTGTCAGAACCATGGATACTACTCCTCACTCTCCCCGCAAATTTCCCACTTCCGGGTTTGTGGAACTGGACGCAACCAAGAAGATCGAGGAGGAAGATGTTCCCACTTACGTCCCAGAAGATTATTATCCAGTTTATATCGGTGAAGTGTTCAGGTCTCGATATCAAGTTGTGACAAAATTAGGATTTGGGGTGAATTCCACGGTCTGGCTGTGCAGAGATCTCAGGCAAGGATTTGAACTGCATCTATTCAACTACTCAAGATTCTTTCTAATGTATCAATAGGGAACACCGATATCTGACACTCAAATTCCATGTTCGGACCAAAGAGCATGATCATGCGGACTTGCATGGTGATCACGAAATCACAATCAACGAGTACTTGAAAAGTCATTCCATTGAACATCCAGGGAAAGACATGGTCCGAAGCGTCCTTGATTCATTTGAAATCGCCGGCCCCAATGGAAATCACAAATGCATGCTCTATCAACCGCTTGGGATGAGTTTCACCGAGTTCCTGAGACTTCTTCCTCAGAATAGGTTTGCAAAAGATCTTGTCCAAAAGAGCATTCAACTCCTCCTTATAGCCCTAGATTATTTACACTGCTGCCATGTCGTTCACACTGGTGAGTTCTCAATCATATTAAAGTAGCCTTCTTGTGGTAGTAGGAAGCTAATTCGTTGTCAGATATTTCACCAAATAACGTTCTCCAGAAGATCGAGGATGACTCAACCCTTTCCCAGATTGAGCAAGGCGAGCTGGCACGACCTATCGCCCGGAAGCTTCTTAGCGATCGCACTATCTATAACTCGCGACCGATGCCTTTCAGTGCAGGCCAACCAGTCCTCTGTGATCTTGGTGAGGCTAGAGTTGGTACCCAGAAGCACAGAGGCGACATTATGCCTGGAATTTACCGCGCCCCAGAGGTGATTTTGGGAATGGATTGGGATTCTAAAGTGGATGTTTGGGCGATTGGTGTCATGGTGAGTACAAATCAATGACGAAAGGATTGATTCTACTAGCGCATTGTTGTTTGACCTATCTTATGGGAGGTTTTGGGATTTTCACATGCTGGTTCACACCACTTGGCTGAAGTAACGAAGACATTTCAAAGAATCAGATGCCCTCCATAGCTAGGCTATGAACAAGCTAAAATCGAGCTAACTTTTATGTAATCTACCTAGACGTGGGATCTACTTGAAGGCGGCCATTTATTCTTCGCAAGGAAAAATGGAATACTAGATGATGAACAGCACCTTGCAGAAATGGTTTCACTTTTGGGGCCTCCGCCTCCAGAATTCTTGAAACGCAGTGGAAAGTGCTATCAATACTGGGACAATCAAGGTATTCACCGCAATCCCTGTTCTTCTAATTCGAAAAAGATAACTATATGGTAATTAAGTTGCTGACGTTACTACAGGAAACTGGAAAGGCTCCGTTCCCATTCCTGATCAATCTTTCGAAACCCGTGAGCAGTGGCTTCATGGGGAGGATCGGGCTCTTTTCGTACAGTTCTTGCGCAGGATGTTATGCTGGATGCCAGAGGAGAGGCCCATTGCGGAGGAGCTGGCCTTTGATGAGTTTTTGATGCAGCCATAGGCCAGCGCATTTTCGGGAACATCGATCGAGACACTGACGTAGAAAATAGATTCTCTTTGATCGAGTACACCGTTTTTGTCAGAATGTCATTCAATGATTATCTAATACCCGGTTCCGATCATTCGTCGTGTACAGCTACGCCAGAGCCAGCTTTGGCGCAGCTGCTGAAGTATGGCCAAGTCTGCGAGCAGGCCACGGTCGAGACACATCATGATTGCACAGACTTACGTGATCAGGAGTCATTTCCTTCTCCCCCAATAAAAGGCCCTTCCTTTCCAGTCAATGCATACCTTGTATTGCTGTGTAGCCAGTGCGGTCGTTCGAGCGTTTTCGAAAAGTGTCTGGTACTCTGGCCAGTAATTGGGGGCCAATAGTATGGAGTATAAATGGTTCGACTTTGATGCCCCGCACATCCTAAGTCGTTCTCAGCCCTGTAGACCCTAGCTTGATGCTAACCAACCCCGCTAGAAACCGTGTTGCAGAAGACTATTGAACGTTGACTCATTAATTCGTACTTAATTTCGTACTTTTCAATTATGGAGGGGCTTATTTCGATGCCAAATAATGCGCCGGGTATACGAAAACCTCAAATTTCTCGTACTAAACCCAGTCCTTCCAGCCTTCTTAGCACTAGTCATCATTGGGTAAAAAGAAGGACTCGGACGAACTGCGCAGCCTGCAAGGGCTATACCTTCTGGGATAAGCCAAGAACCATATTGGCCTCAAAATCAAAAGACGAATATTACTAGACGATCGACTCAATTTGGCTGTAAAGAGTGTAATATACCGCTATGTAGAAAAGGGGGTTGTTTCGATAAACATCATAGAAATAGAGGCAACTGAGGGGAAGATTCCCCAAAGAAGAGCCTTGTGGTTGGTCTAAACCAGCTCGCTCAACGTGACGCCAGGCAGACTGCTGCCTCAGGCTAGATGTGCATGAATGCCGCAGCTTAGGGTGGTTGATGTGATTTGGCTGAGAATGGTATTGGTTACATTGGCCAATCTCCAGATAATATCTTATCTGCTAGCCCCTCGCTTAGCTTTTTACCATTGAGTATTTGTTGCCTACTGGTACCTTTCTCACCCCAAATAAGCAACTTACACACTATTCACGTGGGTTGCTTGGCAGGTCTCAAATAAATTGGTGTTTGAAGAACCGCTCAGGTATGATTAGGTACCTCAACGTTTGAAGGAGTTGTAGTGGAGTAGAGCGGGATCTAGAACGTCGTTGGTCGCCTCTCAGTCGATGACGGAACTTACCTTACCGCCGGAAGGTTTAACAATGGACGCCCGATTTTCGCCGAAACAGAACAATGTCGAGGAAAGCGTGTTGCCGCAATGATCGCAGTCTTAAAACGTCATAGTAAATCATGTCAATTCGCGTTCCGTAGTTTCATGCTTTACTTCTTGCATCTAGTATGTTACATCCTGTTGTGCAATCAAACGGCGAGAAAGTCAGCCTGAGCGTTGTACCTGCTGACAATGAAAAAGGGAACACAGAATACCTATGATTTGTCTCATCATATGGTGCATCTTAGGACGTAGGGAGAGACGTTAGGTATCTCATGATTCTCATCATATCTGCCTAACATATTGTTACAACCACATGACAGCTCATGGCCTGAGGCTCGGTAGCGAGGCTACAAGAGAACCATGAGTGGAGATCACGAGACTGATCAGGTCACGTGATAGACCTCAAAGGACCACTAGGGTCCAGGACCATAAGGGTCCCCAAGGGTCCCAAGGAACGAAGGTTCTATATAAGCAGTAGTATTTCCTTAGTAGATAGAAGCTTCGTGCTTACAGTAGTGCCCGAATGCGGCTTTCCTCTAAATACACTCTTTGGAGTATTTTACCCCACTTTTGCTCGTGCACGGTCTTACCATTTTAGGTCAAGCTTATTGTCAATTCAAGGATAACGTCCATCCCTGCGTAGCGAGAAACCCTCCGTGCCGAGAAAAATAACAGTTACTTTGACTTTCAGTGGATTTTACCCACGAGAACATGAGATACCTTTCTAAAAAAGTCTGTACCGTCAGGTGCGCAGCGAAAATACATCCCTCAAAATTTTAAGCTGATCAAGGAATTCAGGGAGGATTCTATTTGTCTTCACTTCCCTCTAGGAATTGAAAACGAATGCTCTTCAGCCAGAGGTCGCAAAGGGACGCTGAATCGTCGTCACAATTCGAAGTGGAATGCTTAAGAAGTCGCCAAGCTGTGGCGGTCCTCGCAAGCTGGAGCCGACCACTGCAGACGAGTCAAGCTTTCTCAAGTCTAGGATTCGCCAAGCTAGCAAATGCTTCACATCGAATACAGAAAGGAATGGAGATGCGCATCTATCTACACGCGAAGAATGAGTGGTTCAGCAGGTTTTCTTTAGAGGACTGTTGATGAGATCGACGGAAGATACCAGGGTCAAGAGACGCAGAAGTGGTTGGGACCCTTCTGCGAAGGTACGCCGTGCATGTCTCGGAGGGTAGGATGGCAACCCCTCATTCCTCATGGCCAGACAACACGGACGGCCCCCCTCAACACCTTCGTCATGCTCCTCCCTCCTGACTCAATGTGCTCCTACACTCCACCACGCAACTTCGCTTTACTTCTCTTGTCCCTCGAGAAGCACCACAAAACACATATACTTAAGGCCCACCTAGACTACTCGACATCGCCTTCTCATGGCCGGAGTCGCGGGACACGCGGTACAAACGTCAGATCAGTCGTGGTCAATATTTCCAGAATTGCACGATAGCGTTAGTCGCCTGCTTGAGGAGCACCATCTCTCCTTCTCTTTCTTCGGAACCGACGAGGACAGTGGGGCTATTGAGAAGTACGTCACCAATATCAAGGGACGCTTTAAATGTCTAAATACAGCCTGTCGTCAACGCGGATGGGGAAGCTATACAATTGCTATTACTATTCGCATGTATACCGGACAGAAATACAACGCTCGGGTATATCACCAACGTTGCAAAAGCTGCCGAAGCGTCAGCCAGCCTCTGCCCGATGATTGACTAAAATCTGAAGTTATAATTCCCACAAAATTCCTCAACTTTGGCATAAGCCTGGAAGTATTTTTTTTCTCCCGCAATTAGCGTTTCGTAATGTGGGAAACCCGAATTGGGCGAAACCACAAAACAGAGCAGAAACAAGCGCATCCCAGAGGAAAGAGCTACAGAGGTTGACTCTCCGCCAGCTTCAACGCCCTCTCTAATCTATCAAGTTTGTAGCCAATATCAGTCCTAGTGCTGGACGTTACATAGCTTTCGGCAGCAACGTCCGATAGTGCTGTGTCAGTAAGCGTTCCCACATACTCGGGAGAAATTGCTTTCACAGGACCTTCCTCTCCCAAAAAGTGCCTCTCAACGACCTGGAGAATAACGTTATCCATGAACCGCTTCATCGCAACTTTGTAATATGCTTTGAGGATATCATGGATATCGTTAACAGCTTGATCCTCGTTACTAAGATGAGCGGCGCCTTTGATAGCAGCTAAGTCAATTATTTGCATTTCCCCGTCGTTCAGGCCTACATTCTTAAGTCGTTCCAAGACTCGATCCTCTCGCGTCTTTGCAAGTGTCTCAGCGAAGTAGTGGTTGATTGTCTGGAGGATTCCGCCTCGTTCATCGCGTAGAATCTTTTCGAGTTGACACGTAGCACCGGCAAGAGCCTTGTTCACAAAGCCAATATTGCGATCCTCGATCTTGACTCTTAATGACGCCTCTGGGATAAGCATCTCGAACATAGAATGATTGAAGTCGTCGATGATGCGTTTGATTGTTGTAACGTGGTTCTTTCCAATATCCTCCCACTTCGCGGATTGTTGCCTGAAAAGATTTTCCAAAACCGCAGGGTTTACTGTGCCTGGTAGCTCTGCTCCTCGGGAATGTCGATAGAGCCCACGAATCCAGTCATAAATATTCTCTTCATTCTTGGTTCTCTTGAAGAAACTGTCGACATAGCCATCCACCGTCATGAACGCTCTGGTATGACCATTTCTTTCTACTGACTTTCCAAAAGCCTCATTTGCAGTTTGAAGATGCATCCGTAGCTTGAGTGGATGCTGCGGCTCCAAGTTACTCTCATAGTTACCTGAGAGGCTGTCGTTCACAGTTCTTTGATACTTAGCTGCAAGGCGTGTTACGAACTGTCGCTGTTCCATGAAAGTTTGTCGAGGCGGTCCTAAAGCATCTAGTTCGTTACGAGACTCCAAAACATGGTTGCGAATCTCTTCCACGAGGGCCGGAAACTCGCCACGAATGTGATCGTAAAGCAGCTTCCCGAGAAACTTTTTGAGAGAGGCAATCCCAACACGGTCTTTGGCCAGTTGGTTCCAAGGCGACGTCTGAAAAAAATCTCGCTCAAGCAACTTTCGCTGCTCCAACGTCACACCGTCCAAAATTTCTTTCGTCGAGCGATTCTTGACAGCGAACCACCCATGGTTCAACCGCTCGACAGAGTTTTGGGCAATCCTGAGCACCTGTCTTTTCTTAGTTTGGTTTCCCAATAAACTCAAGCGGGACATACACCTGGCTCGTCGCCCTCTTGAAGCGCATCACACTTGGTTATAATACCAACAGTCCGCATTCCAACAGGATCCGCAGCTCTTGCCATTCTGAAGACTTCCTGATTTGCCAGGTTGTTGCGTGCATCCAGAACAGCCCTGAAATGTTAGCGATCTTTGTTTCTAGCAGTTCAAGTCGTGCTCACAAGATTATAGTTCGTGTGTCAGTGATGTATCGTTCGATTAGTCCACGGATGATCGATTTGTCCTCTTCAGTCTGATACTTGGTTGGATCTGATTTGATCAGCGACAGAATGTTTTTGCCCGGGCAGATACTCACTGTGGAAAAGACCAGGTACATCTACAACGCTCAGATGGTGGTGCTCTGGGCCTGACAGCTCAATCTTCAATACGTCGTCTGAGAATCGTTTCTCCAGGTTCTCAATGTCGTCGCTTGGCCCTGGAAGGCCCATTATTACTGACGCCTAACAATATTAAGATATGGGTTGAAATTCGGCAAAGCTGAGCAAATCTGACCTCATTTAGGATATTCTTGAACTCTTCTGTTGTAAACCTATCCGCTTCTAATGTCCGTGTGAACCTCTCGAGAAGCTTTTTCTGCTCTCCATTGCTGTTGGCGGTAGGTCCAGGTATGATAGATACTTTGACAACAGCATCTCCTTGCGAGGCTCTGCGGAGAACGATTTGGGTAGCATGGCGAGTGCACAAGTCACTGGCAACTGGGAAGCTCAGGCTAGTCAGTCCTTCGAGTAAAGAAGATTTCCCACTGGATTGGTCTCCGACAACTACAAGCTTCTGGTGTTAATTTCTTGTACATCTGAGGCTTAGGGGGTCTTACCTGTGGGAGTGAGATATCTTCATTCACCCCAAGCTCGCGAAACTGATCCACAATGCCGAGCACTCGTACTCTGTCTGGGCTATCCATATCGTCGATTTCGATCATTTTTCGTCTCATAGTGGGACCGCTGATTGCTTTGAATAATAGATTGTACTCCGTTCTAAAAGTAGACATGCCGGCCATTCTCTACAGACTTTATACCAAATTTCGGCAGTACATGGTCAACATATCAGGAATGTACTGTGATTGAATAACAAGATTCGACCCATGGGAATGATTGTGAGCATTCTGTCCTCCCGCCTACATTCCTGTGTGCGTTTCTTTCCTATTCTTCACATTCCCAATTTCTCTTTTTGCATTCCTTCGACGCTTTAGGCAATTTGAAGTCGTCGTTCTGCGAGGATAAACGACAATATCTTCTTATTTGCCATCTGTACGAGGTGCCGCTTCACCCCCAGACTTCAAGATATGGTTGAGCCAAGAGGGAATTGTGAAAGCGTACTTGTCGAACTGTGTCAATGTTCCGAGTGGTTTGCAAATAGCTCCACATCATCAAAGCTTGATAGTGATAAATGGCTTTCGGCTCCGAAAATTCGAGCTAAATCTGGCAAAGGATTCTAGAAATGATTGTCTTCATCTCGAGGTGAGATAGAATGTTAGAAAAGAGAGGTATATAAGCTAATTATAGCCATGAAAAAAAATTAAAGTAACAAGGAAGTAAAGTATGTTTTATTGCTTGCGAAAATCTCCTCAGGGATTTCTGCCGTCAAGAGGTGCTGCTGAACGATACTGAAGACGCGGTAAGACTACTAGCTAGCAGAAAGATATGGGCCAATGCGACTCTCCTTGTTAGAATCTGGTGGCCGGCCTACTCTGCTGTACGAGAAAATTGACGCCCGCCCGGTCAAGTATCTAAGTAGGGGAGATGGTTTAGTCGTCCTTTCTCATCACGGATGCCGCTATCCACATTTTGGGAATCTGGGTACACCAAGAAATACCTGCCAAGAGCTTCTTCCACTTGGTATGTTTAAGACATTGGAAATTTAACATGTGAGAAGATTGCATGTGCTACAGTAATACTTTACTGCTGTCACTTAAGTAAGAGAAGCTTAGGTTAATATAAAATAGTGATTGCTCGGTATTGGCCTTAAGCCTTGTCCGGGCTCGCATTAGTGATGCTTTTAGAACTGTACAAAAGCGCTCAGTAGCCAGCCCACCAGGAAGTGGATCTCCACAGACTAGTAGCGAAGAGCGCCGATGGGATTGAGAGGCATGTGTTGTTAGTGTGATGACGCGATACTTGTTTACAGGCTACTCTTTGGGAACCCTCGAAACAATTTTGCATAGCGAAGCGCAGCCTGAGATGCTCCCCTGAAGGACCGATTCCGCTTCCAGGCCGTCGTATATGATCGAGGAAGATTCATGAACTAACATGCTTAGAACTCTCAAATACGTACTGTAGGCATAGAAAGGAGAGACCGAGCCTAATTCCGTTCACGGCTAGTAGTCTCTCTCTCTCCCAGGAATCCTCGCTCTTAGGAGAACCGATCCAATCAGCAAGACATTGAACTCTTCTACCGCGGACTCACCCGACGATGTTAGTCTAGGTAAGCTCATCCTTAGTGTTTTAATCGAGCCTTTTGGAGAATGCTTCCAACGGCTCGACACTTCGATGTAGCATGAGATTACTCGCAAAGCAGAGAGCTGTCAGAATTTCCGGCCCATTGGAGCCATTCAGGAATGTATGCTTTCCAACTTGTCTTAGTCGACGTTCTGTGGCGGAGCCATGCGTACTCACCTCGCAGAGTTCACCTAGGGACGCCCAGGAGGTTGCTTCAATAAAGCTTTTGGCTGCGGCCGACCACTCCCTTGATGCCCCAGATTCCATTGTCTCTTGTGACTCGTTCATCAACTTTAACATCAGAAACCTAAGGCAAGACACATCTGCCGAGGTTGGCTCGTCCCGGATCGGATAGATGGTGGCATCTGACGACCACGGTCAGTTACGCAGTTTTCTCGGGCTAGCTGACCATTACCAATCTTGACATTGCCCTTCTGAGAGATCCAGATTGACCTTTCTGAAATCACGCTATGGCTCATGCAATGGAGGTGGAGATATTTTATACCGTTCAGTACCTGAGATCTTAGCGCTGTGTAAGGTCAAGGAGTGATGACGTACTTGACCAATTATATAAGCTATCTCGGCTTCCGTGGGATGAATGTCGCTATGAAGTATGTCTTTCACGGAGAAGGGGACATACTCTGAAACGAGGAAGACCTCATCTTGGAGGCGATAAGCTCCATACAGATCTATAAAATTCCGATGCTGGACTTCATAGATAGGCAATCGGGCTCTATTCTCTGTAGGGAGATGCACTCCTTTTATGACTCGTATCTTAGTTCCAATATTGTCCAGCACTAGGATGCGTTGCAGCTCTTCAAAGGGTTCCAATATAAGAAACGGAACGTAGAAGTCCCATGGACTACAATCGTAGAATGGCAACTCTTGTATGCTCGAGGTCCAGAAATACTCCTGCAGAACTCGTGAGGCTGGAGGCGGACGATTGGGGCGGCATGAAGAGCGACGTGGGGAGTGGAGGCGACGCTTTCGAGCAGCTATTTGCGATGCTGACTCAGAGGCATCTAGAGCTTGAGGGGATGCTGCTGCTGTTGTAGGGGCGTCAGGTGTCGTAGGAGGATCGATGCATTGAGTAGTCCGAGGTTCGCACATTGGATTTAATAGCTTGAAGAAGTGTTCCAGAGCGCAAAATGTTATAAACCAAGCAAGTTGGTAACTTATTCCTGGATTATTTTAACAAATCCTTGAAACAGCCAGATATTTAAGCACATATGTATGGGTGGGTCATCGTTGTCGGCTCGAGGGCCCACTTAAAAGCAGAAAAGACGTCCAAGGTCCCTTTGCCCCTAACGAAACCAGCCTGCCTCAACTCTCGAGGGGCACACTTTATTGACGGACACATCATCCTGAACTTGAAAGCAACTGGTCCTCAACCTTTAATACAAAATTGTCATGCTTCGAGGCTAGTTTGAACTACTGGCAATCCTATTCTTGGGTGGTGACCCTTAGGGTCATCTCGTCCTGCGTTTTTCCTAATACTTTGGGTGTCCCCTCTCCTTTAGATTTGTGCTCTCTTCTCTCCCTCGCGCTTCCTTCGCATCCTCAGTACCTTCATTGTCATCTACCACAGCTTTCTCAAACTTCGCATTCGTCGCCTAGTCATGAATAGTATAGATTCGACGGAGGGGTACGCTATTGCCGTAGGCGGCATTCTGCTCATACTTGTCCTCGTTGAATCAGTGCCTCGTCTTAGCGGACTCCTGGGAGTGGTCTACCTTTGGATATCAAAGCATCTTGTTTACCCGTATGCGTTGAAAAGATATCGAGGTATCGGGCCGTGGAGTCGCGCCACAGTATTGATCCAGCTGGCCTATGTCACGGTAAACGTGTTCTGTCTTGGTTTTCGAACCTCTTCACTACCAAGAGCAGGCCTCCGAGCAGGAAACCTCTCGCTGATCAACTTGGTCCCCGTCTTCGCGGGTCCGCATCACAGCTTCCTCGCCGACAGGATTGGGCTATCTCTAAGCTCGCTCCGCCGTGTCCATCGATCCGCGAGCTTGATGTCCTTTTCACTAGCTCTACTCCACGTACTTGTTGCTGTGGCCAACCGGACGTCTTTCCCCTTGAGCAGATCTGGGAATCTCTTCACGGTCATCGTAAGTAAGCAGGCCCTCTGCGAATAGACACTGACGCGCATAGGGCGCCTCGGCACTTGCTACTCTCGTACTCCTCTCGCTTCGTATCTTTCGACAGCCTTCTTACGAGCTCTTCCTTCGCACCCACCAGGCCCTCGCCGGTCTCTTTGCGTATTCGATGTGGCGACACTTGCCCTCCCATCAGCTCGTTCCCCGCCTCTACCTTTACATATCTGCTGGACTGTTCACTTCCACCTTTCTCCTCCAGTGCGGGTTCTTCCTGGTCAAGAATGATTTTCTGCGGCATCACAGCGCAAGGGCTCACGTATCACACGCAGGAGGCGCAGTACGAGTTCGAATTCGCCTACAGAGGCCGTTGGATGTTAAGCCTGGACAGTATATCAACGTGTGGATCCCGTCCGTCAGCTTCTGGTCCTTCATCCAGAGCCATCTTTTCGTGGTGATCTCCTGGGCTATGGGAAATCAGGACAAGCTGGATCTTTTCATCGAGCCTCGCAGAGGTCTGACACGGGAGCTCTTGTACCAGGCAACCAAATACCATGCTCTCGATTCTCGGGTCATGTTCAGCGGCCCACATGGGAAGAGCGTGCCAATGGAGGGGTACGAGACTATTGTCATGATCGCGAGCGGATTTGGCATCGCGGCCCAGCTGCCTTACCTGAAACGACTGATCCATGGCTACAATGCGAGAGAGGTTCGCGCTCGTCGAATCCACCTAGTATGGCAGATCGAAGACAAAGGTAGCGCCTGGTGTGTGAGCGTCCTGAGCAAAGAAGCTTACCTAAAGACAGAGATCGGAATCGCGGGGCAATCACTGTTGAATGGAGCGCTGGTGGAGGATAAGTTAGATGACGGCTGTGTACATGCCCCCCTTAGCTTCGTCCCTTTGACGCTACTGACCATAGTATAGATCCTCTCCATATCAATCTACTGCTCGTCTATGTACACCCCAGAGGTCCCATTCGGCAAGCGAGCCACCATCCACCCCGGTGTCGCTCCTCTACAAGACCTCCTTGGTGAAGAGATGATGGGTAGTCATATCAGTAAGAATCAATCTGGAGATATTGACTGGGATACAAGGTTACCGGTTGAGGGTGATCTCCGCTCTAAGAAGCAGAAGGAAGAGGAATTGGAAAATGGGAAAGCGGGAACTACGGAGAGAAGTGGGCAGATGCTTATTACGGGTGAGGACCCAAGACTTTCCTACTTTCCGCGGTTAGTAATGACCGTCCAGTGTCGGCTAACCACGAGATGCGGGATGAGCTACGATTGATTGTGCGGGGATATCTTGGTGACGGGGTGAGCATGGTGGAATTGGATTATCAGCCTGGGGAATGATCTGCTATCAGCCTGAATTTGGAGCTATCGTGCTGTCTTGTTCGTAGTTGAACTTCGGTAGGTATTGGTCGGCAGTAAGACCACGATTTTCTAGCGTATAGTCCGGCTGTTTTTTTCAGGTACAAGCGCTTGGTTGTGGGGTCGGAACTTGAGCGTTTATTGGAGCGTGATAAAGGAACATTTTGCAGCGTAGATAGAACACTTACGAACAATCAATAACATAACAGCATGTCTCAAGCAGGCCGTTACCGCTCAAATTGAGGTTGCCAAATGATCTCAGGTAAAACCAACGTGGCCAGCCTCCATTTGTTACAAAGCCGCTTCCTTAGAAGTGTTTAAGTGGTCAAATAAAGATCAACGAGTGGGGAAGGGGATATCCCTTTCCTCAATTATTATAAAGGACTTTGACAGCTTTCTCAATATGCGTCACCGGGCTCGGTAAGGAGTACCCATCGACATGGCGGTATGAAAAGTGAGCCTGACTCGTCTTTTCCGTATTTTGCTTCATGGTGCAGACACCGTGCGGAAGAAGATTGCTTGTGGGGAGTGCTCTCAAGAACATCTCAGAAGGACGAACTGTGCAAAACAAGAGGGATTATTAGCGCGAGCCAGGTAACCGTTTCTGGTCCTGAACCGTCGGTGATGATAATCTTTGTGAAGTGGCCCAAGGCGCTTGGAGAAGTTTGGACGTAGCAAGGCAAGTGTTTCAATCGATCTACGTGATACTCCATCTAAGAGTTTTATCAACTCTTTGAAACCCTGGGCTGGAATCTGCTATCTGAACCGTTGAAGCTACTGGGCCATTTCAGAGCCCTCACTTACCCTTGAGCCTTTTGGAACTGCGACTTGGCTCCTCGACTACCTTGCGTTTCTTCGGAAGGCGACCTGACAGAAGTGTGCCGTCCTCCAGGAACATGTGACAATCCCCAAGCACCTCCTTGATCACCCTGTCTGGATCCACCTCGTCATTCCACGCACCAACTTGAAGTCCCATCATTCGCCGCTTGGCGTTGCGTATAACCATTAGACCACAGCTCCATCCATCTTTCTGCTGAGGAGTAGGCTGGCCGCCAGGTTAGCACATAGCGATATTTTCAAAGGGTCAAGACTCACTGCCTCAGTATATCCAAAGCCTAGATCCTTAAATTCAGCCTAATATGAATTAGTACCGTGGTTAAACGAGATATCCAGATTTACGTGCCTCTACAGCCTTTTTCACTAGGGAAGACTTTGTCTTGCGTGAACTCACGGTAAAGTAGACAGGCCCGTTAGCAGGTCACCGCCTCCCTGCTGTCGTCGACGAGAATAAGGCGGACAGATTAACGCTGATTTAAATATATACATAATGGACCAAGAAATGAGGGGAAATCACATATCGCATCCCACTCCATCCTCACCAAAGATTCAGGCTTCGCTAGATATGGCAAGGAAAGAGACCCTTCGACCTGCCCTCGTTCTTTTTTCTGTACTGCTAAATGGATTGCATCGTCTGGGTTCGAGAGACCCTGTAGAGCCTCTAACTCTACGCCAAGATGAAGCCGTCCCTAGGTGCATCTCGGTGGACTTCTCTGGAGGTGGGCCAAGTTCTAGAAAGATCTAGTCTGTTTTGGGCTTAGCACTACAAGTAAGCGGTCCTGACATCTTTCGAAATTGTGCCAACGCGTTTTCTCCCCGCTGTACCTCAACATCGAGTTCATTTCCTCTTTCACTATGTCCTACACTATCCTGCGGACACGAGTCCTTCCTTGCACTTTGAGAAGATCTGTCTTCTTTTCGCGTGCTCATCACAGTGCAACGGGGAGATTGATCACTATTACCTCCCAAGGAACTCCAGTCACTCGTGAGATTGAGGTTTGGTTAGGAGACCCGGGGAGTGCTTATGTCATGCTCGATCCTGAGATCAGCAGGACTTTCAAGACAGGGACTATTCTACAGGGTGGCTGCTCCCTGGCACAAGATCAGGACTTGTATCCACTAAACTTTTACCACGACACCCGACACTTCTCTCACGGTAAAAAGTTTAATGTCTGTAACGTGGCCTCGAAAACTAATCACATATGAATCAGAATCCTCGCCATACCCCCGCCTCGAGATACCCCAAGATCTTCCACGACAGTCGAACGCGAACAGTAGCTTAGCAACTCTCCATACATATGGAGTGACTCATGCGATTACACTTGACGATACGCCAGATGGTAGGCTTGCGCATTGTGTTTATGTACATCCGGCTAAGCTTTGGACAGCACAATTTCAGCACAGCATTAGAGAGTCAATCCAGCGGCTGCAACCGGTCTTGGATAAGCTAAAGGATTTGTAGAATAGCGTTTGCAACTCTTCTATGAACTGCGCAATTGCATTTGTTGCAAATCCCTTCTCTTAGCAGCGCAGTTGATTGTAGTATCTGTCTGGCCAGGTGGGCGATGATTTGTATTTGTTAAAAGGCTGGTTCATAATACTTTGCGTCTCTTTCGGTTTTCACAGGGTGTTCATTGCTTTCTTACTCTGTTTCGAGGAGGTGTGGCTTTTAGCTCGTAAGCCTTGACATGTGAACACCATGGGTTGATGCTGGAACTGTTGGAGGAGGAAAGTCTCCCACGTAGTCATGCTCGATTTCATGTTTTTGTCAATTTATCATCTTGTATTTCCTGCAACAAGCGCTCTCAGGACGAAGTTACTATCGCCTGCAGGATTGGAACCAATAACGAAAATCCACAATGGTCCAGTCTGCTTCCCCCTCTCCTGCCTCCCACGCTTCCAAAGTCGCCTTTGCTACTTTGCATATCCCTCAATACTCTGTTGCAGCATTACGATATGCGATAATATCCGGAGTCCAAGAAGCAATCGGAGTCGCAATAGACTCGTAGTATTCTCCGAGCTGCCTCGCATTCCACTGGTTCGTCGTTACCGCAACATGCGCGCTAGCGATATCGTTATTAACGGCATCAGTTGCCATAGGCGTATCCTGGAGCTTGTAACCGTTGATCTTCAAGAACATGTCGGCAGCAAGAAGTGCCGTGCGTTTGTTACCATCCTGGTACGCGTGGTTCTTTATGATCTTTTCAGCGAGATTGGCCGCGAGCTGAAAGACATTCTCCTCCTTCTCATAGTACTTGATGTTCATTGGCGAGGTTATTGCTGAGTCCAACAAGGCCGGCTGACTTGGCTGAGCTCTGGCGATAGCACTTTGGTGAAGTCTGATGACCTGGGCAGACGTCAAGAAGCGGAAGGTCCTAGCGGCGGAGGACATTCTGAGAGATGGTCGGTTGGAAATAAGATAAAAGCTTAGATGAATATGAGGTACAATCGAGCTAAAGGACTCCCTATATGACTGGGAGGGAAGTTCTAATTGGGGGAATGATTGATAGTGTGAGGATAACTTGGGATGCCGCTCTCTACTTTACAGTAAAATTCGCCTTGGGCGTGATATTTTGGCATCACCGTAAGCTCCGGTAGAGCCGCTGGATCAATAGATCGTGTTTTTAAACCAACAACCTCACAGCACCAGCTGTTGGCCGATGCAAAGCCCCTGGCCTGCAATAACCTCAAACTTGTCTCGAAGAATGGCGGGATCATTGTTGGACAGGGTGGGGAGACTCAATGGTCTGACGGAAAGTAATACCAGGTGAGATGGGAACAAAAGATGCAAACAAGAACAGCCATTTGAGAAAGCCTCTTACGCGCTGAGCTAGTATTTTATGTTGTACAGAAGGATCATCCAACAAAGGACAAAACCTAACCCCCGCTTCTGCGCTATCTCCAGCTAAAACACGGCCTACTTTACTGTAGTGCATTAAGTTCAAGAGTGCAGCCGCGCGCGTAAGCTGCTTTGTGACCTAGTACACACACGATAATTATGCGCAAAATAACTTTGCCGTCTCTCGATCCGTGAAATAATCCTCGCTAGTAACGAATCCATCTCTCCCCGACCTAAATTATTTCCGGCGCGGATTTGTCCGACTGCACAAACATATGAAGATCACTAAATGCGTAAAGGAGTTGAGGGTACTGCCCGGTACTATCGCAGATATACTAGGTCTGACCGTCAGTACACACCGGTACATTTTCAAGTCGGCAGGCATCACGACGGTTGTGTTCCTAATCGTTCACATTCTACCCATGGTAAGTGCTTTCTTGGTCATATTTTTCTGCTAACACGCATCGTCGCTAGGTGCTATTGTTCTGCTTTCTCATCCTCTCTTCCACAGACCTTCCTACGTATCCCTTGGAAGCCAGCTTTGCACTCGGATAAACTCAGTTCCCTGCTCTATAGATGCTGCTGAGTTAACTGCTTTATGCCAATCACACGGAGTTGCTGAGCCCACATGCTCTCTTCTAAATGAGCGACTAGTTTACGTGCCAGTTGCTCCGTGTCCTTAAACCCCCTAGCAAAAAGACGGCGTTGTTGTTCTAGCAAATCTTCAACCACATCGACATCGAGTGGCCGTGTCTGACTGCCCCGGTCTTCGTTGGTCTCCTTCAATAATCTGTATATCTGGGAATCTTGGAACTCCAGCGACTCAATTATGAGCCTACGATTTTCGTTCTCTATCTTGCCGACGATCGTCGTAGTTGTACGTTGGTGGTCCAGCTGTGCCTGGTATAGCATTTCAAGGCTGTCTACTATATCTATCTTCAGACTCTCAAAATCCTCAGCCTGTTTGACCCTGCGCTTCTTCCGTCTTGAGGTCGAGGACGGCTCATCGGCAGTCACGTTTGGTGATTCTAATTTCAGTCAGTACGGTATTTCCAGCGAGTGGCAATTGGAACGTTCCGTCACCTTCCTCGGAGAATTCGCAGCTACTAAGACGTTTCGTCTTTGCTCCTTTGCTAAGCTCAGGTTTGTCGGCTTTATGCTCTTGGGAAGAGTCCACATAAGCGGTGCTCGGAGTGCTACTGGATTTCAAAGCCGCACTGCATGGCAACGGCTCTGTCTTTGCCGGACGAGTGCGGTTGCGAAGGCGGTATGGCATAGCGGTAGGTCATGTGTGAATAAAACTAATGAGAAGGTCGAGATTGCTAGTGAGATCAAGAAAGAGGTGGGGAGAGGGGGGCCTCACATTTATATTACTATGGAGGCACAGCCCACCACGCCCCGGAAAGTTTGGTTCAGTGCTGCGATAACCCCTCCTGCGACCGATGTTCCATGGACCCTGACCATAGCAGCATGTTCACGGGCCTAAATTGAACCCACGAGCAATAGTCTCTGCACTCGAACATCATTTCAGCTATGACATACGTAGCATAGAGTCTTGTGGACACCGATGGACGAGAAAGAAAAAGAAGAAAATAAAGCCTTTAAGTACAACTAAAACCCCTCCTAATTACAACATCTTGCTAGTTATGGTGTTCGATCTTTTCTACTAAACCCGTACCAGAATCGTCATATTTTGCTAACTGTATGCCTCGCTACAACAGTATCAACCTCCAACCATGGCAAATTCCGGATGGGACATGTTCACCAGAACTCCCTTTTCAATAGCTAAGGCGTGAAGCCTTTTTGTTACCAACAGCTAATGATACATTCCATCGGTCTTTCCCTTGCCGTAAAATTCCCGAACAAACCTCTCGTTGATTGCAACGGCCTTGGCAAGATGTTCGATTTTTATTGGGCACTTCTCTTTCGTAGCCATGGCGTGTGCGGTTGCGACAATGTTCTTAATCTTTGCATCACAAGAGTTAATATCTGGACTCCTACAAAGAAAAGGCAGCGTACCTGGCGGCCATTAAGTCTATGGCTTACCAAACCTTCAAGCTGTTTGGACGAGACGGTATGAAGGCCCTGGGCGGTAGGTGAACGATTCAAGAATTGAGTCCAGATCTTTGTTTTAGTTTCTCTGTCCAGGACATCATACCTCAGTGTAAGATGAACCCGGCTGAGGATCGCCTCATCAAATTGAGCAACACGATTCGTTGTCAAGAAGATAATGCCTTCGCAATACTCCAGCTTGCGGAGGAATACCGAGACCAGACCATTGCGGACTAGATCTTGGTTCGAACGTCGCTCAAGATAAACGTCGGCTTCATCTAGGAGGAGAATAGCACCCCAATGACCTGCGATTTGAAAGATCTGAGAAAGCTGCGCCTCTAAATCCGCTGCATTAATGCTCAGCTCCCCCGCGGAGATCTTAACAGTCAATAAAATCTGGACAAGACACAGTGCAGGCCATCTTACCGAATAGAGTGGTCTCTTTAAATGCTCGGCCGCGGCCTCAGCTGTCAACGTCTTTCCGAGCCCAGGGTAGCCACTTGATTATGTGTCAGTGCATGTCATCATTGTGAGAGTTTGCACTTTACTGTAACAGAATATTGAGACCTCGCCCCTTCCCTACAACAATATCATCGAATATGAACCTCAGATCTTGGAGTGCGCGGCCATTGCGAGCCTCTACAAGGGCCATGATGACCTCTCTGTCCTTGTCAGGGATCACTAGGCCGTCGAAGCACCCAGAGGACCACCGTATCTCTTGGATGTTGGCCACCGCAAATTCAACTGTAATCACTGAGTTAGCTCCGTAACGTTTCGTCTGGACAAGAATAAAGCTTACCCCACTGTTTGTCTGCGAAGCTGAAACCTAGCACCGTAGGACAGCAGATCAAAAAGTCGTCCTCATTCATCCAAGACAGCTCTACATTAGGGATTGTAAGCTGGGCGGATTCTGCAATCCCGGACTGATCATCATCAGTCACAAGCTCGAACATGTCCCATAGACCAAGCTCAGGTATCGAGTCGGCTGGATCGGTAATCTTTAGTCGAGAGTAGTTGGGATTTATTCTCTGGAAAAAAGCTGCATCAATCATGATACGGCCATTGACATTGAGCTCCACAGGGACTCCTTTGTTCATGTAGAAGGCTGTACCATTATACTGGCGATGATGAGAGCCGATCAGAGAAACGAACTTCTGACCGTTCTCAATAAGCTCAGCCTTCACCTTAAAGTAATCCGGGTGATACTGAAGGGGAAATGCCTCAAGTAGGTCGATGCGTTTTACGCCACGAAACTTAGGGATCCGCAGCTCGATTGAGACATCTCCAAATTCATTGCCGTCGAAGTCTTTATATCGACACTCGATATTCCAGTATTTCGAGCCGGACTTGGATATCTTCTCTTCGCCGTAGTCGTATTTCACGCAACGTGGCTTGTGCGTTCCGTGGCAGGTCGTGAATACCGGCTCGTTGGGCTTAAACAGGGCCCAGAGCAGGTTATATGTGATTTCGCCATTCTCGATAATTGACGTGAGATTCTCGGTCGTGTCTGCGTATGTCTCTCTTAGGTAGTCGACAAGTAGACCGACAAGCTTCGCGCTATTTTGGTCAAGGGTGTTAATTCCGTGCCAGCTTTGCGACGATTCAAGCTCGGGAAGATAGTGATACAAGAGCTTTTGCTCAACCTGAGCCTGTTTTAGCAGCTGGACAAATGGCACAGCACACAGGGTAAGTAACCGAAAGTTTGTTCTCCTTGGTGTTGACCGCATGAGCATCTTTCAATATGTTCCTCAAAGCGTCTCGCAGGCACTCTGACTTGACATCAATATAGAATGTTGTTTCTGTCGTTTTCTTGTCTGGTATATTTTGTAAGTACATGGACTCTGCTACGAGCTGATATACGAACCAATTCGTCCACGAATAACAAACACATACGAATCCAGTTTGTCTGCCTCGGCGGGTAGCTCTTGTGACTCAACAATCTTGTACTTGTAGGTTTTCTCATCCCAACTATGTCAATATGAGCAGTGATTTCACACGGAAAAGTACAAGGCTACCACTTCATCTATTTTTTTGTATTGTGGCTTCAAAGATTGAGTCACCACCTCGTTATGAGTTTCGATGACGCCGGTCGGAAGGGTTTCAGGTATCGCAGTCGGAACCGGAGATTTTGCCTCGATCGCCGCCAACAGGAGATTCTTGATGTCCTGGAAAGTAACAGGCAGTGGAGAGATAGGTGGGCTCTCAGTTGGCGTGTGAAAGCAGGCGTACTTCGAGAAAAGCGTGGCTTTAATTTTCTTGGCTACAGTGTCCTCGACTATCTCAACGAGCTGCTGGACGTTGTTCAACGGAACAGCATGCTGGGATGACAATAGATCCGGGCTAATCGGGGGCGTGCAAGGTTGTTCAAGGGACAATGGAAAATGGCATTGAACTATCTCTGTTAGAGCCATTATCAATAAGAGAGCTAGTGAGTAGTTTCGACGTGCGTCGTCAAAGATATGTATAGAAGTGAGAAGTTTCAGAATTACTAAAAACCTGGAAGCAGAAGGTAGTGACGATCGAAAGGTCAAGGGAAACCTGGACCCTTATGTACTCATCGATCCTCATTATAATAAATGTCTGTTCTGGTTGGGGAGTCCCAAAGGTCGGAGAAGAAAAGCAGGCTTCCTTATCCTCTGGATAAATCGATTGCCCGCACTTGCAGCATGATACATGGGCCTACTAAATACTAAGGATGACTTTGTCGATCTACCATGTAGCAATGTGGATAAAGCAAGACATGGATGTGACATTAATAGCGTTTGGACCATGCATATTGTTGAAGAGGGAGTTTATAGCGCATCGGTTGTGCAAGACTCCAAAAATAGAACGTGTCAGTGTGGTCCATCGAAGATTTTTATTGCTTTGGGACATTACATGATCCTCGATTAGGATAAGTCAGGACGAGTATCATTTTTGCATGAACGCCTGCCACTCTTAGGCACGCCATCACTTGGGTTGTCTCGAGGATAACATAATGTCTGTGAAACTCGAGCTCAAGTTTCACTCTGTTTGCAATAATCTGATATGTTAAAAGAAAACTAGAAGTACTGAAACTAAGACCCTAAATATAACAACCCAGCCCATTCATCCAAAACTACATCTTACTTGCTTTCGATCCCTCCTGCTCAGCAACAAACGGCACTGGCACAAAAATCTCCGCGGGTATGTCACTAAGTGAGTCGTTAGCTATGTTTTATTAGTATTCTGTTGGAGACATACTCTTCACTCGCCGCCTTGCGAAGTATCTCGTCAGTAGACGGGTCTGTAAGCTCATTCGATCCCTTGACGGTCCACTGAAGATGACTGGCCGTAGTTGGGTCTTCGGACTGACCCTGGACGGTCTCAGGTTTAGTGGTATGCTCGGATGATGGCTGATTCGAGCTACTTGGTGGTATGCCTGTTGGGGCCATTGTCAACGTAGAGGGTTGGTATATCACTCTGATGGGATAAGATGTATACAGAAATGAGAGGCTTCAGAGGTTGCCTGAAGAGCTTGGAGGAATGCGGAAGCCGGTGATGATTGAATTTGAGGGAAATTCCTACCCTTATATATTCATGATCTCAAGCCGTTTTGCGTGTTGAAAGTGAGTCTAGTATATCCGTTTACTTCGAGCAAGAAAGCCGAATTCTTCATTCTTGGATGAACAGGCCGCCTACGGTTAGAGCAACATGTGTTGGCGCCTGGGTAATCAAGATGAATTTTCCATATGCATTCTCATACCGGGAGGCCCCACATACATCTCCTGCAGCAGAATACATACTGTCCTCCTTATTCAACCGTCTTATTTGATCGGAGAAATGGAGCTTGTCTTACTTTGTCGAATCAATTGACATCCTAAATATTAACAAGCCCAAAATGAGGCACTGCAAAAGTCCGCCAGGTTGAAATACCAGGGTATGAATCTTAGCTGAAGTAGCCACAGTATGTAAGCCTCCTTTAAAGACAATATTAGCCGATATAGGGAGAAACCAGATTAGATATTTTTATATTTTATGGTGTATTAGTAGTCGAGAAGACGTTAAGAGTCACGAAGAACGCCAAGATCAAATGTACATAATTAACACTAAACATTCGTTCGCTATTGTCGACGAATAGTGCGCCCCAAAAAGCCAAATAACCTTCCTTCGATGATACTATAAATCCTAATAGTTACTTGATGAGTTCTGTCTCAACGACGATCAATATAATATTAGCTCTTCTTCTGAAAGCCCCCTGCATCTAAAAGACTGATCGCGATTCCACCATCTACGAAAGGGTATTCGAAGTGTGGATACACTTGAGATAGCAAGAGCGATCTAGTAATATTAGTACAGGGTTTGAAATATTAGTTGCAAATATTGAGGAAGCCTACCCATGCTGAGGAGATTAAGTTTCCAGGAATCTTCTTTGCTCCGCCGAGGCCTAATAGTATAACTATCGAGACGACAATCAAAATGCACAAGATGCCACTGCCTAAGAGATGCGGGTGGGGTGTCCGACCACGAGAAAGCAGTTTCAAATATGAAAAAGAGATAATAGAGTATAGTATACAACTCGAGCAAAGTAAGATAACCAGAATCGACGGCAGATCTTTATTGCTGTTTCCAAACCTGCGATAGTATTAATAGTAATCTTAGGTTTAGGATTGCCTATAATTTACCATATACAAAGTCCAATATCCAGGGAAATGCTCAAGATTCCTATTGCAAGAAGGACCTGTTTACGCCGTGGGAAGACAGTCGTATTAATTTGCGAGCAGGCCTCCACCTATCAACGTGTTAGCACGAAAATTGTAATGTTTGTTCAGGGTATGTACCTCGTATGTCCCCACTATGCCGATATTTACAAAAAGCGAACAAATATATGCAGTCTGGCACCAGTGGCTGTCTGATATTCTTAGCTCTATTGTCTGGAGATAAGGGGAATTGCTCGTACCATTCCCAGACGACACGAAGCCAAGAAGTAGGCCAGACGCCACGAAAGAGATAGTGGATACAGTTAACTGCAATGGCTGGTGCGATCGCGGCAGAAAATAGCCACCTAATCGAATGACGGCCGCTATAAAGAAGGTGACAGAAAGTACGATGGCTGCTGAGAAGGGGATTGAATCTGCATCCGGGGAACCAGGGAGTCCGTAGAAGGCTGCCATTGGGATGGAAGGAAATGAGCGGTGGGTAGCGAACAAATATATCGTTGAGGGCAAAGGGAAAGTAAGGCAAACATGCAGCAGCGGTTATGAATAAGAAAGACGTCGTTCTGCGGCTTCTTATACATCTAACGGGATCACACGTTCGAGCGCAATGCACATATACCAGATGTCTTTCTGGCTGGGGTCCAATTCATTCCCTGAGATCAATGAACGGGATTGGGGAACTCTAAGACCTTTCCAATATCACCGGGCCGAGAAAAATACGGAGACACACGAAGGTGACCTGCGATGGAAGATGGGAGCAGCACGATGACAAAATGAGCTGTGGGGTTCCTCTCTGCATGTAGAGGCTGAGACATGATGGAAAAGTGTTGGAAGGCTTGATGATTGGGAGAGATTATAGGCCAGGGACCGCATTCAGGGCAGGTCTGGTCGCCTAGCAAAACTGGGATCCTGAGGTGATGAAAACACACACTGCAGCGGGTACAGCTTAGCGGGTTCTTAGCTTCGCCAACTAGGACATGGGATCGGCCCCACTGCCACCGAGGCCAGATATTCATAAGGGCCACGGTATTTGACGTCCTCTCGTTACTCAAACACGCAACGCTGGAAATCTACCTCGATCTGCTCTCCGGCACCAAATCAATGCAATATGACCGCCGTTCAGATTCATAACACGACTGAGGTATCGTCCTGCGATATACTAAGCTGAATTATCGCTGACCTCAAACTCTAGGCGAAACAGGTAGTACGTGACGCTCTCAACCTTCTCGATGCTGTCTCCGCATATTCGATCAACCACCAGCTCCCTAGCGACCAGCTGTTCGATATAGATGTCCGCAAACGACTCCAAAGCCTACACTCCCCAAAGCTCCCATCCCCTATCCATCCTCTGCTGGAGGAATCTAATGGATTCACCAAGGAGGAGAAGAAGACATTGTCGCCATATTGTTACAAGATCGAAAACTTGGCAGCCGATTTCGACGATGTGCTTGACGGGTTAGAGGCCTACTACAAGCTGATGCATGCTCAGAACTTGACTAGCAAAGGCGAACTCATCGACACTATCATACGCGGCGGTATATCCAAGGCCACTAGGTCTGTGGCTAAGATACTAGATGTGGTCGATAGCTTGGCTCTCTGGCACATTCGGGAAGTGGAGGCAAGAGCTTTGGCTACCGAGCGGGGGCATAATCTCGTTAGCCAGGAGGACAAGAGCAACGCTGCTACAGAGATGTGGCAATATCTGAGCAGCTATAATAGCGACGCAGACAGAGCGAAGTTGGATACACGGATCTTTGCGGGTATTCGGTGGAACAGATTCCTGGACGGAAAGGACGTTGGTATGATTGTTGCGGTATATCCGCTGCCTCATAGTTTGTAAGTGGTCTACTCTGTCGCAGCCGTTTCATTCTAACAACCTACCTCTCCACAGGAAGTCACATTTTGTTAAGCTGGCACCCATTGTGATGGACATGCCGGGGATACTGGACCGAGCGAAGAAAGCTACCCCTTGCGTGCAGAAGCTACTGGATTCGAGGCTGAGGCCGTGGACGGGATCCAAGAAAAGAGAATTACCTGTCCAAAGCGTGCCGGAACCGGGCCTGAAACGTCGTAGACCTGGCACCGAAGCCGAATCAGGTACTCCTGGCGGCAGCTCCAATTCGATAGGGGCACTGTTGAATGCAGCAGAGCACATTGCGGCGGCCACACAAGGTCAGCAGTTACCTTCAGTCAGAAGTTCATCAACTCAAGATCGGATGGACTCGTCTTCACCAGAATCACTAGTACCAGAAGAAATTCATCTACTAGCTGGTGAAGAAGTGCAAGCTACCGCCGGAGGCCAGCCAGAAATTTGGAGCAACAGAGCGGGGTCGACAAGTTTAGAACCACAGGCCGAAGCCCTCGACCACCATAGAGAACGAAGGCGTGTTGATTCATCTCCAAGTCTCGATTCATCCCTCTCACAACAATCCGTTGGACCCGGATATAGACAAGGGGGAGTGACCGAGGAGACTAGTCTGGATGGTGGTAAGGCGCAGGTCGTGAGCGGCATGAAAATAGCGATAATGGCAGAGGTGGACCAATTGGAGAGATTTCTTGGAGGCTACATTTTCGAAGGTATATATACAAGCTGTATGAGACATCAAGAGAAGGAGAGGCGATGCATGAGATTTACCGATACTGCTCGTTTGCATGTTGCTTATCGCGAAGGTGAGGATATCAAGTTAGAGATCTGGCTATGTGGATCGATTGGGAACGACATCTTACAAGCAACGATGAGTTCGGCAGAAGACTTGAGGAACGTACTCGGTGGATATCTCTTTGAGGCTATGAATACTAGCAATTGGAGGAAGGAACAAGAAAGGAAGAAAACACACGATTTTAGTGGCGCTGTTAATATAACCTTTCCCGACGAACATAATGGCAGCGATTGTAAGATGGAGGTTCTATTGGGTTCTGAGATGGGATTGGATTTGTATAAAAATGCATTTCCTGTTCTTTGAATTCTATCAATAAGTAATAGTTTCCACCAATTTGAACTCCGTATTCGTCACCACTACACTCCACCCTTTACGAAGAATCACATTCACTTCGTTCGTATCTGTCTTAAGCGTCCGTATACCCATAATGATGTGACCCTCTCCAGCCTTCCATGACATATATCTATCATAACTAGCTGCAGCAAAAGTATGCTCCTCCTTAATGATTTCGTAATCCCCGTTGCTTGTTTGTTCGACCTGTGTTCTTCGCATTAGAATTGGCAAGCATTTAGAGGGTCGAAGCCGATCTTACTTCAGGCATTGTGGTAAGGAACACTCTCAGCCAAGTTCAAGATCCAAGCTCGATTATATTGGGGTTCAAAATTATTGTCTTTGGCCGCTGCAAAGTCAGCGACACTGGCAGACATGTAAAAAGGAATGTGTACCGCTCTGTAGGCTCTTACTAGAATGGGGTTGATGGGAAGGGTCGAGGTCAAATGCTGGCGAGTTTGTTGGAGGCTCGAGGTGGGGGATGTTCGATTCGAGTTTGGATGTTCGATGTGTAAGGGGGAACGATGACTACGAAATGCGTCAGTGTGATGCTTGTCAGCAGGTCAAGAAGGAATTCGAGAATGAGGGAGACTATCGCTCATACGATCTCGCAGTGTTATTGGGGATGAAACGACTTCGTCTTGTATATTTCACCTTGATGTGGGGGACGGTTTGCCTGGTTCGGAGACGTAAAAGATTGCGCGCAAAAACAGGTGGTGACGAGCCCTGAAAATCAGAGGCAGGTCCTACGCCTTGATAGGATACACGAAGCTCGATGATTGAGATGATGTAGTAAACAAAGGCGCTGTGTGAGGAAGCAAAGAATCTGATGTTGTCGGGAGACGCTGATGTATGGTGGGGTTCAACGTGCCCATGTGATTTTATTAGCAACCCGATACTGACCGAAGAAAGAAGACCCCTAGTGCAATTAGGCTTCAATGCTGTTTAGGCTGCAAAAGGTGGACCAAGCTTCGAAGGTTCAAAACAAAGCTCGAGAAGAACGTTTTAAAATTCTGCAATATCAACCACATCGAGCTGACCTCTTTGCATCGTCTGATCTTGTGTGCATCCACCATGGCGTCAACGTGGCCCCAAGCGACAGCATGGCAATCCGACTCCCGCGATGCTCCTTTGAAGCGCTCGTATCAGCCTTGGATGGTTGTCTGATATCTTTTCTTGCAATTTCGAGGGATTATTTTGGTGTGCGTGACTTGCTTCAATGCCTTCGGCTGAAAGGGTGCGCTAACGCTTCAGTCGCAAAAAAGGTCGAGAAATTTAACTGTTTGGGATTCTTACAGTACATCAAACAAATTAAGGTGTCCAGGATTTGCATAACATACTATGCGCCTACTACGACGGTGGCGAAGTTTTCGAGCTGGAAGGCGGTGAACAAAGCTGCCTGGACAGCACCTGATCATGTATGTACCTGCACTCACTGTCCGCAGCCATAACCTCCTAGACCATCAACTAACTAGGAGGCAAAAGCTATTAGTCAACTCTGCGTCGACGTCGAGTTCCAGCTTTAAATGGACGGTCATTTCGACGCCAGCGCATTGCGTCGAGCCTATCACGAGAGTACCACGACATCATTTGATGGCATTCTCTGCTGCAGACAGAGATGCAACGAAGGAACCAGCATCGAGATATCTTTGAGAGACAATACATGTGCTGTTGGAACTTGGCACCAGAGCATGATACCTCGGACGAATGTCTATGCATATCAAACCAGCAACCCGTCAGACTTTGGGGCAGAAGGCTTGCCCGCAGCAGGTACGACATCAGCTTGAAAAGGGTTACAAAGGACGCGAACCGCTCGGAAAGCAAGGCGCTCACCGTGTGAGGAAAAGTTGAAGCATGAGGACGAGTTCACCAGCATCTAGTTGGATCTCAGGGGCAGCATATTCCGGGTACATCTTGGGAACCTCTCTCGTCTGCCCATACTTCCTCGCCTTGGGAGTCAGAATTGTACGGGGCAGACAAGCAACATAACACCGGGTATCGAGATGGAAACCAACAGGCGATCACAAAGCTTCTTGGCTGTTCACGCGCGTCTCCGGGTCATAGTGGCAGAAGCGATTTTGCTGGGGATGGCAATGTGCAGTGGTCCGCATAGGAGGAAGGTGTCTACAGTGAAGCGTTCTTGCAAGCCGGCGGTAACTTCTCCTTACCTCAACACGCGAAGCATCACCGCCTCCTGCACCTGCAGTCCGATCCGACCCATTCTTCAACCTCAATGAAACAGCATCAGCAATTCACAGAACACGCAGCAGACACACTTGGCCCAGCAGGGAGTGGCCATAGCTCCAAACATCGAAGTGGAGTCATCACACATAGAACGATTTGAGGCATGGGCCTGGCATGCCTTAACAATCTGGACTTGCGGATATTTGGTTCATGTACACAATTTCACCCGATGACATTACGATGTTGATTTGGACGGAGTCAAAAGATAGGAGTTTCACGGGTGGCAGGAAGTTGAAGGAGGAAGGGCGGTATCAGAGGGAGACTGACGGTATATTGACACAAGATGGACAGCAGCAGCGCTGCCAATGAGCCACACGCAAGGAAAGGACACAAGAAAGGCACTTCTTGATACGGGACATGTCATAGACGTAGATAGAAGCAAGACCAAGGTAGTAAAGGGGGTCGCTGGTCATGATTTCATGGTGAATAGGGGCGCGATGGCCAATCCCAGCCCAACCGGTCACAGAATTGTTCGTCGAAATGTTTTCGCACAGGTCGGATGATATCTAAAAGGATCCTGTCTACCAAATATCATACTACAAGTTATATTGAATCCTGGCCAGGATGAAGGTCGCCGATATTCACTCCATAGTCACTTTGATCATTCTGATCGCATACTCAGGCTGAGGATTTGTTATTGGACTGACCCACCCTTCTCAAACAATTCTCGCAACTTTTGCTCTTACTTCGTTTTGTCCGCAACTTTGGAACGAGCGCATCAGAAGCCCAATAGGGCGATACCATCTGTGCAAATTCGTCGAGATGTGGCGTGAAATTATCGCGTCGCGATTCAAATATTGGCTGCACATATTGCCGGAAAAGGTTGAACAACCCTTTGGGACTTTTTAGTGCGTGGAAGTACCAGAAATTTCCAATCTTCCAACCTCTCCTCATAATATCTGTGCGGTATGTAGCACTACCATAAGTGGGAGGGAAACTTTTCTCCTCTTTTTCGAATATATCCGTGAAATCTTGGTATGCCTTCTCGAATGTTTGAAGCTCGTCATCTTCAAGCTCATCCACCGCGCGGCTGGTGATCCAATACGGAGGAGTCAGCATCTCTATCGGAAGCGAGCATGCCCACTCGAGATCAACGATATATTTGATGTGCCAATCGCAGTCGACAAAGATGTTGCTTCCATGCAGGTCGGTGAGATTGAACACAAATGGTCCACACCAAAGGTCTCGGCTTGTGAAGTGGGGAAGAAGCCCTCGCATCGCGAATAGATTCGCCATCTGTGCGCGACCGTCTTTTTCGTCGACTATAGAGTTTGGCTGGTTTCGTATGCGATTATCATGACACGCCAGGAGATCAATATAGTATGCATCTGCAGTCGTATAGGTAAGAGCTCGCTATATTGGTCGGAAGTGATGCCGCTAAGCCTATCTAGCGTTACACTAAATACTACCGTGACGATAACCGCTTTCTTTCCAAGTCCTTAAACACAGAAACCTTCTTGCCGAAGTAAGCAAGGCTGTCAACATATCATAATGAAAATATTCTCCTGCATTTCTAACCAGCTTACATCGTGCCCTACTCGAAAATTTATTCGGAGCAACGAACTCAGGCGCTGTCGACAGCAAACATCTCGCCGTCTGATAAGCGCCAGTGCAATGCCCGTCTTTCGCAAGCAAATGGGTGATGATTCGGGTAGGCTGACGTTTCCAGCCCATGGCCTATGAAAAGCTTTACTCATTTAGATCATAGAGGAAGAAATCTCAGAAGACGAGCTGTATCAGTATACTCGATACCGGTGGCTGTGCGATTCCAACTCCACCATCGTGGTCACGTGACCTAACAGTGTTCCAGATGCAATGAAACCGAAAACCTCGCCATGCGCTATCGCAAATTTAGAATCTCTGCCCTAATAGATGCCGCGGCCAAAGCTACTGGTGACTGTGCCACGTCCTGTAAGTTCATGTTACATCGTGCACTATGAGATGTAGCCACCAGCTGGTTTGAACCTAACGTAAACTCAGGTGTCAAACTGATCAAATGCACCGAAGGACAATACAACAAGGCTTTTCTCATGACTATGGACAACGGAGCGCAGATTCTGGCAAAGATTCCTAACCCTAATGCTGGTCCCGCGTTCTATACAACTGCTTCTGAGGTTGCTACACGAGATTTTGTACGTGATCTGTCACAATCGAATCATTTACGAAGTCCTGACTGGTGTATTTTAGCTACGCACAGTCTTGGATATTCCTGTTCCGCGCATCTACGCATATTCTTTGGACCCGCTCAATCCAGTCGGTGCCGAGTACATCATTGAGGAGAAGGCGGAAGGCCAGCCATTGGGGACTCTTTGGCATCATTGGAGAACAGAATCAAAAGCCGATCTCGTGACCCAGCTTGTTGACTTAGAGATAAAGCTGACGTCGGTTTCGTTTCGAAAACATGGTTGCATCTATTACAAGGAAGATTTGGAGAACCGCGGTCTTCCGGTCCAAAATCTGGAAACCGCGTCTCCATCTTATAACGATCCTGCGCGGCAAGTCGACTCCGTGTCAGTAGAGCGGTATGCACTTGGGCCTTTGACTGAAGCGAGACTTTGGGAGGGTGAAAGAGCTGCGATGAAATTAGATCGAGGTCCCTGCAAGTTATCTAACTCTTCCAAGCTAAGTATC
Organism: Hyphodiscus hymeniophilus; assembly: GCA_016508695.1. Lineage (NCBI taxonomy): Eukaryota > Fungi > Ascomycota > Leotiomycetes > Helotiales > Hyphodiscaceae > Hyphodiscus > Hyphodiscus hymeniophilus. Next base: position 522,845 of record VNKQ01000020.1, on the reverse strand, counting down.
CTGCTAATATAACAAGGGAGCACTCCTCTGTCCTACATGGCAGGTATGGGTATCAATGAGATACAATGGGCAAAGGCTTACGCCAAGCCAAAACTCAATGCCTACCGATCTATCGAAACGCCAGTCTCTCCCGACGACTACATTTCACTGTTGAATCGGTACCTTCAAGTAGCGCCACACTTATCACCAGGTCCATTCCGAACATCGCTCTCGCATCCAGACCTCCACCTCGATAATATCTTTGTCGATCCGGACACGAAGAAAATTACTTGCATCATTGACTGGCAGTCGGCTTCGGTTTCAGAGCCTTTCCTTCAGCACCGTATCCCACGTATGCTTCTTCCGGTTGACCGTCGCTCCAGCAATGGACGAGTAGAGACTATGGCAGAAGATTTCGACCCCGGCGAAGGCTCAAATGAGACTGCAGATCTACTCAGCCGTTATCGAAATCTCAGCAAGCTTAAGAATGAGCCACGCTGGGCCGCAGTAAATTTACACAATCGCGGTCTTCTGACCGAACCTGTATCTTTACTTTGTGGCGCTTGGAGCAGGAATGACGTGTTCTCTTTTCGTCACGCCTTGATACATCTAGCTTCTCGATGGAAGGAAATCGCACCAGCCACCACGCCTTGTCCCATACAATTTACAGAGCACGAGCTACAGCTCCACAACAGTGAACTGGAGCTTGTAGAAGGTCTTGGAGAAGTCTTGTACCAACTTCAAATCAATGATCTGATACCGCTAGGCGGTATGGTTCCGAGAGAGGGTTACGAACAGGCTTTACATGTCAATAATGTTGTCAGAGAGATGTTTGTGGATATGGCCCAATCCGAATCGCAGAAAACTCTCTACTCACGAATATGGCCCTATCAAGATAGAGATGCTTGAATACGGGAATTTGGTGGTTGCAATATGTTTTCGGACAATGAGACTTGCATTGGAGTCGCCAGTTACATGTAACAGCGTGAACAGAAGCTTAAAGACTCAAAACAATCAATGGCACGCTAGCCGCTATCCCTCCAGGAGAAAAACAACTTAAGAACAGGCTCAAATAAACAACCACGTGTGAAAACAAGCAGGAAACAACGCATGACTTCTACCAGAGAACTCAATTCCGAATTCGCTTCCCCACCATCGCTCTCCTCCTATTGCCCAGACCATTCAACCGTTCCGTCAGCTTTGTAACGATAATATTTGCGTTGTTCAGCGCTCCATGTCCACTCGCCGGCCGATGCCGCTTCCGACGCCTCCGACCATTCGTATGTTCCGTCACTCTTCTTACGATAATACCGACCATGTTCAGTGCTCCAAGTCCAATCTGATGTTGGAGATGCTCCAGATGTGCTTCCGGTGGTGGTTGCAGCTACAGAGCCAACCGCAGCCGCGCCATCATCAACGCCTCCGCTTTCTATAGCGCTTGCGACAGCTTCAACGTCCAGGTTGCTTCCCAACACAAACCTGATCTTCTCTCCGATGACCTGGTGAGTACCCTTGTGGCCACCAGTATGCCCTTTGATGAAACTCTTGACGACCTTATTCTGTGCTTCGCTGTTGGCTTGAATAATGCCTGTGGCCATGTTCGGGTTTTGGGTGTTTCTGTGCACGTCAAAACGGAGATCTTGAGTCTTGACGGCGGTTTTGGCAGTTGTGGCATCGGCAAATTTCAGGCTTTTGAGTTTATCTGGACTCTCCCTTACTTTCTGCGCTAGGGCAGCGAAGACGGATTTGGGGATTTTGGAAGACATGATTCGGTGCGCGTGTCGCAGTTCGGTGATTAGAATTCAAGTGTTTTATAATGTTAGATATGGCTGCGAATAATAAAATAATTAGGAAGGAGAACGACGGTTTAAATAATGAAAGAATCGTCACCGCTGATTTCGTGAAAACGGTCTCCGGTCCAACCAATTTATACCCGCTCTCTTGACTCAAACTGAATTTCCCCAGAGTGTATGAGGCTGCACTTAACTAGTCCCTTATTGGTAGCTGAGCGCTAGTGTTGGTGTTTTGCAGTCGTCAACACCGAATCGTAGCGGGTGAGTGGACCAGATGGAACTCCAGATTGAACGACGTCGTGCTTCCGATCCGGGTACGTTTGAGGAAGCCTTGAAAGGGCCGTTCCTGATACTCAGCAACTGATACTGAGTCTGTTGCTCCGGAGGGGCTCTGAGAGGTCCGCGAGGCCTGTTGGTGGCCACTCTCTACCAAAGTCGAGAGATGTCCGTGATGAGCCTGGGGCGGAGGGTCGGTAGGCGCCGAGCGTGGCTTTCGTCGCTTTAGAGGTCGTGGGTCTTCATCACCAGTATCGCAAGTGTCATGATAACGTGCGTCTACGGAATGGTGACCGTCGCTACAGACCTCATTCTGCGCGTCCTGATGTCCCCACTTCTCTTCCCCATTCTCTGGCTCAGGCTCGACATTCGCTAGCAGGTCTAATAGATCAGTGGGCCTAGAAGGACTTCGAGAGGTTCGCGATGGATGGCAGTGCTCGTTATTATTGACCAGAGTCGCTAGACACTCGATATGCATCTCAGACTATGCTTGGCTTGGGGCAAGGAGGGAGGATGTTACTTCAGACGTGTTCCGTTAGCGACCTGTTCCTCAAGTTCTCAATCCAAAGCATTAGCAAGATACCTTTGAGTTCAGCGCACAACGTAGGGCTGAGTGAGATTCTCAACTAATGTTCAGGGATTCAAGTAGATAGACGCTCATCGACCAGGTACTCGAAAACTTTCCTGTCTTTGTTACACCGGCTAGAGCGCATGCGATGAACTCGCGTAACGTCCCGTTCAAGCTGTGGGACGAAGTCTTCAGAGGATCGTTCGCAGGGCGACAGCGCTTTTGATATCTGTTCGTCGTCTTCGTCAACCCAGTAATCAGACCTACTTGGATGTTTCCCCCACACGACTCGATACTAAATTGTCTTTGTGTGGCGTCCGGTAAGCGGCCGCCGGGTGCGGATCCCGCGCAGTCGAAAGCGGTGCTTGTTAAACTCGAGTTGCGCGGCTAGCAGAGCCTCGGTGACTTCCTTATCCTTAGGATCGTCCTTCTCGTTAGTCACGACGAGGTACTGCTGATCACCCACAGCTGGCTCCACGAGCTCTTCCTTCTGTCGTTCGAGCTCCTCCTCTTGCTGCTGCATCGCATCCCCTTCCGCTTCTCCCACCAGCTCCCACTGACGTGGTTCGCTCCTCCCCGGTGCTTCCACCAAACGATCCAACTCCTTAGGGGCCTGAGCTGCGGTACGGGGCCGGGAAGCCTCTCGCGGCTCGTCTGATCTGCCTCCAGCGGTTCCACGGTCTCGGCTCTGGATCCCGTCCTGTGATGCCTCGACCGAGCGAGAACGTGGAGGAGTTGGTGCGCGGGTCGTTGATGACTGCATATGGCCTACCAGAGCCAGCCTCACTTCTCTCTCTAATTCGGCCATGCAGTCCTCAGTCCATCCATCATCGCCGTGGGCGGAAAGCTCGGGCAGAAAGTGAGGCGCTGACTCGGCCGACGTGGTCCGAGTAATATTGCCGATGTCTTGCTCATTAATCGGATCCTGGAGTGGCGAAGAGGGCTGGGAGAGAGTCTGAGGTCGACCTTGTGCGGGAGCAAAAGGCACGCCCTGCTCAGCAGACCCGAGTCCTAGAGCAGGCTCGTCGATCCAACAACCCTCCTCAGCATTATACCATGGACCGTTGGACTTTGTTGCGGTGGAGGCGAGTTCTGCGCTCGCGAGGCTGTCTTGCGAATTCGCATCCTGCTCAATATTCCCAGGATCGACATCACCAGAAGCGTCTTCGGCCTCATCCCTAGTACCTGCCTCATATGGCTCGTCACCATCGAGAATCATTGGCTGATCTGCGTATAATTAGCGTACCGCTTCTTCGTATGAAGGACGGCCGGCGCGCCTACCTGGACTGTCGTCTTGACGTTCACCCAACCATGGTTCCGTTCGGTCGACTTGCGTTCCAGTCCGTTCAAGAGCTGGCTGGTTGAGGTGCTGAAGAGTGCGCTCGGTTTGCGAAGCTTCGGCTGAGACCTTCAGACGCGGGGCACTCCGAAAGACCTCCTCGAGGGAATAGCAGCCACGATTGCCTCGGCCGTGGAGAGCAGACAGCCGCAAGAGGGCTTATCGACGGCTTCATCTCGGTAGAGAACGTTCAAAAAGGCGTCTAACCAGCCCTTGCGTCGGCTGGAAAGCAAGGTAACAGCAGTAGAAGAGTCGAGGCCGGGAGTGAATTTGACGACAAGCTTGATGTCGTCAAACTCGTGTGAGGTTCGAAGGACTTCCGAAGCTATCTCCTCCCACCAGTATGAAGGACTGGCGGTCGAATAGCTAGGAAGATAAGCCGTTAGCCACCGGTGCGTTGGCTGATCAGCATCGAGTGAACTTGTGTCTGGGGAGAGAGCCGGCTGGTATGCTGGGGGAGAGGCCATCATCGATTGCTTCTACAGGCAAGTGCATGCTCCGAATACGATATGGGTGGTGGGCGCCCTGGTAAGGAGAAGACGATCTGTGATTTGCAAACAGAGGAGCAGCGGTGAATAAGGCAGGAGTCCGCCTCGTCCTGCAGCTGCCCTTTATAGGCACTGTTAATTATCATACCTTAGTCAGGGGCATCGAATCCCGCGTCTTGACCCTCGGACAACTGGGACCAAGAAGGAAAGGCCAAAGGTGATGCCACATTTTATCCCGAAACCTGAGTGGCCACGATTCAAGCCGGTGGGACTCATCACACCTGGGCATCGCAACCCGTGTTCTAAATTTCTGCTATAAGTTAGCGACGCCATGGGTTGATACTCCTAGTGACGCTGGAGGATTTCAAATGAGGGTGGAAGGCTTCAAGCGAGCTCAGAAGACTTCAACCGAGAGTAGAAGCCTTCAAGCGAAAGCGAAAGACTTCAAGCCAAAGTAGAAGACTTCAAGCGAAAGTAGAAGACTTCGAACGTGGACTACTCGAGACGTAGCAGAAGACAACAATGATCTCCGGGTGATTGATCCTTTTCAATTGGTCCATTGCTTGTGATGAGTTCGAATTTTTGTATTGATGCACGCGTATGGAAATTGCGACCTTCCTCCAACATTCGACTGATAAACTTTCAGTGATCGCAGCGCGAACCCATTACAGCTGAGCTAGATGCACCTGCTGTCACGCAAATTGGTATGGAAGCTACGAAGAGCAGTTGTAGCTGAACGTCAGCCGCAAATGGAATTGTAACGAAAATGGTTGATGTTTCGGAGCTAGGTTTTCGGAGAGACACAGCGGGCGGCCATAAGGAAAATCGATATTACTATGGCGTGGAAATGTCGAAAATGCTCATGTCTTTGCCGACTTTAGGTTCGTAGGCCAAGGGCACACACATAAGATGGTGGCGCCCACCGACAAGATCCTATCAATTTGTTAGCGATTGGGAGCAAGATTCAAGGAGAGGCGTTCAAACGTAACACCGATTGGAACCGGGCTGGAAGGCGAGAGGAAACGTTCCCCTCCAAGCAGTATTCTCATCTTCAACAAAAAAATAACGGGTAGAATACTCATCCCATGATCATACCTATCCCTAAATCCACGCGGCTGGACAATTTCAGTGGCTCCAAATCGGGCATAGTAAAGCGAGTTCTCCAGGCTGGCCATCTTTGCTGGGGCGGTCGTATTGAGGTGCAAAGAATATGGACAACTCCGTAAATCAATAAAATTGACGATGTCAGATCGATTTGCGGAATCCCTTTGTCCATGGCCCACAGGGTATAGAATTACATCAAAGCTCTGCTACAGCTAGGAGCCATGGGTAAGACGAGGGTTGAGCCCATTAGCTCGAAGAGGAGATCGTGAGGGGTCAGGAAATGTAGAGCCTGGTCCCCTGTGCACCCTTCCGCCCAATATGCAAGCCTTGTGCACTACCAACCTCAGGTGAAGCATGCCCAGTGAGAACGATCTGGGCCATACCCAATGTAGGACGGCTGCAAGAAATAGTATTGATTGGAAAGCGAGAAGACGAATGGGAATATGGAAAGCCCCAAAAGAAGAACAGGAATATGGCGGTCTTACCCTACGGTGGTGCAAATCATTCCACATTGGAAATATGCGAAGAAGACCCGTAGCGTATGACATCCATCAGAGACAGGGGCTGCGAGTCATCGGTCTAACTGTAGTCAGGCTCGAATGTTGGCTTTCTTCCTCCAACTATCTCATCTCAACAGCTTTTCTCTCTCAATACAGGTCTAGGCATCAATCACAGACTCGATCCTACGACGCGCAAACATTCGCTGCCGTTGCTATGCCGAAAGGTCTTCATCATCGAGCGAGTTTGTCTTTTCGTAACTGAGCGAATCGATCAAGACGGTCGGAGCCTCTTATGCTGCCACCATGCCAAGCGACTTCGGCCTCATTCGTTGGAAGGGGGTGAGAAGTAGACCAGCGTCAATACTTCTATCTCAATAAGAAATAATCCAAGACGGCCAGTATTAGTTTAGGCCGCGCACAAGGAGGCGAAAAGGGTCTTACCGATTTTCTGGAGTTGTAGCCTCGTTATGCAACGCCCATCACCGCCAGAGTATCAATTGTGCTATTCAAATAACCATGATATTTTTTCCTGAATTCCAAAATACCTTTCAGCCTCATCTCGATGATGGAAGGGGCAGGGTTGATGAAGCGGTTTTGAACCAGCGGACTTAGAATTTTTTACATCATGGGTGCGCCTCGGCAATCCTAGTCAGCCACTAACTGCAACACAGCAAATCCTGAGCCTCATGAATCATCCACCTTTTCAATGTTCATACTTCTCCTACATCCACAGATAGGACATCAGAGCGAAACCGTGCTCTGCCAAGCTATCTGACGGTCTGCGACGTCTACCTGGACACAACAGCGCCCTGCGGACAGTGTGCGACCTGCGGACAGTGTGCGATAGCAATGCGTCGATTTTCCGTGCCTTTCAGCCCAACCTATCATTGAAGTTACTACAATCCATCGTCAAGCAAGCGCGAAGATTTTGATTGAAATCAACCTTCTTCACGAAGACCCTCTTTAGCTCTGAGCCATGGGGCCAAGCAAGCAAGTCAACTGGAGAACCAACAAGAAGGAGTTAGCAAAACGACTCGACGGAGTGGCACAGGAAGGCCTGGAGAGTCATAACCAGCAGGTGCTATGGGAGGCACGTACCAACAGAGGTCTCGTTACCTGGATTTTTGGCTTACTATACGACAGTATTATCTGGACTTTACAGCAACGGGCACAGTAGCTATGACAAAGGATTTATGGTCGGGAGATCAGGAATGGGATTGGAAGGAGCTGCCTCAGGTCTCAGGGATGGTACCATGGCTCATTTTTCTTTATGGGGGGAAGTTTACATTTGAGGACCAAGTCGAGATTAAGAAAAGTCTCGAGGTGTATGATTGTGCTGCAGGTTGCTCAAGAATCTGTCTTTCCAAGAAGTCAAGGGTGCTAGTTATATACAAATGAACTCCAACGGAGAGCATCACAGCGTGCAATCATTGCATTCGCGGAAAGTAGAAATCCATCCCTACCTGAGTCCAAGCCCAGCTATCAAGTTCTGAATTTGTTTGGGCCGCACCTACTGCAGTTGTCAATAAGGCCAATGATCAAAGGCGAGACGTTTGCAACTAACCTGATACTGGCGCTGATGGTAAAGTAGCGCCAAAATGGGGAGCTGAATCACCATGCGGGGCAGGATCTTGGGGCAGTTGAAGGGCTGCTGGGCTTGGTGGTTCCCGAGTGCTTGGCTGGAAGTCGAAACGCAGTGGTGTGTTCTCGAGAGGCGGGAGAATTTGTGCAGCTTCTACTGCCGTGAGTTTAAACTGTATATCGCTGCCTGTTCCAAGCTTCGTAGAAACAGCTCCTGAGCAGTTAGCTATGATGCGAGAAAAAGTCCATCTCGGAACTATTACCCGATCTAACTTTCTTGCGCGGTACCGATGGCGAAGATAAACGGTTCTCCTTTTCCTTGCCCCAGCGATAAAGTCGAGGAGGGCTTGTTCTTGGGTCGATTTCGGCTGAAGGTGTCAGATGAAGAAACTCTGTTGAGAGACGGAGGATACTCTTTGACTTATCGAAGTTCTCGATCCACGCTGGAACATAGATGGAATTGATACCCTCTTTTCCACATTGTTCTGCGAGATCTGCTATCATATTTGTTGGTAGCGCATATATGGTAGAGAAGAGGCGGGATTGTTGTTGAGTAACCAAGTAAAGCACGAGAACCCCATTGATACCTCCATATTTGTAAAAGATGGATTCAATATCGTGCTCTTCGTATCGCTGATCGCAGCAGGCTCGGACTACGTGCACGATGTGACCTTTCGGAATCCAGGCTTGAAATTTCTCCCTCTCTTTCTTTAGGGCCTTACGGAAAGAGGTGATTAGATCGAACAATGCAAGGACATTCTGAAGATCCTTTAACTTGGTTTCCAAACGCGAATGTTGCTCCGGCGTAACGATGCGAAATACACGGACAAGTGAAGCTTCCGTTTCGGCAATCAGGTTGCACAGGCCTTGGAACTCGGCCTCTGATGGTGATGGGAGCTGTTCTCCCATCATATCTTGTAGATGTGGTGGACGGAGCTGGAAGATGATATGGAATACTTCCAGCCTGATGGAACACTTCGAGCCCGACGGAACACTTCGAGCGTTATGACAGCGTTTGATCGTGATGGAATACTTCGAGCCTGATGGGAGCGTGTGATCGTGATGGAATACTTTGAGCATGCTGAGGGCTTCAAGCGTGTTGTAAGACTTCAAGCGTGATTGAAGACTTCAAGCGTGATTGAAACCTTCAAGCGTGATAATAAATTCAATGCGGGGCACATCAAGGCTGATACGCGCTGGTCTAATCCAATGCGAGTCGCAGCATATTTATCCAGTAGGTCACATTCGAGCCAGGCAACCACCTCACGTATTGTATTTGATAGGTTAAGGAAGCCGAGCCTAGCCTGATCTGCAAGCATCTGCTGTTTGCCATTTTCGGACGGTTTCCGCCAGTATCAAAAAAGGGGCCGAGAAGCGACGTTTGAATTCCGTTGAAATGCAGCTGTCAGTATTTATTTCACGAGATTTCCCCCGAACTCCAGGAGTCTTCCACAAAACCCACACTCAGCCAGACACCGCACCTCTTCCAGAACACTACTCCTCTACATAGCACCTCTCTTCCAAACACCACACCTCCCTCAAAACACCATTCTCTCTTCCCAGCCCTTCCTCCAATGAGCAAGACGAGCACAAGTGCGGGCAAGGCCAACCGTCATAGTGGGAAGCACCATCATAGCCGACACGATGAGCAGGAAGCTGAGTTGTTCAGGCAGACTCTGAGTATCATAGTGTACAGAGGAGATCCTGTCGACGCTCAATCAACCCGACACGTTGCTTGGTACATCCAATATGCGGATGGCAGTAACGTGCTTAGCCATGTTACTGGGGGATATGGTTTTTTTGCGCACGACGAGAGGTGGAACACTAATCCAAGTGAGAGTCGTCACTATGAGCGCACGATTCCGGTCATTACGATTGCATCGCGCGAATCCAGGGACCTGACTGTACGGAATACACTATTCAATGTCCCGGTCAACAACGAGGAGCGAGCATGGAACTGTCAGACCTGGATTGGAGATGGATTTGCGGCGCTTCGGAATATTCTTCCAGACGCCGTTGCTACGGCGGCCGCAGATCAAATGACGGACGTTTTGTTGGAGGCTCCTGATGAGGATTGATTATCTATGTAGGGCAACAGGACGGAATAGTCCCTGGGTAGCAGCTGCTCAGTGACGAACAATCGATCCAAGGAAGCGGTCGTTGATGTACTCTGTCTCGTAGCATGTCGGAAAAATAAGTCCCAAGTAATTGTACCAATTGACCCGGTGGTCTGCTGCATTCAGCGTCTTGACAAATTCCCAATACTCCGGATACCATCCCGAGTATTCCCAATCCAGAATACCAGCAATTTTCCCATCCTTGACAATCATGTTCCGTGGCGCGAAATCGCTATGAGTGAAAACTATCTCGTGATCTGTCCGCAAGGCACGTAGCGCGATGTCACGGAGTACCGTTGGTGTAGCTTTGAGCGCGTCGGACAATAGGAATTGGTTAAAGGAGCCTTCTGTAAGAAATGGACCACCCGCGAAGTCGAACTTCCGCCCATCAATTGCGTGCCCTCGATTCAGCGATCCAATATATTGTCCTTTCAGAGCACGCAGTTCAGCGAGTATGCCCTTCAGCTCATCTGCAAGAGATAGCTTCTGCTCCTCGGGAAGCGTATTCCAAACCATGTCCAATCTTTCGCCTGGGACATATTCCATCGTTATACTTCTTTCGGATACACTATTGTCCTGATAGAGACGAGGGATAGGAATATTGGTATTCTCCGCAATAAATCGCATGGTTTCTGCCTCCGAAGGCCGTAGGTCAGGACCAGATTTGACAATCCTATTCCCATAGCGGACAATCTTGCGGTTGAAGGTGGAATGTAACACGACTCCTATAATTGTTAGGATTGGATTTCTTGTCGCACAAGAAAGGAGGGTCACACCTTCTAAGTCTTCTTGCGTTGTAGCTTCCTCAGTCATGCTTCTGACGATACACAATGGAGGTTGTTTGGAAACACGTGTGTCAAAAGGTTATGAAAGACCGTGAAGATTTCGTACCAACATGGACTATTTAACTGGATTTTTATCGAAGCGCATGTGACTCAGCCACACGTTCTCCCGTTTGCATTTCCTCGACGATGATTAACCGGTGTCAGGCCGCAAAGTAAGATGTTTCAGGCAGCAATATTAGCTGAACAGATAAGCTACGAAATAACTTATAAATTTTAAGGTCTCGGAACATTCCAACCAGGGGAATCCGAACTTTCACAGAGCTTAGAGAGCCACTATCTCTCTAACAATTCAAAATACCGTATCTCTGCAGGAGGACGCTGGTAGTCGATCGAGCCGTGTTTCTTCGCGAGATGTCACCCCGCACACTTCTGTCTCTGAGGGGGGCGAGGGGAGGCTTTCACAAAAGGCAAGGAAAAGAGGCCCGCCTGTGGGATTGCATCAGGACGGGAAGACTAATTGATTTCGACTTGGCGCCAACGAGGCCCATGCTGGACTCTCAATCGATTGTTAAAAAGTCTCCGATCCTGCGAGGAGGGGGGGGCAGTGAATGTGTACGTTACAATGATACCATAGAAGCAAACGAAAGGGTTTGCAAAGTGCTCTCTGACAATAGCATGTAGAACAGATCCTCTACTTATACATCGTTGGCTTGCGTGAAGTCCGCGACTCCTTGATGAGCGGACTGCACGAGCAAGAGGTTGCAGGGACTTTGGATCAGGATTTGGCGCAGTCAACAATTACTTTCGCAGACAACATTTTGCGTCAATTGATGCAGGAATAGGAAGGACAGGGAAGGGGGGTTGAGCGATTGTAGTGGAGATAAATCGATTTCAGTTAATATCCATTATATCAGGTAGCTTACGGAGTTTATCGAAAAATTCTCCAAAGTGATTTCACTATAGCCTTAGCCACAAATCCTGCGCTCCAGACCCTACAGCCGTCGTCGTTTTCTTGATCGTGCTCTACCACCATGCTGCGTAGAGTAACGTACTTGAATTGCCCCCGGAGGGTGGGAAGGTAGTGCATTGGAGATCTCTTCCCATGAACACTTATCCTCCTTCATCTTTACCAAGATCTTGTCCTCTTCTTCCGTCCATGGACTGCGCTTCATTGGAAGCCTCGCTTTAATGTGGCGGGTCTGAGAATGTACGATAGGGCTATGAGGAGGCCGACACTGAGTCGTTAGTTGCTCCTTACAAGAACGGAGCCTGAAAGTTTCGGGATCGATCGGTAAGTGAAGCTGTTTCAAGATCGATGGTAGTCTGAACTCGAGATTGTATGCTACCTCTCCCCCGATCTTGGTGCATTTGAAGAAGCCTTGGAAGGGCCATTCCTGATACTCGGTAGCTGAGACTGAGTCCGTTGCTTCTGAGGCACTCCGAGAAGCTCGCGAGGTCTGTTGGTGGCTATTACCGATCAAGGTCGAGGAATGTCCCTGGTCAGACGCCAAGCGTGGCTTCCGTCGCTTTGCAGGTCGTGGGTCTTCATCACCATCATCAGTATCGCAGGTGTTGTGATTGACATCAGTGTTCACGTAATGGTAGGTTCCGCTGCTAATCTCTTTATGCGCGTCTTGGTGCCTGCGTTTCCCTCCCCGCGTACTCATATCAGGATCGCTAGTCCGTGCTGGGCCTGGTGGAGCAGAGGAACTAGAGGGGCGTCGAGAGGTTCTCGAAATATGGCAGTATTCGTCGCTAATCGGTATCGCTGGATGCTTAGTATGGTCCTTAGACTGTGTTCGGCTCAAGAGGTCGGGAGAAGAGACTGTTTGAGATGCGTTCCGTTAGCAATCTGTCCAAAATTTCCATATATGGGGACGCTCATGGCGTAATTAGTTACCTTTTAGCCCAGCAAGCAACGTAGGACTGAGTGAGATTCTCAGTTGATCTTCAGTGACCCAAGCGGAGAGCTTATCGACCCAGTACTCAAAAGATTTCCTGGCTGTGCTGCGTCTGCTACAGCGCATATAGTGAACTCGAATAACGTCGCTTCCCATCGGTGGGACCAAGTCTTGAGGAGGTCGCTCGCAAGGCAGCTGTGGCATCGATATCTGGACATCGTCTTCGTCGACCCAAGTTTCAGACCTATTCGGAGATTCGCCCCATACGACTCGGTACTGGCCTGTCTTTGTCTGGCGTCCAGGAAGCTGCTGGGTGCGTGTCCCACGCAGTCGAAAATGGTGCTTATCGATCTCGAGTTGAGTCGCTGGCAGAGCCTTCGTGGCCTCCTTATCCATAAAATCGTCCGTGCCGTCAATCACTACTAGGTCCGGCTGATCACCTACAGCCACGAGCTGCTTCTTCTGTCCTTCAAGCTCCTCCTGCTGGTGCATCGCTATCCCTCCTACCTGTCCCATCAGCTCTTCACCTGGTTCTCTCTCTTCAGATGTTTCTAACAAACGAATCTCCTCTTGCTCTTGCTCCTCCTCCTCCTGCTCCTCAAAGCCCGGAGCTACTAGTATAGTGGCTGATGAAGTCTTAATTTGCTCCATTGTAGCTAGATTCAATTCTCTCTCTATTTCAATGACACTCTCATCTGTCCATCCGTTATCGCTGTCGTCGGAAGGAGGCTTGGGCAACGATTGAGGGGCAGAATCCACCGATGTGCACTGAGTCGATTCGCCGATGTCTTGCTGACCATTTGGATCTTGTAGTGGCGTAAAGGATTGGAGGAGGATCTGAGGCTGATCTCGTGCGAGAGCAGAAGGCACGCCTCGCTGCTCACCAGACACAAGTCTTGGAGCAGGCTCGTCGATCCAACAATCCTCCTCAACATCATACTATGGGCCGGGTGTATCAATGGACTTTGTTGGCCTAGGTGCGACTTCTGAGGCCGCGAGCGTGTCATACCAATTCGCTTTCTTCTCAACTTGCCCAGTATTGAGACCGCCAGTGGCGTCCTCGAAATCATTCCCAGTAGCTGCCTCATGTTGCTCGTCACCATCGAGAATTATTGCTTGACCTGTGTATGATCAGTGAGCGCTTCTCCACATAAATGAAGGACAGATGGTTTGCCTACCTGGACTATCACCCCAACATTCACCCAATCCTGGTTTTGTTCGGAGGGCTTGTATCCCAGGCCGATGGGACTTCGTCGTAAGCAACCTCTCGAAATCTCGCTTATCGAGCTTTATCCTTCGTGGCTGGTCTTTCCTGTAATCTATTGGTTTGCTTTCCCCACGATTGTTTGGATACTATTGTGTGAGCCTTAGTAAAACGTTTAATCTGGATTCTTGTGGCTGCTGCAATGGGGGTTGGCAAATGAATCCCCGTACAGCCGTTATCTGCTGCAGCGGCCTCTCGAAATGCCTCACCCCGCAGATGCTCCCATAAGCTGCTCGCGAGCACAGCTGAATTACGCTTTGGTGCAACGCAGCCTCATCCAGCTAAACCTGAAGGGCGTTCAGGCAATAGCAATAAGCGTTGTACCTCCCTGTTGCCTTGTGTCACCTCTGACGACAGCCCTGCACTAGGGGTGAGATACTGTTGGCCCTGGGGCATCTCTTCTTTCGAGGGGCCGCCCGTGATCACGATGATAAAGGAGTAGTCAGAGAAACTCTATTGCATTTTGATCTGGCACCGTACGCTCGAGGCTCTTCCGGCAGGGAGGCCCTCCGCACGGGCTTTACTGGCGAGGTCGCTGATTGCTTTCTTTCGTACCTTACATGGAGGTGGGGATGGGGGATTGGAGCGATTGAGTGGCAGAACCGTCCTGCAGAAGCACCTACGTAAATGGCTGCTCATACCAGTAGAACCTTCTAGAAGAACTCCACAATTCACATGATTTTTGGTATAATATGCAATATAATACGAGTAAGTTAGCGTAAATGTAAATATGATATTATGTAAGCACCTCTCTCGCTTGGCGTATTGTGTACCTCTTTCTACTTTGTCCGGATAAAGCCTTTATGATAAATCCTGCATAAAGGCTTCCTTACGCTCTGTGTCTTTAAACCTTGGAGTTACATTCTTTCTTGATAGAAGCCTCGTGCTACGGTCCCGAAATTTGGACACAGACCAATGGTTATGATAGAGCAGGGGAGAACAGCCGAAAGGGCTTTTAACACCGTCGACGGGACATTTAAGAACGTAACCACAACCATTATATTTTCTCAGTAAAAACCGAATCCTTGCTTAAAGTAAGCGGCTTTTGGTAACGTTTCGTTAGAATTTACTCCAGGTCCTCAGATTATTGTATCCATTTTGGATTTCATATCGTGATCATAGAGCTAAAATTGCCAGGCAGTAGTGATACAGCACTGATGCGGTATGAGCTCATCAGCTCCTATAAGATGGTAGCGCGATGGCAGTTGGCCAGCCTAGAAATTTGACATGGCTGGAGGCTTCGCTTGAATAACACTTCCGTGATCTACCAAGGCCACAAGGGGTGCGGAAACCCGTATATAATGGCTGATGAGCTGGCTGCTATTCATTTTGAATGGCAAACAGCTCCTGACATATCAACGTTCAAATTTCGGGAACTCTGGTCAAACAATATCCAAACTTCCGGAAGGAGTTGGCCTTGATCTCTCCAAGCCCTTCTTGACTACTAGCTAACTTTCCTCCCCTGCTCCTGAAGGGTGGGTAGGTAATTCAACGCAGATTTCTTCCCAACAATAACCATCCTCCTTCATCTTGACCAAGTTCTTGTCCTCTTCTTCCGTTTATGGATTACGCTTCGTTGAGAGCAACTGGAGGTGAACATGTACAAAAGCTGAACAATTACGAGGTGACATCACAACCTCGGCTAGCCATCAATATGGTACAAGGTTTCGAAGCCGGCTTCGCGGTTTCTTCTTCCCTTGATCAGCCAGTGTTTCAGCTTTTAGCGCTGTCCTACCGCCTCGCTTCGAGCACAGTCTCCTTCGCCCGTTCTTGACCTTAGATTGTGCTCGAAGTCGTGCCTCAAATTTATCCACCAGCTCCTTTGCATGTCCTAGTGAGTATTCCGGCATTAGTGTTGGGTGCCAGTCCACCATGTAGTGCAGCACACCATCAACAAGCTCTTTGCCAATAATTTGACGGACCTCCCAATCTTGGTCAGCGTCGCTCGCCTGCCGGTAGAGATGAGGTTCTGTTGGAGGAGCGGACTCAGAAGCAGGGGGCGTTCTGATGCCGGCAGGCTTCTCGTGGGCAGAGCTGCTAAGACTTCGGTCATCCTCGTCCTCAGAGATTGGTAGAGAAGATGGTCGCGACCGTTTGTTATGGCATTTTGAGACAACCCTACCATTCAACGGAGCAGAAACCTTCCTCCGCTTCGACCAGGTAGCATCGTCTCCTGAATCATCGGCATCGCTTGCATTGATATCTCCTAGGCTGTATTTCCATTCGTCACTACGCGAAAGCGACAAAGTGCTAGTATGACGTGCGTTACAACTGGAAGGATCGGAGTTGGACCTCTGTTGCTGGGTTGTATAGAGGGGCATACTGTCATTGATGTTATTATCACCCCTACCATGCTCGTTGGCCGTGCGATTAGAAAGTGGTTGCGTTTCAGAATTCGTGGCGTTATTGTCCTGTCGCCCACTGTTCAGGTTGCGAGCCGTGTTTTTGGCGCGGAGATCACTATCGTCGTTTTCCAGCATATAATCGCTACCCAATGTGATCGCCTCGTCTGCAGTGCCATTAGTTAGGATCCTATGCGCTGCACCAAAGCAGTTAAGCACACCTACCATAGCTGCCAGGGAATGCCAGTTCACTGGACCCAGGGCAGTGGTTATTATCCAGGGCTTGATCAATACTCTTCTCCGTGGTGCCGTTCACGGTCGGTTTCTCGTCTGCCAATATGTGCTTATATTTCGACGAGAGTAAACGTGTCAGAGACTGAAATTCGTCGTCGGCGTCGTCATCAGAATCTTCCTTCTCTGCTATCGAGGCTGCTTCATGGGATCAGATTAAAATAACAGCCGTGCCAGGGACGATCTAAATACACACCTCGAGCTCCGACCAGATCATCTACACAAGCTTGACCACCTTGGGCTTCGGCCCCGTTATTTCCACCAGCCTTTCGACACCAGTCGTTGCCTGCCGCTGCTCCCAACGCCGGCGCTGCTGTGACTGGCATGGTGCTTGAATCGATCTGCAGAGTCTCGTCAATGGAGCTGAGTTGCTGCGCGAAGGATTTGAAGGGACGAATTCGAAGCTTGTGCTTCGGTGATTTTGGAGCGTAAGGAATGATAGTTAAGGTGGACATGTCGAGAGTAGGCGAGCGCAAGTAGGGTATTGTTGTAATTCGATGGCTGGATCTGGAATGCAGATGGTATTAAGCATGGAAGTGGAATCGGAGGCCTTTTATAAACTTGTTACACTGCACACTCCCGGGACAGGCTCTGCAGTCTGCATATGCCGTCCTCCTTGCCGTTTCGTCATCTCACTGGCATCCTTTCCATCGGCCCACCTATGCGTACCGCGCCTCGGATCTAGAGTCTCACAGCAGCTACTAAGGTCTTGGAACGCCATTAAAATGCAGGAACGTCCTCCAAACAACATCTCAGCCTGGACGAGTTGCAGGGATCGGCAGATCACAGCTTCGTGTCCCGGTCGTCAGGAGAGCTGTAGAAACGCTGGTGGGTCAAGGGCTACGCCACCTCAGCAGGCCCACCTCGTATTTGCAGGCCTTAGTGCTCAGCGTCTCTCGTACATAGGCGAATCGGTCGCTAGGACGGGTGTGCGTCGTTGAGCTGTGCGATAGGTATTCGGCGGATCCGAGAAGGCTTTCCTCATCAAGTAACTACACCCAGGGTGATTGCTATAAGAGGAAACTCGGGCAGTAAAGACTGCGAGGAATCTCTCCCAACCATTCCAGCAGGCAGGACAGGGTGTTGCTTTGCGACTCTGCTACCTCATCCAGGCTTTCCCTGACCGCTCCAGCCGCTGCATCATCCCCACCATGCCCAGACACCAACGCGTATGACCGTTACCCTGAGATTCTATGGGTCTCAAATTCGGGTCCGTTTGCCAAATGGGGGAGTCAAGGGTGGTGTTCCGGACCTTCTTCTGGATGCTCATGCGCGCAGCTGACTCGGCTGCGGTCGCTCTCCTTACTACGCTTCTTCCATGTGTTCGCATATTCCTTGTCTTGCCGCGTCATGAAGTCAAGCCAGCAGTTCCTTTCCCAAACCACTGCCCCACGAAAAGGTCACCTGCCTCGCTGGCAACGCCTGCATCTTAAAGGTAGCCATATCACAACCCTCCCTGCCCAGAAGATAATAAAGAGCCTCTTAGATAACCTAACGTCGTCTGACACGCAGGGAATTCTGGATTTCGGCGGAGTGGGCGGTTGGGGAGGAGCCTGCACTAGCGTCTCGTATTGTCAGGAAGAGGATGTCGACCAAGTCATGGGGGGAGATGTTGTCGTCGGTACACGCGTAGCAGATCGTCGGCGAGTCCGAGATAGGCTGAAATAGATCAAGATCAGCATTATTATGAGGCATATTCTGACACCAGAGGTGGAGAAGGGCAAACTCACACGGGATGAGGTCGAGTAGGAGGACGAATCTCTTCGTAGAAGTGGAGATTGGAGGAGCAGTACTCGTAATAGCGCCGGACCTGCTTCGTGATGAGGCCGATATGGTGTCATGGCGAAGGCAGATGGCGGCAGGCGCGCTCGAAAAAGATTGAGAAAGAGTGCGACGAAAACGCAGCGGTCGAGGTGGGAAGCAGCGATGGATTTATACATGAGGTGGAGTCGAGGGATGGGCTAGCAGGGGCTGTTTTAGTCGTGGAAAGAGCAGCCAGAGAGCTAGAGCAGCAGGGCCTTTGGCGAGACGATTCCCCGTTCAGGAAACCCCGGTTTCCGGATGCAGAATCACCGACATGAACATTATTAATATTAAAGTAATTATAAGAAAATTCGGGATTCTTAGAAAGTAAGACTTATATAGTCTAAGTATTATTAATAGAGAAACAATTAAGTCTAATAAGAGAATAATAACTTATAAAACTAAACGTCTCTAAATAAAAATAATAAAAGAATATACTAAAGAGATTTAATTTAATCTTATTATTATAAGAACTTATATAATAATTCTTAATATACTTTAGCTTTAACTTTATAATCTATTAGTTAACTAAAAATAAAGAAGGATTACTTTAAGCTAATATTCGTATTAATATAATAATAAGACACTTTAAGGAGATAGAAGATCTCTTAACTAAGAAGAGTTATATATAATTATCCTAAGTCTAAAGGATTAAGCCTAGGCTTTTATATTAAAGCGAATACTAATAGCGTATAAGAAATACGAGTTTCTATTTTAAAAAGCCCTTTATAACGAGGTACTTCCGAAGTATAAGCTATAAGATTACGAGATACTTATTAAGCTAGGAAAGAGTCTTATATTTAGACTTATTTACTAACTATTAATAAAAGAATTAGTTATATATAAAGAGTATATCGACTTAAATTTAAAGAAGGGATTTATACAATTATCGATATTACTAGTAATAAGCCTACTTTTATTTATATTAAAGAAGAATAAGAAACTAAGACTTTATATCGACTATTAATAACTTAATAATATTATTATTAAGGATTAGTACTTATTACTCTTAATTAACGAGTTATACGATAGATTAGAAGAAATAATATTCTTTACTTACTTAAATATATAAGGGACTTATAACCTTATATATATTAAGTTAAGAGAAAAATAAAAAATACTATTTAGAATATAATACGGATTATACGAGTACTTAGTTATACCCTTTGAATTAATTAATATACCCGTATTATACTAATAACTAGTTAAGAATACTCTATACGAATATTTAGATATCTTTATTATTATATACTTAAATAATATTTTAATATTCTCTAAAAACAAAGCAAAATATATTAAATATATAAGGAAAGTCCTCAAAAAGCTTACAAAAATACCTTTTATATTAGAGCTAGAGAAATATAAGTTTTATAAAGAAAAAGTAACCTTCTTAAGATTTATTATAAAACGAAATAAATTAAAATAAATTCTAAGAAGATAAAAGTAATATAGAAAGAACCTAAGACTATTAAAGAAATATAATCTTTTCTAGGGTTTACTAACTTTTATTAAAGATTTATTTAAAGATATTTAATAATTATAAACTTACTTATAAAACTTATATAAAAAGATAAAAAATAAAAATAGAATAAGGAAGCCTAATAAGCTTTTAATAACCTTAAGGCTCGATTCGTATCGGCCTCTATTCTTACTATATTTAACTTAGAACTATTAATTATCTTAAAAACAAATATATTAGACTTTGTTATTAAAGTAATAATTAGTTAGCTCGATAAAAATAAAAAGCTTAAACTAGTCGTATATTACTTACGAAAACTCTCGCTAATAAAACTTAATTATAATATATATAATAAAGAGTTACTTACTATAGTTATATTATTCGAATAATAAAGAGTTTACTTTAAAGGACTAAAGTATTAAGTTTAAGTATAAACTAATTATAAGAACCTTATAACCTTTATTATAACTAAGATCCTAAACCGAAAACAAGTCAAGTAGTTAGAGATATTATTAGCCTATAATTTTATTATCTCTTATTAGAAAAGATTAGAAAACGTAAAAGTAAATACTTTAAGCTAATAATAAGAGTATAGCGGCAAACTTATAAAGAGGCCCCGCACTATACTTAAAGAAATTAATAAAAGTATAAAGTATAATTATAAACTCTTAGTTATAATATCTATTATAAAAGATAAGGATCTAGAAATAAGAATAAAAGTAATATATTAATAAGATAAATATATAGTTAAAATCCTTAAAGAACTAACTAAGGACTTTACTATAAACTACTAAAGAATATTATAATTTAAAGGACTTGTTTATATTCTATTATATATAAGGAACGAATTCGTTTAAGAATAATATTCGTTACTTACTTACGGATATTAAGGAATTAATAGGACCTTAGAAAGGCTATTAAGAGATTATTACTTCCCGGGAATAAGAAAAGTAATAGACAAAGAAGTATTAGAATATAACCTTTATAACAAAAGTAAACCAAATAAATATATATTATATAAGTTACTATAACTAGCCCTAATACCTAGAAAAGTATAAAAATCAATAGTCTTTAATTTTATTATTAAGCTATTACCTTTTAAAGAACTAATAACAAACGTTATTTATAACTTTATTTAAGTAGTTATTAATTAACTAACGAAATATAAATACTTTATATTATATAAGGAAAGAAGTAATATAATAGAGCTTATATATATATTTGTAAAAACAATTATTAGCCGATACGGATTATTAGATAAAATTACATTAAATAGGGACAAACTCTTTACTTTAAAGTAAACTATAAACTATTTATAGCCTTTTACTTATAAACGAATAAACAAATAGAAAGATTAAACCAAACTCTAGAATAATACTTATAAAGCTATATAAACTAAGAATAAAATAATTAAGTAAAACTATTACTAATTATAGAATTTATATATAATAACTCGAAAAGTAAGCCTATTAGAATATTACTATTCTTTATAAATTATAAATACTAGCTAGAAGTCTATTAATAACTAAAAAAGGATAATATAAAAGCTTAATACGCACTCGTGTCTATAAATAAATTAAGGATATTATATAAACAATTAGCTAAAGACATTAAATTCGTTAGACTTAAAATAATAATATTTACTAATAAAAAGTAAAGTATAAAGCTAATACTTTAAGAGAAGGATAAAGTTTACCTCTTATAAAAAAACATTAAGACAAAATAACTTAATATAAAACTTAACTTTAAAAAGTTAGGACTATTCGAAGTTCTAGAAAAAATTAGAGTAGTTAATTATTAGCTAAAACTATTAAAAAAGTCTTGACTATACCTTATATTTTACGTCTCTCTACTAGAATTAGTAAAAGGATTTATAGCTATAATTACAAATATCGAAATTTAATTAGAAAATAATTTAAATATATATAAAGTCAAAGAAATAAAAGGTATTAAACGAAATAAGAATTAGTAAGAATATCTTATTAAATAGAAAAGATATAGCGATATAAATAATATATAAGAACCTATAAGAAACTTTAATTATCTAAATCTTTTAAGATAGTTTTACTAAGACTATTCTTAGTCGCGATATTAGAAAAACTTATATCTAACTAAAAGGGGTTAGTAAAGTTAAAGAAGTAAGGGCTAACGCAAGATCCGGATTTAATAGGAGATTAAAGGACGTAATAAAAAGAGTTATAATAGGATTAGTAATAACCCTCTTCTTTTCTTTTATTATATTTAACTCGTTAAGAGATTTAAGACTATAATATAATATTTTAATTATTCTTTTCCGAAATATTTTCTTTTACTTTTTAAAACAAGCTAACTTAGTAAATACCTCTAAAAGCTAAGTAAGTAGTCGCTATTACTTAGATAATATAGCGTCTAAATCTAAAGTAAGTTTAGCCTTAGCGCGCTTAAGACGCTCTTAATTACTCTTAAAGGGGCCCTAAATATTATAAGAAGAGTTATTAGAACGAATATACTTAGTATATTAGTCCGAATTAATAAATATTATATAGTATTTATAGTTATAAAGATAGCGAGAATAAAAAGGCATTATATAACCTTTAACTTTTATATAAGAATATAAGTTTAAATAATACTCGGTTTTGCGGGATTGTTAAGGGGGTATAATAAAGAAGAAAGAAGCCTTAAACTTAAAAACGACTATTTCTTATTATATATTTAGTATATAGGATTATATTAGGCTAAGAGGGGGATAGTATTATAACTATATAATAATTTATAGCCTAAGGCTTAATAGCTAGGCTATAAGAGAACTATAAGTAGAGATTATAAGAGTAAGAATTACTTTATAATTATATAATTAGATTAGTCGTTTTAAGAGAATTAGAATACTAATTTAATTAATTATACTAATCCCGGGTTATAAAGGTTTTATATAAGCAAGTAGTATTTCTTTAGTAAATAGAAGCTTTATACTTAACTCAAATAAAGTATCTTTATATATACTTAGTAACTCGTAATAGTTATATAACGCTTGACTACTAACTAGCTTCCCTGCCTACCCAACCCAACTAACTTGCCTACGATCCACTACTAGGAGTCGAGGTTTGTTATAGTTATAATATTGTTAAACGCGCGAGTCGTAGTTCTTAGAACTATAGCTTTTCTCCTTTTTACTAATTTTCTTTTTAACTAAGTAATAACTAAAGGTCTCTTCTTTATAGTTATAATCGATTTATAGGGGTTATCGAGTTTATCTTTATCTATAAAAACCGGTTTTAGTGCTTTCTTAATATTAGTATTAAAAAGCTTTTTAATTTGTTTACTTTTTTAGGTTACTACTTTTCTAGCCTATTAAATCTTTTTAATTATAACCTTATTAGAGTCGAAATCGATTCTATATTGAATTTATACTTTTATAACTTTAGTATTATATAAAATTAACTCTTAAGTATACTATTTCTTCTTGATTTAAATAATATTATTTGCGAAAGGAATATTATAGCGTTTGCGATTATTTAGAGCCTTATAACGACCGAGAATATAAGTTATAGCCTTTAAAGGTTTAGTATACTTACTAATAATATACTTTTTAAATATTACCTTCTTAGTACGCTAAAGAATCGATATTATACTAGCTTTACTATCTAGTAAGACAAGAGGTATTCCTTACTCTAATATTATATTTAAATCAATAGTAACATATATACTAAAAGTAATATCTTATAGTTTACGCTTTATAAGTATAAGAGGTGGTTTTATAACTAGTTTTAGTATAAGTATTAATATAGGCGCTAATAAGGTTTGCGTAAGTAATATAAGTATAATACTTACTACTAGTTTTATAATAGGAGGTACTATACTTATAATAGCCTTTGTAAACGATAACAAACTTATATTAAGTCGAATTCGAGGAGTAAGAGTTAGAGTAACGCTAGAACTACCTTTTAAGGCTCTTTTATAGTTTAATATTAGAGTTTTTACCTTTAGTTTAAGGCGCGCAAGTTAATTTAATCGAGCTATATTAAAGTAAAAAATAAAATACTAAGAATTAGTTTTAATTTTGCCTAATTAGGTATAGGTTTACGTTTATATTTCTTGATATTTTGAGGTTCTTTAAATCGCTTACCGACTTTTAGTGGGGGTTCCCTACTAAATCGGTATTACATGTAAAAGCGGTGAAAATAGGCCCAAATTACGCTGAGCCCGCAACCGACAGTATCTCACAGACGCAAGCCACGCAACTAAAAAGGGATGCATCCATGGGCATGACAAATTCCTCGCTAAATACTGACTCAGATGAGACATATCTATTGCCAGCAATGCCAGGGCGGTACAAGCCCAAAGCGGAGATGCCATCCACGCCAGAAAGCTTCAGTGCACACTTCTGAAAGTCAATTTCGACGAACATATTCAGCGGCAGCCCTTCATCGCTGTCTCCTAGCAGGCTTTTCTCCACATCTCTACATCCAAAGCAGTACAATTAAAGCGGCGTATGCTCACGACCAAGATGCAGCAGCCCGCCTGAAGTCAAACATCGGCTCAGCGTCGTCTTCCGCACCTCGAAGCAGAGCGTCCCAGACGATCGAACGGAGTCATCTGATTATGTGACTGAGTCTGTGAGGTTCGCTGATTCCTATCTGATCCCTTCACGCCTCTTCAACCTGACCGTTTTGAGGCTTACAAGAGGTTCGTGCAGTGTTGGAATGAAGGGGCAAATGCTGTCTTTGGGGGTTGTCGCTCCATCGGGAAATGAATAATTGACGGCATTTACGAAATACTTTCTGCAATGTGGCCTGCAAATACTCTCGAGGTTTACTCTGTGCGAAGTTAGGACTTTGTCATTTCCATGTGGAGAGAATTGGCTGGATGTTGTTTCGACGAGAATGGAAAGAGCTGGGAATATCGCTTGTTGGAGTGAGATTATTGGAGAAGGACATAATGGCAAGTAAACTATCAAATTCAAGCTATCTTGGGAGTGCTTATGTTCCAAAATTTTCTTCAAACGACCGCCGCGTGGGCGTCTTTTGAATCTTTGAGTATTTCAGTTGGATGGTTTGACAATGAGCTGAGAGCGACTAATCATTGCTACAAAACCACTTGAGGTGCCGCAAAACTGTCAACTAGCCGATATGGAATTTGACACATTAAGAGATATCGTCTTTAGACGCACTCCTTCCCTTCATACTTGGCTTGCTTGGTAGCCTTCATATGGCAAGTAATGTGATTGGTGGTTTGGTCCTTCGGGACTTGCAAGCAAGAAGCACATTAACGACATTCACTGTGCCCTTAGCGGTCGACATCTCCTACATAATACGGTGTTGTGCGGGACCATTGAGACTTGGAGACCATTAGCACCAAGTTCAATCTACTTGCGGCGTTCTCTGGACTGAAGTTTTGTCAACCAAATGCTTGAAAAATATAGGACCGAAAGTCACATTCACTTTGTTTCTGTCTTATAAACATCAAGACATTCACCTTTTCCAGTCTTGTAGAGTGTCTGTAGAAACTTTCGAGGCTCTACATATCGTAGATTCGTATGACATCAACATCCTCGACGTGTTGGAAAGTACAGACAAATCGGGGGCTTTCTAGGCCGGTAGATGATACTCCTGTGGAGAATGAGATGTCTTCAGAACTCGAATGGAGTGCCACCATCGCTTCAGTCGTTAGATTCAGCCAACTCAAAGAGTTGAGTAGCTATTCGAATCTGTGAACTACTGCACCAGTCATACCTCCTTTCGATATTACACCCGCTATAAGGTTTCACCTTGCCATCATAACCACTGTATGTGCCGTCGTCATAGAAAAGAAAGGCGGCCTCTTATGAATATAACAGTCTTATACCTTTATTGTCTCTAACGTTGTGACTTGAAGGATAAAAGAACCCCTACATAGTTATG
This sequence comes from Hyphodiscus hymeniophilus, assembly GCA_016508695.1. NCBI lineage: Eukaryota > Fungi > Ascomycota > Leotiomycetes > Helotiales > Hyphodiscaceae > Hyphodiscus > Hyphodiscus hymeniophilus. Next base: position 497,379 of record VNKQ01000020.1, on the reverse strand, counting down.
ATAAAAATGTAAATCTTATCGATAGTATTTATTGCATTACTTTTCTGGCCTCGAAAGTAACAAATAAGTTAAATACACGACATGAAAGCTTAAAGAAAGACAAGTCGAATAAAAATCAAAATAAATAAGACTACTGTTATTGAGGAAACTACGCAAACATAGTAAAGTTAATCAATCTCTATGTAAAACTGAAAGCGTAAAAGAATATTTTATTATCTACCAGTAATAGGGCTTTGTAAGTGTAAATGTAATTCTAATATTTGATATCTTGACCTATCTCTTAATCCTCTTCTTTCTACTACTCTCAGTGCTATCATCAGAGCCGGTCGTGATATTTCCCATAGTCTTGCCTATAACAACACCACTCACCGCTCTTCCAGCACCCAAACTAATCCCTCGCGATCCTCCGTCAAAGTTCAAGTTACTACCAATACTACTACTCCGTACATTCCGTGTTCTCTTCTCTACCTGGTTTCCATTCCCAATCTCTTGAGCGTTGTCGATCTGTTCCGTCCGACCATGCGTAGGTGAAAGAGGCGATGCATCAGCCGACGAATTGTTAAAATCGTACCGCTGTGCACCGTTCTTCACTCCTTCATTATTCAGCACCAGAGTATTGCCATGGCTTCCAGGCTTTGTGGCCACGACTTCCGCGTATGATGGACTTTCGTCGTCACTGCGATGATCTAGTAGCAACGGCGATCTCGCCATTCCTACTCCCATACTAGCATGTCTGGCACTTCGATAACGATCATATTCCTCTTTCGAGTGCTCAGCATCAGAGAATGATTCCAGTGCATCAAATACATGCGGGAAGACCAACGAATCCACTTCTCGAGCCCACAAGAAATCAAGATGCTCGTAATGTGGAATCTCGGTCGCGATGGTATGGGATGGAAGTTCTTTTAGCATAACGTTTATATCGACCAACGAGTCGCTTCCACCGTACACAAGCACAATTGGCGTTTTGATATTCCGCGTCGGGAATTTAGCGACTTTGGTGTACTTACTCACGCTACCCAAGGAAACGACAGGCTGAACGTCGTCATCGTACATTTGGAAGCTCTTCGTGCGGATGACTTGGAACCAATGCACCACGGTCTTGGTGCTGGTAAAGGAGTAAAGATGGGGGTAAGCAGCAAGTTTCTGGCTCGTAGACATATTGCGTGCATGCCAGCCAAACAGGAAACGTAAGCCCATATCAATGCAACGCACGAAGATGGGCGGGTAGAGAATTGACTGCCACATTGTAGCGGAGCTAAGAATGGAGCGGCGGCCGAAGAGGAGGAAGAGGACTTGTGGGGAGGCTTTGACGAGTGCGTCGACTATGCCATTGGACAGACCCGCAGGTGACATAGCGGGAGCGAGGGCGATGAAGACATTGACTTGGTCATTGAGTTTAGGGTGTACGGCTAGTGTTGCGAAAGCTTGGGCTGTTCCTTGGGAGAAGCCTATGTAGGATAGTGATGGAGCGGAGGTGGTTTCGAGGATGTAGTGGATGCTATCTGGGATATCGTGGAATGCGAATTCGTCCATTGAAAAATCCCAGAACTTGAGGTCTGTTGGCGAATGGTGGACGGATTTCTTGGAATATTTATTTCCTCGGTTGTTTCCAAACTGTAATGGTTCAGCATAACACCTTCAAAGTAACCTTTTTTACACTCACCCAAACATCGTATCCTTTATTCACCAATGTAAATGGTAAACATCTCTCTTCATCTGTCAAACACACCCATACCTCGCTGTTCATGAGAAGGCCATGGTGCAGGTAGACGACATTTTTCTTGACACTTTTCGGCCCTGAGTTAACCTTCTGGTCCTCCTCTCCTTTCCTCCATGCAAGTCGGTGCAAACATAGTAGGTATCCGTCTCCCGTCTGCACCACATGTTCTTCAGCATAGTATCCGTAAAGTGCGCAGAGGTCAACGAAGTCGGAAGCATCTCGAATCGAACTCGAAACTGCTGCGCATGTCAGCTTGGATGATAGGGATGGACGGTAGCAATTACTCTTCTTCCTCGTCCCGGCCTTCTTTTCTTCTGGGGATGTGAATCGATTGAACAATCGTCTGGAAACACGATAGCAGAGAGAGATAACGGTTGACGCTATAAAAAATCAGCACCATTTTTGAAAAGTAGGTGGAAACGTACGTAGTGCAAGTGTAAGTATCCGAATGATGGCTTCCAGTCCAACGAGGAGAAACGACCCCACCAATGCTATATACTCAGCTCTGCTCCGAAATTAGCTATGGGAGAGAATTGAAGGCGGGATAAGACTTACATATTCAGCCGTCCAAGAAAAGGAATGGGAGGCATATTCTCCTGCAGAACACAAGACAAGGACAGAAGATGTAGCTGTCGATATCCATGTACAAGCGCGATAGGGCGTTGGAACCTAGGCGGTAGATTTTCTGAGGCCCATTAGCGCAAGCATTGATACAAAATCGAAGCTTTGTTTGGATTGTTTTGAGCTTCGTTAGAAGGGTCAGAGTGTCAGCGCGACTGCATTCACGTACTTTCCGCCTGTGATGTCACAAGCACATGCTAATCAGAGGCCTACTCAACGTTTCAGACACGGATTCTGGAGACCACTACGGCAGAGATGTCGCGTCTTGTTTCGTATGATCGTGAAGGTAGCAACATCTCCTCAGGGTTTCAACGATTGCCCTCTTGTCGGAGAAGTACAACACAACTTCGTCATGAGGGATTGACAATTCCCACGAAACAGCTCTTCGGGCCGGAAAAACGAAATGCCGTCAACGTCGTCCACTAACAAGCCTTCTGAGCACTACCTCACCCAAGGTAAGATAGCTGTCACCTCAACTCCTGCCAGACGCAAAGTGGGGCCATCTTCAACGAGAAAGTCTCCTACAAAGGTACCAATTCTTCCAATCGCATCTCGGCCGGTTTGCCTTGCAAAGGGGGAGCACGTCGTTCTCATAGTCACCATTCTTAGCTTTTCGCTTTGGATGGGCAATTCATCACTCTTTGGTCCACGAATTAGAGCAAAACTGAGCCGAGTCGTTCGACATGCCGAGCTCTTGTAAAGACATTCGTACGTAATTTACGCTGGTATGTTTTTAGGTTGACGGGGGATTGATGTATGAGATAGGAGCGGCTCTAGCACAGTGTCTTCAGGAATCCGACTGCGTTATGATACAGCGCAACAAACCCTCTGACTGTCTCCGTCCTCCACTCATCGATACCATGCCAACCAAATGCCAACAGCTGAAGAAGGGGTATGGAGAGTGTAAGCGCGGGATGGTGGACATGCGGAAACGGTTTCGTGGGAATCAGCCGATTGCTGTGAGCAAAGAGATTGAGGGCGGCGAAAGTGTTGGTGGAGGTCAGCTATATGCCGGAAAACCTGCCTTTCAAGCTCCCGTGAAGGAGACGAGTGGATATGAACCAGAAGAACGTGATTGGAGAGAAGTTGAGAACGAGAAGCTTCGGAAAGGGCTATGATGGTAATGTGTAGGACTAGCTCGCGGAAGGATAACTTGAAAGCATTTGCATTGCGTGGTGTTGGGTACGGAAAGGGCGATTTTCATGTAAAACTACAACACTACGGCTGAGTATATCAAAGGAAATCTTGAATACTGGTTGTCGACTTGGGAATGATGGTGAAAGCAAGCATCGCATTATTTGGAGAGAAGCTCCCAGCCTCGAAGTATTGCGTGAAAGGTCATGTGAAATTTCCAGACATCCCGGTGCAATGGGATGTCAAGAACCGAAAGAATTCTTCAATAGAGACGTGGAATTTCACTATCGCTCATGGGGCTTGGAGCATTTTGCGAAGATTTTCTCATTTCACATTACTCTCCGTATCTAAGAGGCGGTTGCATCTAATGAAACACCCTTGCTTACTAGACCATCTCTCCCTACAATCTCTGCTCTCCAAGTACTCGTGTACGGTTTCTGCTCCTATATCAAAGATACCTCATAAGTATCTGCACCTTATCATCCACGGCATTCGCAAGCACACTGCTTTCGCCATCCACTTCTTTGACAACAGGAGAGTAGTCGTACTATAAGTGTACAAAAAAGCGGCGCCAATGTTTTTTCTGTAGATCTGAGAATCCCCTTAGAGGAACAAAGGATACAATACTCGACGGCACTACAGGTCTACACCTCCTTTTACCTCAACGCCACCAATTCTCCCCTCCTTGTACTCCTTTACCATCTGTTCCATAGTTACCCATTCCACTCCCTCATGATTATTGATATACTCGAAGATCCTCTCATGCATCAAGATTACTTGAGGTTTCCCGCTAACTTGTGGATGAATGCTCATCGGGAACACAAAAGTATCGTACTCGCGATAATAATAGTCAAACTGGTCTTTCCACAAACGCTCTACTGAATATGTATCAACATAGCCGTGCGTAGACGCTTGTTTGAGTGAGAGTTGAAAAGGTGGCCAGTCGTCGAGGTGCCAATTTGCAGGAATCTCGACAACCTTCGAGGGCCGGAGAGATGACATGGGTGTCATCCACGACGAAGCTGGATTTGCCATGTTGGTTTCAGTCCATTTAGCACCGGATGGAGCGTAGTATAGCTGGGAATCATGATGCATGAATGAATGGTCATACTCCTAGCACGTAGTCAGCAATGTTCATTACCTTGTACCTCGTACGCACAATTCCGTACTCTTCGAGTAGCTCGATGGTGTCCTTAGAAGTATCCCAGGCAGGGGCCGTCCATCCTTTTGGTTTCTTGCCGGTAAATCTGGTGAGAACTTCAATCGACTTGATCAGGACATCTCGCTGTTGCTGTTCGCTCAACTGGCTGACATGCTCATGGGTATAGCCATGAAGACCTCTGGATACCGGATCAGCTTTTGGAGACCTTTAACTACTAAAGGACTTGCATCTCATGACCAGCGTCCCGAACTTTCGCAAGTTGTTCAGGAAATGACTCGATCGAATGCGCAGGCACAAACCATGTCGTTTTGATGCCGAGCTTATCCCATAGTTTTAGTAAACGGTCAATGCCAACAGTTGCACCAAATATTCCTCGTGATACGTCCGTTGGGTTGGCCGGTGCGCCCGTCTTGGTGTTTATCCTAATCGTTTCCCAAATTAGATCCTGCTGCTTCCAGTCGGACATCAGGTTTATGAATACCAGCCGCTGACTGCGTCAACATCAATGCCATAGCCAACTAGAACTCGTTTGACCATCGTGACCTTTTCTAACTATTACCACTTAATTGAAAATTCTGCAGTAGATGTATTTCGATTTCCTGAAAGAGAATGCAATTTTCATACATTGGAAATGAAGTAAGGATTCAAGCAGGGCAATGGGAAGTCTCTCTTCTCGCCAATCCTAGCGGGGTTGCCCCTATCGAAGCGGTCGAAGCGGGTTCTTCCAGGAGCGGATTTCATCCCACTCTTGATGGCTTTTCTCAGGCAATAACTCAAACTACCATATTCAAGATCCACATGAAAATTGTGTCCTATGCAGCCCATTCTTGCGTGTCAAAAATTGGGGTTGTCATTTGATAAGCCGCTGCTACGGGCAAGGACCCGGGCGATGTTCACCACCCCGCAGATTCTGTATCATCCAACTTCTGTACCATAACCGTTGATAATATTCAAAAGGCAACGCGAATCCAGCATTAACGTAACATACCGGATACGAGGGAACAAATACAACGCTACGATGGTGAAAACTATTGAATGTGCAGGGACTCCCTACCAGGTAGGTCCCTAATTTGAGTTGACTGTAGACATCCCACTTACGTGCTTCCATAGATTGGTTTCACTCACGGGTCCGAAGCTGCCGGAGAGATTGTGGGCAGCATAGCATTCTATACAGACCTATTTATGAAATACAGCAAGAAAACTTGGCCTGAAGTTCAAGAAGTCGCTCGAAGCTTCGACCTCGAGATCCGTGCGAAATGGCCACGATATCATGCAGAGTTGCAGGGGATTGCCGACGGATCCAAGCATGATATCCTTGATATCGTGGCTATAAATGTCAGAACAGAGATTGCATTTGGTCTGTTCAGTGACGGATGCACAAGCTTGTTTTGGGAGACTCCCGAGCATGTTTTCCTAGGCCAGAACTGGGATGTGAGTTATTCTGGCACTCTGGAAGTGAAAAGTACTGACAATCTTAAATTAGTGGATGGAAGAGCAGAAAGCAAATATTATCGTTCTCACAATCAAGCAAGAGTCCTTCCCAGCGATCAAGATGGTCACCGAAGGTGGCATCATTGGTAAGATCGGCATCAATTCAGCTGGTGTTGGAGTATGCCTTAACGCCATCCGTACAAAAGGACTTGATGTCTCTCGAATGCCAGTTCATCTCGGTCTTCGTTCTGTGCTAGAAAGTTCTTCAGCCAAGGAAGCGGTAGCAAAGCTTGAGGGTGTTGGGATGGCTGCCTCGGCGCACATGTTGATCGGAGACGCTTCTGGCGAGGCGGTCGGCCTTGAATTTACCAAGTCAACTTTTGCGAAACTGAAAAAGGATGACTTGGGAACCATTGTGCACTCAAATCACTTACTCGTCGACCATGCGGGTCTGAAAGATCCGGCTTGGATGAAAGATTCATTAGAGAGATTCCAGCGAATGACGGCCTTGACTCAAAAATATGTGGGCAAAGGCCCAAGCTTAGAAGAGTTCAGTGCTCTGTTTCAGGACGAAAGTGGATATCCAGGCGCAATCTGTAGAGCTCAAGTGGCGCCCAGCACAAGTGCAACTCTCTTCAACATCGTAATGGATTTAAAGTCAAAGACAGCCATCGTGAAACTGGGCAGACCGACTGCAGTAGAAGAGACAATCTTTATGAGGTTTTGAGTACCAAAATAGGTATGAAGGGGTATATGTTGGATGTTGAGAACTGCGGATTAGGTCGAGAAGCAGTTGCATCAAAGCCTTTTCGTTGTTCAGCTTACGACAATTGAAAAGGGGGGGGAGGGGGTTGTATCTTTAACATATTTAGACAAATCCAATGTCACAAAGTAGCTCTGGAATATTAGCATAAGCGGGATGAAAGTGACTCGGTCAGTGGAAATATACCGTCCTAAGAGGATTCGAATGATTCGATAAGGACTGCCATCCTTTGAGGTGACAATGGTAAAATCTCTATGAGGATAGACGTCTGTTCGCTAACGAAAAAGCAAAATAAGAACGAAAATCGCACATACGCTAGAAATCTATTAACTCAAATTTATTCGTGTGTGTTCGTGAATATTCGACTTAGTCGGAAATTGCAATCCTGAATACCTGCGCGAGGACATCTTGCGATGTGTGCAGTCTCTTCTCAGAGATTCTCTGTCTTTTCTTAACAGAAGGTATTACTACTGCACATCTCAATGGTCTTGGATTGGTATGAGATGAGATACGAATGGACCCGGTGATCTGAGTGACATTGCACCAGTTCAAGAGCGCATTGCCATGTATTCTACTGTAGCGGACAACCTCCTGACGCCTGGCACAGCCAGCGCCGTCATATTCAATATCACGCTTTTACCCTCCATTAATTCGTCGAATCCAACCTCAAATGATTTCATACCCAGCATCCTTACATTCGCCCCCATTAATCTTGAGAATGTCCTATAAACGTCGTCAGCTAAAATCCCATTCAAGGTCTCAGGACGATAACGATTTACCTGTGGACAAGCACTAACAGCAACAACCAGATCCAGCTCCGCTTTCAAACAAATATACTCCCCCTTCTTCCCCGTCGGAGCCTCAAAGCTCAGACTCGTTCGATTTTCGTGGATAGGGATGTTCATGAACAGGTTCAGAGGTTGGGGTGCGAATTGCGGTTTCTCGATTCCTGCATTAGGTACCGTCAACAGCTTAGTTCACCCACTCTCATTTCTAAGACGGGCTACGCATTGAACCCCGCAATCCAGAGAAGAAGAGCTGTGATATAGAAGAAATAAATGCGCACCAACAGCCTCTAGGCCCTCCCCCAAATTGTCAGTGCAGTTCCTATGACTCCCCTCTAAAGCTCCCTCAACACCCAGCTCAGCATAGCGCCACCGATCACATGCCGCAATCAGCGTGTCATGAACACCGGAAGTATCCTCCGTGACAGTCAACATCTTCTTTCGCTCATTACTGTACAATGAGTCGCCGACGAGAGGAATGGTGCGTTGGAGGGAGGCGCGCGTATGTGATAGTGAGACTGGGCTCGGAGTCAGTATATAAGGCTGGCAAAAGAGGAGAAAAAGAAGAGAGCAAAGGCACGGGTACGTTGCGAAATGATTTTTGAACCCGAGACAGTGAATGCCCATGTATCTATTACTTGTGTGCCGTGGGTATTGACTATTTTGAGTGTCTGGCCCATTTTCAAAGAGATCGCGAGGCCGTGACGGGCGGGGATGATGGTTGGTGCCATCTTCAGTACGATATAATACTGTAAGACAGAAGAATTGAAGACAGTGAAAGTTACGAAGGAGTGTGAATACCGAAAAAGAGACGGAGGATTCCCAATCACACTTTATGTAAGCAAACTGGTGTGCTCGCTGAGCATAGCAATTCAGAGAAGAGTAGGTACGATTAGCATACAACATGTACAAGTACGGTAATGGAAGGGTTTATTTCAAGAGTGGGGAGCTGTTGACTGAGGTTTGCGAACCCTTGTACGGAGAGACTCTGGATGGATGGCGGCAGAGCTTCACTTCTCGTCAGTGTATTCATCGCAAGTAGCCCTGTCTTCTACTACTGTGCTTCTTTGCCAAGTCCAATAATTGCACATGGACCTTAGTACAGTATCGCACCTACTAGGTACTGTAGATTGCTTAGTCGGTCCCTCTACCTATCACCACCGCGGGAGTAGGCCAGGACTCGCTTTCTAGGTACGTTTTAGAAGAGCCCTGGAGCCCCAAACCTCGGCCTTAAGTACCCGGACTTGTTGTTGCATTGCTACGCTACCCTGTCCAGCCCCGGAGAAGGGGAAGCGTAGACGTGAGCGGCTCTGTGCTTTGAATCGGATTTAGACTCTCTATCCCCGAGCCCCTTCAACGATTTGCGTAGGAAAAGCGTAGGCAGAAGCTAGAATCCGAAATCCAAAGGTGTCCTTCAGGTCTTTCAGGAATAGGAGCTGTCAACTCAGGGACATTTGTGCAGTCCTCGGTAGAGACTGTCATGATGTCACGGCGTTAGTTTTCGGCTTTTAGCAGCTCTCAATTAAGGTCCTACCCACCTGACCTTATATAACTTTGAATGTCCAGAGCATTACACCTTTCTTCGACCACGGTACTCAAATCATCGTATTCAATGGTCTTTAAGGAACCTCGGAGTTTATAAAGATACAAAATGTCGCAACAAAAGTACAATAAGTTAGCTGGGAAGCACGTGTTGATTATTGGAGGGACATCTGGTGAGAGTCATCTATTTGTAACTTAAAAGAAGGAAAACTAAAAGAATGCAGGAATCGGATACTGCGTAGCCGAAGCCTCCCTCGAATCTGGAGCGAGCGTCATCATATCGTCCTCTTCATCCAGCCGTGTTTCCTCCACGATCTCCAAGCTTGAAGCTTCCTACCCCGGTAGCAAGGTCACGGGCTACAGCTGCGATCTCTCCAAACCTAGCCTGGAGCAAGACATCGAACAGCTCTTCAAGTCAGTCGGGAAAGTCGATCACATCGTCTTTACAGCAGGTGACAAGCTCGCCGCTATGCCCGTCCAAGAGACCACACTCGAGAAAATCCATGCTGCTGGCCAGATACGCTTTGCTGCACCTCTTCTCGTCGCGAAAGTTGGTTCGAGATATATGGAGAAAGGCCCAAATTCTTCAATCGTTCTAACGACGGGCTCCGTAGCTGAACATCCGATTCCAAATTGGTCGGTGGTTGCGGGGTATGGGGCTGCTTTGCATGGGATGACGAGAAACTTGGCGATTGATTTGAAGCCTATTCGTGTCAACCTGGTGAGCCCAGGTGGCTTGAAGACGGAACTTTGGAAGGATATGTCAAGCGAAGAGCAGGAGAAGATGTACAAGGACTGGGCTGAAAGAAACCCAACGGGCCGCGCAGGGACACCTGAAGAGGTCGCGGAGGCGTATTTGTATCTGCTGAAGGATTCGAACGTGACGGGACGAGTTGTTCATAGCGATTCGGGAGCTTTGCTTGTCTAGACAACGATACGATTGGAGAACGTATTGAATTTGTCTTGAGACATTCAGTGGAGTCGAGATTCTGTCATAGTTTCAGTAGCATAGACTTTAAAGCCTATGCCTTCGCAAGAACGACCTTTATCGATCCACTTCGTTTGCGGCAGTAGTTGACTGGTAACCCATCTTGCAGTTGTGGTGTGAGTGCTGCCTTGTCCGAATGGTTTGTCAGTCTGGTCAACTCGTTCCTTCATGGAAGTGAGAGCCTCGACTGATCCAGGAATGCTGGATATCCCCTCCGCAAGCGCTTGGAAAACAATCAATTGATCTTGGAGATACTCATCGACCGTACCCCCCTTTCTGATTTCGGCATCGAGTCCATCTACGACTTTCTGAGCGATCTCGGTCGCAATTTCATTGGCATCTTTGTCTTTCGTCTTGCTATCATACAGCCAGTCGTGACCAAGCCGTAAGCCACTGGTTGTGTGCGCTACAAGAAGGGTGTATATCCGTGCTTTGTGTCTGCTGTCCTCAACTAGGAGAGCATTCAATTCAACTCCAGGAAAGACTAGGTCGAGTTCAAAATCCAAGGATCTCTTAAGAGGCTCCTGAAGATCTCTTGGTACAATAATGGAAATGTCGATTTTTGAAATAGTCCCAGGGGTTTTCGGCCATTCAGGAGATTTCAAAGTTTGCCCAGGGGATAGAGGCGCGATCTGGAACCTGGCAGAGCCGACTTGTATTGACCCGTGAGACCACCCACGATACTCCAATTTCCGTCGCACCTTGATGCCAAACATCTCTAAAGCAGGTAGAAGAACTTGATCTAAATACTCAAACGATAGAGAGAAGCTGACATTGGTTCCTCCTTGAATAGTAACAGTGATGGGAGAGCCTTGATCATCTCCTGCAAAGAGGAGGAATGGCAAAATCGATTGAAAGACCAGCAAAACACTTGCCGCGGACTCGGCCTTGATCTTGATGTTACGATTGACCAGATCGATCGGTGAAAGCTTCGCATTGAACCCAAAAGACTTGCTGCCAACTTCGCATCCAACTACCTCTGCTTCAGTGGCCTCGGCAAGATACCTTATACATGAAACGTGTTGAGCTTTGAGTCCTGGTAGACATCAGCAACACATATCGTAGTGATTGAGAAGACTGAAAGCTGACTGACCCCCGCCGCGTTTGCCTGGTCTATGATGGGAATTAGCCAGACGACCGGTTGCAGGTACAGGATCGGGAAAAACCGCACCTGTTGCCTCGCACATGATTGAGCTTTAGAGGGGTGCCAGTCAAGGCAGCCAACGAAACAGCGATTCTACAAAGCTGCCCGCCTCCTTCCCCAGTCCTTCCATCAAGCGTCACGAGTTTGGCTCGAGGCTGAGCTGGAGCCTGATTGTCCGTCATGCCGAACGATCCGGTTATCTGGACGAACGAAGTATGATCTCCAAGATCAGATGAGCTACAGGGAAAGACGGCTGCAATGTCAGCCTTGCGGGATCCTGCAAAACTTGGACTTCAAGGAGCTAATGATTGTGGCGAGATTGATGGCTACTTGAACAGCCCCGGTATTTTCCCAATGCTCGAGAATTAGCATATTGACGAGGAAGGCGGGCGGTTGTTGCTGGTTATTTATGTATACTTATTTATTTGTGAGTCAACACAAGACTCCTGACCGAAATCGCTAAACTGGTCGGGAGGAGGATTGGAGAATCCCAGCAAGCTGCGCCCCGCACATCTTGGCATCTGTCGACAGCCTCATGGCGCATTCATTGTACCCGCTTCATCTTCTTCCTTTCACCAGACGACACACCACCCATCCTCCCACCACAATTCCTTCGCCCATGATGCTGGTGTTGTTTGTTGATCTGCGCAACCATCAATCTACCATTGTTCGTTGACCACAGTTCAGAATCATGTCTCACATGATGCGCCATTCCTCACATTCCAGCAGTGCGACCACAAACTCAGCTGCCACTAATAGTCCCAAGAACCGACTGAATTTCTTCAGCAAGAAACGTCAAAGCAGGGATGATAGTGGAGGCTCGGATAAAATCTTTGAGGTCAGACGATCCTTTGCTATCTGTGTCAATGCCTACCTACTAATCGTCGATAGCCGCAACATTCGGACAAGATCCTCAGTTCTCCATTTACATTACCAGATATCGAACCAGTCCGATCAAATGGAACCCTGCCATCTCCTGACTCATTCATTGGCGCATCCCACGATATTGAATTTCTCCATCTACGCGAGAATATCAGACGAATACGCAAGGCACCATCCGGTCCTGATCCAAAGAAGGTTGATGCCGTATGGGAAGTCTACAAGAAGTTGAGAGAAGAGTCGCTTCAACTCTGCAACAGCCTTCTTCAGAAATCTCGTATGTTCTGTAACACAAGCCATTCTCCGCATCTTTGACTAATAGGTCGCAGAGAATAAGCATAGACATGCCTCGCTGGAAACTACCAGTATCGGTCCCCTGGATACGGGATCTTTACATAGCGACTCCATTGACGAGATCTCTCTACCCGTTCCGATCAACGATCAATGGCTCACAGCGATCCATGAGTACAAGACGATACAGGAACAGGTGCTGGACAACCTCCGGAATTCCCTACTGATCACCTACAAAAGCTACGACCCGGAGGCAACCGAACCACAACTGGAGGCATTCTTGGCAGATAAAGTGCTTCGGAAGAATTTGATTACGAAGTGGAGAGATGCGAGCGTCCATCGCATGAAGTCGGAGAAGCTTTTATTTTGGGAACAATACAGAATCCGATCTCTTAACTACGATAAGTTGAAACTCGATATACAAGCGATGGATAATATATTTAATGTTACGGAATCAGGAGAAGCTCCAAATATGGCTATCCGCGAATATGTTATCGCGAAGAACGGAGATACGATACTAGAGTTTGCGAATGCCGCTTCTGAGATTCATCCGATTTTGCGGTTCCGGGTCTCATCTCATCTCCTGGCTGAAGCGTCGCCATATTTCGCCCAGGCGTTGACGCAGAAACAGCAAGGAAAAGGCGTTGCATTAGATGCGACGTTTGAATTCCCACCACCTCCTGCGCAACACACTTGCAAAGATGGGATGGTGGTCAAGGTCTATCGCATGCCTCAAATCGAATTAAATAATCATGATTCTTTGACGATACTGCTTCATGCTGCACACATGCATAATTCGAAAGTACCCAGGGAAATCGATTTCCCGGTATTCGTTAGTGTTGCTGAGGTCTGTTTGAGATATCGCTGCACATCACCGTTGGAATTGCAGGTTGAGTACCAATGGCTACCGCAATGGATGCACATGGCCGGCAACGATAGTCCCGACGGACTTCTTCTCATCAGTTACGCTTTCGGCCTTCGGGGGATCTTCACCCGAATGTCCAAAACGGCTATATTGAATGCAGTGGATGAAATGCAGATTCAAAGCAAAGAACTCTGGCCTCCTACTGTCCGAGATAAGATCATCTCTCTGCGATCTGCAAAGCTGAGTCAAATCCATGAGTGCTGTACCAACGCCGTGGAGGAGTATTTTAGACCACCTCAAGAAGACACAGAGCGAAAGGCAAGTGTCGGATCGTTGATATTGACGACCGTGCCTCGCTGCCCGCGAGGATCTCATCTATGCGATGCGACGAATCTTGGATGGCTGATGCTGGTATACAACGAATTGAGAGTTCTTCCTAGCATTATGAAGGATGTTGGCTTTCATGACCTCCCAAAATCGCCTAGAAGGAGTATCAAGGAACTAGTGGACTGTCTGAGGTTGATGCCGAGCGCCCCCCAAGTTCACAGCGGTGTCTGCGATTACGCTCCTGCCTTTAGAAGCGCTATCAACGACATCTATAACAGTATCCAAGGACTTACTTTGAAAGATGTTAGTGGGAAGAGCGGATGGGCTTTGTCAAAACATGCAGAGGAGCATCATATGTCTCCTGAAGTCCACGAATTACCGGTACCGGATGAGGACGATCAGCAAGTGATGCCCCCTATGTCATCGCACGAAACGATATGTTCGCGGATCTTGATGTACCTCGATGATGAGAATGATTTAGCTTCGGCAGCCATGATCGATAAGGGGTTTTACGGCGCTTACAAGAGGAACGAGGCTGCATTGCTGAAGAACGTCATGAAGGCAGTGAAGAGAAGAACAATGTCTACGGCTAACCCCGACATTGCCTTAGCACGGAATCCACTTCGACGAGACTTTCTACCGCCGAGCCACCAACATCTTGCCTCTGCTCAGCACGGTGAGGCCTCGAAATACTTGAGATCGGATGATCTTATGTCAACACCTTCCCCTGATCTCTACGACGTCTCGCCCCCTTACTCGCCTATTAACGAAGACGCCCCAATGTCAGCGGAGGAAGCACATAAGATTCTCTGGCCAGACTTGGCCTCGCCAATCCATGTGCCACCAGAAGCCTGCTCGAGTGTGGAACGCAACGAGAAGTATCTAATGGGAGATGTGGCGCACATTGAGGATAAGTCGCGAATGCAGGAGGATACGAAACATTTGAGAGACGAAAAAGATGCAGCCTTGGGGCTGGGAATTTATAAGACGAACGGAAATGGACGTTCATGATTAAGATGACGATTTTTATTGATGAGGCACAGCGTGGCGTTTTTGGATATGGAATGGATCAAACAGGAGGAAAAGGCATAGTGCGGGTCCAGTCGGCTTTGGCGCAATATACCCATTAGGATCTCAATCACGATCATCTTACTATTTTGTTGGGAGATGAAGCCAGGCATATTTGACTTGGTTAGATATAGTTTGAAATCCTATTTTCGTCAGGTCGGCTATTCCATACAACTTCTCCTATGAGAGACTTACTCAATCAAATTCCCATCTAGATCCCTACAATAAACACTCCTAATCTTCCCTCTTGCACCTGTCCTCATTACAATCCCCTCATCACTCTTCTCACTCCCCAAGTCCACCATCTCAACCCCATTACCCTGCAACCTTTTCTGGACATTCTTCACGTCGTCATCAGTCAAAAAGCATAGATCTGCACTACCGCCTTTAACATTCTTCGCTTTAGGCTCGAACTCCTGGACCATCTCATCTATCAGCGAACAGCCCGTCATCTCAGTGATCATCCGCAAGGGACCAAGCGGATTTGACCAGTCACAAGAATATGTAGTCAATCTACCTTTCCTAACTCATGTAAATTAATCTTTTGATCCCCGAATATAAGGGAGTAGCGAGTAATAGCCGGCGTAGCAGCAGATACGAAACTCTCGCTTCTCATCCCTAGGTTCATCTCATACCATCTCGTCGTTTTGGGCACGGATTTAACAGTAAGGACGAGATGGTCTAGGGATTTGATAGTCGCTGCTGTTGTGCTCTTTTTTCTGTATATCTGGAGGAAGAGAGGGCTGGGCTTGAGGAAATGGCGAGTCTTGAATCGGAGGGTGAACATTGGAATATTCGACCACAAATGAATGGGAGGAAGTAGAGAAGAGTGAAGGTAGGCAGAAGGAGTTGAAGTGAGAGGAGTGAATGGTGGGGTGGCAAGGCGACCAATCACAGCCAAGTCTCGACCGCGAAGGTTTTGAGTGAGCTTGAGCTTCAGAAATGTAATAGCATCATCGCGAACCAATGTGGAAACCATGAACGCAGTATCACAAACAATGAGAAGCCATAAGTATGGATTGGCGACCTGAGCCCACTCGTTCTCCCTATCTTAATTCCAACCGCAATAGCAATTTTTCTTCATATGCACAGCATCGTCCTCGATACACACCATATCCTCACGAAGCCTACAAATACACACACGCACAAGAGCAGGAACGAGCGGAGGATTGAGAGGAGGATTACTACAAAGAGGAAAAGACCAAAGGCAAAAAACCAGCTACGTGGGGAGACACAATGTCGTCGTGGTTCAGCTCAAAGGAGTTCCAATTCGGAGCTACGGCTTTGGTGTCTGGTGCTGTTGTCGCGGGAGGGATTTTGGGATATCAGCATGTACGAAGGCAGGAGATGGTTGAGGATTTGAAAAGTTCGATTCCGGCTTTGGGGAAGAGCCATCAGGCTGATAGGGTGAGTTTCTTTTCTGTTTGGTTTGAGGGACTGCGTTGAGCTCAGGCGTGAAGATTGATGAGCCATGGGAAGGCGAGAGTGATAGATGGAATTTGGGAATGGAAAGGATGGAAACATGTGGCAAAAGCCGCAGAGTGGGCGTGGGTGGGTGAAGGCGATCGAAAACTATTAGCTGACAAAAGAAGTGAAGCTCACAGACTACGGCGCGGCGTCACCACAGAACGAAATACTGAGCAAAGAAGACGAGAGGAGCGCAGAATTAGCACGGAGAGCACAGAAAGGCGACTACGATGATGGTATATCCCCTTTCAGCCCGTACCACTTCCCCGATCTAATAAGGTCACAGATCTTATCCTTGAACAGCTAGCTCGCAACCGAGTCTTCCTCACAGACGAAGGGTTGAACAAATTACGAGGCGCATTTGTGATAATAGTAGGCTGCGGCGGTGTAGGATCTCACTGTACATCAGCCCTCGCTCGTTCAGGCGTCTCTCGAATCCGACTTATCGATTTTGACCAAGTGACACTCTCCTCCTTGAATCGACACGCCGTCGCTACTTTAGCAGATGTCGGGACACCTAAGGTAAACTGTCTGAGACGACATCTGCAGCAAATCACACCATGGGTGAAGTTTGATCTACGGAACGAACTCTTCGCTCCAGCTGCAGCGGATGTATTGCTTGGCCCTTGGAGGAACCATGATGGGTCAGCTGAGGCTAGACAGCCAGATTTTATTGTCGACGCAATTGATAACATTGATTCCAAAGTCGCATTACTGGCATATTGCCACGAGAAAGGCCTGAAGGTCATCTCCTCCATGGGAGCAGGATGCAAATCCGACCCAACCCGTCTCTTCATTGGCGACATTTCTACCTCCACCGAAGACCCCCTCTCACGTTCCACCCGCCGTCGTCTCCGAGCTTTGGGTATAGCATCTGGCATTCCCGTCGTATATTCGACCGAAAAGCCTGGGCCTGGAAAGGCCTCTCTGCTTCCTCTCCCAGAAGAAGAGTTTCAGAAAGGGGCTGTAGGCGAGCTTGGCGTGCTTCCTGATTTCCGCGTCCGAATTCTACCGGTCCTAGGGACAATGCCGGCTGTTTTTGGGTACGCGGTTGCTAATTATGTTATCCTGCAAGTCAGTAGTTATCCGTGTGACTATGTACCTGCGAAGGGTAGGGAGAAAATGTATGATGGGATTTTGGCGCAGTTGCAGGGAACCGAGGAGAAATTGGCGAGGGCTACGACGCCGGGGAGGATGCGCAGGGACTAAAGTTGGGGCTTAATGTTAATGATGTTGGGTATCTCGTTGAGGAGGTTTGGAGGGGCAGGAGTGTGGTTAGTGGCGTACCAACGAGATTGGCACTTGTGAGATGGAGAAAGCCGGCAGACGGCAGTACAATCGACAGAACTGTTGAGGGACAGAAAAGTAGTAAGGTTAGGATGAGGGATTTGGTATGTATGACTAGAGAGGAGGCTGCTGTACATGAGAGAGAGGTTGTGAGAGGTGGGAAGAGCCCGGAGGAGATCTTTGATAGGGAGATCGTGGAGATGGTTGAAGCAAGGTTGGAAGAGGAGATCGGATATGAGAAATATAGATAATCTCTTCCTCCTGCCACATCCACCATCGAAGACACAAAGTGCTTTTAATTTATGTGATGAAAGGGGGAGATTTGAAGATGGCTCTACACGATGCCCAGTCTTCTAAATGAAGCATTTTCAAATCAAATGAAATTCTGCACTCCTTAATCTATTCATACAGACATATCATTCAATGCTTCTTCAAGAAGTCATCCATCTTCCATTAATCTGTTTCTTCCTTACCTGGAATTTATTAGCATATGATCCAGACATTGCCCGGGGAAGAACTTACCATAGGCGCCAAGACTGCAACTCCCACACCCAGTGCAACAACAGTCGCGACAAGACTCAACTTATTGAAGCCTTTACCCAAAATATCAAATGCCATACTGGGACTGACCCTGGTCCCAAAGATATCAACTCCATACGCCAGCACAAGACTCGTGCTCTCCAACAATGCTGGGCTCGTAATCACATCTTTGATGCCGTAAACCTCTCGCGCATGCGTGATGGACATTTTAGGATCAAACTCAATGAGTGGCTGATAGCGGAAGAGACCTTCCTCTTGCTCCAAAGTAGTAGGATCTCGATCGACAGGCCGTCTAGGGTCGAGAAGGGCGCGGGGAATGCCGACGATGCTATTGGACGAGGGGAGGTAGCAGAGAAGTTGGCGTGTTGTTATGCCTTGACGTGTGGAGGTCACGGACATGTGGCTTATAGCTTGAGGAATCAAGAAAGTCTGTGAGATGACATGAGGAAGCGCCGGTTCTGCATTGGGAACTTCCGAAGGCTCTAAGCTGGAGCTGTTGTCTGTTGCACCGAGAGGTCCGCGGTCGTTGGGAATAGCTGATTCATAGAGCTCGAAGATCAGAATCTGGTAGCCTTTCGCGGCTGTCATGGAGGCACTGGTTGATAGAACGTCGCTCCATAGAGAGTAGGCGAACCAGTTTTCGGTTAAAGCGGAGGTGACGGGTTGGGCAGTATCAACCCCGGTATGTGTTGTAGTGTAAAGGATTGAGCCCGAGACGGAGTCGAGTAGATAAAAGGATGCTGTCGATGAGATGTCTGATACGGCAGTTACGAGAACGATGTTTGGGTTCAGATACTTGTACAAGACAGTGCGATCACCAAGGACACGGCCGATGGACGCAACAGGGTCATGAGTTGGTCGAGAAACAATGCTAGTGATTTTCTGTCCAATGCCAGTGTGGAATGTCCAAGCGACGATCAATTTTGTGTCCAGTCCCTTTGTTTCGAACTTGAGGCCTCGGATTTCGCCATCCGCGCTTTGAACGATGAGGATCTCATTTGGTACCCAATCTTTGGGGACCTCACCGGGATTTCCATCCACGCCGATTGGAAGAAGCCATTTCCCTGACGGGCCGTCAACAATTGCTGTGCTGGTAACAGGTGGCGAGGATCCAGGTGGCATGGTCTCAACATTATCTCCCGTAGCGGTCTGCAGTAAGACATACTCACCTTCACTGCCTCGAATTGTTGCTGTTCCTCTGGAGTTGTCGACCCATATTCCCTTCACATTCCACTTTTTGCCAGCTGGTAAGTTGAAAGCTTGCAAGCTCCAGATGACGCTACCATGATTGCCAGTATCGAGTCCATAAACACGACCCCTTTGGGTAGCAACAATGACAACCTTGCTGAAACCAAAACCATCCTTAGATAATGAGCCTGTGGTATGGGAGGTAGGCTGCGGAAGAATGCTGCTCAAGAAGCGCTCGGGACGGCTTGCAGATAGGCAGGTAGGTGTTGAAGGTCAGATGCATGACGCTTTACGCGATGAATGTACGCAGACAAGGGATTGCTGTGGGCTTCCACCTCGAGTGATTTTGCCAAACTTTTGGATTCAGGAATTTCTGCCCAAATCGCAGCAATAGCGCCTGAGAGACCTTCCGGACGAGACCAAGCTTCATTGCCATTGCGGACGAGAACCCACTCCTCAGTGTCTGTGACAACTGCTGATCGTACAGCGTATACGTCGGTTGCTTTTTGTACCACTTCTGATACACCGTGAATGAGCGATCCGTGAGGGGTATCAATCGTTACTGGCCATCGTCCTAGGATGCCGTGCGAGGCCGTGGAGACAAGAATGACCTCGTCTTCGGTGAGACGGGTGAAGTAGACATTTGCGTTTGAGCAGCCAACGGATATAGCTCCTGGACCAGGAAGCTTTGGCAGCTCATACTCCTTTTCGATTTTCCCGCTTGCAAGGTTGATATGGTATACATCAGCGCGATTCGAGACGGCCGATTGACTATGAACCCCGAAATGAGGTAGGGACTGAACCAGATGTGGCGCA
Source organism: Hyphodiscus hymeniophilus (assembly GCA_016508695.1). Taxonomy (NCBI): domain Eukaryota; kingdom Fungi; phylum Ascomycota; class Leotiomycetes; order Helotiales; family Hyphodiscaceae; genus Hyphodiscus; species Hyphodiscus hymeniophilus. The sequence continues at coordinate 477,358 of VNKQ01000020.1, read as the reverse complement.
TGTAGCATAACTTTCACAATCTCGCCATCAGACTCCTTCAGAGGAAGGCTTTGAATGTCTCCAGACCGTCCAAGGATGTTGACCTTGAGATGCTTCATAGCTTTGTCTGTCCAACTCACAATCGGAGATGCGGAATTAGCTCCCACGAGTAAAACATCGTCTGGTGAATGTATATCAGTTTTTGTCGAAAGAGTGTACTCGTTTGTTTTCTTTCCAGTGACCGGATCCAGAATCGTGATTTTCAGATTATAGCCTCCCCAAGAGCCATGCAACGAAACGATAAACACCTCTCGGATATTCGTGCTGACCTGCAGCGGTATATCCTCAGACCCATCCTTATAAGCCCACGCCACGTCGCCGTTGGCGCCTTTCAACCTTCGCAAATGCGCTTTCCCATCGTCCTCGAATAGAGCCAGGACATCCTTAGTTTCGTCCGCAGCAGCATGTTCCATAACCTCCAGATCCTTCACCTGTCCTGCAAATACGTTCCCCCATTTCTCCCTTCCACTCATGGCATCCCAGCAATCGACCCTGTTTTGTACCGCAGACACAACTGCGCCCTCTCCTTCCACTGGCCGCAGAAACCCAGCCGGGCTGGCAGTATCATTGTCCGCTAGAAATTGCCTCCACACAACCTTTCCTGTTCCAGGGTTCACAGCTCCAAGCACACCCAAATCACTCAGAGTATACAGCAACGTCGCTTTATCATGTTGCCGTGGTCGGTGGAAGAAGGTGGTGTGTGGTTGTGGTAATCCCAGTAGCTCATGGTGATAGTCGACATTATAAGCCTCGTCGGCATACACGGCAAGGGCGCATGGAAGAACTGAGAGAGCCAGACAAAGGAGGTTGATTGGGAGGCGCATTATTGAGGATTGAAAGAGGGCTTAACCTCTTGTCTTGCGTTGGCAGAGGAGAGCTGTTTTGAACTCAAGCTCCAGATGCTCGAATCCGAGTGATCCACATTTCTACTGTGGCCTAAGGTGTCAACTTTTCAGGGCTCCACGGATAGAATCTGGGCTCAGGGCGACGACGTGTCGGGTCACTTACCTGGAATGATTTCCTGTCAAATTCCAGCTTTGGGAAACAGATTATCTCATAAAGATGTCTCAATAAGTGTATTAATCTGTATACAATGAAACGATATCATTTCCCAAGTCGAGCAATACTAGTAGAAGATCGAGACGGGAGGCTTGCCACTGTAACCACTGTTGCCAGCACATGAATTCGTTTCTACTCTTCTCAACCACTCCCAAAAGGCAAGTGGCTCGTCCACAAAGGACAGACCCCTATATTGTCTGATTTAAGTCCGAACACTGGCCTCTTATAGCTGGCTACCTTTCTCTACTCGAGAGTTATCCAGCATCTTTTCAAGTTTAAATTCGTCCCAATTTGAGCGATTGCGGCTCACTGCATTGCTGACGGTCGATGTAAAGTAAGCACCATCCATCTACAGGTAGAAGCCAAGACACTTGACCAGACTGGTGACAGCCGACAGCCTGCCCAATTTTCAGTCAAGTGGCCACAATGGCGAGGGTGCTTGAAAGAAGCTCTCGCATTTATCGTATTCCACAGAACGTACATTTTTCGTCCTTTTGTGGAATTTCTATTTCTGGCGTAGTCCCCACATCTTTTTACGCTCGTATCTCCCGTTCCATCAAGTCTTGGATGCTGCAAGATGTGTGACCGACTGGCTTTTCCCATCTCTTACTTCTCCTTAGCAGATTCTTTCTGCACTCACGCAAGACTAAAGCAGTCTACGCCTTGCCTGATATGAGTTCCAATCAAGCACCTGACATCATCTTCATCCCTCACTCGAAGATCTCGCCATTTTCATGACCAAGTATCCCTTACCATCATACCTTAACCCAAACTTTCCATCCCACCTTCCACCATCTCGCCGCAGCAATGAACAGGCCCGCAAGTACATTCGCACTCCCACAAAAAGCCGCCGGCCCGATCCACCCCGCACTATCAAGCAATACACCGGCAACCGGGTTCCCAATCAGCACCCCCATAGCTGAAAACGCGAAACTCATCCCCATGTGCGTTCCAACGAGGGCCAAATCCGGAGATAGAGTTGCCAATGCAGGCCCAGTGATACTCACGAACGTTCCTGAGAAGAAGCCATAGGATATACAGAATATGATGAGAGAACCAGTGGATTGGATGGATGTCCACGAGAATGCTATGATTCCACACAAGATCGAGAAGGGCATTATTACGTTTAGGGGACCGATTCTGTCGGAGAAGAAATTGGGGACTATGCGTCCGAAGAATGAGCCCGCATTCACGAAGCTGAGCATGTAGAAACCGAGGTTGGGGGAGACGATGGATTTGGAGATGGCGTATGTCTGGATGTAAAAAAATGGCAAATATAACCCGGCAAAGCCACAAAACTCGCCGAATGTAAAGAGCACTTTGGTCAATCAGCATTGTTCTTTGACGAGAAGTTGGAGAAATAGAGTCGGGACTCCCTTGAGCGCAGCTGAACGGATGGGAAATCGGTATGTAAGGCTACTGACCATATGGTACCTCACGCAAGACTTTGGTATCAATGAATGGACGCCGGGTGGAAGGAAAGTTTTTGGCCCGCATTACAGTGATTGGAATGGCAAGAGTGGCGAGCATAATGAATGCAATCACTCTCGTGGCCCAGCCAAAGCCAATGACTAAACAGAGTTCCACCGTCAGCGTGAAGAGCTATCAGCATATGATTACCAGGGATAGTCTTAACAAAGACTGTGCAAGGATCAAGAAGACTGCCATTTTGGGGACAAGACTTTTCTCAGATGGAAAAATGAAAGGAAGCTCAGACCTGGTTGTAGGCGGTGGAAGACAATTGGGTAAATGATCCCTCCTATTCTCCGTTAGCTTGACTTGTACAATATTTATATTTACTAGAATGACACAGACCAATACTGCTTCCGCTGGCACCGATTCCAGTCGCCAAAGCTCGCCTGGTCTTGAAATAAGCTGGCATGACAGCAACACTAGGCAATAACAAGCAGCCAGCACCCACACCCACAGTCAAACCCTGAGCAAGGATAAATTGCCAGTACTCTTTACAAATACTTGTCATCATCATGCCAAAAACTGCTGTGACAGTGCCAACATAGATCAATTCACGCATGTACCCTGCATCATATATTGGCCCAGTGAGAAAGCCTCCTGCGAAATTGAGCATGAAAGCCTGAATGGAACCAATCCATGATATTCTGGATGAACTTTGGTCTTCGAGTAGAGCTCCTTGGTAATAAGTTTGGAAGGCTCCATAAGTGTTTGCAATACCCCCTTTATTGTGTCAGTGCGTTTTAATATGCGGGGGTAGCTGGGATTACATGAATTGAACATGCAAAAGAACGCCCCAAGGACTTGAAGGCAAGCCAGGAGATTCTCATTTGATTGTATTTGTTGTTGGTGTATTTGCACTTGTCTTTCGACAACCTCAAGAGTGGTGTCTGAGAGGTTAGTGGGGTTTGGAGATGGACCTAGCTCTTTGTCTGAGAGCGTTTGGTCGATATCTGTCATTGCAATAACAGTGGGAGACAGTACCGCCGAGAGTGTGTTCGACAATCTCAAACAATTGAATGTCCCTTAGTCAGATCGACATGTTTACAAGTCAATTCAAATTTTCCATTTATGTTCAGAGATCCAACCTCGGGTGCCGTTTAGCCGAGTCTGTGAGAAATAGAATATCCTAGTGATCGGCTTGATAATCAATCAAGTTGTTTGCGGGGTCATGGCAGCATTGAACCTTGTAAAAGGAAGTTGGATGCCACAGACAAATATATTACCAAGAGTTTTCATAATAACCGGGTTGAAGTTAGGATAAAAAATACGAACTCTTCATGCGCGTTGTTCAGTGCAGGTTACCTTAGGTAAGAAAACACACTTTGCCCTTAGATAAGCAGATAGGGCAGGTGGGGCACCAGGGGTGGCGACAAGAGCCCAGCCCACAACAGTACGAAGTATTAAGCGAATGAGGAAAGGTAGAGAAAAGGGGTCCGTACGAACGAGCCAATAGGGTGCCGAGATTCAAGACCTACCTCGGGATGTAAATTAACGCCCTTTAGCTCTCTAGGACTTTGGCATGAATCCTTGAACTGTTTAGAGACCAAGTAATTTCAGAGAAGACATCTGGCAAGCTCAGAAATAGATTCAAATACATCACATGCTAAACAGAACCAAATCCTTTCAGACGTGTGCTAAGGCAAATTTGAAGCAAAACTTACCCCAACATCCTTTCTAGCACTCTCTCCAAAAATCAAAAATTAAAACCCAAAATTATCACCCCACTATTGATTGCTAGTATGAATAGACATGAGGAGAATATCCCCAAGAACCTAGAGGAAAAGTAGCACTAAGATTCCAGAGCACTGCATTCTGCTGTCAGTCGGACTTAGTCCTTAACATAGCATGCCTCCCAACAAAAGATAACACTCAAGAGTTTGTCGTTGATCATCTCGCTCATAGTAACCAAGGCTTCAGATTCGTTGGGTATTAGTTTAGTGAATTGGTTTTGTTGTAAATATTGTGTCAGTTCGAAATTCTTCAGAAGCGTTAGTGCGTCGCGTGCACAAGCTGTTTACATGTCCGTATAAATAGAAAATGCTGTAAACTATAGCGATCTAGATATGACAAAGGACGTTTAGCTACAATTCATATGGATTTAAAAATACCTTGAATCTACTCTTGAAACCAAAGATCATGTGCGTTCACTCACAGCGTTGCATCAGTGGTTTGTATTCGCTATACTAGAAAACATAGGAACGGGGCACTGAAACTTGAGCTCCAATGTGTCATTATGGTATCGCGAATTCATAGATCATCTGAAAAAGATCTGACCCGTCGTCCTTCGCAGCGGAGTAACCCGAAATGATGACCAAAACCTGAATCCCATGGCTGTCGTGCAATGATTGCTTTTCTACGCTTGAACAATTGCTACTATGAGTTGAACGAAAAATGAAGCTCGGGATCTTGGATTTTGAAAGTGTGGCATTAGACATGCTGGGTTGAGGATTTCTAGTTATAGTGCTAATGGCATGAGACATTGCTTTGATTTTGATGGTTCAAGACGCGGCTTCCCGTTCCACGATGCTGCTACTGAAGTATGTTTGCTGAGGTAGCAAAGGCATGCTTGTTGTATGCCAATTCAATGTGGCGAACATGGCGGTTCGCTGGAAACTTTAAGTAAAGCTGTCTCAGAAGTATATCAAAGAAGTAAGTTAACAAGGAGTAAGTTAATGTGGCCGACTAAAACAAGAAACAAGGTGAAAACAGAGGGACGAGCTCTAAAGTTACTCTGACAGTAGGATGAAAGGTCTGCATGCTTAACCACGAATGCCCGTGAAACGCATAAGTAGGATTAGATAGAGAGCCAGAACGAAGCTTTCCGCTTAGAAATAAAAGCTTTCGAGTGGTTACAATAATGTAAAGAGATCCCAGGGAGGTCTTAAAAATGGAATATCATCTCTCATTGAAAAGGCGCTTGATTCCTCTCGGGTTGTGCTCTGGCCATAAATGTAACCAGGCTAAGCAAGTCCATGCTCATGCCCTTTTCAGTTTCTCTCTTAACACTTGGCCTTATTTTGAGTTTTAACAGCCATTCGTCATAAGCATTACATTATCCGAAAGTGCGCTTCCGTTGACTTCCCGCCATTGATCGGCAAGCAATCATTTGGACAAGCCGAAAATGCAATGATCAAGTCCATATCAGCCCTAAAAGTGATATACTGTCCTGGCTCCGTGGTAGGTGGATTCCAAGACAGTGACTGCCCCTCGCTGATTGGAATATTCATGAAAATATTGAAAGGACTCGGCGAGAACTCCTGGCCATCTTCCCCGATATCGTTGAGAGCATTCTTCAAGTTGTCGGTACAATTATCGTGGTACTCATTGAGGCCAAACTGCTTAACGTATCGGTGGCTATCACAGGCAGCCATAAGCGTGTCGTGATTACCAGGAGTTGTGTCTTCAGTGATGGTGAGAATGGGATCACGGCGGTTGGTGACAAATGAGTCGCCGACGACAGGCAGGATTTTGTCAAGATGAGCTCGAGTGTGCTCCATTGACATGCGTTCCGTAAGATCGTGAGCGTTGAATGCCCACGTATCGACGACTTGCTTGCCATGGGTGTTGATAAGACGGATCGATTGCCCCTTCTTCACATGGGTAGCTTTGCCTTTCCGAGCTGGAATGACTTGAAGTTGAGTTGAGCTTGACTTTGATGGAGACATTTCTATACCAACATGAAGAATATCTTATCGAGCATTGTTTAAAGCTTCTCAATATATTCGCTTCGAGGAACTGGAAGTTCAGGGTACAAGAGTGGGGCTTAAGACTAAAATTGCAGCCGACGCGTTTGGGTGTATAATAAGCTGAAATACAGACTACATGCTTTACAAAAGCGTATCCAATTCAAACGTTGTTAGTAACTATCATTTTTATCGTAGCGTATTCCTCACGACTGTACGCCTGACTGGCTATCAACCTTTCTTCATTTTCTCCCTCTGCCAAGCTTCTGTCACTTCGAAGAACATTAGGGTCCCGGCGGAAACCAAAACCATAGAACACCTAAGAATGTGGCAGACAGAGCTACGTCGTCTAGTTTAGATGTTTTTAGGTTTGATACAATGGGCATTTCCTGCAAGTATCAATAGGGGCTCGCTAACGCTACTAGGCTATTACCTGACTTTACTATGATTACAACGTGGAAATCAGCGCCTGCCAATTATGCCATTTTTAAAACATAGACACGCTTCTCTCCTACAATGACAGAATCTACAGACTCTTCTGTAAATTACCAAGAGACCTGAACCAAAATCAGCCTACGAGGTTTACGCCACAATCATCGCCACAATCCTGGTGATCATCGCCACAACGCTCGTTACCGGTAGCCTATCAGGGAGGCGAAGGCTGTGCCAGGCAACCACTCCCTCATAACTGTTCTGTTTTCAAAAACATTGATACCTGTTCATAAACAACGACTTTAACTTCTCGAGTTGGGTGTTATCATTGCCAAATAAGCTTCACACAAATCAGTAATTCCAATATTCGCAAATCCTCTGCCTACAAGCAGATTGCCACAATGGCAACAATACTTCAGAAAGAGCGAACACGCTTCAATGCTGCCGCTAAGAAGAACGGCAACAATTCGAATCCCATAAAGACGTTTCAAATTGTTGATACAAACTACAAATCCCAACCGGTCGACATCCGAGACGACTTCCTTGCACCGCTAGAAGACCCGTCTGTCATTAAAGTCGAGAAAGTTGACTTCGCCAGCGGCGAGCTGCCCGAGTTCAAGAAGCTCTACGCAGTCGTCCTCGACAACATTCTGTCCAAACAAGAATGCGATCAGTTGATTCATCTAGCTGAGCTGTCTGCAGGCGGACATGGAGAGGCAAAGATTCTGGACAACGGATGGAAACCTGCGATGGGTAAGTTCCCGATCTCTCAGAGCTTCACCACTTACCTGGGATGTGTCTGAATATTGGACTCTTTAGATATTTTCAAAGTTCACTTTCGTCATAAATCCAATTTTGCCTTGATGAATATGCTGACATGAAAAATGTGGCAGTAAATGCCGGTGTGGGCTGTGAGTTTTATGCTCCCCAGTACAGGAACTCGGACAGAATCATTTGGGACAACAACGTGTTGGTTGAAAGACTTTGGAACCGGATAAGGCAGGGGAAGGGTATTAAGGAGTATTTGTCTGCATTGGATGGCCCAGATTATGCTCCTGTGCTCGGTTATGGGGCGACGAAGAGAGGAGAGAGATGGGTACCTACGAAGCAGGGAATTAATGAGAGGATGCGGTTCCTAAAATATGGCGCAGGCCAATTCTTCAGAAGTGGGTTGATTAAATTCTAATCCCACGCTACAAGCAGTATCATGTCCTTAAAGGTAGAAAAGAAAACTGACCATGGGGATAGGACATTGTGATGGCGTTTTCGAAACCGCTGATAGATCACAACGCTCCTTTTATACCGTTCAATTGTATCTCAACGACTCAGCTCAAGCCCTTGGAATGGACACTCCGAAAAGGAGACAAGCAGCAATCGCATATGAATCGAAGGAGAAACAACGCGGGAAACTCCTTTTTGGCGGAGCAACGACCTTCCATTCGCCAGATAATTCCGACAAGAGTATGGACATTGATCCTAGTGTGGGTAGAGTTCTGATCTTTCAGCAAAATAGCCTACTGCATTCAGGTGCCGATGTAGTTGCAGGGGAAAAGTACACCATGAGGTCAGACATCATGTACGAGTTTGAAAGCGGAAAGGATAAAAGCGCGGGTATAGTTTTTCATTGAGTAATTGGCTTGAGTCTCTGCCAAGCACTGGACATTGTATCATTGTATCAGGAACAGTTGGAGTTTAACGTCATTAATCCAGAGTATTAAACGGGTAAATCAACCGTCTCGAATATCACGTGTTCTAACATTAATCGCTCTGACTGCTCTTTTGATTTCAAGGAGGTATGACATAAAGTCGTATACTACATCTATACTTCATATTTCTTTTCCACCCAGATGACCAAGGCCCCAGGTTACGTAGTGAAGGACAGCAAGTGGTAAGGTAATCCACGTGAGCTCGTTTGTAAATTGCAGGGGCAGGCCTAGTGGACCAAGCCAATTTATCTCCGAGTTCATGCTTTCTTCAGATCCGTTCACCAAAACAAAATGCCCAAGCCACCACTGTCCCCACCGCAATGGCCTTTCGAGCAACCAGGCGTTCTGCTCGCCATAAAACAACGCGAGCTTGAAGCAGAACGACAGCGTCTTAAGGGCTCAACCAGCATTCGCGATCTCGACCTTCAGGATGCCGACGACGAAGGGACGTATTATTCGCCATCTAAAGACTCTGATGATGATGAGGAAGAAGAAGCTGGCTCTTCCCAAGACATTACCGAGCCATTGGACCAGGATATCGACGATGAAGAACTTCAATACTTAGCACGTGACCTAGAAGAAAACGCCTGGCGACCTTCTCCGACACCTTCAGAGAAGGAACGCGCTCAGGAAAAAGAGTTTCAAGAGCAGTTAAAGGCGTTAGATTGGGAGGAAAAGAAGGCTGCCGCTGCGTATGATGCTGGTGAAGTTGTGGCGTTATTGACGGAGTTCTACGAGCTGCTTGTTGAAATTGCACATTGGCCATTAGTTGCTGTAAAGAAAGCCCCGCATACAGACCCTGCGGTCGATATTGAGTTAGCGAAAGGACTTGGATATGACCTGGCGGTAGTGGAGCTGATGCAGAAGCTGCCGTACGTGATGACTGATGCGAACCGCGACAGAATGATCGTCCCCGACTCGACCTTTTATACTTACACTAAAGAGAAAGACTTGAAGGGAGCGAGGCAACATGTTGGGTATGATCAGTATAAAGCACCTATCGATCCGTGGATATTGCCACTTGTGGGACCTAGGAATAGGGATGGCTGGTCGATTGTTCTTGACACCAGATTAGGTATCCCTTCTGCAGAGTATGGTAGCCGTGGAAGAATACTGATTGGAGAATAGGTGTTATTCGAGCTTACACACCAATGAACGGAGCTCCTAAACAAGGCATCGAGTATAAGCGTCATGCAGATGTGGAGGAGGGATCAGGTCCTCTTGAGTACCACAAGGCTCCTCTGGTTCCTGCCGCAGAATACATACGCACGCTCATTGATTGCTATCGACCATTGCATCGTGCGCCACTCATGGATGCATATCATTCTGATCCCGATTTTGCGAATGCGAAACATGAGAAAAGCCTGAATTGGTATTATGAAAATGTGATTAGTGACCTTTCCACTGATTAGTGCAAAAGATTGCTCATATCAAATGCAGATGCAAGACGAGCAAGGCTCCATTTTTGCGCTTTATGAGGAGTGTGGATGGCCGGATAATTGGGATCGATCGACATTCGTTGAGAAGTGGAAAGTGCTTGAGAAAGAACTGGGCAAGCGAGGTAGGGAAAGGATGATTCGAGATAGTGCCTTGACCTGAGCCTCGAGTGATGCAAAGATTAATGACATTCTTGCAAGAAGTACAAAAGTACAACGCTGGCAGCAAAGTATTGTGTGGTCTTACGAGTTTCACAACAACTATCCATTTGCGATATGTCACTCTAGATTTTCAGTAATGATTATTGGCCGCCTTTGAGACTTGGGGAGTCCAAATTACCGGGGCCACAGTATGAGCAGGTGACATTCAAGAAATCAGGCTATAACCTCTGCTTGTTTCTAGGGAACAGTCGCAAATGCTTAATGGATCACGTTTGAGCAAAGCTCAAGAGTCAGGGAACTGAGTTACATTCTTGTAGGGTGGACATATCTCGGAAAATATCTCCAGCTAGGGGTTTCGCAAATCAGAATTCGTTTACACCCTCGCCTAGGTCATTGCCTATCTAAGAATCAAGTGTTACTATTAAACTCCTCCGCAATGAGTTATCAGTTGACACGTGTGGATCACCAATTCGTGTTATTTCGCTTTAATACTCATTGCGGCAACACAACGGTACCATAAACTTCAGATAAAATGACGAGCAGATCTGCCTGCTTCCATCGTATAGAACACCATGCTTGCCAACATTGCACTTATTTTGCGTATTATGCCATTTGGTGAACTGATCGGACCAGATCGCCGAATGAGGTACATATCATACAAACCTGTAACATCCAACCAGTCAAGAAAATGTTCCCTCAGCCCTTGACGAAGTAGTTCATCACCCATCGTGTAATGACGCTCATGTGGCCATTTCGCCCGACCCCGCTCGCTATCAAGTATTCGTCCCGCTCGGAGAGCTGCAACAGACCTGTAATAATCCAACCATTTAGAACTTTCCGGCATCCATGTGAAGCTTTTTGGACCTGAAGACAGAGCCTCGAATTCCGGAAAGCTCTGCACCGTTTTCCAGACCCCTGGACAAGAATGATAGATCTCCGACCCGTGCTTCGCTAAAGTCTTCTTATGAAAATCCCTCGGAACTAGCTGAGCTGCTGAGCGCTGCAAATATTCAACTTGCAGATTTGCAAAAGTTTCAAACTCATCAGTATCAACTCCTGATATTCTTATTTTGTTTTGCAGCGCCTCTACTTCCTCTTTCATTTTCTCCAAACGGTACATCGCCCATTCGGAGTAAAGGTCATCCAGTTTTGAGTACGGCCTCAAATTGGCGAGGTAGCTAGAATCATAGAGGTTTGGAACATTGGCTCGATAAGAAGTAATTGTCGTGATGCGTTCCGTTACACCAACAGCACGAGCAGCCATATGTTCGACCTCGCCTCCTTGTAAGACACATGCAAATCCCATCTTAGGTCCATCGACCTTAGGGAACACTCTTAGCACTGGCATAATAGAGGAAAATGTGACCAACCTTTGAAATATTTCCATCTCCTCCCTTGATATATGTCTCGCCTCCAACCATGCCATTCGTGTCGCTGATCATCAGGACGCAGACATATGGATACGAATCGTAGCTATCGAAGTTGATGCATCAGTCATGAATGTGGATATAAAGGCTATCTTCACGTACTGCCACGGAATTATGCTACGTTCGTCTAAAGGATTATAATTCTTCTCAGCATCTGAGAGCTCAAGTTTCACTGATGATGGTTCCGGTTTCAGCGCAGCTTTCATCCCTTCTACGTCAGTGCCTTGAGCCTGAATATTGGTATGAGCAATTTCCAGAGGCATAATGATAGATAATGGTATTCCGATTGCCTCCGACATGATTCTCGTCGTCTCTTCATGCGTCCAAAAGTCATTGATGAACTTCGAGAGCTTTGCTGCACCTCTCAAAACTAGAGTTCCTGGTGCTGGAGAGGCCCCACAAGCGTCAATGATTCTGGAATTGAAGAGTGCTCTTCGATACGCCAGTACGCCTTCATGTGAACAAAGTCTAAATGGCAAAGTTCCAGCTACAGGCGATGACGTTGGAGTCGCAGCAAGTCGCAGCTCATCCATCGTGATCTTCTGCGCCGGGGATTCATAGGCAAGATGAACCTGAGACGGGTCCTCAGTATTTTGCATGCAAGCAAGAGACGGGTGTGTACTTACTTTAGGATCAAAAATGTCGTCCTCGGGCAAGGGGGAAATTGCACATGAAGGCATGATCGAGAAGAAAGTCTTCGTGACGAAAGGTCTCCTCAATTCTGTGGCAGACGCAGCAAATATGAGTGAAGTGGACTAGCATCAACCTTTGGTTCACGTACTGTACTACAGTACGGCAAGAAGACTCGAGTCTTTGAGACTCTCCTAATACCATTATACCAAGACTCACTCGGTACTTAAGGAGGCATAACGTGATCGTTATCGCATCGTGGAGCTGCCACGAGGACTCGACTGACAGAATATGGGAATACTTTTCCGAACTTGGCTAATTCATCCTCGCTGGACGGAGGCCTGATTGGTGCTGCTAAAATCATGACTGACACGGGCCAAAAAGTCCTGTCCTCCTGGTTGCTTACTAAAGAAGTCAAATAGAGACTCCTGTGGAAGCCATGGGCATTGAGGCCAGAAAGTGGGAGTTTATCGGTGCGGCCAAGGAGGTTGAGTAGGAACGGGGGTGGGTCGCCAAGCAGGCAAGAATGGGATCGCCCACGATTGTTTACTATGGTGCGCCATCTGAAGGATTCATGGCGACCACAAGACATGAATTAGGAGAAAAAAGAAAATGCGAGAACAAAAGAAAAGATAAGTGTCAGCATTGGATTTATTTGGAGCAACGGCCATGGAATCGAGCTCTTTTCACTTGAAGCTTAGGGAGTTGTGGCTGTGATGAACAGAGTAAGTTTGTTGAACTGGTAAAGTATACTTTAAGTATGGAAATCTTGTAACTCGAAATCGGAATCGTAATCGTAATCATGTTTTTCATTGTAGACTCCGAGTTCACAACCAAACACCAGACAACTCAGCAATGTGTGCCATGGTATAAAGATCCCCAAACCCCACCAGCTATCCCCGAAACTTTAATATCTCACTCCATGCTCCTACACAGCCCAATAAACATCGATTTTGACCTTCTCGACATGGTTTGCCCAACCGGCGAATCTCGCTTTTGCCCAAACCGTAACGATATCTCCAAGCCTTAAGTTGCTTACAAACTCTCCATTGGCACTGTCTCGTCCTCTGCCTAGCTTTCCTATATCAACTGCATCAAGTGAATCGGGAACGACGCTATCATTGCACGACCAAACGACTTTATGTTCCGTAGTTTGGGGCGAGGCAACGACGTTCTTCTGTATAGTCAAATTCGGGGAGGGCAACATATCGTGATGGAAAGAATCGGGTGTACTTAGATCTTGCTGCGCTGCTGTAGAAGGTATGATAGTTTGGAGACTACAGATTAGAGGATTCGATCGCTCAGCTGGCAATGAATGGAGATCACTTTCCAATTCGAATTGTGGGAATGGAACTTTATCCGCGGTCTCTGCAATGGAGTTCGAGTGTCTCACCCTACCTTGTCGACACGCCGTCATCCTTTCCAAACCAGCCTCAAACCACTGGACATACGGTAAATCAGCATTTCTCCAAAAAAGGGGCTTTTCAAGCAAAAGGAGGAAATCTGTATTGCAAAGGGTTGTGCCGAGATCAGATGGAGTACAGAATGAGCAATTCTCTCAGGGCAAAAAACGAATGTACAAATACATACGCTGTAAGAGCCTTCATATCCGCCCATCTGACCAACTTGTCCGCCCCAACCCTGATCACGACTCTTGATAGTAAAGACAATTTTACGGCATGGATGATCGCTTTTGGTAAGAGAACTTAATTGCCAGTTGGATAGGACCTCTTCAGTCGATTCGTCATGAAACTCGTGTAAGGCTGGCCATGGTTTCGGTTGCTCGGTTGAGTATGTATCTGGGCTCTTGAGAGCCATATTCCTTGCTTGGGAAGAATCATTGGGCGTGGGTGGAATATAGCCAAGTGGATAGGATCTCAGCTACTCCCAGTCAGTAGAGTTTATGACGAGGATGACGGCCTGCAAGAAATTTCCTTAAGTGAATTGACTGTTCTTACAATAAACTTTTCTTGTTCAACGCCGCGCCGTGTGGTGACGTTCGTAGCTTGTGAGGTAGTCGTGGTTGTATGAGGCCAATATCCAGCGAGGTCCACGATAAAATCAATAAGTTCGTAAGGGAGGGTCGACTTCTTGTGCAGGGCTTCTTTGACAACAAGAACATCGTGGATTGATGGCTCATACATATCGTGGATGGATGGCTCATAGACTTCCTCTGGCTGTAACCCTCCGTTGATTGAGGTACCTCCAAAGAACGTACTGTAGACGTAGTTCCAGATCCAGGCCATATTGTGATAGGTGTGATGTGATACTGCGTGGAATAGGAATCCAAAAATGGGGTGAATTCGAATGATTGATAGACTCGGTAAATTCAGTTACGAAGTTGACGTCGAGTAGCTAAACAAGGCTCGGTAACTATATGGGATTCAGAGGGGTGAGATACTCCTACATCCGCTCGCATCCCCAGATGGCAATGACGCAGCTCCGGAAGCAAAGTTAATCCATCCCGCTAGCGTAAGGCTGAACAGCCTCTCCACCTTTTGACCCCTGCCAGTCACGTTTTATGTCGCCATGTTAATCACCAGTATTTTTCGAGACACCAAACGAGCTGACAAAGGCTACTGTGAGCGAACATCGAGTTCTTCGAGGCGATAAGACCCGGTCACACCGTCACTGTGTTCTTGTCAACCTCGGAGTCCATCATGAAATCAACTCGAAGCATTGTCGCCGCAGCGCGGATAACTGCACGGCAGCCTTCGCGAACACTGCAAAACTCCCGGATTCGACAAACCTCAAGCTCAGCCAAATCCCACACCTTTCCCAAAGTCTCGAATCCCAAACATGAAATCCGATCATTTCATGCGAAAAGCCACCAGGCAGCCTCAGCAGGCGTGGCAGAAGCCTCGAACCCCGCAATGGCATTCCCCTGCCTCGACGCTCTAGAAACCAAATCGGCCACGCTCGAAGCGCGCTCTCTTAGGAGCGGCCCCGAACCATTATACAACACAAGTGGCGCAACACTCTACTACTATTCCCAGGACCCTCTAGTTTTAGATTGGGGCGGTGTTCTACGAGAATACGGAGTTGCGTACGAGACTTGGGGCGAATTGAACGCGGACAAATCTAATGTCATCCTCTTGCACACTGGCTTGTCCGCCTCCTCGCACGCGCACTCGACAGAACGGAATCCGAAGCCAGGATGGTGGGAGAAGTTCATTGGGCCGGGAGGATGCCTGGATACTAATAAATACCATGTTATTTGCACGAATGTTATAGGAGGATGTTATGGGTCGACAGGGCCGAGTAGTATTGATCCTGCAGATGGTCAGAGATATGCGACTAGGTTTCCCATCCTCACAATGGAGGATATGGTGCGGGCACAGTTCAAACTACTAGACCATCTGGGGATCGAAAAGTTATACGCCAGTGTGGGAGCCAGTATGGGTGGTATGCAGTCTCTTGCAGCTGGCGTGCTGTTCCCTGAACGAGTGGGCCGTATTGCGAGTATTTCTGGCTGTGCTAGAAGTCATCCCTACAGCATTGCAATGCGACATACACAGAGACAAGTTTTGATGATGGACCCGAAATGGAATCGCGGGTTTTATTACGATAGTATACCGCCTCATGCAGGAATGAAGCTTGCAAGAGAGATTGCGACTGTTACATATCGATCAGGTCCGGAATGGGAGAATCGATTTGGAAGGCGAAGAGCGGATCCGAGCAGAAGGCCGGCTCTATGTCCCGATTTCTTAATCGAGACATATCTTGACCATGCGGGAGAAAAGTTCTGCTTGGAGTACGACGCGAACAGTCTACTCTATGTCAGTAAAGCAATGGATCTCTTCGACCTTGGAGCCTCAAATCAATCTGCTGCAGCACTACGCCGGTCTCAAAAAGCCGAAACATTCATTTCGGGTTCCTCGGAAAACCAGGAATCAGCCGCCTCTTGTAGTCTTACACTCCCAGATTCGCCATACGAGGAACAACCAGAGTCAAACGGACCTACTGATATGAACGAGCCTGTTACGACATCATCTGAGCCGCCGAAAGACTTAGTACTGGGTTTGAAGGGTTTAAAGAATCACCCAACTTTGGTGATGGGTGTTGCGAGCGATATTTTATTCCCTGCTTGGCAGCAGAGAGAGATCGCTGAGACGTTAAGAAAGGGAGGGAATAAGAGTGTAAAACATGTCGAATTAGGAGAGGATCTTAGCCTATTTGGACATGACAGCTTCTTGCTGGATTTGGAACACATTGGAGCCAACCTAAAAAAGTTCCTGGGCTGAAGACGACTATCCAATAAGGTGGAATTCGCATGGAACAATGTTGGTCAGTCTGAACGTAGAACGATTCGAGAACGGGCAAATAAAAGGTTTGTAATGTTGGCAGCATTGAACGGAGTTATTGAGCGCAAGGTAGGTAAGCAGAATCTGCAGCATTATCTCACAAAATAGCAATACCGATTCAACACACATCATTACTGAGCACGAGATGCCGTTCGTTCATTCTTTCAACCTCTGGCCAGATTATTCGCTTAAGCCACAACTCCATGAAAACACAATCACTTACATCTCTTTAGCCCACCAAGACTCGGACCTTTGCGCTTGTCGCAAGCGCCTTCTCAATCACACCGGCTGTAAAATACCACACCTTTTCCCCCACCCACCGTCCTTGTACTCCTCCACAACACCAGTTTTGGTAATTGCCTCACATTTTTCATCAACACTCCAACACTCCCCTGGTCCAAATTTATCACTTGTCAAGAGATATGCCTGTTTCGCACTACTCTCCGCCACCGATGTGCTCATGATATACTGTATGCAAAAGGCAAATCTCGCCATGAAAGCGGTTAGAGTCTCGAGACTAGGCCAGCATTGGGAGCAGGAGTGAGCAGGGCGAAAATCTCCGTCCGTACCAGGCCAGGAAATGAATGCATGAACGTGATGTTCTCATTTGCTTCATTCGAAGCTAGGAAAGCCAAAGACAGCGTGTTAAGCATGGTGATGTGCCCGACAGCTTAGCTCCAGGAGTAGTTGGCGGGATTATCGAGTCCGAGGTCTGTGGTGATAATAGGCTTCTCGCGTCCGCCGTCCAAGACGCTGAGGATGCGTCCACCACGCGGAGAAGCACGAAGTAGAGGGAGGAGGATAGATACGAGCCTAATGCGGGAGTAGTACTGAATTACCAGACAGAGGTCAAGGCCTTCTTCCGTGTCTAGAAGTTGTCAGTGTTATGCTTCATGGGAAGAGAGCATGAATATGAGACGCACGTTGAGGCACATTTATTGGGAAACATCCTTGGCTCATACACAAGAAGTCGATCTTGCTCTCTACATCCACAATGTTCTTACAAGCTGCATCAATGAAGATGATCAACGATACTTCTGTTTCGAGAAAGACAAGCCTGAGCTTTGGGTTGAGCTTCACTAGTCTTGCCTTTTGAACTGAGACTCGAGATTTACGAACGGCCAAGAATGTAGAATGTTGAATATTGCACCATGACAGCCATTTCATCAAGAATGCCGGCACCAATCCCACTTGTTGCTCCCGAGAAGACACATACAAGTCCTTTATTCTCCGCAATTCTGTTGGCGAAGCATCGTCGAACTTCAAGTGAAGAATGCTAAGAGAGAACGAGTTGAAGACGAGACGACTAGCCAGTAGCCACACAGTTGATGCGATCGTGATATGCACATTTTATGTAATAGAAATTCAAGTTGAGTTCGTTGGAAATATTGGATTTGTGGGCATTCAATGAATCAATCAATGGTCGATTCTCATGCAAGATTATTCGATCTGTCAAGCGAAAATTCAGACATTGCGCGAATTACAATATTGGCACTGCCAGACCCCCAAAAGGCCATATGTCAATCACTAATTCAGTATTTGCACCTTATTTAAGAAGTTCTACGATTCGCTATTCTATGTAGACTAGCTGTGTAGCCTGGAGCAAGCTTAAAGGAAGCAAGACATCGGGTATCTGTCGTCTAAGCTAAGAAATTGGTCGAGCTTAAAGTTCAGTATCGTATGGTCTTTATCAGTATCGTATTTGACGTTGTTTTTCCTTACACTCTTGGCAGAACACTCCTACATATCTACGATCGTCGCCCATCATCATACCCTGGCGACATGGCTTCGTACCACCCTTTGATTCTCGACATCGACTTTGGTCAAAGTACATGCCTGTATTACAAAGATAGCAGCGCACCCAGAAGTTCTCGCACATTGTCAATTAATTATCGCAGCTAGTCTTACGATGCTTATTAGTTCGATTCTGGGAAGAGGCTTTGGATGTTGTGGCTTCGTTATTTTCAAGGCTTGTTGTACTCGGATGATCGTGGGCTTTGCTTAGTGGTAGTGGTATTTACTTTCTTGGTATCGGATACATAAGAAAGGGAGAAGATTTTGAGAACAAATTATGAGGTTTTTATACTTTCGGAGAGAGATCGAGTGGTTGTGTGAATGCGGATGACTCTGTGAATAAGACACTTTCTACCAATAAGAAAGCTGGCCGAAAAGAGTGACTGGATGGCAAACATTAGTGCTTTGAATAAGAGTATCTTAGATTTAACACCGGAGTGCTTCTACTCGATCATTTACTCCCTGCTAAAGCTGCTGCCCTCTAGACACTTACTCAGCTACTAGCCTTTACTAATTAAAACGTAATATGTATGTCAAATTGTCAATAGCCGATTTGGGAGTAATGTTTATCTGTGTAAAGTCGAATGTGTTCATTGAGTTTCCGTATTTAACTAAGTAAACCTAAGCAGGAGTTTAGAGCAGATAACAATATCCAGTATTCATTGCCCAAGTCACGAGGACAGAACAGCATCAAGCCAAGTCTAGGTAGGTAATCCCATAACTTCAGTCCTCCTCGGTGTACTTGAATCTGGCTTGGGGGTTAAATTACACTAAGTAACAGAGAAACTCACAATCGACTGGCTTTCAACGACTTAAACAGAGCTTGAAAAGGTAACGCTGCCACCACGGCCGACATGTGATTGACAGCCTGCATGCAATGTTTGTTTACTTTACAGAGCACTTGCTTGTGTTGCCTGTTTAATGTTGAAACGGAAGGCACTCAGAGCTTCCACTTATAAAATAGAGTACACAGCGACACTATGATAGTAAAGCGTTTGTGACTTGAGTGCGAGCAAGCCTTTCCCTCGAACTACCTCCATACCCAATTAGGCACACCCAAACCACACATTTCCCTTCCTTGACCCGTGGCGCTTCCTTCTCTAATGCTTATCACCTCATTTCTAACTACTCTATCCAACGATGGCAGTTCCTCTGCGCCTCTGGATGCCACATCGAATCATGTTTTCAAGAAAATTGCCCCCAGAATTGCTTCTTCGGCGCTGCCCGTCGCCTTGGCCGCTTTAAAGCTGATCGAGACCTCTCATCCCGCACTTGACAAGCGAAGACAAGGGAGCACGGGACTCTAGCTTCAGCCCTCAACCAACCACAGCAGATATTCTGCCATCATCCCAAAATTTTCTGCAACCCCACTCCCACGCTAAGATTGTGCTCCCAAGCCAAGGTCAAGAGATGGCTTCCTTCGTTCTTCCACTCCTCCCCCTTCTCTCTCCTCGAAACTCTTCAGCGTTGCTAGACCAATGCTATTTTCCATCATAAACCTGTAATTTTTCAGTGAGCGACTTGAAGTCTTTGCGCTCATTGTCTGGGGACGAAGAAAGACTTCCTTGAATTTTAGCCACGATAAGCATCAACCATAACCCACCATACCCTAACTTTTAATACGACACCACGGCTTCCTCAGAAGATCGTGTTCCGCTTCTTGTATATGGTTCAGACGAAGAATCGACTTCTTCAACTTTTGGCAGAAATCGAGCAGGATCCAGCAAGATGGCGTCGAAAAATGCTTCGAAGACGACTGCCATTGAGACGCAGCAGGATATGGGCATTGGGCATGTCAATGGAGAGAGTTACAAGGGCAGCGATGGACTAGAGGGGACGGGAGAGGAGAGCGGAAGTATTCAGATGCGCGCACAGGGTGCGGATGGAGTGGATGGGGAAGTTCTGGAGCATGCGATTGAGGCCTTGGAAGCGAAGAAGAAGGCTTGGTATGCGTATCTACTTACCAGGGACTTCTGGCTTGTATTGGTCATTGGGTGAGTTCCTAACTTCTGCCTTCTTTCTTTCTTAAGTGGAGGAGTGTTGAGACCAATCACTAATTCCTGCCAGACAAGTCCTCGCCCTGTGCATCACAGCTACAAATACTTTCTCCACCCTCCTCGTCAACAAAGGGACCTCCATCCCCGCCTTCCAAACCCTCTTCAACTATATTGTTCTCACGGCAATCTACACCACTTACACAATCTACAAGTACGGCATCAAGCGATACTTCAAGCTCCTCCTTGTTGATGGCTGGAAATACATCCTCCTCTCCTTCATGGACGTAGAAGGAAACTATTTTACCGTCCTCGCTTACCGTTATACCAACCTCCTCTCAGCGCAACTACTGAATTTCTGGTCCATAATTTGTGTGGTAATCGTATCCTTCGTCCTCCTTCGCGTGCGTTACAAATGGGCTCAGATAGCTGGAATCCTGATCTGCTGCGGCGGCATGGGAATCTTGCTTGCGAGTGATCATATCACTGGTTCGAATGGCGGCGACCCTCCTACGCAGCTGAAGGGCGATCTGTTTGGTCTCGTTGGCGCGACATTCTATGGGTTGTCGAATGTCTTTGAGGAATGGTTCGTCTCCAAACGCCCTATGTACGAAGTTCTCGGTATGCTAGGACTCTTTGGAATCATAATCAACGGCATCACAGCCGCCATTTTTGACCGCTCCTCCTTCCAATCCGCAACATGGGACGGACAAGTCGGCGGCTACATCGTCGGCTACACACTCGCCCTGGCTCTTTTCTACACGCTCGCCCCGATCATCCTCCGAATGGCATCTGCGGCGTTTTTCGATATTTCTCTCTTGACAGGTAATTTCTGGGGAGTGATAATCGGAATCAAAGTTTTCGGGTACACCATTTATTATCTGTACCCGATTGCCTTTGTGCTAATCATCTTGGGGCTGATTACGTATTTCTTGGCGGGAAGCATGCTGGGAGATAGTTTGAAGCCGTGGTTAGGAAAGAACCAGGAGCAGGGCGTTGCGGGAGTTGGCACGGCGAAGTTGAAGGCGATCAAGGAAGCCAGAAAGGATGGACTCGTTGGTAATACTGAGCACATGGTTTGAAGCGACGGAGTTGGGTTATTTGCGATGGATTAGTGGTGGGAGTAGTGATACCAGTGAGAGCTTGCAGTGAAGGGAACGCTCTCTTTAGATCCTATGTTTTAATGCACATATGTTTTGAGCTCAATCCCTGCCCATAAGATAGGTGACCACCCTACCAACACAGTCCATACGAAAGTATCAGCATTCATAACAAGGCATTCTATGGTGCGAGGGTTTGGGAGATGTACTAATCGCTTGGTATTTCTTTCCTAGGAGCATTCACATCTTCGTCCGTTGAATGTCTACCAACGATTCAATCAAGCATGTACATATTCGGATGTAGATGAATTTCATTAGACTTTATTTGTGATTGAGAAAGCGGAACTAAGGTATCAAAACCATGATGCAGCACGCCGCTTCCCTCAGTCCTCCACATCCCTCGGATCATGTTCTTCCCAGAATTTGAGAACCTCCGGCTCTTCTTGAATGTGGAATTCCTCCGTAGGCCTTGTGAGCGGCGCAAACGGTATCCCATGCTTCTCAAACAACTCCAATCTCTCCCGGGTGTCTTTCTTGCTTTTGTTCACACTGTAGATTTTGACTCTGTGACAACTGCTCGTCACGTGAAGACCCCAATTCCAAGCGCTCCTCACGAAGGTGGGCTGAGTGTTCAGGGAGTTGTCCCAGCAGCGGACAGTGAGCTCGAGCCACCCCTCCGCATCCACCGGGAGGTCAATGTGCCATGTTCGCCATGCAAACTTGCGTTTCGGTGAGAGGTTGGCTAGCGGTACTTCATACCACACAAATCCTCCGTCGGGGCTTACTTCCACTCGCTCGGGCCAGTGGCCTCCACCGCTGTATGCCCAGCCCTTGACACTAATAGATCCGTTGTGGATGATGATTTCCTTGGAAAGTGGTTCCATGATGGCGGAACTGACTGGCATTTCCTGGATTTGTATGCCTTTCGTGTAGAGCTGATTGTGTTTGCCGACCTGTCCGTTGAAGTAGAGATATTCTTTGGACTGCACTGGGTGCTGGGAGGGTTTGGGAATGGCTTTTATTCTGTAGAGCCATTTGACCGAGCGAGCTCCAATGTACCCGAACACAACTACACGAAGGGGATAGCCATGTATTTTGGGAAGTGGCTCGCCGTTCATCTCCCAGGCGAGCAGAACTTCGTTGAGCTTGACTTTAGACCAAGGTACTGAGACGACATAGTTCTGAACTTCCAGCTGTTCCTTTGTTAGTATACTAAGGGAAATCCAAGTATTGCAGGCAGGGTACGAAAGGAGACGCATCACGAACATGCTTGAAATACGTTTCTGCCCCATAAAGCTCCAGGTGCTTCGCGCCATCGATGAGGCCCCCACAGTACTTGATTACTTTCTTCAAGCTCACTCCGGTCCATTGGGCAGTTCCAATGGCACCCTCAGCCCAAGGCGCATTGATCATTTCATCTCCTTCACCAGCGTACTCGTTAATTTGCTCGATGCGTCGAGTGCCACTACATTGAATCGTCACCATGCTCGTTTGTCGGGGAAACAGCTCCTCATTTTGTAAGTCAGCCAGAGAAATATTCTTCGGTTCTTTGACCAATCCGTCAAGCCTGAGGAAATATTTCGATGGATCAATATCGGGGATTCCACCGTGATTGCGAACGAAAAATAGGGGATTCGGAGTGATCGGTTTTGCTGTGACAAGTCGCTGTTATTGCGATTGTTAATAGATACTTTTTCACCGCGGTACTGCGCTCACCTTCGGAGGTTCTCCATTGTATGGAAATTGTAATAGATGCAGCATATCAACATGCTTCTCCTGGATTACCCTAAGCCAACTCTCCTCTGGAATACTCTTTAGTGGTCCGCCAAGCGCCTTATGCCACATCTTCCAGCGCACTCCTTCCAGAACAGGATTCGTATCAGGGATTGGGCCAAGCTGAAATTCGGGAGGTGGTGGGAATGTTGATGCGACTTTGGCCAACATAGCCGCTGCCTCTGCTCGTTTATCCGGGTAGTCCTCCCATTCTATGTATCCTCTCCAACCTGGGAGTTCTTCAGCAAATAGTTCGTCCACATCAACCTCTTTTTCTCCCTCCTTGGAGCTGTCGCCGTTTATATTGCTCTGGTCGTTGAGTGTCAAATCGCGGAGCAGGACTTCCGAAGGACCCATGCCCTGCTCACGCTTCCACTCGTCTGGCGTCTACACTGTCAATATGTCACCTGGTATATTGGGCGAATATTCTCACCTGAACCTTGCCAGCAACTATTGCCGCCATATCTCTAAAAGATGACTTGTGCTCTTGTAGTAACGATCGAGAAGGTTGCTGGTGCGTGAATCCTGGGAGGACCAGGCAGAAATCCTAGAAGTTTTCTTCTAGAAATGCGGCAGCAATTGTAGATGACATAACAAGACACGAGCTGTTCCTGTTGGACCAAAGAGCTAGAACTGCGAATCGGTGACATCTGCGTCTCTCGCCTGCATTGCGGGGTCAGGATTGGCTGACCATAGCATTTCCTTCAGTCTCTATCCATACAGATATGCCCAAAATTGGATTAATCCGCAAGCAGCATCCAATCCTTGTAAAGGCTTGCATAGGGTAGTAGTCCAAGAGATAACGATTTGCTCAAATATTGGGCCCGTTTGTTCTTCGGCAAGCCAGGAGCAGCATGAATGACAGGAATGTGCACACGTAACCGCAACAACTTTTGCGACTTACACCCTTCGGGATTGGAACTTTCTGTCAAGCATGAATGGCATAATCGGAAATGGTTCGGGAAGAATAAAAACGAGAATTGTCAATGGGGCCGGAAATGCTGTCATGACGATTGGATGTCTGAGCAAGTATCCACTGGGTATTCTAGACAAACAAACAGGCCTCAATGACGTTCCGATCTTATTCAAAGCTCCCCCCCTGAATTCTCTACCGAGGTAAGCGAGCTTGGTATCGCCTCGTCTCCAAGTACAACTTACAAGTACTAGAATCGGAGATATGATATTCCCAGGGGTACTTTACGGCAGTTGTCCAACCGTAGCGTCTCTACTAAAACCTTAGAACTTTGTGTATGGGGGGAGATTGTCGAGATTTCGTTGCGTAGATAGGCAAAACAACTTTCTGACAACACTCGTATAGCACTTGTTATTATGTGTCGAAAATGGATGTTGTCTAACTCGTCCGAGAAGGATTGATCGTTCGACCGCTTGCGACCGACCGAAATCACCTACCTACTCCACGAGCTCTACTGACCCTGGCTGACTCAGCGCGAAGAGTATCCATCCATCAGATTTCCCGAAACTCACGTTGGAAAATCCATCAACGTCCTCATCCGAACGTTCATAATGCCTATTCCGTTCTGGACAATTGGCTGCATCTATGGAGCTTCATCTGTCACCTTGGGTGCCTTTGGTGCCCATGGGCTGAAGAAGAAGATCGCAGATCCGGCAAGAATCGCGAACTGGAATACCGCTGCACATTATCAGGCAAGGCCCCCTTCCGCTTGTTGTGTAGAACTGCTGCTAATGAGTGGTCTGCCAGCTCATTCACTCTGGTATCCTTCTCCTGAGCTCCGCTGTTGCTCCAAAGAATACAGTCGCTGCCGGGCTGTTCGTCGCAGGAATGACAATGTTCTCTGGTAGCATTTATCTTCTCGTCCTCGATCCACAACGATTCAAAGCTCTGGGCCCTATAACACCTCTTGGCGGGTTATGTCTCATTGGAGGCTGGGCTGCGCTGGCCTTTGGAAAGAGAATACCATTTCCGCGATAATTGACGATTGAAATCGATCTAAGCCTACCCTGGTACCGGCCGGACATGAGGGATCGATCAAAGAAGTCTCGCAGGTCTTTCATACATATGTTCAGACAGGATGATAGAACAAAATGATGCTTATGTGTCCTACTGGGCTGGGATCTCTCCTCAATCATGAAGCTGGAGGTGTACGATAGATATTCGAGCTGCAAAAGGACAGATACTTGATACTTGATAATACAGTGGAAGAACGGAAGCCTCTGGTAAATTTCACACAGTCTCTTGTCGACGTTATGTCCAAAATTCCTAATTGCATGCGAAGATATTTATACCATCTGCGAGCCCCACTCTCGTGACCGCGCGTGCCTAGGTAAAGATCGGGCTGAAAGTCGCCAAGGCTGGACCACAGAATCTAACATAATACCCGCCTTGCGATCAAGACTGGCAAATTAACGATACTCCAGTTCAGATATTTCGCCGATTTGGACTGATATTGGCAATATACGCCGGCTCACACCACGTGCCATGCAACTGCAAATCGTTCAACAAGGCAACTTTGCTGCATTGACGCCGTTGGATATTAACCAACGAACCGAATGTTACCATCAGATGAGGACCCTGTGCCTGAGCGAACATGTTCCGTGTGTTGCAATTTGTCTCGATTTCAGTTTATTGAAGATCCCTCCAAGCAGCCAAAACCCATACGGACGTCGATCCTTGATCTACGAGTGGCGGCGGGAAGACTTTGCCCAATCTGCGAAGTTGCTATCGATGCGATTGATGCATTTACTCAGTCATCAGTAGATGACCGCCTCGGGGCAGCACTCAAATCGACACCGCAGGACCACGATATAGTGAACTTGTATTGCTCGGAGGATGGAAGCATGGCGTTATCTCTTGGTGGTCAAACCCGGGGGAGTAAGGTTCACTTGAACATCTTTACTGCTGGAGGTGAGTATAATCTTCTAGTCATCTACGCTATATGTCCTAATCTTGGAGTTTTTAGAAGCAACAAGCTTCCCGCCAATTCAGCACGCCGTCAATCTTCCAGAAACGGTCGAGATTGTGCATGCAGTATCCTTGATCAAGGATTGGATGCAAATTTGTAATTTACACGGAAAGGAGTGCCAGGCACCAGCAAATCCCATTCTTCCAACTCGTGTCTTGGATCTCAGTTCACAAAACACTTTGAGGGAAGTCAAATTGCTTCTAAATCATGAAAATCAGCTGGCAGCTTCTTACGTTGCATTAAGTTACTGCTGGGGCGATGCTTCCAATATGTTCAGGACGACTAGCGACAATCTTGCTGCTATGACTCGAGGCCTGCCATGGGATCTTATTCCGCTCACATTTCAAGATGCCATCAGGTTAACAAAGGCCTTGGGAATTCGCTATCTATGGGTCGATGCTCTCTGTATCATCCAAAACGACGTTCAAGACTGGGAGAGGGAGTCGGCAAATATGGCTCAGATATATTCAAATTCTCATCTGACCATCGCTGCAACTGCTGGGTCGGATTCTTTTCAGGGCTTGTTTCGGCCACGATGGACACGAACCCCGACAGACTCTTATGAAACATCTCACCAAGGTCACAAAGTCTCGATCGCCGCGATTTCGCTTCCAGAGAGTGACCGTAAGCGTCAATTATTCGTTCGCCCACACCTTCATTTGGCCCATGACCGCTTCATTGAAATTGAGAATGCGGACAGACACATTACAGATGCACCCCTTCTTTCTCGAGCATGGGCATTCCAAGAACGTTTACTACCTACAAAAACTCTACACTTCCATGGAGAAGAACTACTCTGGGAGTGCAAGTATGGACTGAGTTGCGAGTGCGGTTGGCTCAAAGGGGGTCAAACGGTGGAGAGATTATTGACCGAAATCACGGTGACAACATGCTTGATAAAGGTGGATGGCTAAAGCAATGGTTCTCAATCGCGTCCTGCAAAACGACCTCACTAGAGTCTTTGAGTTACGCATGGCTTGATCTCGTCTCTGAGTTCTCGAGGCTCCATTTGACTCAAGAATCAGACCGCGTGCCTGCACTCTCGGGTCTTGCGAGTAGTTTCTGCGGAACGGCTCTGGGCTCCTATATTGCTGGTATGTGGGAGAAAGATCTCACTCGTGGTCTACTATTCGAACGAGTCAGAACGACCACTTTCATCTCCAATGAGGAAGACGGACAGTCTAACAATGTCAGAGATATGGAGGATTGTCCACAGTACACCTCGCCAACATGGTCTTGGACTTCAATCTATCTCAATGGCGCATCAGCAATATCGTACAATTGCATTCTACGAGATGGATGTGTGTCAGATGAAACTTTTGAGATCACGGCCATCGAATTTCAAGTAAGCGGAAAAAATCCATTTAGTTGGGTCACGAACGGTGTGCTCAAAGTCAAAGGTTCGGTATCGCAGGGAACTTTTACTCGCTTCGATGGAACCGTCCTCGAGGCGCAGCTGGATAGTGGGAGAAGCTTCTCTGGCCACTACTGGAGCGACCAACGCAGCCAACTTCTTACAGGAACGGCTCTTAGTCTTCTTCTCGTAGGTGGTACCACCGAAGAAGTCATTGTGTCAAAGTCAAGCGGAGATCTCTACGACTTTCAATATGTCCTCGTACTTCAAAAGACTGCGACTGACGAGAACTGTTTCCAAAGAATCGGTATGCTTCAAGTGCTCCGCGTGGAGCTCTTGTTCCAGGAGGCAATGGTGTCTGAAATTAAGCTCCTTTAGATGCAATTCAGACTGATGGTTTCTGGTATATGACGATAATATTAGCGCTCTTGTCCTGATTGTCGAGACTCAGGGACATAAATGTAATAAGTCTCAGAAGTGTCGTGATCTACCTAGTACCATGCTATCGAAGTAGCATTCTCTGCTGGGACGAAACCTTACCGTCTTTTAGCATCCATCGCAAGACATCTTCGATCTTCCCGCAACACGTCGCCTCAACATATTGAGAAAGTGATTGCCATTGAACTTTACAATTTCTGCAAGAGTTATTGTCAAAGACATGCGCTCCGGTGACAACACAGTGACACGACTCGAATATTGCTGCGTCCAAAAGCACATTCCAACGGCTCCAATGCCTTCAACAGGCGGCTCATCAGACGGCTCATCTGGCATAATAGTACCTCTGTCATAGGATGGATTTAGCCGATGGATACGGTAAAGGTCCGTCTCCAGCCTCACCAATCTGGAAAGAAAGCCTCTCCGCTGCGCATCTTACCGTACCGCGTGATATTGCCGCCCAAGCAGGAATATCGTCCTGTTTTGGCGATTCCTAACACAACGGGTATCACGGCAGGCCCATAAAACTAGACACAACGCGAATAACCTCCACTACAAACAAAAAGGACGTTCCTTGGAGACGATTAAACATACAATGCCGTCATGGGCTTAGTCCTCAGGTTGCTGAGCTGTAACTGTTTGCTGAGCGACAGTGTCTTGTCAGCGAGCTCGTTAGACAAGCTGGGCAGTGGTGGGAGCTGACACTTTTCGAGGACGGAAGTGGATAAGAGTTTATCTTGTACAGAAAATTGGTGGAGAGACGAGGCTTTCGTAACTTGATAGCAAGAGAACGATCTCACAAATAACTTAGATTTTCATTCCATTGTTCTATGTCCAGGCAGTTGAAGCCGTAGTCGTCATCTATGTTAAACGCCCTAAAATGAGCAGATGCCACCAACTCCGCGCTATCCATCTGTGTTGAAATCACCAATCGTTGCTTCCATCTCTCATTCCGTGTGTACCTTCTATATCATACGTTCGGACGTCTACTTAAGTTGGGGTAGGGGCCGAAGCTCCTGTGATACCGCTCGAGGCCTCGGGTTCGTCGATGGGATCAACAGGACCGCAGGTGCAAAAGAGATTCATGTCTCCGTACGCTAGAATACGTTACTTTAGTTGATAATGAACGGCAAGGTGACTCACCATCATCCAACCTGGTGACGCTTGGCCAGAACTTTTTCTCCTTCAACCACGCCAACGGGTATGCAGCCATCTCTCGCGAATAGCTTCTATCCCACTCACCCACTAACAGATCCTTCATCGAGTGCGGCGCCATTTTCAAGACATTGCCCTCTTTCGACTCCTTGCCATCCTCTACGGCCTTGATCTCCTTTCGGATTTCAATCAATGCATCGATGAAGCGATC
Organism: Hyphodiscus hymeniophilus; assembly: GCA_016508695.1. NCBI lineage: Eukaryota > Fungi > Ascomycota > Leotiomycetes > Helotiales > Hyphodiscaceae > Hyphodiscus > Hyphodiscus hymeniophilus. Next base: position 448,249 of record VNKQ01000020.1, on the reverse strand, counting down.
CAATTCCTCTTTGCCTTCTGACTCAGTTGGCTCAATCATCAGTGTGTTTGCCACAGGCCAAGACATAGTAGGTGCATGGAAACCGTAATCTTGGAGACGCTTTGCAACATCAATGGCTTCGATACCGGCAGTCTCCTTGAAGCCGCGTACATCAAGAATAAACTCGTGCGCGCAACGGGAGTTGGAATTGGTATAGAGAATCGGGTAGTGAGGACGGAGACGAGACATGATGTAGTTTGCATTGAGTAGAGTGATCTTTGTTGCATGTGTGAGGCCACGACCACCCATCATCTTGATATATGCCCAAGAGATGGGTAAGATGCTTGCGCTTCCCCATGGCGCACCACTGACTGGAGCAATGCCCTTCTCGCCGCCAGTCGCGATCAACGGGTGACCTGGGAGGAATGGAGCCAGATGTGACTTAACACCAATAGGGCCAACACCGGGCCCACCGCCGCCGTGAGGTATACAAAAGGTCTTGTGGAGATTAAGATGGCAGACATCGGCGCCAATCTCACCAGGGGAGCAGAGTCCGATTTGAGCATTCATGTTAGCTCCATCCATGTAGACTTGGCCTCCGTGCTCGTGAACAACCTCGCATACAGTCTTTATCTCGGGTTCGAAGACACCGAACGTGCTGGGGTATGTGATCATGATTGCACCAAGCTCATCGCTGTACTTTTCGCACTTTGCCTTTAGATCCGCCATGTCAAGATTGCCTGATTTTGTGTCACATTTGACTGTGACAACGCGCATACCGGCCATAGCAGCGGAAGCTGGATTCGTTCCATGAGCTGATACTGGAATCAAGCAGATGTCGCGCTTCTTGCCTGGCTGCTGCTCTTGAAACTTTCGGATAACACGAAGTCCAGTAAACTCTCCTTGAGCGCCAGAATTAGGTTGTAGAGAAACAGCATCGAAGCCGGTGATTGTAGCTAGATCAGCTTCTAACTCATCGATCATAACCTTGTAGCCAGTCGCTTGGTCGACAGGCGCGAAGGGGTGGATAGACGAAAACTCTGGCCACGTGACTGGAGCCATTTCAGTGGTTGCGTTAAGCTTCATCGTACAAGAACCTAGAGGAATCATGGAATGAGTGAGAGAGAGATCCTTAGATTGTAGATGATGGATATAGCGTAGAAGCTCCGTCTCAGAATGATGAGAGTTGAAGACCGGATGGGTGAGGTACTCGGAAGTCCTCTTGAACGGCGTTGGGACAGGGAGTTTACCATCTGTATGGAGTGATTGAATGATTTCTTTGATCTCGATCTCCTTCTTGGATCCCGAGAATTCTTTGAAGATTGAAATGATTTCTTCCAAATCTTTCGCATCGACGGTTTCATCAATCGTAATACCCACACGACTATCATCGAATCGTCTCAAGTTGATCTTATGGGCTTTGATCGCATGTGCAAGGACTTCATCGGACTTTCCTTGTCCAACATTGACCACGACAGTGTCAAAGAGCACTCTTCCATCCTCACCCTTGCCTCGGGTGCCAGTTTCAAATCCGAGGGTTTTCAAGCCTTGTTCAAGTATTCTGGCGCCACGGATAGCTCTCTCGGCAATATTCTTGAGCCCTTGTGGCCCATGATAGATTGCGTAGAAAGCACTCATGTTCGCCAACAGAGCCTGCGCCGTGCAGACATTACTCGTTGCCTTCTCTCGTCGAATATGTTGTTCTCTGGTTTGTAGTGCTAATCTCATAGCTCTGTCGCCCAGTCTGTCTTTCGATACTCCGATCAGACGTCCTGGAATCTTTCGCTTATATTTGTCGCTTACAGCGAAGAAAGCTGCGTGTGGTCCTCCATATCCAAATGGAACTCCAAATCTTTGAGCATTTCCAAAAGCAATATCGGCACCGAATTCGCCAGGTGGGGTCAGTACAGTCAAGGCTAGTAGATCTGTAGCGACGCTGAAAGTAGCGCCTTGCTCGTGAATAAGATCTGCAAGGCCTTTGAAGTCCTCTACGCCTCCTTCTGTATCTGGGTATTGTACCAAGACTCCTATTAAATCCTTGCCAAGCTCCTTCACACGACTTCCACTATTCGCCAAGACATCTCCTACCTCAATCTTGATATCGAATCCATCTGCTCGACTTTGGAGAACAGCTTGGGTTTGTGGGTGGACTAAGTGGCTTACGAAGAACGTCTTATTTTTGCTCTTCTGTCTGGAGGCTGGCAGGGCGTTCAGAGACAAAGTCATAGCTTCAGCAGCTGCTGTAGACTCATCCAACAGAGAGGCATTGGATATCGGTAACGCTGTCAAGTCGCAGACCAATGTCTGGAAATTCAACAACGATTCCAATCGCCCTTGACTGATCTCAGGTTGGTATGGAGTATAACTGGTATACCATCCTGGCCCCTCCAGCACATTTCTCTTGATGACTTCTGGAACCCGTGTTCCTGCATATCCACAACCGATATAACTTCTCATAATGGTGTTCTTCGAAGCGATCGTCTTGAGTCTTGCAAGTAATTGTGATTCAGTGTATCCCTCCTTTCCTCCTGGTCGAGCTTCGATATCGAGGTCGCTAGAAGATAGGATGTCGCTTGGTAGAACTTGCTTGACAAATTCGTCCAGACTCTGGACAGGAGGGTCCAGTGCCTTTAGCATCTCCTCTGTGGAATTTGCGGAGGGGCCAATGTGGCGACGTGCAAAAGTATCAAGAGGGAGGTATGCACCGCGCGAGTCTGCTGTTGTAGGGGCGCTGTCCAATTCATCTTTGGCAGAGCTATTGTAAAAAGTTCTCCGAGGGACTGTTTGGAAGCTTGAACGCGTGCAACGTCGGCAGATCCATGGTCGTGTGAGAGCTCTATTTGTTCCAGGAAATCTGGATGGTTGTGCAAGCTTTCCCAATTGTGCACGAAGCACGAGGCTCGAAGCTGCCATAGTGCCGGAGAAGAGGTTTTAAAGGTTCAAAACCGAAGTAAAAGTTGTGGTGCAGGTGTCTGAAGACTTTGGGTAGTGGGGTCGGAAGGTTCAGGAATGAGTGTAACTCAATCACCCCTCATGGTTGACGGCGTTTGATAGGAATCGTCGAACGTCTTTCGTCAATTGACACCGGACTTGCAATGATATTTCGGGCTTGAGGTTCAATTGAAAACAAAAACCAAGGATTGTTGTCACCCTTGTGGGTTAGGAAATAAAGTACTACCAAATGTCGGTGGAAGTCATACTCCCAGCAAAGTCGAGGTCGTGCGCTAACGGCCCGAACTTTAGCCGCGAGACCGCCCCAAGCCGGGAGCCGTTCACCAGTAAATACATGTGACAAGTACCTCCTCGACGCTCTTCAATCACACTAGCATTTGGAAATATATTGAGAGTTGATTTCTAAATATATTGAGAGAATGCGAATGTGGCAAATAAGATTCTGTTTTCAGAGTCTTCAAATTTATCATAATAAGGGTTTGTTACTGGCTTGAGCTCTTGACCTATTCGACAAGTCCTGGCCCCCTAGCAACTCGAGTAGCGCCTGTTCTGACCTAACATCGCCGAGGCGTACCTGTAACTTTTTCGCTCAAAACTCTCGCCAGGATATCCCACGTCAACACCTCCATATAATACCTTCACGTCATAAACATGTTCGGCGGACGTAAGTGGCTCGTATCAAGCAGTGTTAATGCCAATATCTGACCAATAATAGCTCCCCCATCACTCAGCGCTGCTGAGCTCAAAGCACAAGAGCAAGAAGCTACCTTGACTATTCAAAAGCTCATCGTTGGAGCTGTTCTCTTGTACTTATGTATGTTCTATGGACATCCATGTCTTCTTTGTGCAATACTTATCATATGTGACAGCGCCCTTCGCCCTCGATGCCGTGAAGAAGCTTGTTTAAGCACGCGGACCTCTACATTCTGATGCAATCCGGTGCATACAGTTGTCACACGAGATCGAACTATTGTGTACATTACAAAGGACGTACGAGCGTGATGGAATAAGCTTGATGGAGTCAGGAAGGACAGATACGGGACGGCTGTACAATACAATAGCTTGGGACTTGCATACACATACCATGCTCAGAAAATGGTGACATTCCCCTCATCATTGAATTCAGCTGTCTACGGTGATTTGGATTTCATTGGTGATTGGTATCAGAAAGCAAGGTTTGTATTTGGGCGTGCAGAGCTGCAAAGCTGCGGATTCAAGAGCACAGCCATTCATTCTTCAAAGTCTGTTCTGAGATGTTACCCCCCCCATCACACCCAAGCACTTGGTACATGTGGATACAGTAATTTGTCGAGACTCGAGAAATAAGACGATAAAAATCTGTGCAGTGTCAAGCCTGGGCTTCACATCCCAGCATTGCGAAGGGACGGCAATGCTTTTCGAGGCCAGGGAAAGTCAGATTGATACGGCAAAGGCCAAAATCACGTCAATCGGCCGCATCCAAAGTTTATGCTAGGATCTTTCATTAGTGCTTTGCTGTACTAATGGATTTCTTACCGCGTGTCGCTATCGAGGTGATTTTGACGCCGCTTTGATATGATCATGTTCTAAGAGTCATATCTATAAGAACTTGACGTCGAAATCCTTGCCTGGCATCGAACCTTCCCAAGGAGTCATCAACATGAAATGGAAAGCCTGACCTTTCGTGTGGCACAAGGATTTCAAGAAGTGAAAGACTGCGATACTTATTCCTGTATGACAATGAGTACGATGCAGGCAGTAAGGCTTTGTTGCACGTCGCAGTTTGAAAAAACTTCGATCATGTTGCGAATCGGTAGTACCGACTCGACGAGTTTTTACGACATGCAACAAAACTTAATGAGACTTATTATAAAAAAGGGACAGTCGTGAGTGGGATGATTGCAAGGAGCGAAGAGACTTCCCAAATAATTGGCACGATACTTCCAAAGCCGTCAAAATGCACAAGCGGCTGGTTCATTCCCAGTGGTGAAGACGCCTGGGTCTCACACCAGAAGGCAGTTCTCGAGTGAACCGATTACAGTGCCTCAGGGCCATATACCTACTCAAGAAGAGTCCATGTGTCTTCCTCTAAGAACCTTACTAGTCATGGGCACAATTAGATCATCAATTTCTACTGTACGGATTGTTCATCTTTAATACATTCTATCTTCAATACGATCGTCTTCAATACGCCCATGATGAAATTTGTCGAATCTTTAGCTGATCGCATTTGGGGCAGATCACAGAGCAAAGCCCAAAACCAAGACATGGGGTTGCGATTGTCATTTGCTTCAAATGCTTCAAATTTAGCCCGATATAATTCACATACCTCATCGAAGTAATAAACACTAAAAAAGATAATGGGGGGAGGGGGGTGGGAGGAGAAGGGGGAAATTCGTTTAAGAATAAGTCTTAAAGAGACGGCCGAAATAGAAGAGCCCCCAGCCAAAAAGAAATTAGACCGCCGGCCCTCCACTGTGTATTGAAGAATATCAACCACTAGCCAATTTTCTTTCAATCAATGTAAGCAGAATATCACTACTTCTTACCTCCTTGCGTAGCAAGACTTGCCCTAATATCCTCGAGCTTCCTAACCTGCTGCCCATTCTCATCAAAATTACTTTTCTCCAGCCACTCCTCCAGCGCATGTTTGACACCACCTACCCACTCATCATCCACAACACTAAACCAAGCCGAATCTCTATTCCTCCCCTTGACAATCATATGTTTCCTGAACACCCCCTCAGGAACGAACCCCAGTCTCACCGCAGCTCTCTTACTCGCCTCATTTAGATCATTAGTTTTCCACTCCACCCTCCTGTAGCCCAGATCTTCAAAACAATGCTTCATAAGCAGATAAAAAGTTTCCGTAGCGGCTGTCGTACGTTGGAGAAGTTGCGAGAACATCACGACGCCAATTTCGATACTTCGGTTCGAGGGGACGATGTTCAGGAGGCCGATAGTTCCGATCGGCGAACCTCGAACTTCGCCATCTTTGAGCGGGACTGAAAATGATTGGGATTCAGGGTCTTTAAAAATTGCAAACGGAAAGCATAGCCCGCTATTCACCAGAAATTTGATATTCTTTTCGTGGAAGGGTTCGAAATCGTAAAATGGTCCTACGGACATATAACGATAGAGATGCGCAGCTTCAGGACCACCGATGAGGGGATACAGAGCTTTGGAATGCGATTCAGACAGGTCCACGAGTGTGACAGATTGTATGTGTGTAGATAGCAGACTGCTACGGAGGATTATGGGAGATGGTTTCAGTGCGGGAGTTGTGGACACAAGAGCGCCTTCCGGTTCGAAATCGCTCATTTCAACGAAATGGAGAGTTTCAATTTTCAACTTGGGAGGGCAAAATTATATTCGACTTGGAATCAGGATGATTGATGCGGCCAAGGAATCATGAGAAGGATGTGACTTTCGAAAAAGAACATGCTAATGCGGGAAGGACGTTGATTTGACGTTGGGATCATTGTGGATCCACATCCCCAATAGCGCCGAGTGTTATGATTCTGCTGGCGCTCTACATTTCATGTCAAAATACAGGACAACCACGATTCTCCGTCAATCTGGGTATGTCATCTTCCACTGGCAGCAGGCCCTTGCTCCTTCTCCCATTCAAGGTAATCCTTTTGTATAGCATCCAATTCCTTCTTGAGATGGATCAACTGTGTTTGATAATCCTCCAATATCTGGCACGATATTAGCATAGTCCAAGCCTTGGGGAACCAAACGAAATACCTTTTGTGCCCGCTTTGTTGTCTCATCATCCATTAATTGCTCGGTCGGTTGGCTGCTTTTCTCAAGCTCGCTCTTCAACAATCGTACCCGCTCCTGGACGGTGACCATTCTTGCCCAGATCTCCTCTTGTCTTGCATCTAGCCCAGGATCACTGACACTATTCTCTAGCGCAACCAGCTTTGCCTTCAGATCTTCCTCATCACCACCCATCGCGTAGCCTCGACTTCTCAGAACTTGGACCTTCGTTGCTAGCACAAGACATCTGCGTTTCAGAACCGTATGCTTCCTCTTTGCGTCCATCGCTCTAATGCTCGTGCTCACCTCGTGATGATGAAGTAGCTCTCCCAGCCTTTTGTTGATCTGATGGAGCAGAGAGTTGAAAACTGCGAGGTTCTTGGCCTGGACCGCTAATCGTTCTTGCAGCTGAGTAAATCCGACGCAGAGTACGGGAACATAATCCGCTCCAGGTTTTGCCTTCAACGCCTCCTCCCATTTCTTCGGATCGTCTGCCGGGCCAGGTCGAAAGTATTCTTGGGTATGGAGAGGAACTTTATTGTAGAAGTAATGTTGAAAAGCGCAACTCGGGCTGCTGGTATCCCACTGGTCGAGGATTGTTTTGATTTGATCAGGGATGCTCTTCTCGCCTTGAAACCGTTAGTTTGCATCAAGATAAAGCACTGGATAACTCACGAGGGTTCATAGCGCTATTAGGTTGCCATAAGGAGCTTTTGGAAAGGGCTTGTTCCCATGGCATGACTTGCGGCTGTGGATTGCTAACACCGAAGATTCCTCCAGGCTGTTGTTGCGGCGGTTGAGCCTTTGTAAAGATGTTGCTGCCGCTCTGCGAACTCTGGCCAGCCGCAGGAGCCCCAAATACAGAGGCACCAAGTAAACTCCCCCCTCCGACCGGCTGCCCACTCGATCCAAACAAGCCACCAGTCTTTTGCTGAGTTGATTGAAACATTTCAGGTGATTTTCACGGAGGAAAACAGATGCTTGGGTATGGAACCAGAAGATTATCGTCTTCTTGCACTAGGCGATGCACTGCAAAGCCGAATCGCGTCGTGTCTCGGCGGAGCAAGTATCGTGCCGTAAAATAACGTAGTGGGTTCGAATCGCAGTCGTTGAGAAGTCAAAGTCCTCCTTTTTCTAACTTTTCGGGATCATGTTGTGGAGAAGTGAAAGGAATTCGACAATAGGTAGGTGGATTGCCATTGTCGCCCTATTGAAGCTGAGACCCAAATATTTTGGCGCGGCTGTCGCTTCCTAGGCCAATTAGCATTGACGTGTTCCTGACCTCACGAGAGCTTCCTCGACTCCGAATTCCTGCAACAATCAATTTGCGTCTCTTTCAAGGATCTTATTCTCGCGACTAACTTCAAGATGTCTGGGCGACCAGCGAGGCAAGTCATAGCTTCTTCTTATATCTATACACGGCAAGTTGTCGCTAATCAATTGCAATTATAGATTCAACCAAACCACCCTCCTCGACACTACACCCCTCCCCGCTGAGATCCCACCTGTTCAGGAGATTGGCAGCAGCTCCGCACCACTGCTGTCTGCCAGTTTCTTTATTGGAGCGAGATGCAAGTCATACAACGATGATTTTATGCAATGCAAGAACGAGAACCCTGGAAAGGGCGAGATGGAATGCCTGAAGGAGGGCCGGAGGGTTACAAGATGTGCGAAAAGCGTGTGAGTGATGGTCATACAAAGGAACCACGAACACATTTTGATGGTGGGGCAATTCTACAGGATCGAGGATGTCAACAAGTACTGCCTTGAAGAATTTCGCAAACATTGGACTTGCTTAGACAACAACAACCAGCAACTATGGCAATGCAGACCTGCGGAATGGAAGCTCAATAAGTGTGTCTTCGAGAATCTGGTAAGAAACAACATACACAGTTTTCTGCCGCCGATGCTGGCTGACTGTCTGCCGTTCTACAGAAAATCGAAAAGACCATTCCAGATACTCCTAAGGGCGAAACACAAGTTCATCTCCGAACGAGACAAGTAAGACAGTATCTTCATGCCCTAGATTGGATAGTAGACTGACAATTACAGACATATGCACACCAAAGGCTATAGATGTAGCGGCATGGAGGTGTCTGATCAGAGCTGTATGTATATAGCATTGAGTAATGAAAGTTCTGGTAAAGAATACCGCCCCTGAAGCTGCACGTGAACTTCGAGAACATTGTTGCTGGCTAGGTATTTAATGTGGAATCTTCCATGCAATCAGTGTCCTTTTACCGAAGCCATTTGGCAAAACTCCTAAGTTGTGCGAGCTGCGATGACTGAGTCTCGAACCCAGCTTGTCGAGGGAAATAGCCAGTCAGATTCAATCCATTCGGTTTCAAGTAGCTTCCGCAACTAGCTCGGCTTCCCGATCTATATCCCGTCCCGATACCACTTCTATTACAACAACATACTTTTCATTCTTTAACATCACCTCAACTTTAACTTCGTGTACAACTCCACATTGATCGATCTCTCCGAAATAGATCCCTTAAACTTGATAGCTACCAGAGGTTTGTCAACTTTCGTTGCATTAAGCTTGCAATACCGATAGTTACTTCCTTTTCTGGTCCCTATCTCAGATTGCATTCTCAGCTTTAACTTTCTCTTCCTACAGAGAGTTGACTCTCACACCGAAATCTAGTATGAAGCACATCACGCTTGTCTCTCACATCATATCTTTTACAATTTGGTTTGTAGCTAATTGCTAATCACTTTACTTTGCAATCTCTAGACACGTTTGTCTTTGATAGAATCAAACAGGTCAACTTGCGCTACCATTACAGCAGCTGTTCTCTTCGGCCTGTGTCTCACCATGGCTAGCTGGTGGATCAAAAAGGAAGTGAAGGAAGTGAAGGAAGAGCCTCTCTTCCTTCCGGAGTCTGGTTCATCCAATATTCCGAATTTACGCTTCTCCACCAACGAAAAAAAGTCTTCATTATATGGCGCTATACCGCAGTGGAAACAGCCAAAGCAAGCTCACGATAACAGAATGCGTCTCCTCGAAATCAAAGAGAAGGCGATAGAAAGTGGTCTAAGGTTCGCGAAGGATATCCAGTCCATAGTGGAGGACGAAGAGGACGGCAGCCAGAGAATCATAGCCGCCGTATTCAGAGACAGAATTGGTACGTTCATTAAATTCTTCAAGACATCCATATACCATTCCTTGCTGATTGATGGTCCAGAAATACTCCAGAAAGATTTCGAGCAGTCCCCTATTTATGTAGGATTCATTGGAGGCACCGGTGTTGGAAAGACCACGCTCATCAACGCCATCATTGGAGACAGCAACTTTCTCCCAGCGGATTCATCCAAAGCTTGTACCGCAGTCGTCTGTTTGCTAATCTACAATCGCAGCAAAGACAAACAGGCCTTGTATCGAGGCGAAATCGAGTTTGTTAGTGCTGAGGAACATGAAGAAGAGCTTGATGTTACATTTCGAGACGTCGAGGCTCATTTCTCTCACGCTGGACCGACTGACGGCGAAGACTATACCGATCGATTGAAACGGATCACAGATGCTTTGGCAACTTTGAAGGTAGTGTACCCTCATCTCAAGTCAATTAATGATCTACGAACTACTTCCGTATCAACCCTTCTGAAACACAAAGATGTTCGTGGTCTGTTCGGCAACACTCGAAAGATAGAACGACCAAGCAAAGCAAGTTTTGTCAAAGCCATTCGACCATATATTGCAGCTGGCGAGGAGCGCCAAGCGGATTTCTGGCCTCTGATCAAATGCGTGAAAGTTTTCACCAAGGCGTCAATTCTCGAGTCAGGCCTTGTTCTTGTTGAGTAAGTTTCCACTGCGATCACAGTAGATTACCTGAGATACCCACAACTGGATATCATGAAGCTTCCCTCCAGAAGCGATATTTCTGCACTATCCAATTCGAGAATTTTGAGCTGACTCTTCATTCTGCAGTCTTCCTGGTAATATGGAGTAAGTTCTGGAGAGCCCGAAATATTGTATTCCAGCAGCACGTCCCGCAAACGTTGGTTCTTGTAACACATTCAGATTGAATCTTTCAAGTAAAGCCAGCACTGATTCCTACTTAGCCGCAATACGGCCCGAGGAAATATCGCTCTGAATTACCTGAAGAACCTAACAGCACCCGTCATCTGCGCCAATGCAGTTAGAGGAATCGATGACCAGAATGTGAGTCGCTTCTTCTATAACATATGACCAAGAGGTGAGCTAACTCTTTCAGGCACATCTGCTTCTGGAGTCTGTAGTCAAGACTGACCTACAACTTGATGGTACTTATACGAGAGGGAACCTGTGCTTCATCTTAACTCAATTCGACCGATCCTTTGATGCCCAGGACTATTTGAGAAACAACCCGATACTCATGCAAAGCATTCGACATCTATTCGATGATCACAAAAAAAAGCTTAAAACCCTACGCGAACGGGAAAAGGAGCTCCGGGTACTGCAACAAGGCCGCAAGCGTAAGCGCAGCTCAAAGAATGATATTTATGGTATGTACATGGAGCCATTATGGTAGCTGGATATTGATAATGACATCGTCTTCTGAAGCTCTCCCAAGCGCTACTACGGTTCAGCGCCGAGACTTGCAAGCAGTGGAAGATGCTGAAGGCAACATCAATAGACTTTACAACTCAATCAGACACTTACAAACTGCTGTATCTTACGCCGCCTCGGAGATTGGTCTTGCTTGCAATAATGATAGGAAAATGAAGTCCACTGCTGCTGTCAGAGCAGACTTCGAGTCTAATCTTCAGGAAATGGGCAAGATGGCTGCAGGCACAACGCTTCAGGTTTTCTGCACTGCTTCTACAGTTTACTTAAAATATTGCAATCCCAATACCAGACACAGCGCAAAAATCCAAGCATTTCCAAGCAAGCAGTCGACAGAAATTCCCCAGCTTCGAGACTGGCTGTACAAATTAACCGTTCCTGAGAGAGAGATCCGGGCGGAGAAAATACTTAACAACGTCGAGCTGCTCATTGGATCAATGAAACCCTGGATAGATGATCGTTCGGGTGATCTAAAGATGACACTTCTTCAGAGACAGGAGGGTGAACTTATATTTGAAGCTCGCTTGCAGCAGCTGCACGAGGTGTGTATCTGAGTGTTTTGCGTGACTTCTAGCTTGTTGAATTCTAATATCTAATGCTTTCTCCAGAAAATATCTCACGTCGAAACTACAACGAAAGATACAATGGTCCAGCTTGTACAGGACGATATTTTTAGCCAGATGCCGACGATTGAGAGCGACGCAGCTAAATTATCACTCAAGAACATCATAAGATGGGGGAAGGAGCTCTATTGGAACACACATAAGGCTATTAACCAGAGACGAGGCAACTGGGTAGACGTAAGCAAGGGCAAAATTCATATTTGGAACGGCTTATTGTAAGTGCTTACCCTCAAGAGGCTTTACCCGTATGTTATTAATGTTGGCAAGGGCCGATGACTACAGAAGCCAGCCACAGCTAAAGACGCAATGGAACCGAACCTTCAACGAGCAGTTTACCCAGGTGATGGCGTTGCATGCTACAGAGGTCAAAGAGCTCATCGTTGAGTTTGCACAAGACTCAGTCGACATAGAAGTTCTATCCTCATTTACGATACCCCTCGATCTCATAAAAGAGCAGTTTTTGAAGACGAGTAATCTGCTGCCAGCGCAAGCTCACAAGATTACAGGAGAAATTGAACGCAAAGCCAGTGATGCTCATCGTTTGGCAGAGGCAGAGATCAAGAAATATTTGACCCCAATGTACGACACCTGCGGTGCAGAAGGCGGTTAGTAGACACAAATTTCGCCTTTCCATAACACTGACATTCTGGCAGGCACTGGGCATTACGATCGAAACCGAGCGAAGCATCAATCTACAATGAAGAAGCATGGTGTTGAGATGCATCATAAAATCAGCGTAGCCTTTCAAAGTGCGATTAACGGACTTTTGGAGGAGCTTCCGGACATGCTCGCCAGAGAATCTAGCACCATCATTATTTCGCAACTCGAAAGCGAAATTGCCTGGTTTTTCGCGCATAACTCTACCCAGGGTACTCGGACAGCGACAAGGAAAGTGGTGTCTCCCAGCAAAGTCAAGTTGCAGGACGCACTTGACGGGTCTATCGAAAAGTTAATGCAGGCCTGGAATGAAAATATGGACTTTAAGGGAGATGAAAAGGACGAGGACGAGGATGAGATAATATTCGAAGTCAATGATCGATTCAGCCTTGCCGGAGGAGATGAAGATGACGATGAAGACTACGAAGACTAAGGATGTGATGGTTAAAGGCACCGCCGAAGGAGGCTCTGACTCCATCGGGATTTGTCTCTGGGTTTGCTTTCTTCCGCCAGCAGTGAAAATCCTGAGCTCAGAGGTTTCCTTTGCCATTCGGCCAGACTTTGTAACCGCATCAATCTCCAATCTGATACCTTAGTGATTTCAGCATCTTTGCATACCGTTGAGCCTGGAGCTCGAGGGACGCCGACCTTACAATACTACATACTACACCACATCATCAGCATTTACGACGTCACGCTTTCATTTCCCACTCTCATGTCCCCCCAAAAAGTGAAACTTATTCATCGACAACATTTCAGCAACCAAATTTTCCAGGCTCTGATGATCTACTCAGAAGTTACGTATTCAGATCCGAACATCGACGTTCCAAGGTTTCCTTTAGTTCATCTCCACGATTCAAACATTCGTTGGCACTTGCTGCTTGAACGATTGCCCGCAGCCAGACTCTGGTGCTGAGGAAGGAAGACAAGCACGCATGTACATAGTCGTTGGAAATATCTTTAGAAAGCAAATACAACTCAATGATTTAACCTTTGACAATTTCTTCGTGTTTAGGCCTTTCTTTAGGAGGGCTTTTCTACTAGTAATCTCAGCCAGCCAATATATGGTGTGTGGGCAGTAGTTAAGCTCGATATCTGCAGTGATCAATAGAATCATAGAATGTGACTGAATGGATACAAAATCTCCCAATGGTACAGCGATCCGGGTATCTGATGAGAACTTCTCGTGTTGCCCATCTGGGCCAGAATGTAGCGACTACCTTATGTAGTGAGAGCAGAGCTGTGGACTCGGCCTTTACCTACGTCCTGGCCAGCATGTAGCCATCTCTGCGGGCTTGGCCTTCTCTATGGCTACCACTGCAAAAAATGTGAGAACGATATAATTGGAGGCATCAAAGTAACTATTTACTATCTTTCAAAAAGCAGGTTGCGAAGCCACTGATGCCCACGCTTGCATCGTCTAACTTCAGCCGAGATGTGCCTACCTATTATCAGCGGGTGTTTCCAAGTCCAGCTTCCTCGGTTTGGTACCGTATTTACCGTTTCTGGTTTGAATTTCGAGCAGGCACTTTATTGGATTGGAAGACGGGACTCAATACTCACACACTTGTGGACGGCAGACTAGCACGCCTTTACCAGGGTTTCGGACACAGTCGGACCTCGCGACATTCAACACAGTCTCTCAGGAGTTCTAGCATATTCAGGCCAACATACTGTAAGCCCAAATAGTACTCATTCGCGCTGACCACTCGATCTATGAAGGGCAGTGGTCTATGGAAGAGCAGGGCCTCTAAACTCTTCTGCTGTTGTATCATAGACACAACTCTTAGTGCGACAACATACATCAATAACGTTACCTAGATCCAATGAGACTGGAAAACTGCCAACATGCTAAAGCATCTCAGAGAGCCCCATCGCGGTGTTTAAGCAGCATACTCGACTATCGATAATCTCAACCAAATGGTTGAGCGGACTCTACCACAATCGCTATGACCATTGGCTGCACTTGCCAGAATGAAGCACTGTCACAAAACCAAGAGACGTCAATCTCAAAATAAGGCAAATAATAGGAGAACTTTCATCTATACTTAAATCAGCATCTTGCATTGCAACGCAGTGCACACATGTCTGTCTATGAACGTCATCTCGATATAAGCTCCAACACAGTATCATCATTCATCTTGACAAAAGCCATCGAAGAAGAAACGCAGAGAACAAGTCAAATCCCGCCTAAACAAGAGTTTTGACCTCCCCATCCTTCAGCTTGCCCGCACCAACAAGTCTCTTGACCTCCTCGGCCCAAACACCCTTGATCTCATCCGCGACCTTTAGACCCTGCAGCTTGCCGGCCAACGCAGCAACTTCATCAGGATCAACCTTGCCCTGAACGAGCTCGACATCATTGAGCACCGCATCTATGGTAGCAGCGGGTGGGTCTCCGGCAACGAAGTAGTTCGCATCCTTGACGGAACCTTTTAGCACACGACGGTTCTTCTTGACAGCAGCTTTAGCAGCTTCCTTGGCCTTCTTGCCTTGCTCCTTATTAGCCTTGGCCTTTTCCTCGGCTTCTTTCTTGTCCCGTGCTTCATTCTCAGCCGCAGCCTTCTTGTCCTCAGCAGCCTTCTTCTCGGCAGCTTCCTTGTCTAGACGTTTCTTGTTCTTTGCAGCATTGGCTTGTTGGCGGAATTGCTTGATACGCTCATCTCCAGCCATTGCATCGTCGACAAGCTTGCGCAGGCGTGCCGAGTCTTCAGTCTTCTTCTTCTTGCGAGCGTTGTTGTTCTTGCGCTCCATATGACGCTTCTGATCACGGTTCTCATTGTCGTCAGGAACGTCCTCATCTTGGTATTCGAACGAACGCCACGAGTCAAAATTGTAGAAGAAATTGTAGAACTCATCGACGTCCTCCTTTGTGCTGTTCTTGTCGCCAAATTTAGGGACGGGTTGGATCTTAGAGAAACGACCTTCGGATTTGAAAACCTTGCCCCAGAGAGAATAAAACTTGTCACCTTTGGCGTCTTTCTTGGAAGGAGGTTCAACATCGGCGTGCTCGTCGACGGAATCGAATTGGCGGCGCTTGACAGGGTCGAGGAGAACTTCGGTGGCTTTTTGTATACACTTAAAGAAGCTGTCGTCTTCGGTGCTACCGGCAGCTGCCTTCTTGTCGGGGTGATGACGGAGAACCTTCTTGCGGTGAGCACGTTTGATTTGTTCTTCGGTGGCCTTGTAACGGTATTTCGAGATACCAAGAACAGCATAGTGATCTTGTCCCTGCCGAGGTCAGTAAAGTGAAGAAGACGCAATAGTTGCAAACATACCTTCCAGTCCTTGGCTTCTCGTGCAAGCATCATTGGGTCTTCAGGTTCACTGATCTCTCCTGAATCATCATCTTCAACCTTCTTGGCGTTCTCTTGAGCTTGAATGCGATCGTCTTCGGAGAAAGTGCGCTTGTGACGGGCGCGACGGGCGTGAGCAAGGAAATGCGGACCGACGGGTTCAATGCTTCGTTGTGTTGATTTTGAGACATGGCCAATAGCTTTGAAGTCTTTCTCGCCAGACCAGCCCTCAGGGAGGACTGGTAGTGGCAGAGAAACTTGTGTGTGGGTAGTCATATTGGTAATGGTGACTGAAAGATGAAGGGAGGTATTTTGTGATCGATAGAGATTTGAAGTCGCTGAAAGGTTTAATCGATGTTGGCCAATCGTTCAAGAAAGGATATCTACTCGAGCTTGGCTGATTCGCAAGTGTGCACTCGCTGGCACACAGTCACCTTTCGACCCAATTGTTGGACGACGCAAGCCTGTCGAGGGTAAGGACAATCCACTGAGTAAGGTAAATAAGAAGACCGTCTGGTTCGTGGTAAGCAGAGTTGGTAGGATCTGCGAAAAACCCAGGCTGAGAAGGGTTCAAGAACGTATGAGCAACTGTTTTGTAGGTAATCCAACCTGCTGTTCCTCTGAATGTGGGGAAGTAATTCCACAAATAAAGCAGCAGGGTAATGTATCGTTGCTCGGAGATGGCTTCGGTATCAAGTCCAGAAGGGCCCCGACGCAATTCTTCCAAACCTGAATGGAATTCTTGTAATTGTATTAGGAGCTCTGGCGATGGAGCAGGAGGCAGTGAGATGGAAGACAGCCCTAGAAAATAAAATAAAATGTTAGTATGTACGCTAGTATAATATAAGACTAGTCAGTCTTCACGTGATATTACTTTCACTTACCTTGAAGTTGGCCTACGGTCTGCTGAGCCTGTGACTGCATGAGCAGTTGAGCCTGATTCATTTGTGCCGCATTCTCAAAAGCTATCTCGTCTTCTTCTTGCCTCCTAGCCTCCTCGGCCTGCTTCTCCTTTTTCCGTTGAGCCTTCTTCCTATTTTTCCGTTTTTTAGCAGAGCTAATCGGTGCCGAGCTCACCGGTTCTTGAGCATCGTCGTGGTCTATCTCGGGTACGTTACTGCTTTCCTGTCTTGTTATATCATTCTCCTCTCTTTGCTCATTGCTTGGTTCCTCGAAGCGGTTGCTATCTTGACCTATTGGATTGTTTCTTTCAGATGGTGGAGAACTTGCAGTAGTGGAGTCAAGTGCTCGAGATTTTGTTCCCGCCTTCGTATGGGACTCATTGCTAAGCGGTTGGTCAATGCTGTTGGCACTTGGAGGTGGAATACTGTTTTCTTGGCCATGAGATGCTTTCTTTGGGTCGGTGATTTCCTTCTCTTCTTCTCCCTCGACTTGAAGTAAATGGTTAGCTGTAGGGCAAGGGCCTCGTGCGTTCGTACCATCTTTCGAGTTGGCAAGCGGCACGCCAACGGCGCCTGCACCAGGAGGCGAATCATCGTTGTCTTCGTCGTCGTCTTCATCTTCATCGTCCTTGTTCTTCTCCGTCATTCGCCCCTGGTGCGACGTATTATTGGCCTTTTGCAGATCTTGAATGATGAAATTCAGTGACTCGATCTCAATTTCCTGTTCTCGGATCGTCCTTGTATGCAACAGACATGGGTTGTCAATCGCTTCTGCCTGCTTTGATATGTTCTCATCCTGGCTTTGAATATCTCGATCCCGGCTTTCTATCTCTGATCTCAGGTCCTTTATCATTCGATCCCGGCTTTCAATCTCTAATCTCTGGTCCTCTATCGTTCGATCCCGTTTCCTCATGACTCTGCTCAGAGCGTCCTTTAATTGGCCCTGCCAATGATTCATTTGGGCAGGGCTTTCCTGTTCCTCATCCGGGCCTCCAATCTCTGTTTCCAAGTCGCTTGATACTCGATCCCGTCTTTCGATCTCTTCCACCTGGCGAACTATTCGCTGACGTTGGTCCTCGATCTCCAATCGCAAGTCGACGATCTGTTTTTCGAGCTTGTCCTTATCCCATTCCTCCTTTCTCGGCGTCCTTTCCATCTTAGCGACGCGCTCTTCCAAGAGCTTTATATTCCACACAAGCACCATTCCCACCTCATCCAGAAGTCGGTCACGTCTGTTCAGCTCCTTGAAGACCTGCGCAAGTTCAAATTCCATTCTGAGCATGTGAGTTGCTACTGGCTTGAGTAAAGGGGGGTCCATAGCTGCGTCTCCCGTATTCAGTCGATTTAGTAGCCTTTGCACCTCCTCCTCCAATCTAGCGTCTGTCTCAATCCATAGTTGATATTGGGGGGGAAAAGGGTGGCCGTTTTCCTTTAGGAATTCGTGGTACTGTGAAAGATAGGGTTCGACAGCTTGGAATTTCTGGTGAAACATCTCTCTCAACCAAGTGGGCTCGTAGTCTGGTGGCAGATTAGCCATAGTGGCAAGTGTCGCCAGAACACTGGCCGACGTCAAGAGGTTGGAAATCTTCTGAATTTCTCGCACGCTTTGGGCGACTATGTATCGGTGCCGTTCGAGTCTCTCTTTTCCGTTTAGTGAATGGATCGGAGCTCGCACGCCAAGTGCGGTCCAATTTTTTCATTAATGTTGAGCGACTGCGATGCTGTGTACTCAAACTATGTAGGAGATTGACTGACGGGCTTTGAAACAACAGATCGAGTAAACAGTTCAAAAGGGAAGGAACCATGGCGTTGGCTGCTTACCGGCACCTTCTGCGTTCAACGAAGATTGCATTTCAAGGTTCGTCGCTTCCTCGTTGTGTCTCTTGACCCGCGAACGAAGTTTCAATTCCCGAATATCTACTCGTGGCTGAAAGTACCGACCAGGTGATGCACCACTCCTACACGCAGCGCGTGCAGAAGCCCGCACGAATTTCCGCAAGCTCGCCTCTCTACCGCCCAACGACCCCGCCGCTGCGGCAGCCGTCAAGCACGCGGAGCAGGTCGCTATCATTCTGAGGCAGAACGTTGTTCAGGGGAAGAAACTCGATGGCGAGGAGGATCGGTACAGTATGCTCCACCCTGCTCTCGACTAGCCTGGATACTGCTTTGCTGATCCGGGGTGTAGAACTACGGATACATGAACATACAGAGCGAGGCGATAATGATACGGTCAAAATGCCTAACGGGCAGAAGGTTGTCCTTGATGGGAAGACGTGTGCGGATCAATGACTCCTCGGCTGTGGTGGAGGATAGGAATTCGTGTCATGGGGCCGGAATCATTCGAAAGGGAGGTTTGAGAGGAGGTTTGAGAGGAGGTTCGAAAGGTGATAATGGATAATAGGATGATAGTGTATGATAGTACCAGAACGTGCAAGAAGTGCCCAGGAAAATGAAGCATATTTAATTAAGTGTACGGAAAAGACCAAGATTCCACTTCACAATTACAACAAATCACTGTAGCCACTGGACGCGATCTTATTCATTATTCGAGGCTCATCCCCCCGCCCGCCCAGTGTTAAATCCAGCACGGCTTCGAAACTGCACTCTCTCTTTCCAACATTACAAACCACGCCGGCCATTAGCACACAATGGGGCAAGTCAGGCCCGATGTTCAAGAAGATGATCGATGAACCCACCGCCAGACGTGCTCGGACAGTTTCGGTTATGGGACGATTTACATAACAGATGAACCAGGAAGCAGTGTAGAAGGGTATCTTGTAGTCATAACGACCTAGGTTTGAAGGACTTTTCTCGTTATTCTCTTTATCCATCTCGCTTTTCCGCCGAAACTGAACAGAACGTAGAGCCTTCCGGCCAGTGATTTCTATAATCGACAGATCGTAGCTGACCAGCCAGCATCTCTCCTTCATCCTTCTCGCCACAAAAGAAACATGCTCATGAGCTGTGTAAAGAGCGGGTATACCAACAACAAAATCCAGCACTAGTCTATTTTGACACTCCAAACCTCAATACCCAAGCCAATGCTCCGTCGAAACCCCAATTCTTTTTGTTGCTTCCCAATTTGGCTCCCAATGCTGCATACGCTTGCTGATCAGAATGAAAGGAATTTTAGTCGCCGTGTAATCCAACAGACAATGAAGAAAGAAAAGCCACCCTTCTAGAGACCCAGGCTTGGACCAGATAGAGAAGAGATGAGATGAAGGTCCTTCGAGGAATAAGAGTGGAGACAAGTCGAGAAATTGATTGCAATTGCCAAGGCCATCCTCCAGGTTGAGTCCAGTGAGTTGATACCATCACATACTGCCAAGCGGGCGTCCGAAGTTTGTACTGGCCTTCAACTTCAGACGAGGCATCTCATCCACTTCCTTGTCCTCGTTTTCCGCATCATCCATTCTCGCTCTCACCGTATTATTCCTCAACCCAACTTCCTCACTCCGGTTTGACATCGACTCACTTGGACTGACACCCTCACTCTTCTTTGCCTCCTCCAGCCTCTCATGTAACTGCGCCAAAAATGCATCATCCTTGTGCTTCACATTCGTTAAACCCAACTGTCCTGTCAACTCCCTATCCTCGTCTTCCATGTCGCCGTAGCCACTTCCTTCCCGAGCTCCATCAAAATGAGCAATTGAAGGCTGATGGATATGCTCAATCTGGGTGTCTGTATGAGTGGGGTGGGAATGGGAGTCAGATGTCTGTTGCGTAGGAGTCGCAGCGCCACTTTCAATGAAGTCAAATTTTGAGATCGAGTGGTTGGGAGTGTGTCCAGCGTGCATGGTTAGGCGCCGATCAACCGGGTGTGTCATGACTGTGCTGGTGTCCAGCTTGCCTCTGCTATTCTCCTTGCTATCACGGCTTCGCAAACTCCCATTTCGTGATAATGGGGCGGCGTCAATGTCACGGGTCGGCGGTTTAATATTGGGTGAGAGTTTCACAGGCGAAAAATCTGGTGACATAACTTTGGCAACAAACCTGGGCGAAACGGCAGAGGCTTTGATAGAAACGCCTTCCAACTCGGGCTGGATGAGAGATATATCAATACTATCATGGGTGATAGCCTTCTCTGGCTCCGTCTCGGGAATAGTGTCCAGTGAGCTCTCCCTATGTGGCGGATGAGTTGAGGGTGACTGTGGACCAAAATCGGAAGGTGTGAGTTCCTTGCTGGTAACACGTATGGCACTCTCTCTCGGAGCAGTGATATCGTCAACTCTTAATGTATCTAAAGGCAATGAACTTGATGAGAAAGTACGTGATGGATTCCGTGCGGCAGGAGCATAGAACGGGCTTCCATCTGGCCATCTCCCTGACTCCTGTGGTATGACACCTCTCGAGGGGATTCCATCAACGCTGTTTGTGACGCTCACCGCATTTGACCCCGGACTCGTAAAGCTCAGGGCATGTTGCTGAATGCTTTGTCTCTGCGTTATGCCTGGCTGAATACGGTTCATGCTCGTGTCTCTCGATCCCCTGACACTACCACCTAGTCGGCCCCGATTCTCTAGTGATTGTTCGAGTTGTGAGAGCCTTTGTTCAAGCTGTGAGATCTTGGCCTGCATGTCGTTGCGTTCTTCGTCCCATAAGGAGCGTTCGTCTACCATCAATTCCTCGGCTCGCTTTCTGTCCGCCTCCATATGTGCTCGCTCGCCTGCAAACTGATCTCGTAACTTCGCCGTATAGTTCCGCCAGTCATCAATCAATCTCTCGGGGTGGAGTTCTGCGCTCGCGCTGCGAGTCTTCGGGGGCGAGATGGGTTGTTTCTGAGATGGGGAGTTGCAGGAATGCTGTAGTATGTATGGTTTTGGCTTTCTAGCAGGGCTACGGCTCGAATTCCGAGGAGAGTGGATGGAGGTGGTAAGCGGTGAGATGTAAGAGTCCATGTTCGTTGGCATTGATCGAGGAATCATAGTAGGTGAGATGCTGGAGGAAGGCGGCATGAAGAGCGGAGGTGAAGGCATTGCGCCAGAGGGCAAGAAGGAGTCGGAATCGCGTCTCGACATGGCGATTTATGCTCTTAAGCCAGTTGATCCGTCGTGAGCGGGAGTGGGAGCTGAATCTCAACGATGCGGTGAAGTTATGACGCTTATTAGGTACGCGATGCGGGAACCGCGGCGGAATGGCTCTCTGGCCAGTCGGGCGAGGAGGTGGATTTTCGGGGCGTTCTGAGGATTGGGCGTCCTCGCGCGCGTAGTTGCTGTCACTGTTGCTTCATGCGCTCGATTGTCAATCGGGAAACGAGTTTGTGTGTTTTGTGGATAGGAGACGTGGTGTTGTCAAGTATGTATGTGTCTATGTACGTGCAAGGAATATGTGGCGTACTGTAAGTCTTCTTTTGGCCGCCGGTACAGTAGAGCCGGAGCGGACGGGAAGGGCCGACGAAGGATAAGTGACCGCCAAAAGCCACACAGAGTCCAGATTGGGGAGAGCGAGGGAGCGTCGGTTTGCTTTTTGCCTGAGAGGGGTCGAATCAGGGTCGAATCAGGGTCGAATCAGGGGTATTGTTTTGGGAACAGTAGGGAGTCGGGCCCCGATTGGGAGATAAAAGAAGTACTGAGTAAGCAGTAAGGAGTAAGGAGTAAGGAGTAAGGAGTAAAGTGGCTTCATCCCCCCTGGCCCTGAGCCACGTCACACGGGGTTGAGCCCAAGGGAGAGGAGTGGAATGGGGTGATAGGGTCGACACGATGGAAGCGGCGACGTGGTTCCTCTGATATGAGGATGGGTTCGCAGACGCAACACGTACTCTCCATGCGTGGGTAGCCGACTGATTGATTCAGTGATCACACGGTACCTAACGACGACCATGAGCAGCTTGGGAGAGGGACACGTTGGCTATCATGGCGGCAGCAGACGAGTGTCTGGGTATTTCACATGCTGAGGTGATATATGGCATGCCTCAAAAGGAGGACGGAAAGATATAAATGCAAGTGCAACAGAGGAGCAGAGGGCTTCACTCCACGGCATGTCCAGCATCGGTATCTCGATATCAAGTTCGATCTCTCTCCATCGTCTATGAATTAGGAATGGCTATCATCGATACCCTCGATCACATCGGCGTCCGCTGTGTAATTTACCCAATGTCCTTCCTCGCACGTATCCACCTCATCAACACATTCGACGATATCGGTGTTCATCTCGTCTGTCGCCCTCTCCGGTACTTGCACCGTTTTGCTGCCTTCCTGCTTGATTCCGATCTCTATCCAGATATCTCTTCCCAATTATCTTTGTCGGACTTGGAGAGTCTGAAGGCTGACGCCACATTAGTCGCCTCGATGTCAAGCATACCTACGTCCCGAAGAGGCGGAGGGAGTGGTACTAGTAGTGGGAGCAGAGTGACTCAGAGGGGGAGGATTAGGAAGAGTGGGCCTGGGAGCAAAGGTAGCAGAAGAAGCGGTGTGGGACGTGATCTCGAGAGCTCAAGGTCGACCCGAACTACACGGAGCGCTGGAGGAAAAGAGCTTGTGAGATTGAACGGGCGCCCCTGAAGGACTTCCAACTCTGCAGGTACTTCCCTCAACAGGATGGATGTTGTCGTCGACTTGAGACCTGTGAATGACCCAGGCACTCTGGACCTTGTTATAACTACTCAGCTCATTACAGATGCGAGTTGCTTCGCCACGACGTTAGCAACAACCGTATGGTACAGGATTTCTGATGGTGATGGAATTTGATTTTTTGAGATGGGTAATTCTCGGATCCTCTGCTCAGAGAGTATGATCGGCTTATCTTCGCTGGCCTCGGAAGAGGTGTTTGATAACGAGACCTATCTACGGAAGATAAGTCCGGCAGTCACCTACAGAGGTAATTTCGAACTTCTTTTTCCGCCATGCCGAGTACGAGTGGTGTGGATGTTTCCAGTGTGAAAGGAGAGGCAAGATATGGCTCTGGACTGGGGTCGTTTCTCACGACGATTTTTTTTTCATTTGTTTTGATAGGCACAGATTCTTTCAAGACGGTGACACGAATATTTATAGTGGCTGATATCATTCTTGTATCTACTCATTATTGTAACACTGATGTGGTAGATACTGCATCGACCAGCTTTTCGGTTCCTCCTCGCAGTCGCACAATCATTTACTTGTTTTCTCAATCTTTAAACTCGCCCAATCCATCTATCTACCCCTGAGAGCTCAACCTTCAGGCAAGGGAAAGTCTACATCAGCCACAGAGAAGCTGGTCGGCTCTTGTCACAAGTGAACAGCAGCGGCTGCCGCTAAAGGCAACTATATAATCCTCGAATTCAGCTCGTCTTATTTTCCTCAAACATGATAACTCAAAGAGCAAAATAGCACGTCGTCAACAAGAGCATCGATGCTGCCAAGGAGGAATGATTTAGTCATCCTCGGCGAAGCATTCACCAGATTCGATAATGTCAAGTCTTGTTGGCTAATGATGCCTGGCTAGTAGCTACTTGGTTCAATCTGTTTCATTGTGTATACTTATTGCTTGCTGAATGTTTTGAGTTAATGTTATAGAATCGAGTTCGTCCATCGGCGTACTCCCAGCAACAAGGTTTGGTGCTGCAACCCAGAGGTTCGCGGCTGATAGGAACATCCTTTGAGTCACCTCGCTGTCTAGAGCCAAGAAAACGACAGGCATGGTGGGAAAAGCCGACGGTCTCTTTCAACGAGGACTTAAGAAGGCAGGACTCAGAGGAGGAGTTCCAGGCCAGGTTGCCGCTGCGGCCACGACTCTGGACAACGTCATGCTGGTGACCTCTGCTCAGCAGCCAAAGGCACCGGAGCAGGTTCGGTTCGCTCTCTTGGAGGCAACTATGTCGTTGCACTACCATTCGGCATGGTGACTCGCGGGAGAACGTTCGACAGCCAAGAACCTCCCGATAGCGACTAAAACCTCGACAGCGACTAACACCTCGACAGCGAAAAATACCTCGCCAGTGAAAAATACCTCGACACGAGAAATACGTCAATGAGGATTCCATGCTTTAAACGCTTCGCTATAGTCACCTCACCATTCTGCACCTCCGAAACCTTAACGCATTCTCCCTTTTCAGTTCTCGGCAGCCCGCGTCCAAATATCAGTATTTTGGTCCTCAAGTTCAAAATAATTTATAAAAACCCAGACTCCTTCAGGGGTTTTCAAATTGGAGATCCTAAGATTTGGACTGAGTTTTCATCTCAATGGTCTCAAACCGAAGCCATTTGGTGACTTTGACTTTGATATTATATCAAGATTTTGGATTGTGGGGTTCGTGCCAGTGATTTATTTTGCATACGATTACCGGAGGCCAGCACTTCCCCCTCTGCCTTGGTCATCTTATGGTAAGTCCTCGATATCCAGGGGAAGTAATAGTATTCCAAAATTGAAGCAAGATGCCGCTATCGTCTGTTCTTGGTCATGGCAGCATTGTCGTCATCTCATCGAGTAGTGAGTGGCCACAAGTACTTTGTCGAATGGCAAGCTGCACCGTCAGACTTCGGTTGCGTTGTGGAAGATGGTTGATCAGCAGCAGGTCGGGAGCCCGAATTGCGAGGAAAGCTCTTCATGGATAGACTATGACATGTCTTCCTCTCTTCCCTGCCTCAGATTCGTTCGTCACTTCTAGCAGCATGCAGCTGAAGTCGCTTCGGAAAGACGGGCAGTAGATGGGCAAAAGCTGGGTCAAGAACTAGCGAGCGATCTTCATCGAGCATCTCGTTCGATTTTCCGTTGGGTTGATCTTCTAGATATACATATACACTTCCTACCACCGCCCAATCCCCCAATCCCCCACATCTCCCGCATCTCCCAGCACCCTCGTCAACTCCACCACCACCCCAACACCTGATTATCCTTCTCGAGAAAGGTATGTATGTATTTCAAAGTGTGTATCAACGCCGGCATATAGGCATTCGGAGAATCTCGGTCTTGAAGCAAAGGCAATGGTACACGCTCATAACGCCGGCGCCTTTTGAAGGGGCGCAGATATGCTTGGTTCTTTCCCGACCATGAAGGCCGCCGGATTCAAAGACAAAGGAGAATTTAGAGCAAGTTATATTGGAAGATCCACCACTCCTCCTCGACCAAGAAGCCTCCCCACATTCGTCTTCATCCCTGACACCGGCTCCTGTTGCAAGTCCTCTTAGACAGCAACGCCATCCTCCTTCTCATCCTCCCTGACGGTTCCCGGCCTAGCCGTCGAAGTCCCACCTGAAGAGCCGAAACTTGTGCGATTGGCCTTTTTCTTCTTGCTATTGGCGAACAGCAATTTCCTCTCTTTCGTGGGTAGATCATCCGCGTTGTTCGATGAGTTTGTATTGGTGTTCGACGGGTTGGAGGAGCTGATGGTCGATTGGGAGTTGTTGGAGGAGAAATCCTTCCATTTGCGCCAGCCGTCAAAGTCGATCAGCGCTTGCATGCAGCCCCATTCCATCACTTTGCGCTCGAGCCAGACGAAATTGACGGGCTGGGAGATGGTTAGCTTGTTTGCTTCGGACACAGAAATATGATGTTGTTAGAGAGATCGAGAGGATGTAGTCGTGGGAGGCGAGAGACATACCTTAGTCAAGAAATCGTTGCACCCCGCCGCCAATGCCTCATGTCTATCACTCTGCAGCGAACTCGCCGTCAGAGCAACAATAATAACCGGGCTCCTGAACAGCACTGTAGAAGGCAACTTATCCACACCATCTACCTCCCCACTCTCCTCCTCCACACTTGGCGCGCTCGAACTAGCACTGCTGGAAAACACCCCAATGCTATTCAGCCTCTCCAGACGTCTGATCTCTTTCGTTGCTTCCAGGCCGCTCATGATCGGGAGTTGAATATCCATCAACACCAAATGGAATCCTCCGGCGCGCCATTTCGTAACTGCTTCTCGCCCGTTCATGGCGGTCTGCCAACGGACTTTTAGACGCTTCATGAATGCCTCGAGAAGCTTGAGGTTGATGATGTTGTCCTCGACGATCAGGACGTTGATGGGTGGGACTGCTCCGTTCAACATGCCTGCTGGTAGACTGGGATGGTTATCATTGCTTGAGCTTTTCTTCGTCCTCCTAGGTTTGTTCGTTGGGCGCGGACTGCTGACTCTCGGAGGCGGCGTGGCAACTCTCTGGATCTGGCTTGCGAGCTCGACTTGCGATTGTGCGGGCGGAGGCGTAGGCAGAGGAGGAGCCGCTGGTGGCGGCCCTGCGGGAATGGACTTCTCTGGACCTGGTGAGCGGGGGATGGAATTACGTAGAGTCAGGTTGGAATAGCTACCATTGTGTGGAGCACCTCCAACCTGATGCATTGATCCAGTCATTAGTACGGGAGACGAGGCAGATGTGTGTTGTCTTCTTATCAAGGGCCGGGTAGGATCTCGCTCGTGGTGTCGACGTCGTACGCTGCCTGGGGAGGGGAGATTAGGGACATGGCCGGTTGTAAGAACGGACATCGAATGCGAGAGCGGTGCGTGTTGTCCATTGATTATCGGTATTGCTGTAGATAGATGTGGAGAAGGCATGGTTGCCGGCAGAGGCATGGGAGGAAAGTAATCGGTCCCAGCCTCCGCAGGACGTCTATCTTCCTCATAATACGAAGCATGGGGTCTGGGACTCGGCTTCGGTGTCCGCCTCAGGGGGACATCAATAACCAAAGCCTCCGCAACCGTCTGCCCCCCTGGGAAATACGCATCCAGAGTCCTGGTCATCGGTTCCTCGGGCCCCAATGTCCTCTCCTGCGCATCTCTTGGGACAATCCGCAAGGTGACGTCCGGCGCGTCAAAGCTCCTCCCCAAGCTATTCGCATATTTCTTCAGTATCATATCTCGGACATCGTCCACCAGATCATCCTCATGTATCGTGACCAGCGTCGCAGAAGCTCCCGGCCGCTTCACCCATATCTTCCTCGACACCATGTTCGCGGATATCCTGGCAGGACCGTGGCTCTCGAAATAATCAACCGGATCGCGCGAGTGAGGGGGCAGGTCGGTTTCTAGCAGCGTCTGAATCAAAGTCTGCTGCGCATGTGGTAGCAAGCTCTGTTGTCTGCTCAAGCCCGCAGGTCGCTGATTAGGTGTAGCTTCAGATGGGGAGTCGAAGACCGGAGTCGTAAAATGAACACCCGAGGTCGTGAGTAAAGCTCCCTCTTGTCCCCCCTCGTGTTCTTCTTGCACGGGCGAGATCTCAGTATTCGGCGTGGGGAAGTCGGCGGTGGAGGTAGAATCGTGCTTGTGGTGTTGTTCATCAAGGTGGACTTGGAGTCCGTGGTTTTTGGTTGCCGATCCCCCGTTTAGGTCCAACGGGTCTACGCCGTTCGCTGCCGTAATCTTGGGAAGCTGGATGAGTTCGTCAACGTCCACCTCCTTCTCCTTGCTGTTCTCAGCAGCAGCAATAAATGTCCCAGCTGTGCTTGGTCTCGGCCCAGCTTTCGACTTCAAGGACCGGCTTGTGTTCCTGTTGCGCGCATCGGAATGGTCCGCGGGGACGTCTGAAGAGACTGAAGAAGCAGCGGAAGGTCGACGGGTGAACTTGTTACGGATTCTTGTCCTGAGAGTCCCCATCGCCATTCAACATCCCAAACCTAGAAGCTTGCGAGTTGGTCAATGGCGCGAGGGGAGTTTTGAGAAATGACTGGAGCTTGGGCGCGGTGGATGGGGTGGGTGGTAATTTCGAGGTGGCGCGCTTGGATTCGATACTCGTACTCCGTGCAGCTTTTCTTGTATCTACTTGCATGTTCTGCTCGCATTGACAAGAGCAGTGAGTACAGTCACCGCCTAGCGGAGTGAATGTACAAGAGAAGGACTCAGTAGGTGAGTAGAATTCAGAATTAAGATTATTTCTATATACCACCAGTACAAATCCATTCGCGAACCAAACCTCTTTATCCAGGGACGGTCATCTCGACCGGGAGCTCTGGCTTTCTCCCCCAAGAAGACCGCCAGCACATAATTTCCAAGCGAATCTCCCCTGTCTGTAGTCAAGGATCCAGACATGCCATGGCCCTCCATCCTCGGCTCTGTCCCAAGCTTCCCCTGTCATGGAATTCCCGAATTGCGCCCCATGTCACCATATATCCCCATCGATTGGCATTTCGCTTTGCGATCGCCTCCAAATATGCCAATCCGGTTATCTATTCGCCACGAACCACGGAATACATACCTGGGCAGTGGGCACTATCTATCAATTGTTCCGCAGGCTGCAGTTCAACGGTTGTTGATTCATACGCTGGATGAGCTGAGCCCCCTGCTTTTGAAGTGGCGTCGCGAAGACTCAGCCACCCCCCGTGAATTCCTCGGTTAAGACAAGATCGAGATTCGAGATGGAAGGGAAGGGCTTTCCTTCCCTCCACCTTGCTGGGATGAATGATGAATGAGCATTTTCGATCGGGAAACAAGGGATGAAAAGACGAGGTTGCGTTCTGCATCTATATCTGTCTTGCCCGTTTATGCGAGATGCCTAATTCGCGTTCGCGTTACTGCAAGATTAAGTATTGAAGCAGATGATATGATATGATGTGATATGATGTGTTTCACACGAGAGAGAGAGAGAGAGGTGTATTTGATTCAGCGTCTCACTATAATAAACCCGTTTAGAGGAGAGGAGAGAAGAGGTGAGAAGGGATATCCAAGCCTCTGGTTTCACGAGAGAAATACTGAGATTGAGCTTGAGATTAATGTTTTGTGTTTTGCATTTTCTGTAGCGATGTTGGTTGGAAGAGGTCATATCCAAGCCCCTTTCTTCTAGCTGGGAAACTCTCAGACTGGCAAGGCCAGGCGATATTGTGGCTAGCCCGCTATTCTATGCTGTGCACTGCTTCTCCATGTAAACGCCGCGCCAGGGATATCATCGTTCGGTAAAGTACCCCTTTGATCCATCCCAAGCCATTTGAAGGAAGCCTCTGGCTCAAGCCATATGGGCATCCTGATCCCGAAACGCCCGCTAAGACCGCAAAGATATAAAGACATTACCGGGACGTTAGGCTACATATGCGTACTCCCCGGCAGCCTCACAAATTTATGCCCACCATGCTGATGAGGAGGGAGGTGATTGTGTTGCTTCACCTTCGCCATGCCCTCACACATCTTGAGCTTAGACGCGTCGATCATAACAGCCGGATCATCATAGCTGTCGATTTGACAGCATTCGACTTTCTTCAGCCAGCGATTGTTGGCGACTTGAGCCATAGTAACACGTTTTGCGGGGTCGGGGTTTAGCATGGTGAGGAGAACACGGCGGAGCGCTGGAGGGTTGATATGATTGTCAAAGAAGGAAACGTGGGGATAGTCGGATTCGGATATTTCCTGGGTGGGTGTGTGTTTGGAGTTCCATATCTGCCAGCCGCGGACGAGGTCGTCGTACAGTGCGGAGCTGCCTGGAACGGCCCTCTCCCAGAGGCAGCCATTCGCACACATGCAGAGCATGACAATTGCTGCTCCCCAAACATCTAACGGTCGAGGATCGTACTCGCCTGGTTTCTGTTAGAAGGTTTGGACATGATTTCTCGACTGTGCTTACCATTCTTTGCTACCACCTCCGGGGCAATGTAGGGAGGACTACCACAGATGCCAGGAGCACAAAGTCTCACTTCTTGCATCTCCTTCCCACATTGCCCACCTGCCGATCTCAATCCGGGATGAATGCCAGCAAAAACCTCCGAGACTCCAAAATCCGTTATCTTCAGTTTGCTGTCTTTGGTGATCAGGAGATTCTCCAACTTGACATCTCGATGTGCGATCCCGTTGCTGTGAAGGTAATTTAGACCTTGAATCAGCTGCTTGAAGAGACAAAGTCTATCAACCTGATGATCGTCCTTGGCGAGATACTTCAAATTGACAAGGCTGAACAAATCCCCTTGATCACAAAACTCCATCACGTGGTTCCAACGTCCATTGTGGGTGCACAACCGGAAGGTCTCCACAATATTGGGGTGATGCACACTCTTGGCGATCGAGTATTCCGACTTCACCTTCTTCTCGTAATCCTCTGCTTTCTCGTTTGATGATTTCCCTCGAAACTCCTTGACTGCGTAGACCTCGCCGGCAGATCCTCCTTTCCGATTCATGAGCTTGACATTCGCAGTAGCACCTTTACCAACACTCTTTCCTCTTCGTCCGAGCAATTTACTCTGATCAGCATATTCGTTGTATAACTCGACAACATCCACGGTAAAATCATCCGGGAGGCTCAAGCTCATCCGTCGTGATTTCAACCCACTGCCAGTCTCAGCAGCCATACCCCAAACCTGCCGCGAGATTGTTTGGACCTGTGAGCCATCTTGAGGTTTCTGTGGCCCATCTAGATCTACACTGGTGGCACGATGGCGGGGATGATCTTGGTCTGCATCTTTGTCGTCTGGTGTAAACGAGACTTTGCTATGCTTGTGAAGACGATCTCGTAAACTAAAACCAGTGGAGGAACGAATCTTTCTTCTGCTGCTAAAAAATTCATTCTCGGAAGGCTCTTGAACCTGAAGTCGTGCTCGTGGATGTTTCTCTTCGAAGTCTGCAAGCGAGGATGGTGATGGAGGGGTATTCGATCTAGTCGTGGCTGGAGATGTATTTGTGGACATCCTTCGTGTCGACATTCGACGGTACTCTTTTCCTAGCATTGGGTCTGATCCATGGAGTACAGCGGATTCCGTCGTGGTTAAAGGTTGCAGGTTCGCAGTGTTCGAATTCGTCCTCTTGAAGAGTCCTGACATGACTTTCTTTAGTCCAGACGTGGACTCTCTCGAGGTCGTAGTAGGCCTCTTCTGTATGGGCGTCTTTGGACTTTCCGCCGCTGGTGTTCCAATATCTTTCCCAGCAGAAGGTGGTGGTGTCGGAGAGGTATTGAGAATGAGCGGGGTCTGTGTATGTAAAGCGCCGTATGCGACGGGTGTATTGCCATTCATCTTGTCTTGAAAGATGGGAGGAGGGTGATGTGAGTCGGTTGGGGTTAGAGGTTCATTTGCTGCCTCACTACCAGTCTCATCTTCCTCCTCCTCAGGTATGGGACTTGCTATGTCGACTGGTCTTGACTCGGGCGATGAGGCGTGGCTTGTACTCGAGGAATAGGTATGTAGGTCTTCGGGGTTATTTTCGTCGTAAAAAACATGTTTGACGGGGGAAGGAAGGGACTGCGAGGTCGCCATGATCGCGGAGGAGAAAGCACCCACGCGACGGATGCAATTGATCAGGGCGAAGGCGTGGGAAGCGAGAGAAGAAGTATTGTAGGAGCGGCGACTACGCTGCGATATGACCGACGAGTAACAGAGTCGGGGGATGGATCGTATGGGCGACCAAAAACGGGGGCGTGTCTGCAGACCTTTGCAGGTCGTGGCGGATCTCCGACGACACGGACACTACCTCCTCTCGCACCAAGGTGCCGCCCAGGAATATAATATCTAAGATTGTTGAAGAGACATGGGATGGAGTCTTGAGCAATCGAAAAATGGAAGTTGCGAGAATTAATCGAATGGAGTTTTGACGGGAAAACTCTTATGCCAGCAGGAGGGAGTGACCTTTGGCAGGTTGGGAGCGAAGAATGGAAAGGTGGGGGGGGGGAAGAAGGAACAAGGTTTTCCTCTATCATGGAGGTCGAAGGAGGGCGGCGTGGAATGGAGTGGAATGAATGAATGAGTGAGCGAGTGAGTGAGTGAGTGAGTGAGTGAGTGAGTGAGTAAATGAATGTGTGGATGGTTGGATGGTTGAGAACAGAGGGTGGTAGCGCTTGAATGGTTCTGGCCGGCAAAAGGGTGCCGAGTTGAGCATCCAGATTTGAGGTGTAGGGTTGGGTACAGTGAGGGCAGGCTGGGCAGGGTAGAGGGCTGAGAGGAGGTTAAATCGACTTCCAGGAATCATTGATCCAGGCACTTTGGCTGATCTTATTCTAACGATTACACATTCAATCCTCGACGACTCCAAGGCGGTCATCACGATTTAATCTTCTTCCTCGCATACAGTACAGTACAGTACAGTACAGTACAGTACAGTACAGTACAGAACAGTACAGAACAGAGCCTGTTGGGTTATCGTCAACTGGCAGCCAAGTGGGTAAACTAATCGGTTGATTAGGTAGTATGTTTGTTAAGGTAAGTTAGTTAGTTAGTTAGTTAGTTATTAGGTAGTTAGTGAAGACCATGGAAATATCCAACGAGGGACTTGTATGTACGTAACCCTACCGGCAGCCGTAGTAGGAGTAGTGGGGGGTTTGACGATGGCTGGATGATGGAGGGAACAATCACTCCGCTCCTACTCACAACTTCACAAGGCCTTTGATGTACGAGTACTACTCGTACCCTCCGAAGGACCAAGGCCGTGTCGGCCTTATTTGAGTCGCGAATGGAGATGTACTGAATTACTGATTAGTACTCTACTTCCGAATACATACTAATAAACACACTAAAATGACTGCCTATTACGGCATTGTGCTTTGTAAAGTTATCCGATTAGATACCTACGCTGCCCACGATAGGATATACCGCCGAGAAAGATATGGTGGATAACCGCGCATAACGCTCTCAGGATCCATTTTGCTATCCGCTCCGAAGATACCTACCTCACCTAAGGTAGACCAATGAAGACAACAACAACCTTCATCTAGAGGGTCGTCGCAAGGCCAAGAAACGGCCAAGAAACCCTTCACACCCGTACCACGTCTTGGTAGGTGATCATGGCTGCTGAGAAGCAGGTACCTGTACGTATTGGGTTCATGAGAGACGGATTGTGCTACCTTACACGACATCACCACATCGAGGGGCGGGGTCCAACACACGACAGAAATCCCGTATCTCCTTATATCTTGACCGACCAATACACGACATTGGAAAACGAAACGAGTATACTGTAGAATACGCACGAGGCACAGGAAATGAGGCCGTCCATGGAGAAAGACCCGAGCATCGCGAGGGGCGGCTACATGCCAAAATACACCCAGCGCCTCAGGTCAAGCCTCGAAGTGGCGGGTCTTTCCGCCGTCGACGTCCGAAGTCCCTCCAGCGTCAAGTTGCGAATACCTTCATCCAGGACTCACAACGTATGCCCCGAGAACGTTTTCCCACCGTCCTCGAGGCAGCAAATCACAGCAGCAATGACAAACCCCCCCCGCTCTCCGGATCCTGGCCGTTCGTTTGGCTCTTCCGCCCTGCCCAGATCGACGAAGCTGCATGGGAGTATTTGGGGGTAGGGAGGACTACAAGACGCTTACAGACAATGCGAAGTGGAAGTGGAAGTGGATTTACCGCATTACGTGCGTTGACGGGGCTGACGATGCCGTCATTTGAGTGAGTACTCGAGTAGCCCTCCACACTGTAAGGACGCAAGAACGCAATAATGGTCGAGGGGTCATCCCTCGGAAACCATAAATGGTACGCCCGCTGTCACCTTGGATCATGCTTAGAAGAGCTTCGATCATACCTCCGTACGGACCGCACGCAATTCAGTACGATGAGGAGACTGAGGCAGAGACATTAACATACAGTACGTGTGTGTAGGTATGTATGTATTGGTCAGAATGTTCGATCATTGGATCGTCTCCCCAAGGCTTCGGTGGCATCCAAGAGCGAAGACGCCGAGGGGCCGACATGCACAGGATATCTTCCATATCTTCCATATCTTCCATATCTTCCATACCTATCCTTTGATGCACATTTTCTACATGCAAACACACTTTGATTCCTGACCTTTCGGTCGAGTTGATTTCAATCCAAGTGATGCATACATCTCCGGTCGCATACGCTTCCGTCATTTCTTTCTCGTCCCCTCATCCGCCAGTCTCACCTCGAATCTCTCCACGTCTTGTTGAGAACCTACACCTCACTCTTGCATCAATAGCGAGCCACCACGTCAGCTCAACCCGAACTTTCAAATACCTGTCAGCCCCAGGAACCCGCAACCCCAAATTTTCCTATTCCTCCACAAGTCGTAGGTCTCTCCGGTTGGAAGCCATGAAAGGACTTTCGTGTTCTCAGAAACAAGCTTCGCTTCGACTCAGAATCGAATCCAGGTACCTGCACATTTCTGCATGTGCATCTGCCCAATAGATCGTGCATGCTGCGAGGTTCATCGTCCAGCACGCACCAGACATGACCACCATGCACCCCACGAAATGATAGCTCTTGATGGCCTATCCTCATCCAGAGATCCTTGCGCGAGTCGCGTGACCATCATCTGGGCATGTTCTCCGTATGACATTATCTTCCTTTATCCGTGGAGGCTGTAGAGGCTGTAGTGGCTATTTGAAGCTTATGCTGCTTCAAGCACGGGTTTGGGAAGCTACTAGAGTAGGTGCCGGTAATGGAGCATGCGGCTCAATAATAATAAGTCAACGCAGCAATAACATGATCAAAACACACTTACGGCGGTCAGTGTCTCCTACCCCACGCGCGACAAATGCCCTTTCGATCTGTCCAATGTCCAATGCATCGTTCAATCTTCCACCATCCAATCACGCGCTCTGCGGCATTTACGCTTCCCACAAACTCCTCGCGAGCCTTTTACATACATATGCACATACCTCACTGCAACAGCTACAACACTTCCACATTTCCAATAGCATCCCATCACTCCAATTAGAACCCCCTCCGACCGTGTCGAGATTTGATCCAGTCGTGCGCAGCTCATGCAAACCATGCGAGGAGATGAAAGTTGTTCGATAGTCGCGTGGGGTATTCCCACATCCGAGCCTCGAGCTCTAGCTCCCCTTTGCTTCTAGCTTTTCACGCTGCAGAGTGCAGAGCCTCCCTCGCTCCCGTTGGTCCTTTCGCGCAAAAATTTCTCTGCTTGCATCTACTGCTGCACCAGGTATGTTGCATCGAGCTTGCTTTTCGTATGTGCCGGTTCTTCCTCCATGGAACTTCTCCGCGAGCCATGATTGATACTGTACCGCCTTTTAGCTCTTTTGCTTGCTTACTCACTCCTTCACTCATTTACACTGCAGGATCCTCTTGAACATCTCTGGATCCAAGCCGGCAAGCTGAACCTGTCTTGGATCCCGTCTGGGAGATGGACGTGTTGATCGCCAGCCTTGTTTTGGGCAGTGGTTGACGCATTCGCAGATCAAATGGCGGTCTGTCCCTGCTTTCGACTTTCGAGACGAGATGAGACGGCGGGGCAAGGCAAGGTCTGCTCCGCATGCGGCTCAAGCAATAATACCGGGCGGGGAAGAATGCCCAGACGCCCGTTTTTTCTTTCTTTTTCTTTTGGAGTGCGGGAGCGATGAGTTTGGGTGAGTACCATGTCACGTTTAGGTTTGAACTCTGCACTTGCATGTATTCCGGGCCACGTTCGACAGGGCCGGATACATATCTCTGTTGACTCACTGAGGTCGATCGGTTCCGTATATCGGTGACCTCCCCAGGGTTTATACTACATCTTACGAGAGGCATTGTCCAGCCTTCATTCCCAGGTGGGCCACGCGAGCAAGACGAAAAAGAAAATTACCTCCAGACAGCGATGTGGTACGAAGTCTACCCATACTAGCTGGGGCGTATTGACAACTTTCGCACTGTTCTAGTTGGACCCAAAGACGAACCTTCATCTGACGGGAATCAATGCAAACCGAATATTCCACGTGTTCCAAGGCGAGACCATGGATAGATTTGCATGGCCAACATACATAGGTATGTAGGTAAGTAGGTACCGATACATGGACCGGCACAGCACTTACCGTACCTGATCAATCAATCAATCAGTCCATCAACCCGAGCCGAAACCCTCCCGACTCACGGTACGGTACTTACATTTCACTCACTCACTCACCCCCACACTTCCGCTACGTAACCAAATTACGTACCAGTAGGTAGCAGCTTTGACCGACCGACCGACCGACCGACCGACTGATCCGTAGCTTCTCAAACCCTCCTTCCTGCTCCCAACACTCCTCCGCAGGATCGATCCGCGCCTAGACAGACACTCGACGGTCTCTGTTGCTAACGGTGCTAAGGGTAGGCTTCTCGGAAGGCCTTCATTTCGGGATGGTTTTGGTTCTTCTTTGTGAGCGGAGGTGGGGTTGTCTGGTTTTGATTTTGTACGTTAGATTATACGGCTAGGGATATCTATCTCTAGGGATATTATATACTTATTACGCTAGGAAGGTCGAGGAGAGAATAAGAGGTGAAAAACCCTCCCTCTTACTCTTAACCCTCCTCCACAGGATCGATTAGCGCCTAGACAGATATTCGATAGTTTCTATCACTAATAATACTAGAGGTAAAGCTTTTTAAAAGGCCTTTTATTTCGGGATCGTTCTTCTCTATAAGCCTAGGGGGAATATCTGATTTTGGATTGTACGGCTGGGGATGTCTCCGGGATGTCATGTGCTTGTTGCGCTAGGAAGGGTCGAGGGTCGAGGAGAGAGGTGAGAGGAGAGGAGAGGCGAGAGAAAAGAAGCGCGAGCTCTGCCTCATCCTCGTTCCTTGTCATTCTCCTCGTTATGAAGAGGAATCAAGATCTACCCTCGAAGGGGACAGTGCACACTAGAGCGGGAGAGGGAGAATACTTAGAAAGGTTGCTTACGTTACGTTATTAAAACTAATTCTATGGCGTTGTGTTTCCCCTATTGACCCGGAGAGGAAGAAGAAAGACGATGCAATGTTTATGATACATGTTCTAGAAGAGACCAGCCCATACCTCGAGCCATTGTACAAGACTAAACGGAAAACCCATCTCAACCAGGCCGTCATTCATTTTGGTTGGAGTGGTCTTAATCTCGGCGGCCACGCCTCGTTATCCGATAACCCTACGCCTTCTCTTTCAATGGCTTCCTTGCAACCATCAAATACATAGGTGTGAACAGATCCTCCTTCCCACCAGCAACCAAACAATCCGCCGCCAACGCCAGACTGGTGGCAGTCCTCTGCGTTCCACCGGGAGCAATACCAATGGTCTCTAACAGTCCCACAAGTCTATTTGTCAGATTTCGTCCAAACTTCGTCATGCGGAAGATGGTGGGGAAATCCCAATACGTGCCCATCATGCTATAATCGCCAGCAAGAGGGTAATACCAAGGGGTTTTGTCCGGTCGCCTGGCCAGATCCTCGTGCAATTCTAGTTCGAATCCTGCAGCCTTGATCGCGGCGATGCCTTCGGAAATCTTGACCATGTTGGAGATGCCATCACCTTGCTCGATGCCTAGACGGATTTCACGGTGGTGCACGTTTGTGTTGTCGTAGTTGTCGGTCATGAGCCATTCGTAGACACCGAATACACCGCCGGGCTTGAGGACACGGTAGATCTGGCTGTAGACGCCTTCGAGGGAAGGAGCGTGGCAAGTGGCTTCGATGGCGTAGACGGCATCAAAGGACTCTGCGGGGAAAGACATTTGCTATCCCAGTATTAGCCAAATTACAAACCTGGCACAAAATCGGCTGTTTCAGAGGTGTGAACGTACCATGAAATCACCCTTCACAAACGCCAACTGATGCGCCAAACCCTCCTTTTGCGCATATCTCGTTGCGCGCTCGATTTGGTAGTCATTGTTATTCAATCCGGTGATGTGTGCGCCGGTGAATTTCGCGATTTCTCTGGCTGGACCACCAACTCCGCAGCCGACGTCCAGGACTTTGTCTCCATCTTTGATGCCGATTTTGGCAGCCAAGTAGTGTTCGTGACGGGCAATGGCTTGGTAAAAGGGCTCGGCGTATGCGAAGCGGCAGAAATGGAAAGATTGGCCCCAGCCATACTCGTACAGGTCGGTGCCCAGGTTGTAGTAGCTGATGCAATTAGCACGCAACAGCAATTGGACGGGAGAGGAAGTACATACTGTCTTGTGAGGGTAGCGTATTCGTCTTTACGTGCCTGTGGATCAAAGTCAGTACTTGCTTTGGTGTTGATCTAGAACTAGGAGGACAAACCTCTCGAATAGCAGAGGTCTCCTCCTCTGCGGTCTTGTTGTCCCAATGCTTGAAGTACTCATCAACGGCAGCCTTTTGCGCAACCTTGTCTTTTTTCATCATGGCACGGAGACCACCCTGAGCATTGGCCGAGTCCTTGTGCATTGCCTTGTTAAAAGCCGCATCGCGGGAGTGATCCTCGGTTTCTAATTTTGCGGGAGCCATTGTGGAAATGGTTTGAGGTAGAGAGGTGTTGAAGGGAGGAGAACGAGTTCGAGTTGATCGGATTAAGAAGTGTGAGAGGAGTCTGGGAGAGAGAGTCGTCTTAAATGGAGCAGCAATAGTATTTTATGTTCCCTGCGCGACGGCAATTTGAAAAGGGGTCGTATTCGGTTTGGTTGCTGGGCGATTGGACCATGGGCATGCGGGTGAGACGCTTAAAATTTGGGTGGCAGCCTCATCACGTGCAGAAAGCCAAGACAAGCGATCACCAGGATGGAAGTCAGAGCTGATTACTAAAATTTCAGAAGCCTCGAGCTTGCTCCTCGTCAGCCTTCCACTATCTCGACGCCACCTTCGACAAGTCTACATAAAAACGCGAATACGCATCTCCCCTGCTCAAACATTTGTCTCTTTCCACGTAACCTCTCACTATGCCTCCTCAGATCAAGCAGGATCTCAATCGGTCAGGATGGGAGACCACCGACTTCCCCTCCGTTTGCGAGAACTGCCTGCCCGACAACAACTACGTACAGATGCTGAAGTCTGACCATGATGCCGTAAGCGCTTCCTC
Source organism: Hyphodiscus hymeniophilus (assembly GCA_016508695.1). Classification (NCBI taxonomy): domain Eukaryota; kingdom Fungi; phylum Ascomycota; class Leotiomycetes; order Helotiales; family Hyphodiscaceae; genus Hyphodiscus; species Hyphodiscus hymeniophilus. Next base: position 409,007 of record VNKQ01000020.1, on the reverse strand, counting down.
TGTCCTCAGTCTTATCTATCCAGAAGTCATTTATGTTGTTGGAACGTGTTGTGCAGAAGACTGCTTTCCAAATAGGGCTTCTATAGAAGAAAACATTGCTCACTCTTTTACTACAGGAATGCAAAATCTGCACCAGACCATTCACAGTTTTCCGCTGGAAGACCGATCGAACAGCTCGCCAAAAACGTACGAACATATGTCTTACATGCGCCCGCCTCAAGAACTGCTGTCAATGCTGCATGCTCGATCTTTCGTTCGGCCTCCCTATAGTGGTTCGCGATGCCGCTCTGAAAATGGTAGCGCCAGGCCCACAAAGTGCGGTGAACAGGGAATATTATGCGCAGAATCACGAACTAGAGATTGAGGAAGGCAGAGGTGGAACCGAGGCATATGAGAAGACAGATGAGAAGGCCCGAGAACTCTTACGGAGGTTGGCGAACAGTGAACCATACTTTAGGAAAGCCAGAAGAATACCAGGTATTGAGGACGAGGGTACTGCAGATGGGACTGGCAGTGGAATGAAAGCGTTGACGGAAGGTGGGGCGGGTCCGATCCGAACACGAGATAGCAGAGGAGGTGCGCCAAGAGGTGCTGGACGTGGTGGACGTGGTGGAGCCAGGGGTGGAAGAGCGTTTCCCAGTGCGGCGCAGCTTCCTCCTGGCCCACAGGACATCCTGCCGCCAGCTGATCCATCTATCACGTCTCTATTCGTCACTGGTGTTGAGGATGATTTGCCTGAGCACAAGATCCGCGATTTCTTTACGCCATACGGAAAGTTGCGGTCGCTGGTGTGTTCGCATATGTCGCATTGTGCTTTCATCAATTTCCATACGAGAGAAAGCGCTGAGGCTGCAGCAGAGGCTTTACAGGGAAGAGCTGTGATTGCTGGATGTCCGTTGAGAGTCCAGTGGGGAAGGCCAAGACCTTTAGGGACTATGGATAAAGACGAGAGGATAGCCACAGGCAGAGAAGGACGGTCTGCCTTCAGAGGTTCGGGAATGAGAGAGGGCCGAGGTGGACATGCTGCAGGCGGCTACCTTGAGGGACCACCGCCAGATCCATTGGAGAACATGTCGGTGGTTGCACCTCCTCCTGGGACCGACGATGTGAATTATTCAAGCTTGGCAGGGAATTGATAAAGTGCATGCAGCATGGAGTTAGGGCGTGAATAAGAATTGGGATGAAGGCTGGAATGCCAGATGTAAGGTTAGTAAAATCATAAAGGCTTTGGCCAAGCTTAGAGCTTAGGCCCAGTGGCATGGGCATCAGAACTTTCCTTTTAAATTTTCCCTTCGAATTGAAAGTGACACTACGAAATCGGTTTTGTCCCACCCTTCTAGCAACTACTTCCTACCGTGCAGATAAGGTGGCGTGCATCGTTGGACATAAAAAGACAGCAGAGCAAAATGGCCACAATCATTCAGTTTTCATGTCTAATCGTGCACAAGTATGTGATAGAATTGGGATTGGCCGGTACAGCGGCTTTGCTCTATCTCCACCAGCGATATTTCCGATATTAGAGGAGTATTTGATTGAAGCCCTGTGGCATTTCACTTTCACGTATATAAAGGTTGCGCCTTTGTGTTATTGCTCGAACCATCGCTCTCGCACCACTGGCCGACTCTTCATCCCCGGATGCTGCTCTTCATTAGGCCAGCCTTTTCATCGCTCTGATAAACAAGCCGATTTCCCTTATTTTTCAACTGGCCCGGCTTCATCTTCACTAGGAGCCGCAGAACATCATCGATGGCTTCAACTTGATGCTTCCTCTAGGCTGGGACTAGTTGTCTTGCTCGAATGGCAGCTTAGCCTGAAAAAAAGCCTTGATCCTGGCAGCGAAGCTCTCTACATTTATCTTTGATAGGGACACTAAGTTATTGGGAGTCTAGTTGAGGTGGCGCTTGAAGAGAAATCTACAATTATCTGGAGTGGCTGGTAGTAGGAAGTGCTGTGCTAGGTCCTTGTATGGGGTCTCTCGAGGCAAGTTCTGAATGGGCAATCTGCGCCGTTTGACGAAGTCGCCGAATCATACGGATGAAGCTTCACCGGGTTTCCTTCCGAATTAAGCCAGATATCCAGTACTGAACGTGGAACAGAGACGGGGTCCACAAACTACGGTTGCAGTGCACTGCCTGTTGTTTCTGAAATTTGACTTCCAAATCTACTACTCTCGTGCATGCTCGCAATGCTTAACTTGGTTGCTATATCTTCTGCGGGCAGAACAAAGTTGCAGTTGACGACCGTTGCGCGCCCACAACGGTCTCATGCTCCTCCAAGGAAGTTGCCATACTGCTGGTTCCATTGCTGCAATCTCGGAAGTCAAGATAAAAGAAAACCACGTGCGAATTGATAGAGCTGTCAATTGCGGGGTTCTGGGACAATGCAGATGTATAAATAACTGGTTCAGCCGATCAGAATATCTTCCTACAAACTACAATGGCTCCGATCACAAGAAAGATGCACCAACGTTGCCACGACTGTCAAATAGCCAATGCTTTTCATCCTCACAGGACTTCTCCGACCAGACGATGTTCGATACCTACATCTTGCGATGCACTTAGGCACTACTCGGTGTCTATCCAAAAAGCGCTCAATGTCGCTGATCTGTATCGCTGTCGTTGTTATTGTCGCTGTCGCTGTCGCGCTTCATCTACGATGTCGAGTACCATTTCAAGCGTCGTGATAGCAATACGTCTTTCTGCGGAAGCGTTGCCTCCATCGCCCACATCAGTGAAAACTCCATCTCCCACTTCCGTGTCGCCGAAACTCTGGTCGCTCAGCTCGGGTGGTGTAGTCCAGCCATTTCCACCCGGCGCGATACTCAAGTTAATTTCAATCATTGTGAGTATAAACCTGGAATCCATTAGTTGTTGCTTTAGTAATCAGTTGGTAATTGAGGAGTGTAATCTATGGATTTAGGTCTGTGAAGGAATCTTTAAGGAACGAGAAGAGAAGAGGGAGGGTTGGGGAGGAGAAATCGATATATACTTCGGTGAGGCACAGTAGGAGGTTGACGATAGCCGAGCCCCTTTTATGTCGACTGTCCTGTTTACCACTTCTTCGACGATCTGAGATTCGGAAAACCGACTTGCCCACCAGGATAGCCTGAGCGTTCCAGTCAGATAATTCCCCGTTGGCCACAAGTAATATCCAGGGGTCGAAGTATTTCTTTGCGTCGCAGTCAAGAGAGACTGATCTTACAGCTATTGCTCCGTTTTATCATATCTTCCGACGACATGAATTCGGTTGCAACAGAAGATATCACTTCGACGTCCCACGTTCGTACGTTTGCTGAAAAACAAGTATTGAGCGTATGCGGCCTAAAGAGCTAAGAATCGCGAGGGCCTGGGTCCTGATTCTACGAACACTTGGAATTATGTATAGTTGTCGTGAGAAATTAAGAGAAGGTACGATACAGAGCGTATACAACTGAAGTTTCGCACAGGAACCCTCACATCTTCATACATTATACGACCTCATCATCAACTACCTCTAATGCTCTTGACGGCACAGCCCAAGAAGACCCGCTTTGATTGGGGGTAGAGGCAGTAACTCACAGTATCAGAAGGTGACATGATTGACTCTATTGCTAGGTGTGTCCTGATTCACGCGATATGTACGTGTTACCGAATTTATCGTTGTCGGTTATCTCAACATTGTCGAGTAATACTTTGATAAAACACTTGCAATCGTGACTCGTTCTAAGGCGAGGCGGTGTTTTTTGATGAGCTTCTTTGATGGCGCCAACCTCTAGCCAATTGAATCGGGGTTCGAGATACGCCGTGAGGAATGGGCAGGTAGTCAGGGTATGGGAGGTGGATTCCCAAGTTGCTGAGGTAAGTCATTGCTTGCGGTGCTGATGTAGCTTTTGACCTACAATATTCCCTGTTACGCTCGTCTTGATGACCAGATGCCATTTTTGGATAACGCTCAGATGTCCGTGTATGGAGCGACTATCAAAGAAGAATGAAGGATGAATCGAGTGGTGCTATAAAGGAAGCACATACACGACGCTGCGCAAGCAGGTGTCAAGCGTCTCGGATCGTTTATCGACATGATTTGAATGCGGATAATGAACCCTGATGAACCACACGATGAGAAATAACTTTTAATGCTGTTGTCGAACAGGTCAATGGCTGCGTAGGAGCTTCAGAAGCTTTTGAATGCTGCTCGAGGGAATGGCTGACACAACCTTACCAGCATGCATAGTATATACATCCTCCTGTATCGAGAATAAGGGAGAAAGGAAAGGTTCGCGCTGCACAGCTGCGAGGGTTGGTGCATATGCTTCTAAGTGCTGACCTGGGTCAGCAATGTGCTCGGAATATTGAAAGCATTTGTTGATTGCCGAGTTGAAAAGGACTATGTAGTATCATTCCTCAGGCTTCTAAAGCGTTGAGGCCAACGTCTACGAATGATTACGATTGTTGTCAACTTGTTGGTTCACGAGAATTCTACCCTACGCCCTCTTATATGTCACGTGTAAATTTCTATTTCCGTAGATCGCCTTGTGCCCGTTTCTGCACGGCCCCAACATCTATGAACAAGCTTCGTGGCTTTTGGATGTTTCAAGAATCCATTACTATCTGCAAGGCAGAAGGATTCTTTTACGACATTCCCAGATGGGAATAATAAGACAAAGATTACTTACAGCCTTATCGTTGCGTTCCTTCTGTGCGGAAGCAGCTCGCAGCAATTGCCGTGTGTCGAAATGCCATACATATTTCGAACATTTCCTTTGCGGATCGGCACTTGTCGCCTCCCCAGAATCCCTGTTGGACTGGATGCCGCTGACTTGGTTGGTCTGTTCCTTCACACCTGCCCAGAAAGGCTACAAGCTCCCATGTTCGATTGATCGTGAGCTCAAGAGGGTGGTACCCCTCACAGTCTACAGATAAGGAAGTGATGACGCTGGCGTGCCATGCCTATCATGTCAGTCGATTATTTTGATTGCTCCGGAAGAACTCTGCGGCGATCTGCGATACCGACTACATTGTTGGGCTTGGCCGTCGATGTAACTCAATCTCCTCATGGCCACCTGCCCAAAATGGGTTTGTCGTTTCACTGCATATCGAGTGTTATGTATCTCATTGCTTCCGCGTTGATTCTAGATATCACACAGCTTTTCTCGTTCATCCATATATAATATACTACGTGTCAGTGGAAAACTCTAGAAACCATTCAATATGTCTGGACTTATGAGGCGACTACGGCTTGGAGAGCCCGAGGAGATTGAAGCGACGTTGCCGTCGCCTCACAATTCGGTGACTGATTCAGGCGAGCCTTCCGAAAAGATTGAAAAGGAGAATGGCGCATCTACTGCTCGAGACGTCGGAGAGGCAGAAGCGAATCGAAAATTGTCTGTCTTTGAGAAAGCTCATCGTTGGGACCCGAATCTTGACGACGAACAACTCTTGGAGATCGACGATGCAGTCAATGCTCGCGACCCCAATGTCGAGGGCAGGATTTACGATGAGGTGTTTGAGAACTCGCCGTACCCAGAGGTACATTCTTGATGGAGATAATGATGATGCCGCTATCAGAAACTGACAGCGCACTAGGTTCGAGCAGCAGTGCGAAACTACGATGAAGACCTTCCGACGAATACTATCCGCGTCTGGGTTATTGGAATGCTCTTGGTACGCCGCTTCAGCTTCATCGAACCCCTATCTAATCTTGCTTCCAACAAGTGTCTCTTCAAAAGTATCTGTGGGAGACAGTCACTGACCATCCCACTCTACAGACAACTGTAGCATCGGGGCTGAACTCGCTCTTCTCTCTTCGAGCCCCTTCACTTACAATCGGCTCGATTGTTGTGCAATTGGTCGCATACCCTCTTGGAGTCGGTTGGTCGATGATAATGCCAGATAAAGTCTTCACTAATTTTGGCATGCAATGGAATCTCAATCCAGGACCTTTCAATTTCAAGGAACATGGACTGATTGTGATCATGGCAAATGCTGCATTTGGCAGTGGAGCGGGATACTTTACAGGTAGAGAGACGTGTTCATCATTTGTTGCTGGCGTGACTACTGACTCCTTCGTATAAAAGACACCATCGTCGCTCAGAGAGGATTCTATGGGCAAGATTTTGGATGGGGGTTTAACATCATGTTTGCTTTCAGTGAGTATCTCCTTCCATTTCTTTCAAATTCGAATGTCATTTCCAGGTTCTACGGCCATGAACTGTACCTAAAACGATAACTTCCATTGGAGATAGCCTCAATCAAAACATGTCCTGACTCTAATCTTCACAGCCACCCAATGTATTGGGTTCGGTATAGCGGGTCTGATGCGAAAGTATTTGGTGGAGCCAGCATCGATGCTGTGGCCCAGGGCACTCGTCAACACATCATTTCTCTATGCGCTGCATGACCATAGTAAGACCGATCCCACGAAGAGTAATGGATGGTCAATTTCGAGATATCGATACTTCTTCTACGTATTTGTTGGCTCTTTCGTATGGTACTGGTTCCCGGGTTATAGTAAGTATCGCCTAAGAAATTCGGTAGTTCGATGGTTTGCATCGCAGGCTCAGGGGAAGCATATAGCTGATACAGATTACAGTTGCAAAATTCCTGAGTGTTTTCGCATTTGTCACATGGATAAAGCCCAATAATGTCGTTATCAACCAGGTCTTCGGAGGCTGGACAGGAATTTCCTTGTAAGACCTCCCTATTAATTAATCCTCTGGTTTATATCGCAGCGGGAGCGTGTGGACTGTTTCATTGGTATTTGCTGTGGGGTTTCTTCAGTTGGCCGTGTTATTAATAATCGCAACTACTGTTCTCGAATCACCTGTTGACCCCTCACTTAGAATACCCATTACTTTCGATTGGACTCAGATCACCGGTATTTACGGCGCTCCAAGCATGCTGGCAGGCTTTCGCTGATTCACCATAGGCTATAATCTACAGTCACCACTCATTCCACCTTGGTTTGCCATCGCCAATACTCTGGCTTCAACCGTATTTTGGTTTTGGATCATAACCCCCGCGCTACATTTCAGCGGCCATTGGTTTGCCGAGTATCTTCCGATTAGTGATTCGAACAGCTACGATAACACTGGGAAACTCTATAACGTGACTAGGATTCTAACGCCCGAGTTCACGTTGGATGAAGGGCTGTATTCGGTATGTGTACTTCCAGGACAGACGCTACTTCCAACGCTAAACAGTATAGAAATACTCGCCCCTCTTTCTCTCAACCACGTTCTCATTGACCTATGGTCAGTTAACAATCCCATATATCACTACTTCCTATTTTGGAAACGTCGCACATTCTATTTGCATATTTCCAGAGCCCCTCCTCCCAAGTCCCAATTCTGCCTGATCAAGCATGCTAAGACTTGACAGGCCTCTCCTTTGCTGCAATTGCGGCTGTCATATTCCATACCATTCTTTTCTATGGCGAAGAGATTTGGATTCAAACTAGAGCCGTTAGAGGGGCATTGGATGATAACCACACCAAGATGATGAGAAAGTATAAGGAGGTTCCATGGTGGTGGTATGGTGCATTTTTTCTCGTCATGGTCGGAATGAGTTTTGCAACGGTTTGTGCCTGGCCGACGCATTTGTCCTGGTGGGCTCTGATCGTGGGGCTTTTGATCTCGGTCGTGTGGACTATCCCGATTGGAATCATTTATGCAACGACAAACGTTCACCTTGGATTGAATGTCTTCACGGAATACATCGTCGGCTATATGCAACCCGGGCGCCCTGTTGCAATGATGCTCTTCAAAACCTATGGTTATATTACCATGAATCAAGCTCACGCCTTTCTGAACGATTTAAAGCTTGCCCACTACCTCAAGATCCCACAACGAGTGACGTTCTTCGGCCAGGTTATCGCCACTTTGTGGTCATGCGTCGTTCAACTTGCGGTGATGGAATGGGCACTCAACAATATTACGGACAGTGAGTTCCCTTAAAATGTGATCACGGACGAGGAACAACCAATATCCAACTCCTTATACTCAGCTGTGTACCCTCTGTAGTGACTGGCGTTAAACTAATCACGAGGTAGTTTGCAAGGAAGGCCAGGCCAACAACTTCACGTGCCCCAACGGCCGAGTCTTCTTCAACGCCTCTGTCATTTTCGGTCTCATCGGACCCAAGCGCATTTTCTCAACGGGTGCATTGTACGGTGGCTTGCAATGGTTCTGGCTTGCGGGTGCCATCACACCCTTTCTAATATACGCTGCTGCCAGGCTGTTTCCGCGTTCCAGAGCACGCTTCTTCAACGCGCCGATATTTTTCGGTGGCACATTACAACTGTGCGTATCCCCCAAGAGTCTCCTTTTCTTGATGCCTTCAGTCTGTTATACCGAATCAGTTCTGATATCAAGTTCTGTCACAGCCCCCCAGCAACACCCCTTAGCTACTTGTCGTGGTCTTTGGTGGGATTTGTCTTCCAGAAGGTGATTCGAAATCGATATAGAGGCTGGTGGATGAGATTCAATTATATTACAAGTGCCGGATTAGGTTGGTCTTCAAAGGGAATTTCCCGTTTTGCCTCACACTAATCGCTACAGACGTTGGTCTCGCGATATGTACGATCATCATCATTGCTGCATTGAACCTCACTTCTACTACCTTTCCAGGTTCGTTTGTCCCTGTCAATTATTACAGCTTGCTGAAGAGATTATGGGATTGTTTCTCTTTCCCCTTCTCTCCTTTCCCGAAATATTCCCGTACTTTTTATCTCATGAAGAGGCTTCAAAGCTAACCAAAATAACTCAACCAGACTGGTGGGGTAACTCAGCTCCTGCGGGAACAGTTGATTATCTTGAGATTGCGATACAAAAGAAAGTGGTCCAGGGTGAGACGTTTGGTCCTGCTCATTGGGGCTGATACGAGTTGAGCATCAATGATGACCGCGATCGCGGGATGGGTGTATACTGACGAGCTCCATCAATGCTCAATTTTGTACTTGTTCCTAAACCTAACGATATTGGACATCCTTCGAAATGGCAGCGAGGAGATATTGGGTTTCGACTGTGTGGCAACGGAAGTTGCGTTGTGAGTATATAGGCAATCGAGGGTTTTCAAGCCCAGAGAAAATCGAAGTTTCAGTCTGATCGTACTTGATTCCAATCTAATTAGAAGCGTCCATCCTAAAGCTCTAATGTGGTTTTATTATCCAGTTCAGAGGACGAAGAGATAGCAAGAAGAGGAATTGACTGGATGCGAAGATACACCACTTTCACGTAGGTCAATTGTTTATCCGAACAGTGTCTAGGTGGGGGTTTTGCGTATTCAAATAGCTTAAACTACAATTGCCTCCAGTTTCAGTTATTCACGCAGGACTTCTCAGACGGCGAACGAGCTCGTAATCTGTGGAAGGAGCGCAGCCCGAGTTCACTGGCTCGCTACCTTGTCCATCCCACAGTTTGTCATCCAATAGCGACCACAAAAAGAAAGCCAGAACAGCATGCATATTTGAGAGTGGTGAAACCCCTCGAGATCTAGTCATTAACCTAGGACCTATTTCTCCTCGTCTGACTCTACTCAAGTCACATATTCCAGAATAGGTACAGTGCTCACAGCCGGCTCGGTTTACAAGGTTTAGCGAGCCGCGCCTGGGCGCGGACGCCTCCTTAGTGTCAGATCCAGGGGTCGCCACCTGCGCAGGTGGTCACTGCGGGGTGATCCGAAGGAAGCATTGATTATGAAACAACTACTCTTCAGAACACTCGCATTCGGTGGAAGGATGAGGGTGGATTTGATGTATGTCAGAAATTCATGAAGATCTACTATCATGTTGTCTGCAGTTTTGACAATGGCCACTTCGAAGCGATCAATTACAGGGGCTATTGGCTACCAATATTCGCGGGGGTTCAGGGGTCTATTTATGGCGTCGAAACAATGACATTTGGTGGATCTATCCGCGGATTCGTTACGAGCGTAGCACCTAGTCGGCATTGTGTCCCTTTCTTATTAAATTCGATGAATACTGCTCATTCCACCAGTGCCAAAGTACATCTTCTCTTGCCCGAACTATACATTACACACGAAACAATCATGTCGACAGATCTACACGCGGGAAAAGTGTTGACCCCAATGGGGCTGTTGGGTCCAAGAACCAATATTGATCGTCGGGGCTCTAAGAGAGTTGTTCCTATGGAAGTCTTATGTTTGGGATTAGGAAGAACAGGAACTTCTTGTGAGTTCGAATCTCTACTTCATCAGGTTCTAGGCTAAAATTGTCAAGCATTACGCGCAGCGTTGATTGAGCTTGGTATTCGGGATTGTTACCACATGTGTTCGATCATGAAAGAGAATCCTAAAGATGCAGAGATGTGGGTTCCAGCATTCGAAGCAAAGTTTGAGGGAAAAGGAAAGCCATGGGGTAGGGAAGAGTTCGACCAAGCCCTCGGACACTGCATGGTATCCATCCCAGTCGCATCTTGAAAATGAGCGATTACTTACACTTCATAGGCAGTCTCAGATTGGCCGTGTGCAAACTTCGCAGACGAACTTATCCAAGCGTATCCCGATGCGAAAGTAATCTTGACCGTCCGTGACAGTGTTGATCAGTGGCACAAGTCTGTAACCGACACTCTCTGGACAGGTGCCTTCTTGCTTGCAAGGCCAGCGAATGCTTTCCAGGCTTTCATTCAGAGCATCATTCCCAAGCCAGTCGGCCATCAGATTCCGAAACTAGTGTTCCAAAACACAACACTTAACAACCACCCGGAGGAGGGCCGTGAAGGATACTTGAGCCACAACGAACACATTCGAGAAATTGCGCCGAAAGGAAGGTTTCTGGAGTTCAACGTGAAGCAGGGCTGGGGACCCCTCTGCGAATTCCTGGAGATGGAAGTGCCAGACAGGCCGTTCCCAAGAGTGAATGACGGCAAGACCTGGATGGAGGATGTAGAAGCTCAGATGAGAAGATCTGCGTCGAAGTTGCTGGGTCCGGCAGTTATGATTCTTGGCTCGGCTGGAGCTCTCGCTTTGGGAGGCTGGCTTCGTGGGTGGAAGATCTAAAAACCGAAGGATCACGTATTTTCTACCTTCTGCTTTTGTTTTGGAGTCTTGAGATTTCGGGATTTCGGAGTTTGGGGAGAGACAGGACATTGTCAAAAACGGTATGATTAGCACAGGCACATGATGGCTGTTCTCTTGGGACTGCTCCCCGAGTCTCTTGTCGCTGGGAACTCATGGTTCTGCGAGTTTGAAGAAAATTTCCTCATCGCCAGAATGGCATTCAGGAGTTGCCACATCCTTTTAGTCTCCAACTTTGAAATCTGTCAATTGAGGAATAAGGTATCAAATCATGTGACTGTCAACTGACCTTCTGATTTCTCCACAGTTCACGACCTTAAAGCGCATTTTCAGGATGGAAAAGGACGAAGAACTTATCAAAATGATGTATTCGTGAATTTCAAATAAAACCAACCGGTATCATCTGGAACCTTGCTTTCGCAGCGAACGCACTTCATTGAGTAAACCTGTCCCGCGAGTCCATACACACATCCAGCCCAAGAGCTACGAGTTATATAAAACATAATAAGAAAATTTGGGACTCAATCAACCAATAAGAACCTTGGTCAGACAGCTCGCTTGGCTTAATGGTATGTATTCCAAAGAATAAAGGTTCGAAACGTAGTTCTCCTACTAACGGCAGTAATAGGTAAAGCGCATCACTAGTATTACTTAGAAGATGATGAGATTGGTGGTTCGATTCCTCCAGTGAGCAGAACATATCGTAGTGCAATATCTTTTTGCCCTTTCTTGCTTTTTATAAGATGGCCATGCTTGAAAGCATTTTGAGTTTTCTGGTTGTGGGACATTTTTCGCTTTTGCCGAGCGGGCTAAGTTTCACCGCAGTTTCATCCCTGCTAGGGGGCAAGTGATGAGGAAGTGGGTAGGTGAAATCAGGATGGGAAACTTCAATAACACTGGTGTATATTATGTGCCGTGGACAGACCGAACACCAAAAGTTGGAGTTGACATGATGTGAGTTCCGCCTTAGCCAGCCTTGAATTTCTGCCGCTAAATCCAGAACTCCTGGATTGACAAAACAAAGCGAGCTTTTACCGATCTGGACGTTTGGTCTCGAAAATACATTGGCAGTTAAGAACTGTGCCGCTCTTGTAGGACATGGCTCTCTCCCGATTAAAGCTGAGCCCGGACTTCTAGTCCCTCAACCTTCTGATCCCACGGCTTATGTATTGTAAATTTAGAAGTCACTGTTCAGCAATTACTTCTTGACCTATCCTTGAGATGGACTGGGACTTTGTCGAGGTACATTTGACAGTACACTGCTCGAGATACCTAACACATTTGAATGAGGCAATGGCCGATAATTCGGAAAGAAATGTGCGCAGTGCCCACCCGCCACTCGGCAACCAACAGGGAACGTGAGAGTGCTGGTCTTGCTGGTAGCCACGAATCCAACCGTCTCTTCAGACTTCGACAGTGCGGGGGAAAATGGCTGCAAAAGCCTAGATATAGAGTTGGAGCTCGAAGGACATGAGAAAAGAGCGCAGAGATGAGCGTACGAAGTTCAGTAAAACTTTTGACGCCATGGAAAATTGCTGCGTTGCTCCCTAAACTTGATTGTCACCCTGGTGAAGAAAGCTCAGGCTTGGTTGAGTATCAGGCTTGAAGCGTAAAAAATCATGCAAGACTGCGGTCTTGAGCTTTTCGGTCAGCCTGTGGAGGGCTCGCACTCTGGATCTGGCTCAGAACCAGACCAAATTCTCTGGCTGAGAAGTTTCAATTGTCAGATTGATTGGAGGAAAATAGAACAGCAGTTGCGCTGGGATTTGTCAGGCGGCATTTCAAGCAACCTATATTTTGCAGCTTCTCATGATCGGCCTCGAACAAGATTTGGCAGAATTCCTCTTATGGGTGGAAGGGGGTCGACAGAATGGAGAAGAAGAAGATATTATTCTTGACATTTGTTTTGTCCATGATATTGCCGAATAGGAATCTTGCGAGTGAACTGAGAGCCACCTGGAAAATGTATCCTAGTTTGTCCTTCCCCACTCCACAGCTTAGATGTGATATTTGAAATCCAAAGCTCGATCACCATCTTTAATGCTCCTCTTATCCTCAATCTCTCCCGCCTCGATTCTCGCTTTCATGGTGTTTTGACTTCTGATATAGAAGATCTTGCCTACAATTAGGACTTGGGAGACACAGAGGGCACCGAGCGAGAAGCTGTTGCCCAATTTGTACGGAGCTGTGCGGTAGATCTGTCCTGCAACAATGCCAGCGGTATTGCCCATCGATTGTTGGAAGCCGATCTCGGTCGCTCGCCTGTAGTGAGGGGCGACATTTACGTTAAGCCAGGTTAAGTTGAGACCTGGACCAATATAGACTGCGATGGCACAAAGGAATGTGGCAAAATATTTGACTCCTAATTCCATATGTGAGCTTCAAATTTGGCAATATCTGTGTAGTAAGATCACATACCATTGTTGTCAACCGTGATGAGTAAGATATATCCGATGATGCCAAAGACATTCGCTCCAAGGACGATCTATCATGTCAGAAGACCCCTTTGGAACAAGGCCAGAGGAACTCACCGGCCCTCGAGCTGACCACCTATCGGAGAACCAAGCCATGGTGAGAAAAACGATCGCACCCCAAAGATACACTGGAATTGTCAAGTAATTGCTCTGCAGAGTATTGTACTTCATCGCCTTCAGGATAGAAGGTAAGAAAGTGCTGAACCCATAGAGAAGAATGTCCTGCATGAACTGAATGAGGCCACTACAAACAATTTAGCTGGGGCTCAACCCTGGGTACGGTGCAAGATTACCTCATGTAAAGCTTAGGATCTTTGAAACCGATTTGGACCTCAGCCCAGTCGAATTTGTCAGAACCCATATATTTCGCTCTCTGAGCAGCGCGGCAATTCATTATTTCTCGTTCTTCAGCGTTGAGAAACCAAGCTTTACTAGGATCGTTTGGAAGTCCAAACCACACAGCGAGGGCACAGACGATGCTGAAAATTCCTTCGATGATATATACCCACCTGTCAAATGTCAGTCTCAAAGCTTGAATATGTGGTGACAGAACTCGCCTCCAGCCAGCCTTTCCTGCTACTCCATCCATTTTCAGCAGTACATATGCCAGAAGACCACCGAAAGCACCTGATAAAGCTGCACAAACGAATAGATATGCCACCCTCTTTGCTTGTTCTTCTCGACGATACACCATAGTCAAGTAAAGATTCAAGCATGGAAATAGACCCGCCTCACATGCCCCTAAGATTAGTCGAGTTGTGTAAAGACCTGCTACATTTTGAATGAAGCCCGTGAATCTTTAGAGAGTCAGCAACAGTTTTCATACCGAAATTAGAACAAGGACGCTGAGTGGTTAGATCACGCAATCGAAACAATGGTGATGAAAGATGCCGGGAGAAAATACCTACATTGTAGTAAGGGACCAGACAATACAAATGATTGTAAGCATAAGACGAGGCGTAAATTTCTTCATGACAACAGCAGCTGGCGTCTCGAAGCAGACATATGTTGCATAGAAGATAGACACGGCTGTCGAAAATTGCTCCTCGGTTGCATGGATATCAGTCAAAATTCCAGCGACCTTGACATTGCCTATATTAAGGTCAGCCGCAGCACAAAGAACCTTCGGCATAGTGACTGGCTTCTTGGGTCCTACTTACCAATATTGGCACGATCGAGAAATGCTGAAAGGTACAGCAACATGATGATCCATATCAGTCCAAGATCAAGCTTCGCGAGAAGCTTCACTTCTTTTGCTGGGTCGATATAGAACTCATCTTCGGCTCCGCTGGAGGATTGATCGATGCCTGAAGGATACTTTTCCACAACTCCGTTCTTTTCGAGATTAGGCTGATCCATATTGATAATTCGCAGGATGATACTAAAGAAAGACAGGAGAGCACAGAGCAGGAGGATGCTCGATTGCTTATATAGTCTCCATAGAACTGAGAGTGTACCACGCTGACCGCCAAGGTATTGAGGCTCGTGTTACCTGATATCGGTCTTGGTCTTCCGCGCGCGGGGCAGGGCGGACGGGAGATAAGCCGCTCCTGCACTATCCCGCGACCAATATGACGGCAGTCACAGTGTCAGGAAGTATGGGGCCGAAAGATTCAGCCTTCTACAACGCTTTCCAAATAGAGGTGGAAGCCCCGGAGTCAAATGTTCCTGCAGGTGACATCAATGGAAAATTTGTCGTTTGGTTGGCCACTCGAGGTGGGGGCAGCCCAACGGCGGCGAAAGTCCGCCCATTGGTGATCCCCGATCTTAGCTTTAGGCCCCTTGCAACGGCAGCACAACTCCGCAAAAGTGGGATGAGCTGGATGAGCGATAAGCGATAAGCACGGCGGCGCTGAGCTGGTGAGGGAACAACATCAAAGACGAGGTTGAGGACGCATCATTGAATATATGGTTCTCCGGTATCTCAAGAGAACCTGATAAGCCGAGGAAGTGATGCAGTCAATTGATCCTCGCATTGCTTAATCTGCGCAGGTGGATTACGGAGGAGCTGCTGCCCAGTCGTTTGATTGGTTGAAGTCTCCATCCCACAGCAAATCCTCACCGAGGAATTCTTCGGGGTCGAACAGTCCCACATTAGCATCGTCCTCGAATGCCATATCGAGATTGACATCGAAGTTGACATTGTCAGCCAAGCCAGCCATGAAGTCGAAGCTATCAGGAGAATCGTTTCGAGAATCGTTTCGAGAGTCGTTTTTGTTCGATTTCTCCATAGCGGTCTTGATGACTCCTCTCACTTGCTTGGCAGCCGGCCAAGTTGGAGATATGCCATCGACGGCTTCAAGAACATGGTCGAGTGGGCGAGAAATTAAAGCATCGTCCCACGGTAGGTCGTTGAGATAACGTTTCATCAGGATGATGCTGGCGGTTGAAGCGAGGATGTGAACGAATGTGAGTGGTAGAGGACTGTATTGATAGTGCCGGGAATAGATCCGGAGAAGCTTAATGATAGAGTCCAGAGACTCATAACAGATTTCAACATCCGTACTTGTCTTTGTCTTGGGGTCCTTAAAAAGCTGGCGTGGTGGCCGATGTAAAATGATCATCGCTGTGTGATACAACATGCTACCTCCGAATCAGTCACTGAATTCGAATTCAGGCATAAGATGAGGGCTTACTGTAGGTGAAGAACGAGCGGGGGGACTGGACCCACAAACCATTGATTCCAATGAATCTTGGCAGGAAGATCAGTCAGCCATTTCGTCAGCGAGACATGTATTTCTTGGACAGATTTTGCCAATACAGTCTCATCAGTACTTGCATTTCGATTTTCGAAAACCTCCGTAATCATCCGATGTAGAATCTTACAAAGCTCCACCTGCTGAACAAAGGCAGCCACTAAAGCGAAGCCATCCTCGTATGCTGTCTCAGAAGTCCCATCCATGATATATGTGTTCAGAAGCGATGTCCATTCTGGAGGATATGGTATCCGAATCGTGTCTCGAACATCTGATTCACCGGGATACAATGCTGGTGGTCGTCCGAAGTAAAGACTCAATTGTTTATCAGCCACAAACGCAGCCCAGTACGTTCTTCTTAAGATCTCTCTCTCGATCCGCGAATCGGCTGATCCATTCCAGTTGTTTGGATCAAGGTGGAGACCCATCTCGTGGGCTAGTCTAAAAGCCATTCCAGAGAATAACCAGCCCTTCGAAGTTTTGCCATGGCCAATCTCACGATGTCCTAGAAGAATGAGAGCTTGAAGAGTTGTAAGATTTGGTGACTCAAGAGCTGATCCGTAGAGCAATTCCTGAGCGCGATTGAAAAAGACGTCAGAAAGCTCCCTCAGAGCAACCTCCTGACTAGCAAGAGCTCCCATTGAGCAAATAGCATACATGAGTAGGTCGGAATAGTAGGGCCCAGATCCAGCGTCCATATCTCTCAAAAAGTACTCGCGGTATAGGCACATGTGATACTGATACTGACTTTGAAAGAAGGTGGCCATCAAATGTCGGCAGATATCGCTCTGGGGTGAGAAGGCTAAGAATTCTGGATCTTCAACATAATCCGCAGAGTTCGAGAGTGTGGGAAGCAATGCATTTGAAGTTGGAGACATTTCGGACGGTGGTACTTCATTCGAGGCTGCTGGACCGTCTTGATCCTCAGAGGGACTGATCTGGAAGAAGCTGGTAGCTCCATAAAACTCGGTCGCTTTCCCATCTTTGAGTTTTCTCAGATGACCAGACCTGGAGCGGAAGGGAATTGCCTCCGTAGTGGCTTCGGTTTCTTTTCCTTGTTGAGATGGAGCTGCTGGTTGAGTCTGCAGGTGGCCGGATGAAATGCTAAAATTCGCTAGCATCTCATCCCTCTTTGACGCATCGACGGCAATCAACTTTGTGATGAACTTTTCAAGTGATGCGATTTGACCTTCTAGAGCCTGGACGTAGCCTCTCGATACAGGCCTATCAAGGAATTAGCAGTGTGACGACGAGCGATTTTGGCTCCTTACCTTTGCTTTTCTCCGCTACCGATAGGGACACATTCAACGTTTGCCTTTTTGCATTTTGAGCAGGGTTGGGTACGATCGCATTTGATCTACAATGGCAAATGTTAGATTTTGCGGACAATCGAATTCCACGAGCTTCAATCCCTACCTTCCGCTTTCTGCATCTCTCGCATCTAGACTTTATCTCAGCACTGACAGAACCCTAATCTTGACAGTAGTTTGAGACTTACGATGTTTGAAACACTCGCACCTCCATCGCTTCATCAGCCGGAGGGTTCATATTAGTGCGAGCCTGCCTCGAGGATGATTGGAACTCCGCTGCATAGGTGTGAGTAAGAGGGTCGTGGTAAGGTTGAGACGATCCAGAGACGTCAGTAGTATAGTGAGCCTGTCTCGAGGACGATTGAAACTGCGCTGCATCTGTGACAGCCTCGTGGTAAGGCTGGGACGATCGGGGGTGCTCCGTTGGAGACTGGAATGTCATTCCGGTACAAGGGCAATGCTTTTTCGAGGGCGTAGGTACTAGTCAGTAGGTTCGTAATGGGATCCGAAGAGACCGTCTTGCATAATTAAGAGAGAAATTATGAGGGTAGAAAGAAAGCAGGCTGAGGTTTATTTAGGTTGGAGGGAGCTGAGCGGGCATTTACCCGTTGATTGTGATTGCGCTAGTCCTCGACCCACGACGCTCCACGTGACCTTCGTACGTGGACATTTGGGGTTACAAGACGGCCGGCGAATAAGGTTTCAGACGTTCCAGAGTAGGAATTGAGGACGATATAATTCTTATGGGAGACTAGTACCGAATGATCTGGCTTTCTGCTGATATCTGTTTAGAGACAGGAGGGTTGAGACAGAGCTGAAAGATATCAATCGTTGTGCAGCCAAAGTCATGGTCTTAAATTTCAGATCAGCTATCAGCTTCTCTTAACTATGTCCCAGTCTCTAGCATCTAAAACCAGCATATGGCCAGGGGCATGAGCCATGATCGTGCCCTCCAAGCCAGACCTCATCACAGCCTCCTGCGGAGTGACCCCACAACCCCAGAACACCGGAATGTTCTCTTCGTCCCCGATGACGTCCCCGAGAGAACGACCATCCAATGTCAAGGGCGAATCACCCCATTCCGGCAGATCAATATCTTTGATGCCCAACCGCTCCACCGCCTCCCATCCCCAACCAACCGGCTCTCCGTGAGTTGAGATGAAAGGTCTCGTAATCGACCTAGCGGCCTCAATCTCACTCTTCTTATAAGGTCTCATCGACACCACATACGTGCTCCCCGAGAACACACCAGCGGGACACAAAGGTATGTTCGTCCGATACATCGGGCTCACTCGGTTCATCACGGTATGCCGCGGAGGTAATCCAGCATCTGTCAAGGCAGATTCGAAACTGTATGAACACCCAATGAAGAACGCAACGTGATCTTCAGTCCACTCTTCCACAATATCGTCGCATTGAAACTTGACGAGCCTGCTGTCTTTGTAAACCATGTACTTAGGTGCATCTTGTCGAATGTCCACTCCAGAAATAACCCCATTGCCCCCTAGCCCTGCAATCCAGGACTTTACTGAGGAGAAGGAACCGGTGGCTTCAGATTCTGCTAGTAGTGGGCAAGGCACCGGATTTCGAGCGCAGAGAAGGCGGAAGTCGTCTGCGTAGCAGGAAGGGAGTATGATGAGGTTGGCTTGGAGATAAGTGGGAGCGAGCCCGGATGTCGTGTTTTTATAAGAGCCTCCTCGGCATGCAGCCCGAACATGAGCTCCAGACTTAAGGCTCAACGTTGAAGCTTTGTATTTCGGTTCGAGAGTCGAGGATGTAGTGATGATCTGGGCAGACGGAGACATATTACTACTCGGGCTACCGAGCAGATGAGGAGTTTGAGAAGCTCTTGCTATGTTGCAGCTCTTAGGGATTATGTATCAGAGCAATGTCCATAAAGAGATTTTGAGCAAAGAGATTTTGAGCAAAGAGATTTTGAGTTGACAACTGAATAATGAGTTGGAGTTGGAGTTGCACGGTCTATCTCCCAGTCAGCCTTCTTCAATCAATGGTGGGGGCAGATACTTGAAAGGAGGCGGAGCGGACTTCCATCACCGCACCGGTGAAGTCAGAGATTCTACTTTAATGTCGAATAAAAGGACGTGGGGTCTAATGCTTGCTTACACGACGATAGCTGGGTGACAGACTCCCAAGAATTTTGAAAGGATTTCATTAAAGTCGATCGTTCAGATCATGGATGCGAAGGACCATTGAATTTCATTTAAATCCAGGATCCTTTGTGGTGGTTCGACCATTCTTTATTCACCATAAGCGCCAGCTCTTGCTGAACCATGCAGACATCTAGAGATCCAAGGCAGCTGAGACTACCTTAGTACAGCTTATATCATGTGGAGAATAAATCCAGGGGCCTTGAATCCGGGGTCGTTAAAGTATCGTCGGTGCAGTGCCGACTAGTTTTTGGGGACGCGCCATAAAAAGACCAGTCCGAAAAAGTTGCAAAGCTGCTCTGCTTCCAAGCTCCGATACTTAGACACCATTGATGAGAAGAATCGTCTTGTTGCCTTCATAAAAATCTAGCAACGTAGGATGTACTTCTTAGAATCCCAGAAGTTACGAAGGGACGACCCTGCTCGTACCACTTTAACTTTGAGCTACCTAGTACTTAAGAGGTTAGCCTGGAACTCCTCCTCAGGACTTCCACACAACGCGATCTGCGATTGCGGTCCACGAGCTCCTTCCTCCCGGAAGAATACTTGATGCCATCAGCATTTCATACTTTCAAGCTGGTTCCCATGACGTCTCTCATCAATCGTCAACCTGCCCCGATCCTGCCACCCTCAACTCCGTCTCGCTCTCAGCCCCAAACCATGGCCCAACAACGCGATCTAAATACTCCCAAATCAGCTCCCCCTTCGGAATCCAGAATGAATCCACCGTCCCTTCCTCGGTCGCTCATGACACCTGCTCACGATATGCGCGAAGGTTCGGTCGTATCTTCAGCTGGAAGCAACTCGCGCAAGCCGCGACAAAATCTTGACGAACGTGATCACATCCTCATGGTTAAGAGTTGTATTGAGCAACGTGGTAACTTCAAGGAGGGCACCAAGGCTCAATTCTGGGGAGGTGTCGGCTCGGCTTTTCAGAGAGATACGGGGAAAGTTCTTGCTCAGATGAGCGCGACTGTGGGTAGATTGGTTGAGAGCAGAAGACGGCAGATAGCGGACTGGGAAGCTGGAATAATTCCGCAAAAGCCTGGGGGAGAGTTGAATGATAAATTAGACGAGTGGATGGAATTCTTGAAAACGGAAGATGGCGAGGCAGAGGCAGAGAGAATGCGACAGGTCAATGCCAGACGGCAAATTGAAGAGCAGAGGAAGGAAGCCAGAAGACAAGCAATTGTAGCGGAACAACTTTCACCTTCTCAATTGCAGCAGGCGGCAAATATGCAAGGACTGCCACCATTACAACCTACCGCAGGTATGGGACAACAGCCTCAGGGAGAAGAGTTGGTACAGACAAATGGGGAGGACAATGTGGCCGGGTATCATCGTCCACCAAAGCGAAGGCGCCGAGACACGGAGCGACAGATTACTAGAGAGGCACAGATCCAACTTCAACAGGAAGCGGCATGGGCTTATGCACAAGCAACTCCCCAAGAGCCACCCAAGAGGGTTGTCGTTGAAGGAGCGCTTACAAAGGAAGATTGGCGAGACATCATGGGAAATGATGCACGGTTACGCGCGCTTGAGAACAAAGTCGACAAGATTGAATTGATCGTCTCACAGAACAACAAGCTTCTACTGCAATTAGTGCAAAATCAGAACAGAGTGGATCACAATGAAGAGGAACGAGTACCCGTTCATCTGGATGCTGAGTTTGAGAGGGATTATCTGTGAGCTTGACCCAGCATAATCGTGGAAACTGGTACTGAAGATACGTGAGGTCTGGAAGGTATTCGAAAACGCCGTTGCCCATTCCCTGACATCGAAATGTCGGTTTGGGCACTTTATAAGCAGCATGGTCCGCTTCTGATGATAATTAGCAACCAACTGACCTCCGTTCCCGGCATATGTCGTTCGAAGCTTGTCTCATTCTGGGGTTTTATTCGAGGCTACATTGTATGTTGTACATAGAGTATGTCAAACCCCGCCCGTACGTCTCCTCAGTAGAAGCTGATGCTCATATCATAGGTCACTTCTTATTATTTCACACGAAACCACGGCCATGGAGGGGTATACACGCCTTTTCTACCCAGGGAACCTTGCAGGCGTATGGACGGGACATGGTGTACATTTCTACTCGATTTTTTCAGTACCCAGGGAGTAATGTGTAAACTTCAATATTGACGGTTTCAGCGACAAATGAGCAGACTAAGTTCATTCACAATCTTACAAAGAAGATTCTGAGCTCCTCTTTCGCTCGCAACTGATTAATTGCAAGCGATGCATCTACCTTCACATCGGATCTTGCTAATTCGTTACATTCACTCCAGTCAATGATAATTATTCTGCCTCTTAAAAATATGTATGGCTTCTACACAACCACCCCAACAGCTTACTATCGTGTTGAGGTTAATGTTATACGAATTCGAGAAAAAGTCTTCCTAAATCTCCTGATGTCCATCCCGTCTTTACCTATTAGTATATTCTCATCCATCCAAGATTACTTGTCCCATTTTATCTCGACTTGGAACCAAAGTCCTTACAATTGTCAATATCCACTGGGCCACCTCCTGTCGAAGTACTTGAACTGAAGTTACGAGCTTCTTACAGCTTAAACCAGCAAGACAGCGCCGTCGGGATGTCCTCTCTTTGCTTTAAGCTGGAGGGGAGAAGTGGAATAGTCCGGCATGTTTTGAGCCTACTCTTAAAACGCTGAAGTTACTTGTATTTAAAGTACTTACTACATAATAAAAAATTGGATGTCCACCAGGTCCTGGTGAGTCGGGAATACAAGATGACTAATGGTACCTAGTTGAGGGCAAATCTCGCTAAGCACGGTACCAACCAGCCAACTAGCCTAGAAAAAAAAATTCCACACCCGTGGTTAACTTGCGTGTAGATAAGGCCAAAAAAACCAAAAAGGAATCAAGATTGGCTAAATGCCCTCGGACGGAATCGAACCGGCAACCTCGTCATTATCTAGGTGTACTAGTGACGCGCTCTACCATTGAGCTACGAGGGCCACAAGCCTTGTTTGACATGTTTGTTGAAGCGATGTGTGATATTTGAAATTATTAAGGTATTAGCGCTACCATGTGAAGCCGCTAATATGCGGGACCATTTTGGTGGACCCTTGCGACTTGCAATGAAGGCACAGCCACTCAAAATAGTTGAAAAGGATCAAGATTACAATACGATTTTAACAAGTCTTTCAACCCAAAAAAGTTACCAGGTTTTCCGGATACTGACAAACTATAAGCAGAAATTACTCGGCAGTCAATTCAACGGAGGAAAACGACTAGGATACGGGAAATGAAATCTCCACCAGCCGTCCGACCAACCCCATGCTTGGAAATTCAAAAGAGATTCAGGCATTTTCTACTTGAGCAGTAAATAGAGAGAGACTATCAGAGGCCATGCAGGACATGCTTAGAACTCTCGATGTACGAAGATTTGTCCCTGTAATTGTGATCAATGTTACTGGTGAGTACTCATAGTAAAATATTGGATTCTCGCAGCTCGAAGGCGAGCTGAAGTGACCAAGGGTGGCGACTAGATCCAGAGCTGCTGCATGCGATCTTGCGGAGTGTAGAGAGAGCGTGGTTGGGGTTGTCGAGCGAGAGTTCGGAACTTAGAATGAATTACAAGCTCTTACTATGATAGAAATCACTTCCAAGCTTCACAATATAATCGGACTCACGACAGAGGAAGAGCAACGACATTGAGAAGAGATTGGATTGGACGAGGGAGCTGACACGCTCGATGAAACAATAACTCCTTAGAACAGACCGTAACCCAAGTCGAGGCTGTGCAATTTGGCACGGTCTCCCGGCTTATGAATCATCGCAAACAGCTTATGCTTATGGACGAACTCCGAATACTGCTCTGCGTGCCGCACAACAAGTCGGAGTAGAGCTTTCTTCGGAACAGGAAGGTTATCGCCGCTGACACAAAGTGCGAAAATCTCGTGGAGCTCGTTGATCGCCTCTTGTACAGGAATGCCAATATCATGTTTATCGACCTCATCTTTGCGAAGGCCGCAGGCATAAACCGAGACTGTTAAAGCACACCCACGGCGAAGTAGGAGTTGAAACTCGAAACTTCTGCAGTGTTTGTCTCTGCCCATCTTACGAATAAACGCAGCGAGAAAGCTTCGGTAACGGTTGAAAAGGGTAAATGGCTCCGCTTCGAGGTCGATATTAAGAGGACCGATGACAGCTAGCTGATATGAGCATATACTATCCAAACATGGTGCTGAACCTACCGGCATCGATGGTGGGTCTCATGGTGGTAACTTGTTCAGCTGGATTGACTTGACCTGTGGTTGCCATTTTCATTTACAGTACTGGTGAATTGTCAGATGTGACGCGGAACTGATTGATAGAATAAGAAGAGACCAATTGTATACTTGAGGTTGTTTCCTGGAGGTCTTTACGATGCCGTGGGAGGCAATCCAAACTATCTTTGGAGTTGTGGGGAGACCCGTGGTTCGGCTTCTGTACGTTGAGCGAGTGGGTTGTATGCGCAAAGCGTGTGGAATAGGTCTTCAAGAGGCGATAACATCAAGGAAATAAATGTTGGTGACCAGTGGGAGAAATTAGGAACAGGGAATACGCAAAAGGATTCTATGTTCAACGGACTTGGGGAGAATAGGAGCAGAGAATACGCGAACGAATTTTATGTTCACCAACTTTTATAAGATTCCGCTAGGAGATTTTGAGACGAATCGAATTGTTTCCATTTCCGATACCTAGTTTTGACGGCACAAGAAAATAAAGGAAGAGTGTGTCCATTGATTAGCTAGAGATAATCCGAACATGCTCCAGACAAATTGCAGCAAATGAGTATCCATTCCTCTCACTTCTGATTGTTCTTCTGACGTGATTCGGATTCTGCCTCAAATCTTGAACAGAATTACAAAGGACCATACTCGATCAACAGCAGTATTTGCATGAACAGATGCCAGGCTTTGGCAATTTGAAGCACACATTCTGTCACTAAGGTTTTCGGACTAAAGCAGTGGATGGTTGACTAGCTTCTTGAGCGATCTCAACGAATAACTACATCTCGAGTTCGGCGAACAACACCAGATGTGAGTAAGACTTCTTACACTATTGTTTGCGTGCTTGTTTCGGTCGGAATGAGAGACGACGTTGTAGTAACAACGGGTCGGCCTTTTGTTTTTCCAGCCCGGCACCCGGCCTCCACTCATATTGATTGATCCACCAGGTTCAAACCTTACGTCTCCTGCGAACAAACACGACAACACCACAACATGCCTTCATTATCACCTTCTCCATCTCGAGGTCGTCCTCGCACGCGATCTCCATACTCCGATGAGAGACCAGAATCCCGATCAAGATCCGCCTCCAGGCCTCGCCGCACAATCTCCCCTCGGTCCCCGAGTCGAACTCCGCGAAGAAATGGTCGATACAGAAGTGAGAGTCGCAGTATCAGCCGTGGTAGATCTCCAAGCCCAATCAGAAGCACAAAGGCAGAATATCCGCTCCCTACATGATCCCGTTTCTAAAACTGCTAGGTCGTGATTGAAAAGCTCACAAAGAATGTTACTGAAGCCCACCTCCGCGAGATCTTTGGTTCCTATGGTCAAATCCGAGATCTCGACATGCCAATGAACAGACAATGTATGCATTTCTCCTATTAACGATTCATAGCTAATATCTCAGTCATGACAAACCGTGGAACAGCATATATTCTTTATGCCACCGAAACCGATGCGTTAGGTGCAATCGCACACATGCACGAATCCCAACTCGACGGCTGCTCAATCAACGTCTCAATCGTTCTCCCGCGACGCAAGTTCTCACCTTCGCCACCCCTCGCTCGAAATGCGCCCGTCTCAGACCGCGGTCCTCCTCTAGCAAGCTTCCGTGGCCCACCCCCTCCACGTCGACGTTCCCCACAACCGAGTTACAGTAGGGCGGATAGAGGGGAGAGGAACTTCGATACATACAGACCCCGGACACGTTCTCGCTCACGCTCTCCGCGCCGTCATCGCACACGGTCGAGATCGATTTCTTCACGGTCCAGGACGAGATCGCCTCCAAGACGACGTGGAGGTGGTAGACGGGACAGCCCTGGGAGGAATGGTGGACGGAGACGCAGAAGCCCAAGTTATAGCAGCTACAGCAGTTATGACGATAGAAGCAGGAGCAGATCTCGTGGACGGGGTGGAAGAGGCAGACGTTAAGACGATACTGGGTTACCGAAAGGGAAATAAGTGTATAATTTGCAAGGATGGAGTTTGGGATGGTGGGCAGATGGTGGCTATCAAGCCTAAAGATACCATGCAATGAAATTTGTAGGCTGAGTTCATAAAGGCGTCTCATATCTTCATAAGTTGACACAGTGGGCTTTTTAGAAGCTCAAGGTGCTCGCTCCCTAACAAGTCCACAAGTTGCCGGACGTGGAGTTCCTGCCATCGAGAGTGCTCGAAGCTGAGCACTTCAGATCTGTTGATGAGATAGCTGCATGCCTCACGCTTTATAAACGAACCTCAGAACTAAACAGTATCAGTTCTCTAATGTCTTTCTATTTCACGGAGGCGCCATTTGCATTGACATCAGGATGTCATCAACAAGCGCAGTTGAAAGTCCCACCATTGATCTTCTCAGTGTCAAAGGCCCTCTTCTAGGCGATTAGACTTTGCAAGCCTAAAGATGGCACAGTCCACCGTCAAGGTATACGAGCCAGTAGGCAGCAAAGAAATCTACAGTAAGGTGAAGACTTGCAAGCTGTTCCATTGACTGGAAATTATGACCATGCAGGAAAGCTACAGTCGAAAGCCGGTGTTTTAGATCAGTCGTAGCGATGCATGGCACGAGAAGACTACCATCAACAAACCTACGCGTGCCAGCTCACAACAGATCTGCCCCCGAAATCCTTCGAATGTTCGTAGTGGACTTGCTCCTCACAATCGGGATATTGCAGGTCTGTCTGACGCTTATTGTCTCCTTTAGCTGAACCTCAAGAGCGTTGAATTCCAAAGTCTCGGCTTTGATAGAGCGGATCAGCACCTGGGTATGATCTCGACACTTCGTATCATTCGCACCCAAACTGGCTCTTACCATCTACCACCCCTTGCACATACCAAATTGCAAATCAACGATCCCCTTACTCACGAACTGTTGCTCCCATAATATCCTCCTCGCATTGCGATCCATCTATCAGCAAGTGCTTACCATCAGAACAACCATTCACACATGTTCAGAGCAACCCCAAAGTAGCATTCCCGCTAATGTGAGGTTGAGGGATTTATCCTCCACCTCCCATTGCCAGATTCCAAGCGTCGACGGATTCGCAGGGACGAAATGCCTCATACATCGAGCCCAGATGGTAAATGCCTCAGATCTCCACTCTTCGCGTCCAGATCACGCTATCGTACAGTATCACGAGCATCTGGTGCATGAAACACAGAGAAATGTATCGTCGTCAAGCGTCCATAAACCGCTCTTCCCGAATGTGCAAACACTCTTTACATGCTGGTTCCTTCATCTTCACTTTTGGTCAATACCATCTCTAACTGTCCTCACTAGGGGTACAACCCTCAAAGTCCCGTCGTTGAAGAAGTCTTGCAAATCACAATGGAGGTAGTCACCTGTGTCTTAATGGGAATAGGACTGGTCATAAGCATGATAACCATGCAATTCATATCCGAACCACCTAATCTGCACATCGAGGTATCTTCTCATATACAAGCAGGCCCAGCCGTGTCATAGTATCGTAACAAAATACACAGAAATATTCGTTCAATAAAGAATCTCCACGCAAAAGAAGCTCACGTCAGTGAGCTTAAGATACTCTTTTAACTCAGTGCGACTGAACATTGCCATACTCTGGCAGAGCATCACTAGTCGGTCGTCCTTCAGCCTCCGCCTTCTTGCTTTGCCCATCGCTATCGGACGAGTGTTCCAAACCATGCTCCAAGCCATCAAGAATGGCTCCCTCACCACCGAGCATAGCATGCTCAACGTTAATCACTGGTCCTTTGAACCATTTACGCGCGGAGACAAACCACCAAATAAGCACGAAGGCCATTCTGCTCATCGTCAGCACACTGCCTACCATCTTCTGGAGGGAGAACTTACGGTCCACCATAAACAACAACAGTCCAGTTCATCAACTCCGCCGTCAGATCATTCCCGTACACGCTTGGAAAACAGAGAATCGGCATCATCACCAAAACGAATGAGCAAGCCATAATACCGATGGGCTTACTGAATTTACCAAGATGCCACGGTCCTCGACGGAATCGATCACCAACGAAGAAAGTCTTGATGAAAATCGGGATCGTGAAGGCGACGTAAGCAGCGATGGCACCGACAGAGAAGATAGCTCCAATCGCGATACTACCTCCGAAAATCAGGAAAAGGAGGCAGATGCCAATAGAAGTGTTGAACCAGACCGCGTTGACAGGCGTGTAAGTGTGCTTGTTGACTCTCTTGATCCAGAAACTTGCAGGGAAGCAGTCATCACGAGCATATGCGAAGGTAACTCGACTGGCTGCAACCATGCAGCCCTGGCCCATGAAGAAACCGCAAATGATGGTGATTGCCAAGACGGCTAGAGCAATCTTCTGGGGCATTACTTGTATAAGATACGAAGCCCATGGCTGCCCAAGATCTGAGTCGAGGACGCTTGGGATATCGATCACAGTGTAGGCCACAACGAGTTGAAGTGCCCAGCCCATGAGGCCTCCAAAGCCAGATGTCATAACAATGGCACGTGGGGAGGCAACATTGGCGTTAGCACATTCCTCTGAGAGATGGAAGGGCGCATCTAATGGAGTCAGTTTGGTCTAAGAGTAAATTGTGGAGCCATACCATATCCTGACATTGTCCAGATGATTGCGATAAAGCTCATCAGAACCGCAACTCCGTCTGGCCAATCGGTTCCATTTTGGATACTCCAAACTACACTGCTGGGTTGAAAACCAGTTGCGGATGCCGGAATCATGATGATCACCACGAGCAATGCAATGATGTTCATTGTTGAGCCGTAAGAGTTGAAGTTTGCAATCCACTTTGTGGGCATGCTGGAGATGCACGCGTGGATGAGCATAACGAAGACTGTGAGGAGGAAAGTCTGATAATCGGTCGGAACGTAGTCAGGATTCTGGATCGATGCCGCAGCAAGGATCATGGCAGACAAGGCATAGTCGACTGAAGGAGCGCCAGTAACTTGACAGCACCAATTCGACCAACCGGTAACCCAAGCTGCAAACGGACCATATCCAGGAGGAGCCAATACGGCTGATGCATCTGAAAGTCAAGTCAGTACTTGTTCTGAAGGAGCCCTGAAGAAATTCAAGAGATGGGTCTACTCTGATAGCATTTTCAGAGCATATCGAATTGAAAATTTCGATGGCACAATCAAGGAACGACTAGCTGCGAATAATACTTACAATACAATCCTCCACTATATCTCAGTCAGTAAGAGTACGTTGACCCCGCGCATGAGGAACATACCTAGTAGGCATACTACTACACAACTCCGCCATACCCATGGCCACACACTGGATAAAGATCCAACTGATCAGCCAACCCCAAACCATGCCACCCGTACCCGCATATCCCATTCCGTAATACAGCGTGCTTGCGAAACTCGGCAGAAGTCCCAACACAGCGAAAGAGACGCAGAAAGTCGTCCAAAGCGAGAACTCGCGCTTGAATTCCTGTTTATACCCAAGAGCCACAAGGGCAGCCTCGTCTAGAGACAAACCCTCAATATTCGGTACGTCGCCATCAGGCATAACCGATGTGACGGAGGGACGGCGGGGATCGAATTGGTGGGATGTAGAGGCTCGTTTCTGCGACTTTATGGGCTCGAGATTCGCCATCTTTTCCGACATTTTACGGTCTTGCTCGATGGAGCTGTTGTTGGTTTTGTCGGTGAATGGAGATTTACTTTGAAGCGCATGACGAACAGCACGAGGAGTATACTTATACCAGTCGAACAGAGGTTACGGGTATCCATTGCCCGCACCCTGACCTGATGCAAGGTAGAAGGTTGGGGATTGTGAACAAATGAAACAGCAGGGGCGCACGGCAGCTATCTGGGGCTGGCCGTTTGGGGAAAGTGTAACCTGTTCGATGCGAAAGAAAGGATTGACCATACAAACATCTTGCCTGACCTATCTATCTACGTATTTCCTTCACTCTCCTTATTACACTTTCGGCTTTGCTGTACACACAAATTGTATGCAGAGCATGTCTCTTATCCATCAGCCCCACGGCTGTACCTCCCTCCGTCTACCACAGATCTCCATACCCAGGGAGACTTGGACTTCTACAATCGCATCAAGCTTTTCCTGACCTGGTGGGTTCAAGCTGTGTGGCGGAAGACAGAGATAGAGACAAGGGATACGTCTTATCTCTCGCCAAAACCAACCCTTTATTGACTAAGGGCTATCGATGTTTACCGTAACAACCAATCACCCTCCACCAATTCGGTGTTTTTCCTTATCGTCCATGTCGCAACTCGCAAGGTTCTCGAGTCGAGTCGGATCATTCTTCTTCGACTTTTCACGCCACCAAGGTTTTCATCCCCAGTGCTCCAACATGCAATCAGCTACCCTGGAAAGATCCTGTAGATCTTATTCCAGAACTCTTCAATTCTTCCAAGAGAAGTCTTGTAGTCTACTAGTCGATGTCAAATATCCCCAGAACCCTCCTCTCTACCTCGCAGTATGCAACACGGCATCTTACGTAAAGTTTTCCTTCCCCACAGTTTCGTATCTTTGAGAAGTGGATCGTTTGTTCGCTGCCGGCGCTACAGTACCTGTCAGATCCTAATCTTCTACCTCTTCT
Organism: Hyphodiscus hymeniophilus; assembly: GCA_016508695.1. Lineage (NCBI taxonomy): Eukaryota > Fungi > Ascomycota > Leotiomycetes > Helotiales > Hyphodiscaceae > Hyphodiscus > Hyphodiscus hymeniophilus. The sequence continues at coordinate 378,566 of VNKQ01000020.1, read as the reverse complement.
GTCTTTCGACGTCAACCCACCAGTTCCACCCACCATCCAACCGCAGGGGGTCGCTCGGCGATGCCGCTCAAGAGACAAGGTTCTGTTTTGGGGTAAAGATTCGGGCTTGTGCACGTCTTCTTATCGATTTGTGCAATCCTAGCATCAATTGAGCGGGGGTTTATGCAAGCTTCGTCGAAACCGGAGACAAAACACGTGAGGAGGCGGCATGGACTTGCCTCATTGAGTGGCGATCAACGGCTCTCATGGTTTACTTATTATCTCCGTGTATCCGAGTAGACATCATGGAGCTCTGAACGCAGATTTGAAGGCAAGTATTGCTGAATAGCGTCAAAGGCGCTGTTAGTATATGATCAATGCCCGTTCTTGCTTCTTAAAGTCATCCTCCGCGGTCTTCCTTCCTCATTGCACGCCCCTCGTTCGGTCTTGGCTTTCATTATCTTCCCGTTCTTCCGGAACAGTAATACTGTGTAATGGCAAAGTAACGCTTTCATCGCGTGCCGCAAAGTTGTTGAGCTCAATGTTACTTCGTGCTAAGTGTCTGGCCGTGAACCCTTGATCGCAAATTTTATTTTTGGAAGACCTCTTTCGGCTTTCTCAATCATACTTGACAGTCATCCATCAGGAGATGTCCATCGTGCTGATTGCACTTCTTTTGGTTGGCTACTCGATTGTGCAGACTTCGTTCAGAGGTGTCCTTCTCCATTATAAAGGGATGGTTTTATTTCGAGAATCATGCCAAGTAGCACATCGTCGTTCTTGCATGGGATGAACCAAACCACTTCTGCGACCAGGGAAGTTGTACACAAACTCTCAGCAAAGTTTTGAAGCACGGGTTTCGCCCACAAAAGCTCAAAGGTTCGAGACTTAAAAGACCGATTTCTAAGCATTGAGCCATCAACATCTCAATTTTCACATTGTCGGCCTAATTCATGTCGGCGGCGGACGAATTGTCGGACGAACCTCCACCCATTACCTTCCGCCGAGTACTTTGGACTTCGTCTCTCTCCCTTGCCAGCTAAGGGTATAGATCTCTTGAAAGCATACATAAGTGAGAGTTCTCCTCAACAAAGATAATCATTCTAAGTTTGTCTTATTTCCAATCTGTCGATCAACTTCCACGTCTAAAGAATGGCGCCTTGGGTCCTCTCCTTCTTGTACTCCCAACGTAAATACTTCCAACAGTTTTCGATACCTTATTCCTTGGTCCATGTTCACCAAAGCCATCTCCATATTCTCTCGAAGCAATTTCCACGATAAAGTCACTGATTTTCCACCCTACAGTTTTCGTTACGATTCCATCCCCGACCACCTCCTTCGCTGGCCAAACCATCATCGTAACAGGCTCCAATACCGGTCTCGGCCTCGAAGCTGCAAAGCATTTCGTCCGTCTTAACGCCTCAAAAGTCATCCTTGCAGTTCGCACCCCTTCAAAAGGTCAAGCCGCTCAACGAGCCATCGAAGCCTCCAACCCTCTCTCCAGGACCGTCATCGAGGTATGGGAACTTAATCTCTCTTCTTTCAAATCCGTAAAGGCGTTTGCCGAAAGAGTTACAACCCTTGATCGATTGGATGTCTTGCTCGAGAATGCAGGAATGATGACCACGAAATTCAAACTCGTGGAGGGCAATGAGTGTATGATTACGACGAATGTGCTTGCGACTGAAATTCTGGCATTGCTTGTGCTGCCCAAGTTGAGAGAAACAGCGGAGAAGTTTGGAGTCCAGCCTCGATTGAGTATCGTTACTTCAGACCTCCACTTCGTAGCGAAGTTCAAAGAACGTCATGCCAACCCCGAGGATCTCTTCGCTGCGCTCAATTCAGAGGAGATTGCGGATATGGATGATCGCTATGCTGTCTCCAAGCTTCTCGAGGTTTTCTTCGTGCGTGAACTTGCTTTCCGTATCGCCGAGCATGACGGGAAGGGGCCATCAGTCATTGTGAATTGCATGACTCCGGGTGCATGTCACTCTGACTTCATGCGCGAGCTGACGGGTGTGGGCAAGTGGATGTTCAAGCTGGCGGCGGCGATCATTGCGAGAAGCACGGAGGTAGGTAGTCGGACCTTACTTGCCAGTGCCAGCGCGGGACCTGAGAGCCATGGGAAATACATGGCCGATTGTCAGGTCACTAGGTATGTGTTTGTGTTTGTATTTGACAGAGCTGAAGAGAAATTGACTGCTTCCGTGATGGAGCGTGAAGAATTTTATGCTAACCATGGTGCGAATACAGAGCATCACCATTTGTAGAAAGTAAGGAGGGGAGAGAAATGCAGGGACGCCTCTGGGAGCAGACTATGAGGAAGCTAGAGGGTATTGTGCCGGGGGTCGCAAAGATAGTGTAAGGTATAGTCGTAAGATGGGATAGTGAATGAGAGATATTCAAATATTTTGGAAGTACATGGGCTTCTCAAGCGGTGTGCCACTGCCACATGGCACGCTGGACTTTGGAAATGGCGACAAACACACAGGTATATCCTTGACCCCGTAACGATATGCTACTGAGTCTCGCTTAATCTAGCCTCAATCAACGCCTCATGGTTTCTATCACCTCCATTATACCAGAACTTCACAGCCTCCAACCCGACACTCTCGAGCAACTCCTTCCACTGCATTTCTGTCCTCTCCATCCCATTAAGTAACGCTAACATGGTGATATCCAGAAGAGTCGGGAAGAGGGCTGCGCCGACGTCTGGTAGGACGTACTCGAAAATCAGGAGTTTCGAGTAGGAGCGCGGGGTAGCCACAGTGGAGCCTTGTCCTCGCATCGCAGTAACGATGTGCGAGAGGATAGTTCGGCAGACGGCGTCGGAGTGGTCGTGTAGGATGTAGCGGAGGTAATAGGCACGAGCTCCTTTGAAATTGGTCAACAGGGGAGATCTGAGAGAGAACCTAACGAAAATCGAAGAATGGGGATATAAAGGGAAAATGTGGGACTTGCCTATCACTGGTTGAGCAGTGAAGAAATCATGTTTCATCCTCACGATCCCCTCATCCAACTCCTTGATATCATCAATCACGTTCGGCAAATCCTGCAGTATCAAGCTGCCGGCCTTTATCTGCGGAAAGGCTTGCTTGAATCCTTCAAGGTTCAAGCCTCTGTTGCCTCCAATATCAACTAGTAATGCCGTTCCTTCGATAAAATCCTGCAGGAGGAGTTTTTGGATAGGGACGAAATCATACCATTCAACCCGTGAGACTGGCTTGACGGCAATGAAGTCGTTGAAATGCACCATTTGGTCAGGGTGCTCTATCAGCCAGGGAAAGAATTGTAGAGTGGTGGAGAAGGCGGATTGGAAATTGCCGTTCGTCCCTGAGGGGTTGGCGTAAGAGGTCTGTGAGAGGAACGTAGGAATATGGACGCACGCTTTGGCTAATTGGTCAAACCTGATATAAGTTTGCCGGTTAGTTAATATTTACGAGAACTTGGCAAGTTGGAATTGGCACAGACATAAACTTGTAACATCCTGCACTTGAAGGCATAGTGAGAAATTTGCTGATTGGTGTCCAGGTGTACGTTTCGAACCCAACCTCGTCGAAGACTTTCATGCATGTTAGAGGCCTCATGATACGAACTAGAAAGCATTAGCTGGATATCCTCAGTATCCTGTCGTTTGCGTCATGAATTGAAAAGGTCAGAAGTACACACCGATTAATAGCTTGTCGCCTCCTGTACTTTTGGCCAACGAGTCAGCTGTCACTGGACTTGGGCCAGAAACGACAAGATCTGTCAATTTCATCTCGATTGCAGTTCTAAGCGAAGCATGTTGATGCGGCTACAGAAGCAAAGTTCTTAGTGTAAACACTTCTTACGCAAGCATTTAGCTTTTCATACCTCCATGGCAATTCGCCAAATGAACTCGACAGGGGATTCGAGAATCATGGCTTGTTCCTTGACAATGTCTAGTAGTTTCTTGCGTGCACTGTCATCTTCTCTACTAGTAATTTCTTTCACCAGTGTCGTGAGATTCGTGGCAAGCTCGTCAATCCGAAGAGAGAACGAGATGGACGACATTTCCGGTCCAGAGCGCTCGGGCAAAAGGAACTGACTGCAAAGGAAGATTCAAGGCAACCAAAGCGTAGAGAGATACAAGTGGAATCATTTGAAAATAAGTTGTTTTTCTTAAGTCCAGACAGCAGTTCCGTTTGAATTGGAGTACTAACTCGTCGTCGGAGTCGGTAAGACCGGTGTCTCAAGAATGGACGATAAGTCATGCGTATCGTGTGGACTTGGAGAAGAAAATTTGTCTTGCATGCTTCTCAGTGCTCAAAATGTTGCCATGCTAGTGATGGACGCATTGCGTTGCTGCATGCAGAAAAGATCCGAAAGATGTCGAATGACCATGGTAGCATTACAGCATTACACAAAGTATACAGCAGCATCGTATTCCACTTCCCTAACGTATCTGTCGCATGCCGGCCTGCATAGTTAGCTTAAGAGCCTTAATCTTGTCTTGGTCATAGTGATGAAGGCTGAAATTGATGCTGTTGTTAATGAATAATGAAGATGGCTGAGAACTTTCGAGGGGGAGCATACAAGCTTTCTCGTGTCACTAGCTCACTCAGGGTGTGTTATTTAGAAGCCATGGCCTTGATTGGAAACAGTTGTGTCATACAAAACATGCAGCGGGCACATGCATGGAGGTACTATACTTCCTCCGTAGTACCGTATAGCCACTCAATTCACTTGTTTTATTTCATCTTTGCTCCCAGTATTGTTATAATTGATGGCGCTCAAAAGTATCTCAGCCAGTGCTCTCTGCTTTTGTGCTCCCCAGGTACTTTTGCGAAAGGGTGTTTTCTCAGTCACTAGTCTCCCATTCGCCAATTGGGCGTGGGGCTCGCTAAAATCAGGGGTTCCCGTACCCGGCGTCACAATCACTATTTGAGGCTCGAGGAGTGGTAAAAGAGAGCAGCCATTTCATGTCTAGATCCTCAAAGATAATGAGAAGCCATACATCGTCTTTCATGAAGGGCTTACTGGCCGCAGTCATCATCCTCGACTCGACTTCGGCCTGCAAGTTGGCGGATCAACTTTAAGTCAAATCAAGTGATCAATGGTGAGAAACTGCGTGCTTGAAAATCATGCCCGAAAGCATATCTTGATCTCATGTGCGGCAGTGAGATATCCTCTACAACACTCAGCGTGTGCCCTTTCATCGGCCTCAAGCTCCTTCCAGCACAGTCCAAGACCTTCCAACTCTCTCTGGGCTATATTCTGTAGAATGACCTGGTCCTGAGCAGACAACAGAGATATTTTGGAGCCCACAACCATTTTATGCATCTTCGCAAATGCAGTCGCCATGCCAATGAGCACAGGCTTGTTTTCTATCGGTCGCATCGAAATGTGTAGCATTTGAACCGCAAACTCCGAAGGCCATAACTGTATAACGTGCTTGAGTGAACGTACTTCATCGAGGGAGACACCTTGTTGAACCATCATGTTCATGCCAATTCCTGCCAGTCCAAGGCTATTTGGACGCCGGACTTCGCCCATCCCCGCTACACATTCCTGCTCAATATCAAATCCTCCCTGAGCACGTAGGATTTTGATGATAGTGCATGCGAAATTGGTCTTCGTTTTAAATGGAACAGAGATGAATCCGCGAAGGAGGCAAGGATGAGAAAACCAGAGCGGGAGAAAACTCTCAACAATTGGACGGTTGCTTAAGTCCATAGCTGGGAGACTCTCAACTGAGAATACAGTCGTGGCCGAGTATTCCAAAGAAGTGATTTCAAATATTTTGCCACTGGGTAGAGTTTGGAAGGTGGGGTTCCCGGACAGGATGTCTTCGTCGCTGTAGTCAGTAGCCTGCACCGTATCAAGGCCTTCAAGGACCCCGCACACGTTGGGCAGATGATCGACCCAATTTTTCAAGGCATCGTATTCATCTTGGGTGAAGGAGCCGAACATTCTTCCATTCCATTGTAACTCCTGCATGAAGCGGCTTCTGCTGCTATCTCCCCTGCAGATCCAGTATTTACTGCTGCTCAGCGCATTGAGTAGATCCATCTGCCAATCTTTCGATTCGAGTGCCACTGGGTCAAGCCAGTCGGCCACGCTTCGAGATCCGATTCTGACTCTACTACTGCAGTGGATCCCATGCACGACTTGCGCTTTGGCCATGAAAATTTTCATTACCTCCGTTTCGGTCGGGCTCAGGGAAACGGTGGAGTTATTCAACAGTCTTCTTTTGGACGGGCAGACTGTTGTCCCTGGTAAGCCCGATGAGAGGAGATAGCCTGCCTGAATCTTTTGCCATGCTCTTTGCGACGCAGCTTCTCCTTTATATTTCCGTATGTGGTCCATATACTCGCAGACTATCTCGATCGCAATTGCGCTGTGACCAGAGTGCGCATTGTCGATTGATATGTGAAGGATGAAGTAGTACGGGTCGATACCAACTTCCTTCAATTCCATTCCAGCCTTCAGTGTGTCCATAGAGATCGCTTCAAAGTGAAGATTGAACCCCAAAATTTCGGGTAAAAACTCGCTCGGGAAGAGGGAGACGAGTAACTGAGCAATTGCGGATTTCCATACACCAAGGTCGTCGAGCTGATGACGTGAGTGACCGAAGTCGAGCTCTTCTGCAGTCGGAAAACCCGGTGCGATAATCCCAAGTAGCTTGTGATACAAATGCACATGATTTTTCTCCAAATCTCCATCGCCTAGCTCCTCGAACAATATCTGCCATGCCCCTTTCATCGTTTTCTGAAGGGCAAATGGGGTGGTGACTTTGCCAACATGACCAAGCCACGCCCCGTCAACATACTTGACAGGTGAAATTTGCTTCAACCACCAGATAGCCTCTTCTCTATCTCTGAACAGTTCTCGTGGTCCACCTTCTTTTCTTCGAAAGTTGTATTGCTCCCATTCTTTGCCAATATTGGTGTCCCTTCTGCGCTGAAAGTCCTCCAGTTCTTGTCGCGAGAATGAGTGAACTGACAAAATACTATCATGATCAGGAAGTGCCTGGGCTTTTGCACTTGTCTCTTTCAGAAGAGAGAGTAAAAGTCCTCTGGCTTGGGGAAGCACGCGGGGGGATTGCTCAAGACTATGTAACTGATAGTATAGCTGCTTGATCGCTTTAAGATCCTCAGTTTCGGTTTCGTTCAAGCCTTTGCTTGCATGTTCTAATTCTGGATGCGTCCTTTTGGTATGGTCCTCACTTTTATCGCGGGTGGAAACCTTGCTATCAGTTTTTGAGGCTTGACTTGTTTGAAGGATGTTTGGAAAGTAACGGCCTGCAGATATGATCATAACAACAGTGATTATGGTGGTAAAAATGGACATACATCCAAAAAAGAGAGCTTCCATGATAAATGGTGAGAGGTTAATTGGCCAAGGGCAGTGGAAGAAGTGAAGACCACTTCGGTGCAATCCTTTCCAAATGTCACAAAAACTATCACCAGACCCAAATGATCTTTGGACTATAAAGCCCCTTACTTTTCTCAGCCATCCAGTAGAGACGCCCGAGAATTTATTTATGGGTCCTTCCGTGCTGTGGTGGATATCAGACGCGGTAAGAACTTCGTACAAACATAGGATATCGTAATTCGTGCTGCACTCTCATAGCTACCGCCGAAAACCCTTCTTACTGGTTTACGCTCATTTTCTATGATGTCTATCCCAAATCCATCTTCCGGCAAAATTCATGTGACAATAGGTTGACAGTGATGCACCCATAAAGTGTATTACTTCTTATGTTACAGTATGTCCTACAGGCTACGGCAGCAAAACTGCGCTGGAGACGGGCCTTTAGATTGAAACTTCACTGGTAAAAAACCACTTTTCAACTCCTTTCGCCTTACGACATGAAAAATAACATGTAGATCCTACATCTTCGTCTCAAATGCAGCTGAACTCAGCAGATCAGCCGGCTGCATGGCCACTTCCGTATCGAAGCTTTGGAGCAAAAATAACAAGTCTGATTATTTGGCAGCGTTCCATTTTTCTATCAAAACCGTCTCCGGTCTCAAGAAGTAGCTGAGGTAGTACCGGTTTTTTGCGCCGTCGAACGGTTGTGTAACTCTGTGCTTCGGAGAGTGCAACTTTCCCCCTGACAGTCTCTGCAGCGAATTTGCAACGTTAATCAGGGCACACCCCTCCATTGGTGGTGTAAAGGCCCATAAGTTGGAATCTGGGAGAAAGGCGTTTATGCTCCAGTCCTTGTAGAACAGAAGTGTCAGCGTACCACTGTCGGTATGCAGGGTGTCCCGTTCGTCAGACAACCTGCCGACCGATGGATGCAGAACTAGCTTCAGGCCTGTATCACTCGGATGGGAGGCACGGTGGTGCACCGCATAGTCTGTGGAAAGACTGTTGAGTAACATCAAGCAAGCCTCGTCACATCCAGCGCTGATCTCTGCGATTTTCTTCCACTCCTTTTGAAATAGCTGCGGGAGATGCGAAACGGACGTCCCTCTTGATGCTACTTCGTCCCGTGATATCTAGTTCATTGTATTAATGACAGTAGAACTGTAGTGGATGACTCAGGTATTCCCACCTCAAAGGATTCGCCCCCATAGCCCTTTTTCCATCCCAGATCCTGCGAAGCTTTGATATCAAGCCTGGTGTCCTTCACTTTAGCTTCCTCGGGCTGGGCAAAGTACTTCTCGACTACTGCATAGACATCGGGGAGATGTGAAAGAACACGCTCGCCTTCGAGGTCGCCGTGAAGATCAAGGTAGAAGAGACCTGTACTAGACGCCGCTTTGTCTAGGAGAGTAAGTTCAGCTGGGTCTTCTGCACGAAGCTTGACGAGTGAGATGATCGAGAGCGGGGCGATGGGAACTCCGCGGTCCGCCATGGATTCGATTGTTTCTGGAAGAGAAGTTGCCATGCTGGTTCTTATCTCAAAGGCTAGCCAAATTTGATTGTGGTATCCTAATGTATCTGGAGACCTGGAACCCCCTTTTTTGTAGATCCAGGTAATTGCCACAAGGACGACCTTTGAGAACGGCCCATGTGGGGATTGACGAGTATCTGGAGCATTGTGACCTTGGTACCACATCACTACTGAATGAGCGAGTACGTGTAACCTGATAGAATCGTATGGTCGAATACGTACGAAGGTAATCTTCGGGCATGGTGAAGAAACAAAACGTGTCATTACTGGATGTGTTACATGCAAAGTAACCGGAGAAGTACTGAAGGGCATAAAATGAGGCAACTCGAAACCGGAAACAACTGTAGGGATAGCACAAGACTCGGTGGACCACGATCAACGTAGTAAGAGTTGGTACCCGCACTAGCAACACATCTCCTCATCACACCGTGTCGATCGCCACGGAGACTTGTGAGGTACCGATCTTTGTTAATTTCTTATATCATGTTCCACAAGGATGCAAGCTTCTAAAGCCGCGGGACAGGGAAACTGGCCACTTGCATATTTATTCCAATCCAAGCTTCGATATTAGCACCCGCTATGTCCCCAAGTTTTGGATCCTCCCTCTCTAGTTGGAAACAATGTCACTGGATGAAACCACCCGGTTGCTGGCAAAACCGGCTGCAGCTCCGGCCCGGTACCCAGAGGAGTCGGACGGGAAGGCCATTGGAACAGCACAGATCGGCAAAGGTTTTGGCTTATGGCAGATAGGAGCATTTGTTGGTAAGTAGCAACCTCGATGAGCCCGGCTGAGCTTAATCGATTGGCGCATGACTGTTTTTGGTTGACGAAATGTTTAGGTATCTTGCTAGCATATGCGGACACGTCTCTGGTATGGGCGACTCATGAGACTGTTGCATCAACTTTCAATCATCTCGAGAACTCATCATGGTTGATGACTAGTTTCACAATAGGGTATTGTGTGACTTTGCCGTTGGTAAATATCTTGCAGTTATTCCGAAGCAACTCGTCGCGTTCTTGAGGGATGGTGACGGCTTATCAGTAGTTTATTGACCTTCTTTTGATAGTATGGAAGACTTAGTGATCATTACGGCCGCCTTCGTCCGTTGCTCGGGGCTTATTGTACCTTTTGTACCGGTTGTACACTTTGGTCAGTAATAGCTCGAGTGACTTCCAAAATCAAAACCTCTGCTTCCACCCTACCTGACCATTGGCTTATTTGAGAACAGTGGACTTGGTCAACGATACTGGCAAGTGATTGCTGGAAGGATTATAACGGGGTGCGGAGCGTCAGGGATAATCTCTCTGGCTTCTATTATTATCACAGGTAAATGATGATATCAGACTTTCTCTCTGCTTTCGACTCTTATTGTTTTTATCAAATTGCTTTCGCAAGCTAATCAGCCTTCATGGACAGATATTGCTGCACCATCGAATGTAGCCGTTCTTAGGAGTTATGTCAACATAGCCTCAACAGTTGGACTTTCAATGGGTGGCCCTCTTGGAGGATTTTTAGGTGGAACTATCGGCTGGAGATGGTAATTACTAATTTACTTTCTTCTCACAGCATAAGGAGATGTTGATGTTTCCAGGTCCTTTTTAGGTCAAGTTCCGATAGCAATTTGCTGTTGCATGCTTCTTGCACGTGGTCTCCAAACATTCTTGTTAGCACTTGATGATGAAGACGAACGAACCTTGGAAGAACCTGAAGATGACTTCCAACCAGAGGTATTGGCATTTGATTGGCCAGGATCTATAAGTCTTGCAATCTGGATGTCGTCGCTTCTAACAGTTATTGACCTGCAAAATCAGCTTACTTGGGCTCATCCTCTCGTTCAAAGTATCACTATCGTTGGAGCACTCTTTTCACTAGGCTTCCTTGCTTTGGAGGCATATCCTGGTCACCGAGAGCCTTTGATACCTCTCCGACTTCTGAAGACAGATGTTGGTGCATTTTGTGTCGGTCAGGCAAGTTGTGTTCTCTTATAAAATATTCTGTCGATGGAATTTTCAGTTGAATTTTAACTTTTGATTCCCTCCTGTATGAAAACTAACTCAGATCTTTTTAGCTACTTGTACTTGGTAGCTGCCATGGAGTACGTCAAAACTTCTCTCCTTTCATATATTTCCTTACTAATGGCAACTTTGCAGTTTGTCTCTCAAATACCACCTTACTTCGCAAACACACAAGGAGCTTCGGATGCGGAAGGAGGAGTGAGAACAATTCCCGCGAGTATCGGTAATGCAGTAGGCGCCCTCATTGCGGGCCAAGTAATCAAAAAGTATACTTACTTTCCCCCTTTTAATTCTCGTAGCTGATCGAAGTCAACTTGTAGATTTGGGAGCTACAAACAGCTGTCCATTGTATCCCTTTTTCTCTCCATTGGTACTTGTATCTTAATTCTGTTCCAATGGTCTCGTCCTATCGGTACGTAATCTACTCCAAACCCCGATCCCGCTTGCATTTGAACTCGCCCTTCTATTTTCTCTTGAATCTCCAGACCTCCAGAGTTTTTGTCTTGCTTTATACTCAAGTATATGGCTAAACTCTGAATACACACGAAAATGGAGTCAGCTGATGAGTTGCAGGCCCCTGGGAATCACTCACGACCTTACCATACGGTCTCTTTGCTGGCATCGTCCTGTCCACACAATTTATCGGGCTTTACCATTGTGCTCCAAAGGAAAATATGGCAACAGCTATCAGTATGTATTATATGAGCCAGCAGATTGGTATCGCTGTTGGGATTAGTCTTTGTTCGAGTCTTCTCAAGCGCCAGTTCCGTACCACTTTGACGAAGACATTGGTCGCCATTCCGGGGTATGAAAAGGTAACTCAGATTTGCGAACCTTTATCAGCAGAAGAAATAATGTCTAAATTTTCGTGGCAACAGATTATCAGGAGTATCTTGACCGACTCTTCAGTAGTGGCTCTACTTCCTTCAAATGTCAGATTACAAGTGTGGCAGAGTTACTTGAGCAGTTTTTGGGTAGTGTCAGGTATGTTATTAAGACTCGTTATCTATCTCTGTCATCCTGGCAGCCAAATGATTGATGTTCGTTTAGCCTTAGTTATTGCAGCTCAAGTAGTTGCTCTGCTGCCGATGGTTTCTACCAGCGAGAAATATTCACAGTGATTGGCTATCAGGCTGTATTTGTTTGATGAAATGCAAATGACTTCGGAAGTGGGGACAACTAAAAGTTGATCGGGGAACTTAGACTTGATGAATCGTGTTTGCACTATATTTTGTAAACTGAAATATTGCATTTTTTGCTAGCCTTTGCAGCTCGCCCTATAACGCCGCCCACAAATTTCTCCACGAATAAGTTCGAGGTATGCCGTCTTTTGAATGATGAAGTCAGATATCGTTACTATGAAGGAGCCGCTCCGCTCTCTCCTGGCGACCTTCACTCTTCGGATCATAGAATGCTGCTTCGCCTTAGCTAATCCTTCTTAGAATTGATTTTCAAAACGAAAACTTACGTTTTTCTCCAAAAACAGTGGTCCTGATCCCTTTCCTTGCACCCATAAGATAGTTCCCTGGAATGACTCGATGAAGAACTACTCTCTACAAGCCTGTCAGGCTCACATCATTCATTATCAATCGTTCAGCGTCCTTACGTTATCCCATAATGCAATGCTTCCAACTGCCCACTTCCACCGTACGTAGTGGTCATCTGCACTGTGAATATGTAAGTTGAGGAACTGTAGTAGCGCATCTGATTCGGCTTTCTTCAGTTCAGCAAAGCCAGTACAGTACGTAAGGTTCACGCTTAGTGCTTTCAACCCGGTCACTGGATGAGTGCGAACGGCGGGATGATGCGTATCGACTGGCGGACGGTTAGGCTCGTCATTGAAGTAGTCCTGGGGGAGATATATTAGTTATAATCCTTTTCTGCATTTGCTTCGGCCGTAACCCTATACTGTGGCAGAAGCGAACAACAAGTCAAGGCAATGATAGTCGCAATCAATAAAAAAATATGAGACTCACAATAGTGGTCTCGTACTGAAAACGTGAGGTATGGATTGCATGCAAGCCTTCCAATAACTGTTGCATATTGGGACTGAGCTCATCATAAAGACCGTAGCCAGACACCCAGGCGGTGTCTCCACCAACTTCAGGATGTTCTTCCATACGAAGAAGAGAGTAGCTGGGGGCTATCTTCTTTTAGAACGAGAAGACAAAAGCTGCTGACCGGGGGAGAACCCACGGTTGATCTCAAAGCTCGTATCGGCATGGAATTCCATCATTGGCCATGGAGTGTATTTGGAAACGGCCCTCCAGTCCGCGTTGCTCCCTCGGACTACGAAATGCTTTGTATCCTGGAATGTATAAGAATCCGTTTATCTATTCTCATACAATGGCTTATAAACCCAGGAGCGTACCTTCTGTGTGGTGTGTTTATCCAAGATTCCAAAGTGCCCAAAAATCTCAACCTGCCTCTCAATTGTCAAGTCTTGGTCTCTAAAGAAGACAACACCGCGCTCGCCGACTAGTGCAGCGAGCTCATCCAACTGCTGGTGGTTGAATTGACTAAGTTGAGCGTCCTTAAGCTCCGTTCCTTCAAGCCCAGTCAGTATGTTACGGGCAAAAGACTGCTCTGGATTTCGGGGTTACGATACCAATGCTTTCGGTCAAGTCAACTGCTTTGGCAACAGCAAATAACGCTTTCTTCTCTGGGTCGGCATGTGATCCCCGGTCCTTCAAGGGTGTAAACTCCTCCAGAGGGGGGTCAGGAGGGATGTGAGCTTTGATCTTAGGGTTATAGTGGGGATGAACAACAGTCGGGTAACCCGAGTCTGGAGAAATGTGCTTATAGGCTTCAAGAGATTCAATTGGGCGGGGACGGATTGTTGCCATTGCACTTTTAGTTGATGCGAAGAATGTAAATGACTCCGTCGTTGGCTGAATGTACTGAAGGATGTGTTCAGTTTGAGATGTATTGTCTGAGTTTCAACACAGAGTCTCCAAGTTGAGTATTTTCAAATGGTCATCCAGCCTTCTCACTGTTATTGACTGAGTGAATCCGTAGCTAGATGGAGTGGCTACACGGTTGGAACTGGGTCACTACGAGTTCTCCATGGCACATAAGCGATATAGATACAAGACACCCTCTAGACTTGAATTTCCGGGCCATTGCATTGAGTCGCCATTGGAACACGTGTAGGCAATTCGTTAGCCAAGGACGCAGCTCTTCACGAGAACTGAATAGTGGTACGACTGTGAGGAGTTCATCAATCGAGTCCCGCTAATACATTTGATGACCTTAACGTTTGAGTATGCTGTGGATCGTACGTTGGAGGGTAAACGAAAATATGGTGGAAGAAGGATACCGACAGGGCGCCTGCTGTTGTGCGCTTTCGACGAGATTTGTTGGCGGATTCTCCAGAAGGGGATGTAAATGGAAGGTGATGCAGTCGTAGTGTTACCATGTAGGAAGCCACATGCACTATGTACAGCTTATGGGCATGTAAGCCAGCTTTTCTTTTTTTGAATATTTCCTCCTGTTATTTCCGGTATTTGGGTTGCTGAGAAAATTTTGTCGGCCAGGGAGAGCCTCTGTCATCCTCCCACTTCGCCACCACTCGTCTTGTCAAGATGCAGCTTTCATTCCCATCAGTGTCTCCTTTCCTGGAGCTGGTTCAACAGGCAGAGCGAAATTCGAAGAATATCATACTTCGAGATCATTCTTTAGGCGTGGCGGCCACCGCTGGACAGTTACTGTATAATGTTTCTTTGCTCCGTAACAAGCTGCGGACGGCACTGTTGCAAAATGGCATGTACGATGCCAGAAACGATAATGAGGACAAGTTCATCTTCCTGCTTGCTCCTCCAGGGTGGGAATACGTGGTGTCAATGCTCACTATCTTCTCCCTTGGCGCAGCCATGTCGGCCCAATGTAAGCTAGTATTTGGCGAAACATAATCATCATGCTTACTCCAATTCTAGCGATTGTTATTAGGCCCGAAGAAATGAAACGCTTGTTCAAGCTATCAAAAGCCCTGGCTCTCCTCTATGCTCCAGCTTTCAGTGAGAGGGTTGACGCGATCAGAGCCTTGTGCGCTGAAAGCGACAGCGGGGTAAACCCGAAACTTTCTTTTGTGGAAATCCAAACAGCCTACCCTGACGGCTTGGGCTCTCACACTTATGAAGCAGAACCAAGCACCAGGTCAACCACCGATCAGATGGGTTCGCTGTTCTTCACTTCAGGCACGTCAGGAAACCAGAAAGGTGTCGTTCATTCCTACCAAGCTCTTCTTGCATCTGCACGGGAGCGAATTGAGACATGGAAGTTGACAGAGAACGACGTGGTTCTAAATCAAAAGCCGGGTAACTGGATGGGAGGCATCTTTGGCATTATTCCAAGTCTAATGTCTGGAGCTTGCCTGTAAGTCTGTCTTCGATGCCGTCTTCCAGACTCTTCCTGAGATGGGACTCTAGACACCACTCTCAAGATTCCCTTTAACTCAAGTTTGATATGCTAATTGAGATACCGTGTGTAGAGAGACATGTGCAGGTGTTTTCAATCCCAGATGGTTCTGGGACCGTGTTAGTCAAGGGGGCGTCAGTGTCTTTGACATTGCTCCGACAGGGTATGATAGGCTCGCGCAATACTTCGATGAGCATATTGCTGGACTTCCTCCTCCTCAGAGGGAGAGTTATATTCAGGGAATGATAGCGACGAGAGTTGCAGGTGTTTCAGGATCGCTGCTTCCGCCACATACCCAGAAAAGATGGACAGATCTTCGCCGCGGGAAGCCATTACTAAACTTGTTGGGATCGACGGAGGCAACACTGATATGCAGTATGAAATGGGAAAATCCCAAATACACTGATATGGTAATTCCCAAGCATCCATACAGTCATGCTAGCAACGCTGATTCCACGTTAGTGCTCGGTTGGACAGGCAGTGCCGGGAGTTGAGGTGAAGCTTGTGGATGGAGAGATGCGACTCAAGGCGCCTTCAATGTTCTTAAGGTATTAAGAACGAGTCCTTTTTCCAACAGGAAAGGGCTGACACAGAAAAACAGGTACTTATCTGACGACCCGATGCAAACTGAGAAGGCTTTTGATTCGGACGGCTTTTTTAAGACGGGCGACTGTGCCGAAAAACTTGGAGACAGTTACAAACTCTACGGACGAGCAAACATTGATGGTCTTGAGCCCTCCTGCATGGACTCAAAAAATGACTTCTGACGTTGTTGCAGTGCTGCACTTTTGGGGCTTTACCCTGCACACGGGCGAGATCGAAGCTGCCCTCTTTTCTCTTCCTTATATCGCTAGCGCGACTGTCCTCTCCCTTGACGATGAAGAATACCAGGAGCGCGCTGCAGCCCTCGTCCAAATGAAACCTTCGTTTCAATCAAAGCAGCCAGACTTGAAAACTCTTCGCAATGATCTAACGGAAGGGACAGGCCTATTCCTGTTCAAGCAGCCGACGGTAGTCTGTTGGCTTCGAGAAGGAGAAGCTATCCCACTGACAGTAAACGGAAAGATATCTAAGAAAGAGGCGCGACAGAGATTCTTTGGTGATAATTGGCGATCTAATGAGAGGGTAGAAGTTCTGAATTTAAAAGATATGGAATATTGGCGTATAGGTGGTCTGTGTTGAAGGTACATGAATAGAACTGTTTGACAAGCATTGATATGGTGATATCAACTGAGTAAGATAACTTGCTTGTAGATCGTGTTGTATATGGCGGGCCTCTGATGCTTGGATTCCTCCTACTTCTCTGGAGGATCACCCGCCGGTAGTGGTGAGCTGTGCATGTTCGTGTTGGTCCGAAGCGCTCGTAGTGGCCGATCTTGGAGAAGCAGTGCTGGTCACTGCATCTCATGGGGTAAACGAGCCACGGATACTAGCTGTGGCGGGTTTTACGACATCGATGATAAGGAGCCAGCAGCCCGAAGTGACGTCTATGTCTCGAGGTGGAAAGATAGTAGTGTTGATTTTCCGAATCTCTTCTCGAGCCGAAGTACCTCATAGGGTTTGAGTTGCAGATGTGATCTGGTGTACACGCTAGTATCAAGATGTGGTAGGATGTTCTTCAGTAACGTACTTCGTTTCACCGTCCACAAGCGTATGGTTTCGCTGCTCCGCCATTGTCCAAGTACAAGCACATCATCATACTAGACACTGGGTAACATAAAACGTTCCGGTATATACTCGTGAGACCCCTCGCCAGAGAGACACTTGAACGTGGTCAAATCGGAAGGACCGAGGCATGTGCAGCATGACTCTTTCCGCATCAGAATCCTAACCACAAAATCAGTCAACTTAGAATCTCATCGTTCCCTTCAACACTGACCTTACAAATCCTCGACGACCTGGCTCGACTCAATCTACTTCTTTCCAGCATGTCTTCCACAAGGCCGCAACTACCAGTAGTGGAACCAACATACAATCCGAGGCTCGTCAGCTCCCTTCTTATTCTCCTAAATCATGTTTCTAATACCTACCCAGCCGCCCGTTCCCAGAAGTCCAAACAATCTACAACAATACCATCCCCAACTGTCCTGGAAAATCCGTAGTCGCGCTTCAAGTCTCTTTCCAGCCAAATGGCTCAACACCCCCTCATACCCACGCCGGCGCTTTCCTCTCTGCCCAGGTCATTTCAGGCTATGTTTTCAACAAAATGAACGACGATCCGATGGAAGTCTTTGGACCAGGAGAAACTTTCAAGGAAAATCCGGGATGCAGACATACAATCAGTGATAATGCAAGCGCGACAGAAACAGCAGTGATACATGCAACTTTGATCGTGGATACGAAGGTTGTGGAGGAAGGCGGGGTCGAAGGCTTGGTTGTGATTGACGAAGAGTACAGGGAAATGGTCAAAGAAGCACAGCAGAAAGCTTCGGCAGAATCTGGTGGGAAGTCCTGAAGTCTTTTCCGAGAGCAGAAAGATATGGATGGTTGGCTCGTGGATTGTGCTTGCAAGCTTCTGGCACTTGATAACAGCGACGAGATCAGCGAGTCATCCAGTCTGCCGTTTCCTTTGTAGATTTCTCACTTCTACTCGTATCCCTACCAATACTAGCTTCACATGCTAGATCAACAACTTGAGGTTGCCTGCTTCCCTCAAGAAAATTCCTGTTTGTCCATAATGAGATTGGACGATGCCCATATCGACACTGTGACAAAATCAAATAACTTAGCCTCGAGCGTAGGACCAACCCATATCTCACGAGACAGTAGGCAAGAAACCCAGACGTCCTCGAAAGGCGGCAAAGGCTGGGCTAAATGAAGACTCTGTACTCTGAGGACATGGAAGAGGTCTGATTGTACCAGCTCATCCAGCAAGGAAGCAGGAGAAGACGCAGTCTGTTCAAAGTTTCAAGACACCTCTGTATGTGCTCGTTGCCTCGACCGGCCAATGAATTACACCAACATCGCAGACTTCTAAAGTTTCTGGCAATACCAGCTCACAACAGATGGACGGGCTGATTTCCAGGTGCAGAATTGTCCACACCACTGATAGATGGATGGAAATAAAATCAGTGTGCTTGTCTAAGAAAGATTTGATCAGTTGCACGTATTGGAACAGGTATGAGTAAAAAAAAGAGGTAGGAGGATCCAAGTGCGCTAGTCCAATTGATGTGAACACGAACTTTGACTTGCGGAAGGGAGCAGAGAAGAAAGAGGAAAGACTGTATCAGCCGCACAGATATCGTCTCCCAAATGATAGATTTCGCTGGGTACTACAGTATGTAGGATTTGAGGATGGAAACGACAGAGATTCGAAAAGAAAGAAGGCTGATACAGCCAGGGGTCTCCTCGAGGCCCGCGCGGCTGAAGCTTGAATCAGCCGGAGAAACGGTCCGTGTCAACCTCGAGGAGCATGGTGGGCAGCAGTAGACCGCAATATAATTATCTACCATCGATGCAATCCAGCAACCAACGCGAATGACCAGATCCATTCCAACAATGGCCTAAATCACCAGTTTATCCAAGCATAATGGCTTCACTAAACCCAAATCCCCGACAAACCCTCCATCTCTCCCCGTCATCCCTTGACGACGATGCCTCATCTGTCCATTCTCGCTCCGATCAAGACACCGATTCCGAAGACGATGAAGTCCTGATGGGCGCTCGCACCAGCGCGGATATACGAGAACATGATAGCAGGGTACTGCTGGAAGAAGAAGAACGAGATCGCTTGCTAGAACAAAGCCGTCGAGGCCGCCGAGGCAGCGCCTTGGAGGCGGTTCGGGGATTGTGGAAGAAAGGGAGTTCAACATCATTAAGAGATGATGCTGGAAAAGGCGAGGAGACGAGAGCTGAGATGACGGGCGAAAAGAAATCACAGAGTTCAAGGAGGAGGGCGAGAAGCGAGCGGAGGGCACGGAAGAAAGAACGTCTTTTGAACGAAAGCGCCATAAATGGAGAAGATGGAGAACTGATGTATGAGATGGAAGAAGGTGGATTCAAAGCAGGTTCTGCGACGGGAGATAGTTCGGAGACGGAATATAGTGACGAGGTTGATCGACATAACATCAGGTATCTGCAGAACGAGAAAACGGCGAGAAAGAAACGATGGAGAAGGTGGTGCTTCATTCATCTTTTGATTGTGGTTGGTTTCTCGATTCTGGTGCTTGGGGCGTGGAAATTGAGTCTCAATCGCAAAGGGGCCGTTCATTTGGAGGGAATGAGCAGCAATGGTACGGCTCTATTTGCGAAGACTACGATCCTGATATCTTTGGATGGATTCAGAGCGGATTTCTTGAAGAGGGGGATCACGCCGACATTGAACAAGTTTGTGAAAGAAGGAGTCAGTCCAGTGTATATGCTACCCTCATTTCCGTCCGTTACATTCCCGAATCATTATACGCTTGTTACGGGGCTGTATCCGGAAAGTCATGGGGTGGTAGGGAATACGTTTTGGGATCCCGAGTTGCAGGAGGAGTTCTTCTATACGGATCCTCTTGCTCTGCAGTCGAAATGGTGGGGTGGAGAGCCGCTTTGGGTCACGGCCGAGAACCAGGGGATCAGAACTGCCATCCACATGTGGCCTGGCAGTGAGGCGAATATCATGGATGTTGCACCTGCCTTCATTGATAAATACAATGGAGACGAAACGCTCCCCAATAAGGTGGCAAGAATATTAGGGCTATTGGATCGGCCCGGGCTCGAAAGTGAGCTGGCAGAAGTGGTTGACATGAGACCACAACTGATTGCTGCTTATGTACCAAATGTGGATTCGGACGGCCATTTGTATGGTCCAAATAGTACAGAGATTCGGACCACTATCAGCGATGTCGATACGATGCTGGATCAGCTGTTCCGTGGTCTTGATGAGCGCAATTTAACCGACATCGTCAATGTCGTGGTTGTTTCGGATCATGGGATGGCAACGACGGATACGAATCGTTTGATCCAGCTAGAAGATCTCGTCGATACATCGCTCATTGAGCATACTGATGGTTGGCCCCTCTACGGCCTGCGTCCCAAGAATCCGGGGCAATTAATATTTTTGCACGATACCTTGTCAGCCAAAGCAGCAGCAAATCCCAACGTCGATATTTATCTTCGAGATGCGACCATGCCTGAGCGTTACCATTTCTCAAATAATGACAGAATTGCTCCGTTGTGGATTGTGCCGAAGACAGGATGGGCGATTGTCACGAAAGATGAATTTAATGTCGCGGAAGGCAAGGCGAAGGGAGATATTTACCACCCGAGAGGATTGCATGGATACGATCACGAGCATCCTTTGATGCGGGCAATTTTCGTTGCTAGAGGGCCAGCATTCCCACATGTCGGGAACAGTAAAGTCGAAGCTTTCCGTGAGTTCGGACTCTCACCTTGCTTTCATATTAAATACTAACACCTCAGCAGAAAATATCGAGGTCTACAACATAGTCTGCGACTCCCTTGGCCTCGATCCTAAAGCAAACAATGGCACTCTACGCTTACCGTTAACAACAATCGGCTTCCACGACCCTGATACGTCTACTGAAGAGCAGGATCCTCCTCCACCAAACTCAATTGCCTCGCCTGTTCCATCTCCAGCTTCATCGGAAGATGAGCCAGTTGGCATGATCAGCATTTCTCCCATCGAAGCATCGTCCGCTGCTGATCCAAATGTCAAGCCCCCTGTCGTCGTAGGCGTTGACCCAATTGATTTGCCTGGTGTTGACATTGATCCTGCTGATGAGGCAATTGACGACGGAGAGGAGATTAATGTTGATCGACCTGTGGTGGGCGATGATACTGTAGTGAGTGAAGAAGAGAAAAATTTCTGGAGTTGGGTTCAAGGAGAACTAGATGGGATTAAGGGCTGGCTTTCGGGTGTGGTGGGCGGAAAGCAACCACCGCAGGAAGGAGATCATGCTTCTGGTGATGGCGAGGGCGCTTGAAGGAGGAAATTGGCGATCTTTTCCTATGCGTCTTTATTTTCGAGCGAGCGTTCTG
Organism: Hyphodiscus hymeniophilus; assembly: GCA_016508695.1. NCBI lineage: Eukaryota > Fungi > Ascomycota > Leotiomycetes > Helotiales > Hyphodiscaceae > Hyphodiscus > Hyphodiscus hymeniophilus. Next base: position 357,301 of record VNKQ01000020.1, on the reverse strand, counting down.
GGAGTTGGGGGCAAATGGGTCAGTCACCCTGGCGTAGGTTTGTTTTGATGCATATATCCTTGTAATATTAGCGTTTTAAATCTGGTCACTTCGAGTCCGTACCAATGTTGAAGGCATAGTCAACCATTATTCATATGTCTCTCGCACTGAACCGCCTGTTAACCTGTCACCCATGCACATGCAAACTGCGCACACATGCATTGTACTTGCACATTGACGGAACAAAATAAATTCATCTAAATATAGGATTTTACAACAAAGAAAGTTAACAAAGCGCCTGTGCCTGCCCTGGGTGGCTTGCAAGCTAAGCAAACGCAAGGCTACCCAGCCTTGTCTTGCATGGTTTGGAAGGTCTTTGTATGTTGGACTGGGGGAGTTTTGAAATAATCCAATCTGAGGGAGATAAGAGACCCTCTTCAGGAGCATATCGCCAACATCATCTACCAAGCCTTTCTGTTTACAAAACCTCTCTGTTTCTTTTTGCTGTTGTTCAAAGTTTGCAAAACTCTCCCCACACTGCACCTTCCAGGGTCTAAAGTGGTCGCTGCAGCAGGGCAGCCGCGGCCCACCAAACGGACACGCTAAAGGCACTTTCGCGTCGTCGCCTCATTGTAGACATCGACTCGACATCAGAGTTCAAGACAACAATCCCTCTCACATCTCCGTCCCACGCCACACTCGTTTTTTGTTTTGTATTACTACCAGGGCGGCACATGTATGCCCAATGAAGTTCAATCACATCCTAGAGTAATCACGAATCACGAATAGCGATCGCCCGACAGCATTTCTGCAGAACCTCTGCGCGCGCCACTCGGTCAGCCGCCTGCAACAAAGTCGCCCAACATGCCTTCTTCGCAGGCGGTCTTGTCGGCGGCCCAACAGAATGAAGCCAACGAAATAATAAGTGAGATTGCTTTCCAGCAAGTGCTCCTCTCGTCAATCGATGACTCGGTAGAGAATCGTTCCGAGGCTGAAGAAGAGGTCCGCATCGAGATTAAAACTTTGGAGAAAAGACTTCGAGCCTTGAAGCGTGCCAACTCGACGACATCCTCACAATCCACTCAACGTCCATCTTCCCAGAGTCTAGAGCCGAATCCTTTACCCTCAAAGACTCGGAAGGATCCCATTATGGACGACTCTGGCGGTCCAGGTTCTGGAAATCGAGGTATGTTTAGTTGAGGCTGGAGGGTTTTTCTTCTGCTTTTCGGAAGAAGAGACAAGGCTGTATCCCAGATTCATGATACTCCTTCTCACTTTTTCCAATTCCATCCTTTCGTTCAATGACGGTTCTCGCTAACACTTCAACAAAGCTAGAGACTCGGTACCCAACATTCCCACAATCTCTTCCACCTCTTCAACACCGAACTCCAAAACCTCTCTCGGATCATTTGTCACCCCCTCCAAGATGGACCTCCCCTCTCGAAAGAGAACCCACAGCACCCATATGGGTGGAGGTTTGGCCCCGTACGCAGGCAATAAGTCGAGAAGAACAACTCCAAGTCCATATGCGACTGATGCTGCATCACCATCTACAAGTGATATGTAAGAAATCCTCTCTGCTGTCTTTCGTTCTGGCTTTCACCAATTGATGTACAAGGCCAAAATTCGTCTCAAATGGCGCCATTGTTATTTACCTCACTTTGCCACAAGTTCCACATGTTCACCAAATGGGTGACGTCTTGGTGCCTTTTCGGAATCGAGCTTTCCTTTCATCACCTCTCTTTCGCACTTCCTTTAGCTCTTGGCGTTACCAATGTATCTCAGTGCTACTGCCATTCAAGACTATTCTGTAATGGTCTTTCTCTGCCTGTTTGACCACATTTGCCAGCAACATAGTTCTTCTTGTACATCTTTCTATCATCTGCAAACTCACATAAGATTGGGTTGACGTCTAAAAGCTAACACCGAGTTTTAGTGATGATGATCTCGAGATATTTAACACCAACTTCTTCAATAAGCAACAGCAAGCCATTGAGGATAGGATCAAGCAAGAAAAATCTGACGCAGAACTCGCCCGCAGCCTTGCAAACGGACATGCTGCAATATCTTCTGCTGGGCCGTCCAATGGACGCATGGAGCCTTCAGCTCTTGATCGCTTGTCGGGAGTGCGACGTCCCCCCGCAAGTTCTTTAGCTTCATCAAACGTTGCCCTCAACTCGAATCGGATCAAGTCGGAAGCATCTTCTTCAAAACCGATGCCCGGCGCCTTTGTAGACGATTCCAGTGATTCTGATTTCGAATTCATCACTCCTGATGCTTTTCACGGCAATGGTCGACACGCTTCTGGGCTCGTTCGTTCAGGATTAGACTCCTCTGGAAGTATTTATGGTACCCAACAGTCAAGAAATCGCGCAAGCGACATGCCAAAGGCTATGACTGCAGGCGAGGCAGCCCGTCGTCCCTCTAAGCAAGGTCCCAACTACACTGCTCAGCACAACGTGCTGTATAATCCCGATGATCTGCCAAGCTATCTGAATCAGATGGCTTCACACCCTATGTCGAACTCACAAGCAGCCGTATCGCCCAGCTTTTATCGCCCTCTTCCAAACTCATCACAAAGCCAAACTCTGTTTGGCTCCTATCCATATCCCGGTGGTGACGTGAAGAACAATGCACCTTATGGCAGTATGCAGGATCATGGAAAAAGCGGATACCTTCCAGGAAAAAATGGTATGCACTATTTCCACCCACGCGGTTCTCTGCATAAAGCTGAGCCTGTTGAAGAATATTCATTGAACGCTGCTGCAGATGCTGCCTTAGGACATGGGTATAATAATCAGCTAGGCACTTTCATGGGTGCTGGTGGTATCCAAAGTCCCAACCCCTTTTCATCCCCTGATCATATGAGTGGCGTCTTTAATCGACCCACCCATCTCGGAATGGCGGATCAATTTGACTACATCATGAATGACCCCCGAAAGACCAATGATGAGATCAAGACTCTGTTGGAAAATATTCGTCCTGATGTTGAACTGCCTATTGAAGATCGAGAAGGAACACCTGAAGGCTTGGTATATCCTTTGGTACATCTACTATTGAGCCCGATAACCGAATTTTGACTAACCCATTCAGTACGAACATCAGAAACTTGCGCTTGCTTGGATGAAAGCGATGGAGGAGGGCACAAACAAAGGCGGTATTCTTGCTGATGATATGGGACTTGGCAAGACCATTAGTACCCTTGCACTGATCCTAAGTCGGCCATCGACTGATCGCCCATGCAAGGTAAGTCCATATATTCTTGTTATCGCTTTTCTTCTAATATGAAACAGACAACTCTCATCGTAGGACCCGTCGCGCTAGTTCGACAATGGGATCGAGAGATTCGCACGAAGCTGAAGGCGTCCCACCGATTGAGTACCCTCATGTATCATGGTCAGGCTAGGAAACCATCATGGGACGACCTCCGAAACTACGATATTGTTCTGACAACTTACGGAACTCTGGGTGCTGAGTTTCGACGTCTTGAAAAGTGGCTACACAAACAGAAGGAGGAGGGTCATGAACGCGACTATGACCAAGCCCCGATGAAGAAGCTCTTCCCTCTTCTCGGCCCAAAGAGCATTTTCTACCGTGCCATCCTTGACGAAGCCCAATGTATCAAGAACAAGGCCACACACGCGTCCAGAGCTGCAAAAGAACTCCAAGCTCTAACGAGATTCTGCTTGACTGGAACGCCCATGATGAATAATGTTGGAGAACTTTACTCGTTGATCCACTTCCTTAGGATTAAGCCATACAACGAGTGGTCGAGATTCAAAGATGTAAGATCGCTAATCCGGTATCACGATGGTTTTGCTGACATAATAAGGCCTTCGGAATGCTGACCAAAGGAGACGCGAGTCAAAGAGCTGTTCAATCTGCCATGAGAAAGCTCCAAGCTGTCATCAAGGCAATACTTCTCCGCCGTACAAAGACATCTCTGATCGATGGAAAGCCTATCATTAATCTTCCGCCCAAGACGGAAGAAATCCAGCACGTCGTATTCAACGAAGCCGAGCAGGAGTACTACAACGCTCTCGAGAACAGGACCAAGATCCAATTCAACAAGTATATGCGCGCCAATACTGTTGGAAAGAACTATTCGAACGTATTGACTCTTCTTTTACGTCTTCGTCAAGCTTGCTGCCATCCCCATCTTATCGTGGACTTTGAACAAGCACCTCCTGCTGTTGATCTCACAATGGAGGCCATGGAGGAACTGGCCAAGAACCTCGAGCCAAATGTTGTTGGTCGACTCTTGGCTGAGGAAGCATTTGAAGTGAGTTACCTTCCATATATAAGTGACCACGATACTTACTTTCTTCAGTGCGTCATCTGTATGGATGCTGTTGATAATCCTGCCATACTCATCCCCTGCGGCCACTATACTTGTACGGAGTGTCTCACAGGCGTTCGTGACCAAGCTGTCCAGCAAGAACAGGCAGAGGGCATCGAGGCCGGTACCAGAGTGAAGTGTCCCCATTGTCGGGGCATCATTGAGATGAAAAACGTTATTGACTACGCGACCTTCAAGAAAGTCCACATGCCCGAAAAGGCTTCTGAAAAGGATGTCATTATAAACGGTAGCGAGACGGAGAGTGACTCCGATTCCGATTCCGATTCCGATTCCGATTCCGAGTCTGATTTAGGCTCTGAGACTGAGAGTGTGGATGACGCTGATGCAAATGGAAATCTTAAGAATTTCATTATTCCGGATGATATTGATGAGACAGAATCCGAGGACGAAGGCCAGGATGGTGATGATGAGGCTGAGGCATATTCAAAAAGAAAGCCCAAGGCGAAGAAGGTTAAGAAGGATAAGCATCGAAAGTCAAAGAAGGGCAAGGATAAGGTCGAGCGCTTTTCCCTGGCCATGTTGAAGAAGGAGGCGTCAAAGAGCGCTGAAGGACGTCGCCGATATATGAGATACCTTCGTAAGAACTGGGAGCCTTCAGCCAAGGTCGACAAGTGTGTTGAACTCCTCGACCAATTCCAGAACGACGGCAAAAAGACCATCGTCTTCAGTCAATTCGTCTCACTACTCGATCTTCTCCAAGTTCCCATCGATAAAAACCGATGGAAGTGTGAACGTTATGATGGCTCTATGAATGCCGAGGCCCGAAATGATGCTATTGTTCGTTTTACCGATGATCCCAGTACCAAGATCATGCTCATCTCCTTGAAGGCTGGCAATGCTGGACTCAACCTCGTCGCCGCTTCGCGTGTCATCATCCTTGATCCATTTTGGAACCCCTTTATCGAAATGCAAGCCGTAGATCGGGCTTATAGAATCGGTCAGCAGAATCCCGTCGAGGTTCATCGCATCTTGATCAAGGGCACAGTCGAAGATCGGATTATCGAATTGCAGGAGAAGAAACGCAAGCTTGTGGAGAGTGCTCTCGATGAGGCTGCTAGCAGGGAGGTTGGTCGTCTTGGTGTTCAGCAACTCGCCTTCCTTTTTGGTGTGAACGGTGAACGAGACTAGGTGTCTTTCTACAGTTTTCACCCGATCCTCCCCGATACTACGTTTTATCGGTATCAGCTCACTTCGACAGCAGCAGCTCGCGACGATTCGTCTCGTGTAGATTAAAATATTTGTGGCGATACGACCCGTGTTCCATTTTTGTTTGTACGATGAATGTGGCGCTGTGAGGAAATATTGATTCCTTATCCAGCAACATTAGATCTTATTTATCAATGATCGGAATCCGCGCTGGTCGTTATTGGTTGCGATGATACCCCTGAGGAATGATGGCGTTGTATTCATGCATAAGAGTGGCTTATTGCTACAATCATAAGTGTATCTTGCTTTTGCATGGATTTATGAGCATAGGCATAAGTAGCTGACATAGGAAAAAATTATTGAATCTCGGATCTGCGATTGTTTTGTCTCACTGTTTTGCCATTAGCCAGGTGGCATACACTCGTTCGCAGGACATGTGCCACCCGGTCAAAAGTCTGGAGCAGTTATGGAACCCAATGGGTCTAGTAGAAAGAAGATGATTCCAATCTTTCAAACATATTCGTGATTAAGACGTTTATCAATAACTAAGTGCTGAGCCATATCCATACATCGGCGTTGTGGAAGGAAAACCTCCCATTTCGAGAATGCTGAAGAATTGGTTTGTGGTGAACTGAGGATATAGGAGTCTGTTATGGTGAGTGAGCTGCTTTTGTTGAGATGTTGATGGTGCACCTTGAACTCGTTCTCAAGCCATTCTCTTATACCCAGTTGAGCCTCAATGAGCGCCATCATAGAGGTAACAAAGAAAGGGCAAGTTCTTTTCTCGTCTTCTGACCGACCTACGATGATGCTTTCCTCGGGTGAAGTTTTGGAAATCTACACTGGGCCGGTCGTGCTAATTTTCCATGGCCTTCTCAGTCAATACGTTTTCTCAGGTAACACAACCAAGCAGACGGGTGACCTGCGTTGCCAAATTCTGACCGCCGATTACTGATCGCTCAAATAGGTGCATACACACTCTCTAGTCGCAATATCATTCGACATCAGTCATCTAATTCGCTTACAAATCAAATAAAGATTCTGGCCACCATTTAGCGTGTCAAACTCCCATACATTCTGACCGTAATCCTCTACGGTCAATGTTGTGGAAGCAATCCGGTCAGAGGTTTTGGTTTAGAAGTCATGGATCCAAGGTGGACTCCGTATATTCAGTCTCCGGAAAAAGATGATTGGAGGTGGATTGAAGATGCTGCTGAGAGAAAACGGGTACAGAACAAGCTAGCTCAGAGGGCTCATCGGAAGAAGTTTGGGAGGAGGCCGGAGAAGAGAAAGCGAGTCTCGAAATCGACGCCACGTGAGGAAATCAAGTCGACACGTAACAAGGATTCTTTCGCTGAGGGGGAGGAGACTTTGAAGTCCGACCGGGAAAAGGAGACTGTGGACTCTACTATCCTGGATAGTCTGGACTTCTCTGGATCCGAAGGTCTTGACTATACTTCTCCATTTCTGGATAACGAGGGCTCACACGATCTCGTCCTTCGCTCGGCATCTCAAAACTGGAAGACAGGCGACTTAAGACCTTCTAGCAAAACACCTCGCCAGGAACGAAAAATCTTGCCTCCCAGTTACCCTTTCGACGACTCGGGATTTAATGCCATTGCATACCCCTCACCACGAACAGACTCTCGATGTACGTCCCGACTCCCCGCCGTCCCTTCTTTCCTCGTCGTCACTCACATAGTTCTAGATCTCCTCCTGCACTCAGTTTCTACCCTCTCTGCTCTGCTAACCAATGCCGATCTTCTCTCAATCGACTGTTCCCCTGCTCGAAACGCCGGGGCCACGCCCTTCAAGATCTGGGTGGATCCCGTGGTGGCAGCTCCAACGCCTCTCCTTCCCCTCCAGCTGCAAAATACCATCCCGCACCTGCCATATATCGATCTCATACCGATCCCGGCTTTGAGAGAGAAGCTTCTGCTTGCACAGTATATCATAAATGGTGAGGATCCCGTCCTTTCCATTTCCATTTCCATTTCTATTCATTAATAACATTTGATACCCGTCGTGCACCTGTCAATGAGAACTGTTGACAGTTGTAGTCTAGGCTTCGAGATGTGGCATGACATCGCTTCTGAAATCAAGGTCTGGGGGAGTAATTCGTGGGAAGAAGGGGCTTGGGAGGTTGGGGAGCGCTTTGCTGTCAAGTGGTGGTTTCTCATGGGAGATGAGGTGCTCCGAGGGACGAACATGTTGCGGGGCATGCGGGGCGAGCCGAGACTGGACATTGAGCAGATCAAGTCACGGCTCGGCAATGGCACGCCTTCATTGGAGAGGGGCGGGATTGGAGCGATCTTGAATGGAATACATGGAGGTGTCAGAATTAGATGGCTCTTTAGGCACTACTACAATATATTCTACTAGCGGAGACTTGCTCAGAAGTCATGTGTCTTGTTCCACTCCGCGAAGCTCAAGCTGGGATCGAGGATGAGCGGTATATCAACGACGCCAACCTCGCCCTCGTAGACTTTTCCATCCCAGCAGTACTTCTCAAAACAGCTCTCACACTGCTTCGTCCTCTTCATGCCTACCTTCTCCAAGCTCCGGTCGATGACCGCACATCCCAAACACGCAGGCCACTCTTTATCGAGCGTCCCGTTGGCCTGGGTCAGTTGATTGAAGCCGTTCTCGAAGATGTCGTCGATCTGCGAGAACGTAGTCTCGAACTGGAAGAATGAATAGTTCGTGTAGGCGGAGTATGGTGAATTCGCCATGTACATCACGATGGGCGATTGGGTCGACTTGGTGGTGGTCAGTTCTGCGTCGCACCCGAAGAAGACGGGCTCGGTCGTGTAGTTGTTGTGGATGAACGTCAGCGGGGGAGGAACGATCGGGAACGGGATGCCGTCGGCCTCGGCTGCGATGTACGTATCGTAGAGGTTGGTCCCGTTGTTCCAGCCGTATGGCGGTTGATCCGAGTCGGAATCCCAGGCCACGATGAATGATGATTCGCGTGCGGGTTGTATGAGCGGCCAAAGTGGGATGGACTGTCCTCCTTCCGAGCCGTCGGCAAAAGTGAGGTCCTTGCTCCCAATGCTTGGGAACGGGTTGGGGAACTTAGCATAAGCTGCTTGGCTCAAGTTGAGTCCAAAAATTTCCTGGTATGCGTCGATGAGGGGCTGAAGTCCGGACAGAGGGAATGTGATCTCTCGTTTGGCGAGCTCTTTTGGATGCTCGCGGATTGCTTTCACAGCTGGGGCTCCAACAGAGCGTTTGGGGAACGCGGCCAGTGTTCCATTCGATACGGATTCGATGTACCAGAAATTCGCTGCGGCTCCCGCCATTCCAAGAATGAATCTAGAGGCAACAGTCAGTGTTGGAATGCCAGATCTGGCTGATCTGACTTACGATCCTCTATCGAAACCCTCAACGCACGCGGTAGAGTTGGCGGGCACTCCGCCCGCGAATGTTGTCCCCATATATTTCGTGGGGAAAAACTGCTTTGGTCCAGACCAGGCACCGCTTTCGAAAGGGGAGAACTCGTACTATTTGATCTCTCAGTATACGTATTCAAGTGATTTTGCTCTCAAACTTACGATTGTAGCATTGTAAAACGGGACTGGAAGATCATAGTATACTACGTCGTCTGGGGTAATCTGGTCTGCCACGATAATTGGCATAGGCATGTTGTGGGTTTTGAAATTACCGAGGGTCGCAATGTTGGAAAGGGTGGTGTTTACCCCGGCTTGAGGACCTGCAATGAACCTGTTGGGAATAAATCAGCTTCCGGTGCCAGATGTTATTACAGATCGAGCAGTACTCACTCATAACCCCACCCAATACCAAAGAAATCTGGCATGGTGATATCAAACCCTGCTTCCAGCTTCGCTGCAATAAATCCGAACATGTCTGCGTCCGTTGCAGCGTACTGTGTCGTGGCATTGACATTAAATCTGTCGATTGCCGGCTGCCAGTACTGGACGATCTCATCTGCAGTTGGAAAGTCGTGCGACGCAAAGGAAAGCGTTGGCCAAGCGCCACCAGAGAGACCCGTGAGATATGTCATTGCTTGGAATAGTCCTCCAGTTTTCTGTTTATTCGCGGCCGGTAACCGATCATCCAAGGCCCGCAATGCAGCTGTGCCAGTGAATGCGGATGAATAGCCACCTCCACTGATTGCGAAGCTGAGTATGGGCACATGCGCATAGTCTGAGGCTTTCAACTTTTTGACGTAGTCGCAGTAATCAAAGTCTGCCAACTCAAGGCGCTCAAGGTAGCCATCGAGCGCCCCGAGAACTACCTTCTTGCGTCCCTTTACCCAGGCTGTTTCGGCGGAGCTTAGGCCAGTCGCAGGTCTCAGCCACTCAACGTTCGAAGGGCATTTAACGTGGATTGGGGCATAGCTTGAGGAGAAGTTCTGCTGGGAGGAGAGCTCCACCAGTCCGAGAAGGGCTGCAGGTAATGTCAGTCGTTGTACTTGCCGGAAGATGGGTCATTCGGTGTAGTTACCTCCAAAGAGACGGCTAGGCTTTGAAAAGAGCTGCATGGTGAACGACAAGACTTGAAGTGCTTCGTCCCTGCAGATCTTTCATCGCATGTTGGACGCGGGTAAGCTTTATACTTGCGAGTACTGTATGTACTGCGCCGGGATTGCTTGAGCTCTGCCATGATTCCATAACACCGCTGTACGACTTGGGAAAGGATTGTCTGCAGAGGATCCAAGTATCGAAGCCTTTCCTCGCCAGGTCAGCCTATCTATCTATAGGTCAATCCAATTAGCCGTGCGGCGTAATTGCATGTAAATCTGGAGACCTACTGGCTCCGCGGGTGGCGAGGCTGCAGAACAACGGCCTCCGTCTACGGACGTATGTAACTATGGTGGTGAGAGATTCGAATGCTGGTTCAATGTAGCCAGTACTTTCGCAGCATTGATGCCCGATTAGGAGCTTCACGTAAGCTTTATCTGGGGATAGACCGCTACAGGGCACGCATCAGGATTTAGCGGGAGAGTGCATCCATATCTCATTCAGAGCAGGATTTACCGGACTGTGAGGAGAGAAGTAAATCATACTCGAGTATCCTCAGTCAGTCTCAAAACTCAAGACATCGCAGTCTATCCGAGGAAAGCTTTGGAAGAAAAAAGGAAGGCGCAATCTTGACCTTTCTGTACCGCAGCGAAGATCTAACAACTTTTGTCGCTGCCGTTCCCGCGCAGCTTTCAGGCACAGCCGCCTCGGCGATGCTTATTTCTCGCCAGTTTCTGCCCCAGAATGATATATAAGCTTATGTCGACCCACGGTCTGTGGGTCGTGGACTCGTGGTTGCAGTTGTGGCTACTATTGGCTAAAAATAGGAATCACAATCAGAATTGGATAAGCAAAACCCCGCAGCAGCATATCGTGTGCTATCGGGGTGTTTTTCTGACGTTTGGCCCCATTCACTTATTTAGGATTTCCTGTTTCGAGCGGACGCTGAATCGCTTGGCCACTTGGTGATGAATCTACCGTGATAACTCAGCCATTTTGGAAGGGTGTGGCCACCCCAGGGTGAATATTAATATCCGACTCCTACGATTTCGGAGGCGCAAGAGTTACATTCCTGAGAAAGGTACAAGATCTGGAGATCGGGCTTGGGGATTGGCACATTGAACATGTTCCAATAATATTATAAGTACGTACTATAAAGGGCTCAATAATATCACTACCGACGATGAAGAGACTTTCTTCAAATTCCAGGCCCAAAAACCATACTGACATACCTTTCCACCATACCAGACAGATGGAAAGCCCTTGCGCCAAAGCATGTGGTGACAACAGGTACATCCGCAAAGAAATTGTCATCTCACTCCAGTTTTGGAGTTCATGACTAAATAAATGATGGAATTTGTCGTTCCATATTAACTAAGGACTTCCAGTCCACCCTCATCTGCCCTTGCGGACACGGATGTAAGTCAACCTGTTTCCAAACGGTCTCGATAATGTTTCTCATGATCTCGACATTCCCGATGCGTCTTTCTTTCTGCATTTTATCTACGGCATCAAGGATCCTGACTCGTTGGTCATCTCCTATGACCTCGCAAGCGGCCATGAAGATCGGCCATGGACTCGTGCAAACCCCAATTTCCTCTATGATATGCAAAGATCTGGAAACAAGATCTTTCATGATACCTGAGTCACTCGGAGTCGTGAGTACAGAGCGATGGAGATATATGAGGGTGGCCAGTCGGTAAAGCTCCGCAGTGTTGATGATCCGGGCTTCGTCGACACGGCCACTAGCAGTATCCTCAACTACGCCTGAGATCTGTTGCAGATTCTCAAGCTGTATTTGTAGAACCTGCGGAATCGAAGCGAACTCGGCGGGAATGGTTCCACATGGGCTTTGCAAGATCGTATGTGTAAGTTGATTGACACAGGAAATGCACTGAAGAACCTGCATCGAGCAGCCGAGTGATCCAATGATCTATATGTCGTCAGTCACTCAGCAAAGAGGGGGTACGAAAGATGCCAAACTAACCACTCTGTTCTGTAGGTCTAGGATTGGGAGCTGAGGTGTTGTTTTCAAATGCTTGTGGAGCTCCGGGGTATAACTAAAATCAGCTAAAACTTGATGATATGCAAGCCAAGTAGTTAAGAAGTAGGTTGTGTGTCCTCCAGTGGGGAACTCTTTCGCTTGGGCGCAGAAAACTTTTGCTGCGACAAGATGTTTGCTATTGAACGACATGTATTAGACAAGTTATCTGGAGTAGCGAGCAGAATCCAGTGCTGTAAATGTCCGGGAAGGGATATCATGTAGGGCTAGAACAAACCAACAAAGGGGGGAATGGTTTAGCAAATACTCACTACCAACTCCCATCAGCTGCATCGAAGACCTAGCCCAGCATGAGAATGCATTTTGAAAGATGGTATGCGCGAACTTACGTCACAGACGCATAGCATCATACAAGTAGCAAACTGGCTGACAAACTCCCTCTCCCCTTGACTAATTGAATCGGACAATAACCTAATAGCCCTGACCTTATACTTGACAGCAGCGTCATATCCCTGGAGATGGAAAGCTGATAGTGCTAATATCGCTTCACGCAAACTCTGGGAAGCCAACGACTTTCCTGAGAGAGCGTTTGGTATCAAGACAGTTCGGAAGCCATTTCTGCTATCATCGATCGTGGTAATCATGCGAGAAAGGACTTCATGATCTGCAAACTTTGAGCTACGGACAAAGCCAGCTCCAGAACAACGACTCACAATAAGTCAATAATCTCTTGTCTTCGGGCACTATTTGCGCAGTCTCAAAACCGACATTCAAACTCCTAGCAATTGCTGGGGAGCACTGTGAAATTTGAAAGCTTCTGCGTCGACTTAAACTGGATGAATTCGTCCGACTCTGAACATCGTCATATGTGGTATTCAGGAAATGAATTGTGCCAGACTTTGCAACAATAATATACTCGGCCGTATTGAGTGTCTTCGAGTCCCAATAGTACTGCGGACGTCGTCCATCCGCGGATTCTGGCCAATGGAGCTTGATGCCGTATCCTTCACACGATCGTCCCGTCCGGATGCAGTTGTTGCAGAGCGGGAGCTTTTGATCACAGCCAATCTTTCGTGCTAGGCCAAACTTTTAGGAAAAGGTGCCCGACGGGGTCATCTGCGACTTACCCTTGCAGGTCCAGCACCCTTTCCCCGATTTTGGCACAGGCACTTCTTGCTTATGGCGAGGTCGTCTCGTCAATGACATTCTCGACCTGCCCTCTGCCGTCAGAGGCCCAATGGCATGTCCGCTTGCGGTTATTGTCACTGAGTGCTTATCGTGACGACTGATTCAATTGATTGTGAGTGTAGGGACAAGAGCGATGGAGGCGGCAGAGAAAGGATCCCGCACGGTCACGTGAGTTTCGTTTTTCGAACAAGTCATCAGAGTCATCAATGGACCTAGTCGACCAAAGTAGCAGTGAATTGGAGCTTCATATCTAGGGGTCAGCTTCAGGCTGGTTACAAATGGCTGTAGAACGAGGTACAAGCTGTTGCTCGTGAGCTGCTGTGGACTGTCTTATCATACTTTGCCGACGAAGAACGATATGGGGTTTGAACGTCTGAATAAACCAACATTTCGGAATAACTGTGAATACCATACATGCTTGGAATAAGTGAGGTCATAAAGTCATTATTCTAAATACGTGTGAAAAGAGAGCCTGCTGCAGGATTTGAAGCCATCCTCCACTGCCTGTCAAATTTTCGCAAGCGCTCGCTGTCCGTCGATATGTACTCAGTGGTTTGGTTTGAAATGATCAATGAGGTGGCGGAGGTGGGAAGTAAGGAGCCTGGGGGTTAGATCCTTGAGGAGCGGCAGCTGGTTGATAGTTACTGTTTGGAGCCCCATAAGAACCCGCACCATAAGCGTTGTGTCCTTGCTGGCCTTCATAACCACCGTGGGGCTGGCCATAGCCAGCTTGAGGTGGTGCGTAACCAGCTTGAGATTGAGTGGGATCGTGGCTGCTCGAAGTAGGACGAGGAGGTTGCGGCGGTGGCGGAGGGTAGTCTGTAGGTTGATACGCGCCATGGGTTGGGTGTGTAGGATACGAGCCCTGACCTTGAGGGGGTGGCGGAGGATATCCTTCAGATCCGAGATGTGCATAGTCTGTCTTCTCAGGCGCATAGTATCCGACTGGGGGTGCAAAATTCTGCTGCTGTTGTGCGGTGGGTTGAGTCATCGCTTCAACGTTCACGTCTGAAGGAGGTGGTTGGTTGTGTACTTCAGCGAGTATAGCTTGGTCGACATCCGTTCTGCCTTCCGCTTCCTTCAGAACTTCCATCAACGTCCTCGTCTCTGGCGGAACCCTCCTAACATTGCCAGCCAGGATCTGACTGATCGGCAAGCGCTCGCCATAGAAGCGAGCATTCTCATCATTGCGCTCGACCACAATGGTGCCATCGAATTGGATCCCACCATAGAGCCCGCGACTCTTCATGTAGGTCCATACCGGCTTCCGATTTTTCATCAATTCGCTTTCGACATTTCCTCCGATTCCGAGAGGCCCGGCAGCTAAGCTCACTTCTCCACCGAGTGACACCCGGACCTTGCTGAACGCATTCAGCGCTTCTCGATTGTTGATTACGAGAACGCAATCGTAGATATCAATTCCAGCCATAAATCCAACCCCAAGAGTATGGATCAATATTCCAGAAGGAGGAGACCAAGAGCCATCTTCCTTCTTCGCGATCAACACTCCCGAGCCACCAGCGCCAGAAACCCACAATCCTGTTCGCATCACAGTGAAGACTGCAATACCAACGCAATTTTTGATTACCTTCTGAGGGATCTTAACCAACACCTTGGGTGCCTTCTTAGGTCCCGGGGAAACGCTTCCACTGCCGCTGACAGGTCTGCCTTGCGGTTGTTCTTTGTAGAAACCATCCTCTGTTCCAAAGTCAGCGGACTTGGAACGGATAGTGCGGGAAAGGGTACTACTGACTGCAGAAAGACTTCACAATTCGTGCACATTTGTCGGACTCGTGGTCGAGAGTCGTAGGCCAGAACGCTTCGGACCCGATCTTGTTGGTGAGCTTGTTGACTGGTGCTCCCAGCTTCTCAAACCATCCCCATCCTTTATCAAAGGCTGCTTTGCCGCCGAGCTTCGTCTTGTCAAGGAGCGAATGCTTGCCATGGGAGTCGGCATTTTGCTGGCTGCTCTGAGGAATGTAGTTGCCTTGTGTGGACATGTTGTAGGGATCTGACATATTCGCGATAAGTGGTGATGATGAGTGATATCAAAGGCAGATGCGTTCTGAGTGAGAAGGTGCGTACTTGTACTTGACAACCCGATCAAGGCAAAGATATATAGAACATATATTGTGGCTGAAAGATGATTCACTCAGCCACTTCTTCCATGCGTGGTGAATATTAATGGTGCAGATTGCCTTGCAGTACTTCGTATATACTTCGTAGTTTGCGAATCACTTTCCTTGTTGGATGACGAGGCCGACGCGAAATCCAGAATCGCAGCATCCACAACATACGATGCCACCAATGATGTCACAGCCGCATCGCTTGCTCAGAATCCAGATGGTTGAGGCGCAGCAGTGCCATGCAATACAAAATCAAGGTCTGCGCCATCGCAATGGGGTGTTGTGGATATCAATCTCGCATCTACTCTTTGTAGTATTCCACGTTGAGAAGTTGTTGCTATTATGAGCAGCACCTTTAGAAGCGCTCTCGTCGTCCAATTTACTCCTTTTCCCCTTCTTTTCCCCTCATATATCACGTGATACTTTACAACGTCGAGTTGACCTTTTCTGCCTTTCAAGGTGACTTCCGGGGGGAAAGCTTACATTGGCTTGCTTTAAAATCCAAAGTGTCGTCCATAAGCTGGCAGTCACCTTTGGTACAGCCGAATCTTATCACAATAGGCACGTGATATTTTAAAAACAGAATCAAAGTTATGATTGACTTGTGTATTTGTCTAGCCAAGTGTTGGTGAGCTAGAGAGATCGATGTCCCCCATCTTTGGTGAAGTTGTCTTCGTTGTTGACAAGAATAACACTTCCCCACCTTTGATCACCTTTTTCTTATCAATATCTCGTTATGGACCCTCAGACACAAGTACCAATCATGGCAACTCAAGTGGAAACGGAAGGAGATCCCGATAAGGCCTATCAGAAGCTATGGGATCCCAATTTCTAGATGATATCTATTGTTCGCTTTTACTGCCCCATGCTCTACTCTCTGGCCGTACCTTTCAGTAACTATTCAATCAGCCGTTGCGTCGATTTAAGTAATAACGCCTAAAACTTGAATTCCGCTCTGACATTTGGATCCTTGCGCTCGTGAGATACTTTCAAAAATGGGTTACGCTGACTGGACCGAAGACGGCGAGAAAACGGCTTTCGGATCAGTCGAAATATCACAAGACACTATTGTCGGTGATTTTGATACGATTCCCGTTCTCGATGTCAGTGGAATGTTCAGCTCTAACATCGCCGAGCGCAAGAAATTTGCCGGAGCTCTGCGAGACGCTTGTATGCGAGTAGGATTCTTCTACATCGAGAACCATGGAATCGAGAGTGGTTTTGTGGATGAGGCTTTCGAGTGGGGAAGGAAGTTCTTTGATCTCCCTTTCGAGGAGAAGATGGAGGTTTATATCGATAATACACCCCACTTCAGGGGTTATACCCCACTGCATGGCAGTGGAAAACCTGATGCTGAAGGAAAAGGAAGTCCGTGACCGCCATCTACTCGGATCTTATGCGGTTACACTTACAATTTGTACAGACGCGAATGAAGCCTTCGACTTCGGTCATGATCCCAAATTGAATGACGACCCAAATGACAAATGGGTCGATACTTTTATGAGAGGGTACAATCCATGGCCTCGCCAACTACCTGGCTTTGAAAAGCACTTGTCTTCATACTATCGCCGATTGAGATCCTTCTGCCGTATAATGGCTCGGTCTATAGCTCTATCACTCGATCTTCCAGAAGACTACTTTGAGAAATACCTGACACATCCAGGCTGCTCCTCGCTTATCGCTCACTATCCTCCTCAACCACCTGGGAGCATTCTCGCGAAGGGACTAGATGCGCATACTGATGCCGAATGCAGGCTCTTTCCATTTCCCCCTTTTCTGAATGACGCTGATGCAGCCCAGTCTTTACCGTTCTGGCTCCTGGTACAGTCCGAGCCCTTGAAGTACTGAATCGTGAAGGGCAATGGATCTCAGCACCTCCTCGACCTGGCTGCTTTATTGTGAATGTAGGCGATCAGCTTCAAGCATGGACGAACGACCTCTACATCTCCACTCGTCATCGAGTACAGAATTTCTCGGGCGAAGAGAGGTACTCGATTCCATTTTTCTTTTCGGCGAACTTTGAGACTGTCATTGAGCCGATCCCAGAGTTGGTCGGAGACGGGAAAATTGCGAAGCATTCGCCGTTGACAGCTGGGCAGGTATGGAGTCCTTTTCGTTTAGAAGAAATTGAAAAGTGCATGCTGACGATAGACCTGCTAGATGTACAAAGATATGATGGTCCAGTTGCACAAGATCGCAGCTAGCAACCCAGAGTTGGTGAAATATCGGAAGCCAATTCCAGAAGTTGTATTCTAGGACCTAGGTAGGTTTGGTATAGCAAACGGCACTGTTCATGTGACTGGAACTTGAACGACCACTCTTATACTGTATACATTAAGTTAAGTTGGCAAAAAGTGAACCATGGTGTAATTTTACACCATTACTGTGCCCACTTGATTGGTTCTAGTGGTTGTTCAAACTCATCACATGCCATAGGCCCACAGCAACTCCTTATCTCTCGAGCTCTGGACAGGTGCTCACCCGACCACGATGCTCTGATAAGCCTGAAACAATGAAAGAATCTGATACAAGTGGCCTTCTTTTCTTGAATTCCCACAAGAATAGGATCAAGATCTCGAGAATCTCAACTTCCATATTCTTTCCCAGCTCCCACATAACAGAAACGTAGCGACCATGACAGGATATCGGAATGATAAGGCAATGGTAGCTACACCATCCCCAGGAACAATCAAAGTAAGTCAAATATCACCTAAAACAGATACAGTGTTGTTGACAACGAGAATCCAGCAAGAACAGTCCTCTCCCGATATCGATATCGAAAAAGTACTTCCAGAATCCTCCCGCTTGTACGGCACCTTCACCGACAAAGAAGAGCCTCATTACATCGAGACTACTCGACAACGGATGCATGAACAGCGAGTATGGGGCAACATTATTAAATCACTTTTCCTTTCCCTGGCTCTTGTGGGAGCCTTTAGCGTCACTGCATACATTGCCGTTAGCTTTGGCGGCTTGGGCATCGACTTAGAGCCTCACTTGTCGTCTCGGGAGGAATCTTAAGCCATGGTGGAGTTTCCAACGTCGACAATCCGATTGTTGATGAAGCTTTTGAGCACGCGGCGAGGCGATTTTGCTTAGAATCATCCGTGTTGTAGGAACAAGACCGAGGCATTTGGATTGTTAATAGAGCTTTATGCTCCCCAATTAACCCGTAATGCCGGCAGAACCGAGTTCACCGCCTCATAAATTTCCGCTTAGAGTAGACCGCCAAATTGCAGTGACAACTGGAACGAATTTTATGGTTGTCACTAACTGCAACAGGTGAGCCCATGCGTCATATGCAAGCGAATGCACCAGATGCTTCACTATATATGGGATACCTTTTCCTACAATCATCTCAAAATTTGCGCTTCTGCATTCGTTTCTCTAAATTCTTACTTTCAAACAAGATAATTGAGATGGCCAAATCGAAGGTACCTACTACTATGAGAGAGAAGCAATCTAGCACCTCGACATCGACTCTATTGAGTCTCCAATCAAACTCAGAGATTTGGTACAAGGTAAGCACGCCTGTCATCCTCATAAAATATATGCTAAAGCTAGCAGATTCACATCCTACTCTATGATCTCTGTAACATTGCCAGCGACCAAGCCGCCGAAGCACGCACCTTAGCCACCACTGATGAGCTATACATCAGCGGCCCTTACTTCTCACCCGAGGAAGCCATGACTATCAAAGCCACACTGGTCCCGCGCCCATCGCTGAACGAGATCCCAGAATTTGAGTCTCTCTGTATGCAAGATACCGACGAAAACGAAGTCGATGAAAGCAGCAAAGACGTACCAACACCCGAGACAATGACCATCGAAGCCGCCATCAAATGTTGTCTCGAGACTTTCTTTGAGAAGCGCAGAGCGATTGGTGATGCTCGACCATGTGGACCCCATGACATGGGCCCGATCTATCAGGCAGTCTTCGGCATTACGAAGGAAGATTTGAAGAATGAGAAGTTCTTGAGCAGGTTGAGGAGGACCGGTCTTGGCCAGCCAAAAGAGAAAGAGAAGAGTGAGAGTGAGAGCGTCTGTGGCAAGCAGAAGAAGAATGTCTGTGGCCAGCAGAAGAAGAAACGATAGACGGGCTAGGCTTGGAGACTTTGGGGCAGTGGAGTATCGTCTAAAGGCTGCTAAAATAAAAATCCGGAACCCCTACTTGGCTCATACGGCAGCTCCGCCAATGCCAACGATGCCGACTCTACGTTCCAGGACCCCTCGTCGATATGTCTGGGGTCGTTGAAAGGGAGTCGAGCGGCTGCGGCCATGGGGGAGCAACACGCGAACCGCTCCTCGGACGCGGCGGCAGTAAGCGTATTCTGGAACGCTGCTAGAGCTTGGGGATCACGTTGTGGGGGTTTGAGTCGAAGGTAGTTGACGCGGCGATGTGGATAAATGCTGAGACGCCTTTACGGCGTCGTGGGAAGCGTCTAGGTCAGACATGTCAAGGACGTGCATGAGGGAGGCCCGCCCGGTAGCTTTTCAACAAACCTTTTGAGTCAACACTAGTTCGAAATTGCACGATAAGGTAGAAAAGTTCTTGCCGTTGACTCTATACACTTGTTTCTCCATCCATCCTCACCGCTTCGATCGCCTAAAATACAGCAGTCATACAATCAAGCCACCTTCAATCAATCCTCCCCATCATGCAATATTAGCCCATCCACCCAGGGCCCAGAATTAGACTTCATTCTAGTCGTTACTCAAATCTGAGAAGGAGATGGGTATGCATGTCGTTGCATGTGTGCACAAAGTAGTAGCGGGTCATAACGTGGCATTTTTTCGAAGATAAGGAAAGACATAACTTCATAAGGAAACCCTAGGTCGGGAATGTAGTGTATAGTTGATCAGCCAGTGCGCCTCGTAACACTGTTGCGGCTCTTCGTTGTTGAGGGTGTAGCACCCGAACCGGAGGCTACGGCGTTGCTGGTGGTAGGTGTGCGGCCTTTGTGGTGGTCATGATGGAGGTGGCCGACGTCATGTTTACCTTGGTCTTATTAGCTCAGTTTAAAATATAAGGGAAAAGAATGTGCCATACCATCACAGCAAGCTCGCACGTTCTCGAGTTTGTCTGATTCACGGTCTTGCTTCTCAATCATCTCCCTCAGATCCTCCGCGCTGTCATGCACTTCGCTAGCGTCGTATATGCTTGTTGCTCCGCCAATACTATGTCTGGTCAGGCGACTTGAGAGACTGCCCATTTTACCGTCACCGGATGGCTTCCAGTAACCGCTCAGCCGAGAAAAAGTGCCCGTCGTTTGGCGAGTCGAGGTCGAAGAGACGGCCTGTGGTTGCAACGACATCCGATTACGTGCCGGAGAATCATTGCGAGTTGTTCGACTGTTATAGGATGACAACGAAGCTGGTCCTCGTCGGGCTGTGCCAAACCCGGGATTGAACTCGTCGACATCTTCTCTGGTGAGCCCATTAGCGACGTCAGCGGTGTCCCCAACCTTTTCCTCGCCTGCTCGTAAGAGTAGATAAGATAATGCGTTGAACCAAGTCTCGTGACGTTGGCCAGTAGTTGCGGTAAATTTGACAGCTCTGCCGGGAGTCATGATAACCAAACTCTTGCGATGAAGTCCAGGAGGCATAGGATTATCGTCAGTCACAACTCTGACGGCTTCAATGGGCACACTCTTTGCTTTCAATTCTGCCCGACCAGCTTGGGAAGGATCTCTGTCACTCCAGTATAAAGTTCGTGTGTATGGGTGGACCCAGAAATAGCGACGATGACGATTCTCGGACATTGCTCCCCGGCCAGCCTTACGTGTATATTTCCAGAGATACTCTCCAATCATGGTCTGAGTTATGGCATTAATCATGCGGGGATCTGTTCCCGCCTCGAGGCCCTGAGGTAATAAGCCAGCTCGCATGTTGAAGCGATGGTCAACCTCTGAAGCGAAAGAGGAAACAGATGATGCCCGAGAGCGGCCCGTGCCAGTTGGAGAATGCACATCCGCACGGCCAGAAGAGTGCATAGCACGTGTAGTCGTCCCATTTTTGATAGAGCCAGGACTCAGGGGAACTACCTGAGAGCTTGGTGTGCGAGGTCTGAAGGATGGATTGTTTCTGTATGCAGAAGCTGGCATGAGAGGAGGTCCCATACTTCCCTGACCACCGTGCGAAGAGCCAGAACGTTGAGCAGCTGCAGCAATGACTTGTTTGTGATCCGTAGGTAGTGGTGGGTGCATGCTTGAGATGGATCCGGTTCTGTGACTTCCAGCACTTCCTGGTCTCTTCAGAGGAACAGTGTCATGAACGAAATCCGGATCGACCATCTTTGATCTTGCACGACCCACACTACCAATGCTGTCTTGTGATCTGCGGACTCTGAGGGCAGGCGGATTAGTTCCACTTTGTGACGGCGACAAAGGCGGCTTGTGACCATCCTCAACAACAATGGCTTCTTGCCGCTTCGTCCTCATCATCTGGTCAATTTGGTCTGAAGTTAATGTAGTTTGTGCACCATCATCACTCATCTGAATTCGAGGCTTCTTTGCGGCTCGCTCGTTTGTATTATGCGAAAGCTCATGGAAGGGCCGTTGAGACTCTGGTGTCTGTTCCAGGGGTGAGTCACTTGGCGACTGTCGAGTGTCGTCTTCAGCAATGATAGGAGTTTCAGGAGCCTTGTTTTTGTGCCAGTTGAAGATAGATCCGGGGAATGTAGGCTTTGGAGTCTCGGGGTCCTCCTTTGCCACTGTATCTTCCGAATCATCTCTTGGAAGTATGACACCACTTCGTTTCGGGTTTCGTGGCGCCAGAGGTTCCACGGGTTTAGTGTCGACAGATTGGATGGATGAGAAAACAAGAGGTGTAGAGATTGGCGCGAACTTGGGGGTCACAGGCGAGGCTGCTTCATGGACGGACAACTCAGCTTCGGTCGGCTCAACATGCTCGGATATAATTCTGGACATAGACAAAGGAGCAGTGATAGGTTCAACACCAGAAAGACTGGCCATTGGAGTGTGTGTACGGGAGCCTGGGGGGGATGGGAATTTTGCCAGCTTCTCGTCCATGACTTGGGAATCATACTGAGAGCTTCTATCACTATATGTTGACGTGGAGATAGGTCGAGGGTGTCCTGGCACGACTTGAAGAGTGTTGAGCTGGTTGTTGAGCTGCTCTTCATGCCACTGACTAGCTGCATCCGACGTCGACACACGGTTCTGTGAACCTGTGGAAGTTGTAGAAGCATGATTATCATGAACCAAGCGGAGGGCTTCGGCAGCAGCAGCTCCTGCAAAGCTAGCTCCAAGGTAGGGAATGGCACTTTGTGGTGTCGCAGGTTGCGGCTCCCAGGGCTCCGTCATCATCGAGGAATCGGTCATGGGATTTCTTGGCACAGGTGGAAGCGATTCAGAAGAACTTGCCGCCGAGCCCTTTGAAGTACTTGGCCTAGAAGCAGGGGTGCCAGCCTGGGGTCCAAAAGTTGTGCTCCGACTTGGGGTTTCTAGTATGGAATCCTCATCGCTTCCGCCCAAATCACCAAGCTCAGCAAACAAGCTTTGTCCAGCCATGGGTGTCCCATTGTTGCTACTGTTTGCAAAGCTTGCAGGGCTGCTCTGTAACTGAGGTTCTTCGCTGAGTTGTCGCGAACGTCGATTTCCGCCACGAGTGACTTTGAGTTTGAGACGTTGCGGTTGTGCTTGAGCCGTTGGCGTCTTTGCATCTTCGTAGCGGTACTCTTCATCAGAGGCCGATGCAGTACTCTGGAATGATTGGCGATTGCGCGTTTTCGATAGAGAAAGTGGTCTGGGCTTCTTGCGGAGGGTGGCAGAAGGTGCTCCTCCTTCAGTCTCAGTAAGCTCATCACTCCCACTCATTTCCTCGACACCAGTCTGGAAATCTTCAGTTTCAGTCCCGCGTTCGTTGGCGGTTTCAAAGGCATCACTAGTCTCATGCGCAGTGTCGAAGTGATCACTGGAATCAGTGATGGCTCCAACCCCCCCTGCTAATGCAGCACCGGTAGCAACACGAGCTGCAGTGACGGCTGCCGCGTGAGTGGGGCTTCTTTCGGCGCTGTCTTCTTCCCAGTTGGTATCATCGATGAAGACCTCGCTTCTGCTCGTTCTCAACCCTCCTAATTGGCCTGGCTTAAGAGGCTTCTTGAACTCCTTTGAATCCATCTTCCGATTTCTCTTGGTTCCAGATCCCATACTCGTGTCATTTCGACGAGTCTCTAGTTCATCTCGAGAATCTTGGAGCATTCGCTTCAGCTCATTCTTTTCCGTCTTTTCTCGATGGATATTGCCCTTGAGCTGCTGAATCATTCTATGGGCGTGATGCAATGAACTTTTCAAGGTCTCCGATTCCAGCATGCCGTGTCTTGGAGTTCCCTTGATAGGCGAAGGCGGGGGGGAAGGCTCTGGGGTAACATTGTCTGCGGCAGTGTCAAAGTCCTCGTCACTCAACCCTCTTGCCTGCTCCCTGTCTTCCAATCTGCCCCGTTGATGTGCTACAGCCTTGGCCAGTTCTGAATTCTGACCCGTCAAGTCTTCAATTCTGCGTTGCAAGGCGCCGCGCTCATTTTCAGCCATGGTGATACTCCGTTTAACGCTTCCTAGCTCCACATCGTGATGCTTGATAACAGCAGCGTGATCTTCCGCCAGTTTAGCATGACTCAATTTGATCTCATCAAGCTCCTTCTGCGCAGCACTCTTCTCCGCTTGAACAATGTTGAGACTTTGGGTCAACTTCTTCTCTCGGTCTGCTGCCTCCCTAGCTCCAGCAATATACTCGTGAATCTGGGTCTCCAAATTCCAGTTTTCGTCCTTGTATCTGTGCTCGCTCTCATCGAGACTGCGCAGTCTTTGATTGAATCCTTCGGCGTCGGCCTCGAGTCTAGACTTCTCGTATGTGACGGTTTTCAAAGCTTCCTCCTTCTCGGCTAGCAGAGTTTGGAGATTTCGTACTTGTGATAGGAGAGAGGTGCTGATTTCGGTGGCGAATTCAATATCGTGAACGCGATTCGAGGGCTGATTCCGTTGCTTACGATTTGGCACGCTTAGTTTTGATGGGGAACTTGTGGCCTGACTCTCGAATTTTGAAGGGCTCACAGAACGCTGTCTCGATTAGCAAATAAAGACTAAGGCGATGTATGTTTGTACTACCTTTCCCTCACCAGGATATGGCGAACCTCCCATCTCATTACTTGAGACTCTAGACTTGGGCAAGAATGCCCTCGCGCTCTCACGGCCCACTTCATTGTATTCCCTCTCGATCTCCACAAGCTTCTGGCGTAGCTCCGGCGTAATGTCCCCTTCCGTCTGTTGCTTCTCTACATCCTTCAAGCGGTCGGCAAGGTCTTTCCGCTGTTGTACAAGCGTCGTGCCGAGCTTGGAAGCTTCCTGTATACGCCGCTCTGTCTCAGCAAGGTGAGCTTCCAACGCGCGCTTGGCTTGGTCTGGAGATGTTGCAGGGCCGAGAGCAAACAACTGAGTATCGAAGTGGGAGAAGCGATGGTGAGCAGAGCTTGTAGACGAGGAAAACGGATCAGCTTGTTCTGCAGACGCGTTTGATTCTAAAGCCAAGGAGGGGTGGTCGACTGCCAGGGAGGAAGACATCTTTGGAATGTAGCCGCAGGCGCAGCTTTCCGTTGCAGACCAACTTCTGACTCCGAAGTGAACCGTTCAACCAGCTCCAATACCACTTCCTCCGAGTATCTGACCAGCTTCCAACGTGGGGCGTATTCTGAGCGATGGTCGCGTAAGGATGGTATTTTTTGGCAGACGATGAGATGTAAATAGTGCGACCCAGTGTGATGGTGGCACACTTTGTTGTGGAATGGTGCTGTATCCTGCTGTTGATTGGTGCCAATATATGGGGGGCGCGTCCGGGGCCAGATCAACGCGTAACAGGACAATTTGTCTCCCAGGAACCCTTCTCCTGGGGTTCACCAGGTGCAGCGTGTATTGGGCGATCAACAGAGAGGTATTGTTGACGTCGCCGGTAAGGGGAGGGAGTCAATTGTTGCAGAGCGGAGTAGCGATGTCGATCAGGTTGCGAGAAACTAGCGTGGGACCAAAAACATTGTGTACCTCGCTTGCTCAAGGAGTATTGCAGAATGCGAAGATCTTAGTGGAGGATCACAAAAAAGGCTAGCATTTGTTTTATTTCGGGTTTTGGACCCTCAGGGAATTTGGTTGGATGGGGATTCCTATGTGAGATCAATAAACAACAAGAGATGTTTCGCCCACAGATATCTCTTGCATTGACGTCGGTAATTTGGCGGAAAGAAGGCCCAGAAACATGTCAAGGGTGGTCCACGTGTTGGAAAATGATTGCACGTGATATCAACTTCGGCCGCACCAGGTGTCCGCATATCCATTTCGTCAATCTGAGTAAAGACATGAAGCTATAGGAGCACATTCGGATATTCTTGATAGCAAGAAGGATTGATAAGTTGCTAATAGTACGGATGCATCTAGCAAGATGGAAATGACAGATTCAATCTACACAGAAATCATCCCTGTTACGAAGCAAGCGCAGAGCGATTCTATGGGTTTCGGCCTGAATCCAGACATATACGCGAGGCAGCAAGTAGGAATTTGTTAGCCTTCCCTACCTGCCTTCCCAAACCTCAGCCTCTTCAAGCAGGCTACAACACCGTCCCTACATTTTGTTCCCATTCCAATCTCTCCCACACCAACACAACAATGGACTCAACAACACCCCAAATCGCCACCGAGACGCCTACAGCAGCTCCCCTCTTTAAGAAACGCACCGGAAAATCCAACATCCGCAAACGCGCCGCCACTCCCCGCCTGCCTCAGACTCAGACTCCTACTCCTCATCCGAAGACGAGTCTGGGGCACGCATCAAACGACGGAAGAAGAACACCGGCGCCATCACTGCCTCGTCTTCCACAACCGCGAATGGTACGAACGACCTCTCCGCAACAATCTATTCAGCGTCCCGCTCCAGTACGATCAAATCCTCCAACGACGCCACCAGAGCCTCAAACTGGTACGACGAGTCCGCCAGCGGGGCCTTGAGCAGCAAGAATCTGCTCGGCTCCACGAGGAACGTTGCTGTGTCGGGTGAGGCTGGAGATGGGACGTACAAGGGGCTGGCGAATTCGACGAAGTTCATCCAGAAGAATCCCGATGCGCCGAATCGGAGCGTGGGCCCGGTCAAGGCGCCGACGAACATCCGCACCGTGACGACGACGGACTTCGCCCCGGACGTGTGTAAGGACTACAAGCAGACCGGCTTCTGCGGGTTTGGAGATAACTGCAAGTTCCTCCACGCAAGAGAGGATTACAAGCAAGGCTGGCAGCTGGATAAGGAATGGGAGAACGTCACGAAAGGCAAGAAGGTGGCTGGGACGAAGTTCGCGAGCGCGGATAGGAAGGGTGTAGTGGAGGAGGAAGAGGATGATGAGAGGTTGGAGAATATACCCTTCGCGTGCGTCATTTGCAAAGAGGGGTATAAGGAGCCAATTGTAACAAGATGTGGGCATTACTTTTGTGAGGCGTGTGCGTTGAAGAGGTATAGGAAAGATCCCTCTTGCGCAGCTTGTGGGAGTGGTACCGGCGGCGTGTTCAATGTTGCGAAGGGATTGAAGAAGTTACTGGAGAGGAAGAGGGAGCAGGCGAGAAAGCGGCGAGAGGCTGCTATTGAGGCAGGGGAGGAGCTGTCTGAAGAGGAACAGGAAGAGTGATTTGCTGCAAGTGCCACGAAGGTAGATAGCAAGATTGATGACAATACCATTGTGCAAGATCAAAGACGTCCATTCCATTTGGCATATTCCTTTTCAAATCCATCGTGCAATCCCATGCCTCGCTTTACTTCCATATCACATAACAGAGAAGACACACTCACACTCCCACCTTACACTCCCACCTTGCTATTCCTCACACCTCACTCCGCATTAAAAATGCTCACATGGCCTTCGCATCCACAACACTAACCGGCCTCGGCGCCGCAATCGGGGAAGAAGTCGAAAAAGGACACGGCAAATACAACACATCAACAGACGTAGCACAAGCGAGGGGCGGACAAGCAGTCGCACACGCCGTCTTGGTAGAAACGCTTGCGCAGCCGCACGGTTGCGTGACTGTTTTCAGCTCGACTGTCGGATGTTCATCAGCTCGGGTCTTGTAGTGCATTATCACGAGGACAAGTCCCAGGGAATAGAGACGAGAAGGAGAACATTACGGTGAATGAGAGAGGAAAGTCGAGAGAGCGAGGAGGGATGCGATCGCGGAATAAGAGAAAATAAAGGTAAGAAAAGGAAGCAAAACACACTACAGTTTTCAGTCGTGCATCCCGTAGCCGTGAAAGGCGGACAAGCCTCCCCCGTCGTCTGCGTAATCGTCACGCACGACTTCGAGACCGTAGAAGTAGAGACGGTAGTCAGCGTAGGCGTAGTCGTCGGATGAATCACGCTCTTCGAAGTCGTAGGGCAGGGCGCTATGTTTGTTTCATAAGCCGTTCCGCAGCGACCTTGACACACGAGCGGACAGGCTGTGTAGGCTGTGTACGTTGGGACGGCGGTCGGGCATCCACAGGGTACGGAGAGGAGGGAGAGGAGGATGCATTCTGGCTGGGGGCAGAGAGAGGGTGTGGGTAAGGGGCACGATGGTTTGTGGGTGGTGATTGAGACTGTGGGGCAGGAAATGGTGGTTGCGGCCACGCAGGAGACGAGGACGCTTTTTTTGTCAGTATGCTTTTTACGGTGTTTAAGATCCAAGATGGTGTAGTACCTGAAAAAGAAGAATAAGGAGATACGTGGAGAAGGCATTTTGAGGAGGTGGATGTGCGCGAAGGACCAAAGCGTTGCTGTGGAGAGATGGGCACCAGAAGACGAGGGGGTGAAGAATAGATATACGGTCTCTCACAATCAGCCCTACTTCGGGACTATCCCATTGTGCAATATTTGCGGGGAAACTCTAAGTGAACTTTCTTCGGAATGATTGCCGGCGGTCCTTGCATCTTACTCATTCCAACCACATGGTCAGCTCACTGCCTGGAGAAACACCGCTCCAAACTCTATGCGTCGTACATGGCGTTCCAATACGAAAGTGCGTCTCCCACACAGAAAAGTTTACCATTAGCCAAATGATCTTAGAAGTTGAAATTCGCGTAACACCACTTCGTATTGGCGAGCCTCTGATTAACGGCTGAACCCGCTTATTATGCCTAATGCAAATAGCCGTATGTTGAGGACAAGAGATGCCACAAACGGTGGGGAAAAGACGAGATACTCCGTGTGGCTGCCGATTTACGGAGCACAAGTTGAGAAATGGCCCATGGAGTAAATTTCAGGGCTTGAGTTGGTCCGAAGAGAGACTTAACAGCTGCATATCATGAGAGTCATGAGGGAATTCAGATAAAAGCTTCGCATTTCGTAGGTCTCGTCTTTCACCAATATACGTAACTACCGCATGTATATCTTTGTAGTTTTCTCAGCCACCAGAGTTATGCATGCTCGGATACTTATCCATGCATGGTTTGGAAAAGATTTATAGCTTGCTTCTCGGGTCAAGATCGGGTCCGGTACCCTGCATATGAGACGTGGGATTCTGTTGAACATCCCCACTTGCACAGCATTGCTCCTCGCCAGGTGAGAGGATGGAGGCTTCATTCTTAGTCCCAAGAACGTCAATAGCTGGGTTTGCGGAGAAGAAGTCTGCGGGGCGCAAATGGATTTGGTGGATCTCAACAGGCCTAACAACGTCAGCATCATCTTCAGAGACTTGGAAAGGTGAAAAACTTACATGACAGGCCAGTCTTCCACTCTTGGATTATGCTGTGCGTGGTATCAGTAAAGCAGTGAAACAAGGTAGGAGGAGGGTGGCTCACGGTAAGACCAAAGGTATTCCATACCACAACATCGTCGTTGTCGACATTTTCGTTCCTCGCCACAGCATCCGCAACACCATCAACTTCCTTTTGGCTTTGATTGGTGAACTCTCCACCAGCCCAGAGCTCACGGTCTTTGTACCGCGTGACCCATACGTGATGCTGAGCAAATTGTGCTCGTTTTGCCATGATACTGTCAGGGTGGGCAAGCATAAGCTGAGAGGGTGATGGAATGAATTTATAGGATACTGGCTTGCCAGAGACTGGATTCAGCTTGGACGGATTTGTCATCTTGACAGTTAGGTTGGTCATGGGCGATGCGTCGAAATACTTGGACTTCAAAATGGGCGTTTGTCGGACCTGTAGTTATCAGCTCACAATATTTCAAACGAAAAAGAATTTGGAACACGCCTACCTCGTATCCGTTGCCGAACGGGTTAAACTCTCGTGACATTGGCATGGGTAGCGATTCTTCTGCCACAATCGTATTGGCATGACCGTCAATTGCAGGGTCGATTCTGATGCAGAAAAGATGCTGGTGATTCTGAGCCATAGCACCCTCTGAAACAACATTGCCCCAGGGGCTTGTTTTTCCGGGGTCAATATTCACTACCGAAACAATACCTGTAGCCCTAGTCTCCACGGTGATTCCACCAGCTTGGTCCAATTTGTACGCAAATATATACTCGTAATTTGCAAGGGTGATGATGAATTGGACTACAAGCTCTCGAGAACGAGAAACGACTGCTCGTTGGGTCCTGTAATTAGTATGCTTCCATCCAATTCCGTTGTCTTGTTCGTGTAGACAAACGACATTCTTGCTCACACTAGCTTTTCCATCGGGCTCGCTCAGAACAGCGTCGAAGTACTTGATTACGCCGAGACAATCACAACCAAGTGAAAGGTTGTTGGCCGCTCTCCCAGCACCTGCATCGCCGAAGTCGAATGCTTGCTTGCGATGGAATGGTGGACGAGGATCTCCGTACGGAACGGTCATTTCACTCAAACTAAGTCGGTACAGCACACTTCGCCCATCATATCGAACATCATGAAGTGTAGCACCTTCGCGTGGATTAAATCCCAGTCTGAATCTCCACTTTTGCCACTCAATCAAATTACCGTTGACCTGGAACGAAGGCCCTTCGGGTTGGATGACGTTTAATGGCTTGACATCTGTGCGAAGTGGTTGGGAGAGAAGCTCGGGGACGTATTCCGCAGGTTTGCAGTGGCTGAGGATATCTTTTGTGTGGGTTCCATAGTCCAGCCCGTCTTCTTTTCCACCAGTGGCTAACCGGTCTACTCGAACGATCTTCTTTGTATATGTGTCCAGCACTGGAATAATAGGCAACGGGTATCCGTAGTGATTCGAGTCTTCGTTTCCGGATCGAGTGTCTCTGGCAAAGCAAAGTCCTTGCGTATAACGTGGGGCAATTTCGTCTGCATCTGGACCTCCATAGGGCCACTAGGTAGAAATGAATCAGTGGTAATCGCAACGGATCGTGGTGGGGAAGCTGACAGGGTCGATAGAAACCACAAATCCGTCAGGCAAGTCAAATTCTGCAAGAGCCTCTTTATAAATTGGTGACTCGAAACAGGCATCTGAGAACTCCCGAAACTCGTTCCTGTACCAGTGGTTTTAGTCATTATCCGCACCAAGGCTGAGGAGTGACTTACGTTGTCAAAGCAGCTTGGTGTACCTTATCGATCACTCTTTTCTCAACTTCCTTTCGCTCGACAACATCTACCCAGGACTCGATGTATACAATATGCTTATCTGCTCGTACAACATCGTATTGGACCTTGGCTATGCGTGCAGGTCTCGGGGTATGTGCTGTCAGACTGCCAGCATGTTCGAGATCCAGGAAACGGCATAGCTCCCTTTTGGGCGGCTCCTCGAGGGCTATAGATCGGAACTGAATGGTGACGTTGAGTCCTCTGGCTTTCAAAATAGTCCCACGAGCGCTATCAGATTCAAAGACGGAGAGCTGATCGAGAGGATGGGGAATAGAAGTCGTGGCTGTGGCAGTCGAGCCATCTGGCGTGAGTTGACCTGTAGTCACTTGCTCGGTAGCCATATTACCTTGTCTGGCAGTGTTTGCAGGATATTCTAAAGCGGGGGGACAGTAGATGTAAAGAGAAGAAAGTGAACTGCTTAAAGGAGACACGAAAGCACTTAGACCTGTAAACAGCCAAGAAAATGGTGGTCTTCGAGGGGCAATGCCATCCCACTTCAAGTGCCCCGTTGATGTGCAAAGTTACCTAGGCCGGGTACTGTAAGAGTCGTTCAAGGATCCAGGGCACCATTTCTAGTCTTCTTTGGGAAGGTACAACCGTCGAGCTTCTAGCCCCCCGAACAGTATCACAAACTCCACGTGATGGTAAAGTATATGTTTGAAACCATAGCGAGCGTAGGTAGGTAGGTAAGGCAAAAGTAGGTAGCTACTGCTTGCCACGTCAACTAACAGCTCAGGTGAACGGTAGGTAGTGTAGCAAAGTCTTTTCAGCCGAAAAGGAGTACTTGGTCGAGGCACATCACCAACCCTCCTGGAATTGGGATAATTCGCGTTAACCTATATGTCCACCTCAATGAGCATCTCACAAGAACACTCATACCAGCTCCTCGAGTTAAGCAAGAACCACCAGATGTCTGTTCGTTGGAACCAAGGCTTGGAGTTTCACCAGCTTCCATGCATTATCTCACAGTGAATATGCTGTATCCCCATGCCGTCTCAAGACTCCCAACTACTCACATATATTTTATACAACCAATTCCCTGTACATCCGGTGTGGAATCATTTGGATTACCCGAAAAGCCTCACAACGTTTCACCAGAAAGCGCATCTCGGTACTCTTCGATTATGCAAGTTCCCTTTGTCCAAGTTAGTCCCAACCCCTAAGCAAGGGGTGCCAGTGTGGTCCGTCTCTGACCGCCCCCCCAGTCAAAAATACTGCCTAAAAATTAGCGAGCACAAAACTTACCAAGTACCTTAATACAACCCTGAGAGATCTCGAACCAGCCCTGGACCCCTTTGGCCTCCCTTCTCACTACAACCTCATCACAAACGGCGCATTCATAGGTGTAGAGATGGATGTTGCTGTACTACGTGGGCGCATCGTGGCCACCCTCGATGCTGATGCAGACTCAAGACGCAGAGCTGAACTCGACTTGAAGACCGTAAGCCTTCCCGCCAGACTCTCATTCTCATCTCATAGCCATGTGCTAATCCTACCTTTGAAGGCTGAGGAGCATCCTGGCTTTACCGATGCCCTTGTAGATATCCTGCAAGCTGAGCAAGAGGCCGCAGTCCGCCTCTCGAGTACGACCAAGTCCCTTTCTCTACCCCACTACCCCCTCGAGTACTGACCTCGACCACAGCTGTTGTTTACCTCAAGAATCGCGTCACGAGAGGATGGTCACCGAATGAAGAGACACAGAACAAACCCATACCAGAAGATGAGAAGAGCAGATTTCGAGAGCGACTTCTTCCCATCCTCGCATCCTCCCCACCACAAATCCGACAACAGCTTGTCCCTGTTCTTCAAAAGATTCTCCACTACGATTTCCCCGACGAATGGCCCGCATTTGTGAATATTACCGTTCAGCTCCTCAATGCGAATGACGTTTCGTCAGTCTTCGCGGGTTTGCAATGCCTTCTAGCTATCTGTAAAGTCTACCGCTTCAAGTCAGGAGATAATCGAGCCGATTTCGATAAGATCGTCGAGGCGACCTTCCCTCGGCTTTTAATAATCGGACAAGGACTAGTGAATGAGACAAGTGAGGATGCCGGGGAGATGCTACACCTCGTGTTGAAGGCCTTCAAGCACGCGACCTTCGTAAGTGGAGATTCACGTTCCTCTACTACAGAAATGCTGATAAAATTAGTTTGACCTTGCAGCTTGTCTCAGAGAGCAGCAGGCAGTCATCGGATGGTGTTCGTTGTTTTTGCATACAGTTGCAACGGATGTTCCTGCCAGTGCACTGCCAGAAGATGTGGCCGAGCGCGAGGCAAATCACTGGTGGAAGGCAAAGAAATGGGCATACTTCAACCTCAATCGTCTTTTCGTTCGGTACGTCACTGCTCCATTTTCCAGAATCTTTTCGCTGACTGCTCTAGCTATGGCAATCCCCAATCACTTCAAAAAGGCAACGGAGACGACTACAAGGAATTCGCTAAGGACTTTACCGCGAATTTCGCTCCCGAGATCCTCAAAGGATACCTGCAACAAATCGAAAAATGGGTCGCCAAGACCACTTGGCTTAGTCGGCCTTGCTTATCCTACACTCTCGTCTTTTTAGATGAATGTGTGCGACCGAAGCAGATGTGGGTTCATCTGAAGCCTCATTTGGATACCCTCGTAACCCACTTTCTTTTCCCGGTTATGTGCCTCGATGAGGATGATGTCGAGAAATTTGATACGGATCCAGAAGAGTACCTCCACCACAAGTTAAATTATTACGAAGAAGTCTCGGCTCCTGACGTTGCCGCAACCAATTTCCTGGTTACACTTACCAAAGTCCGAAGAAAACTCACTCTTAACATCTTGACATTTGTCAACACGATTGTAAACGAGTACGAGACGACTGAGGAAGGCAAGAAGAACCATATTGCAAAAGAGGGTGCATTGCGAATGATTGGAACACTGTCGAGTGTTATTCTTGGAAAGAGAAGCCCAATTGCCGAGCAAGTCGAGTACTTCTTGGTACGATACGTTTTTCCGGATTTCCGCAGTCCACAAGGTTTTCTGCGAGCCCGTGCTTGCGATACTGTGGAGAAGTTCGAGCAGCTCGACTTCAAGGACCCAAACAATCTTCTTATCATATACCGCAACATCTTGGAGTGTATGGCCGATCCTGATCTTCCAGTTCGTGTCGAGGCTGCTCTTGCTCTTCAACCACTCATCAGACACGACATAATCCGCACTAGCATGCAGCAAAATATTCCACAAATCATGCAGCAGTTGCTCAAGCTCGCGAACGAGGTCGACGTGGATGCGTTGTCGAATGTTATGGAAGATTTCGTGGAAGTATTTGCGGCTGAGTTGACACCTTTTGCGGTCGCATTGAGCGAGCAACTAAGAGATACCTACTTACGAATTGTCCGAGAACTCTTAGAGAAGAATGACAAGCGTGACGACGGCGACGAATATGGAGACTATTTGGACGATAAGAGTATTACAGCTTTGGGAGTTCTCCAGACCATTGGTACATTAATCTTGACCTTGGAGAGCACTCCCGACGTTTTATTGCACATGGAGTCAATTCTCATGCCTGTCATTGAGGTCACTCTGAAGAACAAGCTCTATGGTAGGTCAAGCCCAATGGCGTCCATAACTATTACTAACTTACTAGATTTGTACAACGAGGTTTTCGAGATCATTGACAGCTGCACTTTTGCTGCCAAATCGATCTCACCGACAATGTGGCAGGCCTTCGAGCTCATCCATGCAACCTTCAAGGCCGGCGCAGAGCTCTATCTCGAGGACATGCTTCCCGCGCTAGACAACTTTGTTCAGTATGGCAATTTACACCTCATCCAGAGTCCACAATATCTCAATGCCATGTTCAGTATGGTAAATGACATGTTTGCGGACGAGAAGGTTGGTGGCGTTGACCGAATCTGTGCTTGCAAGTTGGCCGAGGGCATGATGCTCAGTCTTCGAGGAGGCATTGACCAGCACGTTGTCGCATTCGTAAGTTTCATAAATATGGTCAGGAAAGATTACTAACCTGAAGTAGGTTGAGATGGCGATGCGCGTTCTAACGAACGACCAAGTCAAGGTCAAGTCATATCGGATTCATCTAATGGAGATGGTCATCAACGCGATTTACTACAACCCCGTATGTATCCTTTGTGCTCCTAGGACAGTCTTTATCCTAACGACCCTCAGGTCTTGACGCTCCAAGTTTTGGAGGCGAAGCAATGGACGAACAAGTTCTTCAGTTGGTGGTTTTCAAGTATTGACAGTTTCACTCGGGTACATGACAAGAAACTATCTATTGCCGCAATCGTCGCACTACTTACCTTAAACGCCAATGAGGTGCCATTCAGCGTTCAGCAGGGATGGCCTAGATTATTACAGGTATGATTCACAGCCTTTTCTCTCAGATTCTCATAACTATTCTGACCTAAGCCAAGGGCATTGTCCGACTGTTCCAAACACTACCAGCGGCACTAAAGAGTAAGCTACGTGATTGAAGCTCAACGATATCTCCATTAACAAAACTTTCAGATCGTGAAGAGGCGCTGAAGGACGACTTTCCACTTGAAGGCTCGGCATACGATGATGATGACGAAGACGATGATTGGGCCGGAGACGACAACACCTGGGCCGAGGAGGACGGGCTAGAACGGGAAGACGACGCCAAAGACGAAAGCAGCGCCTATCTCGAGTTCCTAAACGAAGAAGCTCAGAAATTCAAGAATCTAGATGACGACGATTCGGATGACGAACTCGGTGAAGAAAGCCTGCTCGAAACACCATTAGATAAGATAGAACCTTACCAACTTTTTAAGAATGCCCTCATGAGTAT
This sequence comes from Hyphodiscus hymeniophilus, assembly GCA_016508695.1. NCBI lineage: Eukaryota > Fungi > Ascomycota > Leotiomycetes > Helotiales > Hyphodiscaceae > Hyphodiscus > Hyphodiscus hymeniophilus. The sequence continues at coordinate 321,663 of VNKQ01000020.1, read as the reverse complement.
GTCACCCTTGCTTGGTTCTCGAAAGTTAGACAGCGTGCTAATAAAAGTAGAACTCCAAGGAGAACAGCCCCAATTATACGAATCTCTCACCACAAACCTCAATCCTGACGAGCAGAGTGTCGTCCAAGGAGTCGTTCACCAAGCAGATTCTATCGCCGCCCAAGCTGCTGCTGCAGCACAGGCCGAAGCGCAAGCACCTAACGGAGGGGTATAGAGCCTCTTTTGAGGTACCAGCAATCGGATCTTGCCAAATTACGGCTTGTGGCTGGAAGGGAGTGGAGGATCATCCGGTATTTTCAGCGCGGAGCGTGCAGGCACCTGTTGCATATTTGCTGGCGTTTCTCATTTCGAATGCTTTATATCAGCAAGGAGCGACCGGAAGTCTCCCGGAAGGAAATTGATTGAAGGCAATCATTTGGATGCGAAGATTGGTTCCCAAGCGGAGGATCAATACAGGGAGGAAAGAGAAAAATCGCGAGATGGTTGGGTGCCCAGCGACTTCGAGATAGGTAGATACTTCACCGGCTGTGAATGAGTAGATGATAAATATTGAATGACATTCCATTTCCCCCATTTGGATCCGCTCCTGCACTAATGAAATCTCGAGAGCTATCTACCAGGCTCAGTGGCCATATGCATCCGCTGTTTCAAAGACCAGGGAATCGACTGTCTACATGGATTCTAAAGACAGTTACCAACGGTAGCTATCGGAGTAAAGTATACGGTTTGACACCAGCTCACTCCCTGAAAGCCCAAAATGTGTAAAACGAAAGCACGGGTTTGGGGTAGAATTCCATTCTGCAACTCAAGACAAATCTCATCCCTCCCTCACTTCGCCGCATTCAACCTCGCAAAGACAGCCACGACGGGACTCGGATCAACAAACAGATCATACCTCTCGATCCTGCCCTCCGCATCAAACGTCACCACCTCGCACTCCTTGAACCCCTCCACCAACTCCTCCTTAATCCGCAACTTATTATCCATCGTGTTGACGATGACCTTTCCGTCCGCCGATTCCACATGCGTCACGACCTTGAGCTCCTCCATCGACCAGTACGTGACCAGCGTCTGCACGGATGCGATGAGCTCGGCGTGAGATGTGCAGGGAGGTTGTGACATCCCGTTTAGATGTACGATGGCGGTGGGCGAGAAGAAGGTCGTTATAGCTTGGATTGTGGATGGGGATGATGTGGGTGTGAGGGATGTCATGTGTTTCCACATGGAGTCGAGGGTAGTGGCGTTTGTGGACGGCATTTTGGTGAATATAGAACGGGGTTTTGAGGTTGTTTTATGGTGAGAAAAGGATTCGTCTTGATTCGGTAGCTTGAAGACACAATCTTAAGCATTAAAATGTTGTTTTATAGATTATTTCCTGAACGTTGTGGTTGGACGTTTGTGAAGTAGTCATGTTGTGAGTTTGTGACGGGAAAATTGACACTTTATATACTCATATGGTTTTTTGTTTTTGAATCTAGCCTTCCTCAAATCCATATTTTTAATAAGAATAGTTGGAAGCATGCCCGCAGCATAGGTATTTTTCTTGAAAATGTATCACCATTGGGGCTGAAGAGGCCTCGGCACGCAATTCCCTCCTTGGTTAAGCGTTTTCGTAACGCACTTCCGTTTTGAGGAAATCCCCCTTTCTGGTGTTTAGAGATAGATGCTTAATCAGCATCATCGGGGGTTACATAATAACAGAGTCTGGATATCATTCTTCGAAACAAACCTGACACATTAAACATAGCATACTAAATGTCAAGACGAGGTGCCATCTGCTTACGATAAAAATGTGAGCTTTTGTATCGCTACGCTACTTCGAGTCCAATGCTATACAAGATACCCTACCTACTCGAGGCCCTATCCACTCATACTAGAAGTTGTGTAATTCTTCTCCGCGCTCATATAAGAGTTTAATCAATCTTTAAAGGATATCAATTAATTTTAGTCCTTGTGGTTGAGAGTTAGGGTCGATACATCGGCAATTCCGATTCCGATTTTGCTACGCTAGACATCAATACCTCAGTCACAGAAATCATATACTAATTCCAGTATTACACCTTTGACAACGTTTCCTATCTTGCTATAAGCAATGCTACCAACCGTCAGAGAATACACGGAGATTTTAGATAATAAGGGATTACTCGCAAGGTTGATGTTATTCTCACACCCTTGATGGGGAAGCCGAGACAAATTGACGTATTTGGACGCATGCTATTCTGGGCTGGAGGAGAGGACTTCGAATAGATCTATTATTTGGGAGTGTCAGCTAGAGATGGATCATCAAGGAACTGGTGGAAGAATTAGGGAAAGCCCTGATACACACCACATTGGCTTGGAGCCTTGGACTGAAACATCAGAATAAAGATGCGAAATGTAAAGACTGGTTATGAAAGTAGCGAGAACAGGCTTGCCAGCTCATCTAGTCAAATCACAAACACCATCACTTTTAGGTAATCGATACGTGTCTCTCGTCGACTTCAATAATGCATCCTGCTCCGTGAGCAGACCAACGCAAAGATTGTGAAAATATGAGCAGATTGTAATGATCGAATTGATAGAGGTCCCACATAGCTCGAATGCCCATCTTAACGTCACTCCAATGCCGCGTACCGGCAATGTCTATGCTCTCTCGTCACCCTCGCCACCCTTGGCCCTATATCTGGAGCTATGATATACGACTCCGATATTTGTAGTTGGACTGCTTCGGTGAACACACCTGTACCACAGGAATTGTCTAGCACAAATGAGGTTGAAATGATATTGAGGGTAATATTCTCCGTAGTCTCGGTGACGACGATCCCTGTAGTACCACCAGTAAATGCTCATAGAAGTTCGACTTGACTCCTCCAGAAATATCCATCTTGAAAGAGGGAATTGATTTTTTGGGCTAGCTCTGGCGACATGTTTGGGCTTTGCATTTAGCAGACTGTGAAGAAAAAGATGAAAAAATGCCCACGACCATAGTAGCAAAATGCTTGAAAGAAACGAGATGATATGACAGCAGGATTGCAACATAAAGTTGTTCCTCTTCGAAGCTTTGCGAGATGCCCTTTTGCCCCTTTAGCACCTCTTCGTTCAGACCCTGGAGGAAGTAATTGGGATTTGGGAGGTCCAGATTAAATAGTTGCAAGGATGAATTGCAAGCAGGAGAGCGCAGAGTAGTCTTGCTTGAATGCGAACGAGACCATTGATCCATCTGTTCATTCCACTCTACAACCGATCCTCATTTCATGGTGAAGAAAAGATCGCTTTAACTGCATCCATCCGGATTCTGACATATCCACAATGAGCCAGAGCACTTAAAGTGTAAACCACCATTTTATGGCTTTATCAATTGCTCATTGCCGCATGAAGGTTGCAAGCTGGAGAATAATAAAATCCTTCGCTTTTCCAAAAGCCGAATGACATTCTCTCATGCAGCCACCACTATTCCTAAGCATCTGAGGAATGAGGACAAGCAGAATTGACAGGACATTGGTTTGCAGCTTTCTATCACATGCGTCGTAGAATGAAGTCTACAGACGTCGATACAGGCATCCACATCCCAGTCTGTTGAGGCTCCACGTTGAAGCTGACGTGAGAAATCCGAATACTCGTACCACAACCAGGTGCACGGTCGAATCGTCGATGGCTCACTAAGCCGAGTCAACGAATTGAAACGGACATATCTATCAGTGGCAGAAAGTGGTCTTGAATAAGCTTACTTTGAATACGTTTCTGATGTCTTAGGGACCCACTATCTATAGGTGGAATAAAGAAAATTCCCATGAGCCGAGGTACAGTAATTGCAGATGTTGACGCCGACTCTCCCTCTTACACCAACCTTCACAACAGGTCACACAAAATGGTTGAATCACTTCTTGGTCCGGGACTACGCAGCTGTCGACCAGACCTTTCCAGAATGGGTTATCTATTTTTATCTGACTGTGTTGTGTTATCTGCCAAGTCCCACACGACAACATTCTGCTCTCCTATACTCGTACTTCCTGCGTATCACATCAGAGACTACTAGACTTTGGTTGGATATCGAAGGTAATTATATTTGACCTCCGAGAGCGATGGAAGTGCCGTCAATGGCGATCTTTCCACTTCAGATCCTACAGTGCGACAATACTACAGTACTACTCGAGTGCCGTCCCCGCACTTTCAAAACTTGTCACAATGTCAAGACTCAAGACCTGTCGCGCGAAAGATCGCATATTCCCGCCTGCTGCTGATTCGACAAGGTTAAATTTGCGACGATGGTCCTTTCTTTCTGGGCTCTTCCCTGACATATTTGCCAGGCTGAACTTCATGCCCATTCGGGAAGTCAGCAAGTGGATGCCTCGTGTCAGCACCACTTAATATAATAAAGCAACATCAAGCCCCGCCACGTCCCTGGAGTACACAAAGTCAAAACCTTTAATCGAGTTTTGCAAAATGCCCGGTCTTCAAGATTTTCCGAAGGAGCGATCTCCTTCCGTCCTCGCTCTCTTCGCTTTCGGCGGTATTTACGTGCTCTACATCCTTTTCACCCGCTTCATCTCATGGCAACGCCATTCGAGAATCATCAGAGACAATGGGTGCAAACCGGTCGCCAAGTATCCTCACAAGGATCCTATCTTCGGCCTCGATGTGCTCAAAATCTCCATCAAGCTCTCAAAAGAGGGGGGGATGTGGGACGCATTCGAGAAGCGATATCAGAGTATCAACGGCGGCGTCAATACTTTCAGTCAACGTATGATGGGCGCGGAAGAAATCAATACGGCTGAACCCGAAAACATCAAGGCTATGCTTGCTACCAAGTTCAAGGATTTTGAACTCCCCCCAGGACGAAAGGCAGCATTCCAACCTATCTTCGGACACGGAATATTCACGACTGACGACGCAGAATGGGAAGCCAGCAGAGCTCTTCTGCGGCCCAATTTTATCAGAACCCAGATTGCTGATCTGAGAATGTTCGAGCATCACGTATCAAGGATGATATCCAAGATTCCCCACGATGGATCAACGGTCGATCTTCAAAAATTATTTTTCATGCTCACCATCGATTCCGGTAAGCTGAAAGCGCTTGTGTGATCGGGACAATGGCTAACCCGAACAGCCACTGAGTTCTTGTTTGGAACCAGTTCGAATGTGCTTGGAACAGGAGAGGATACCGTTAAAGGCGAGAAGTTCGCAGACGCATTCGGCTATGTAACAGATCGAATTGGATTCAAGAATCGTATCGGCAAGCTCGGCGTTCTCTTCCCAGATCCGAAGTGGAAGACGTCTGTTGAGTACGTGCACGAATATGTTCAAAAATATGTCCAAGACGCGGCTACCAAAAGAAAGCTTCACGTTGCGGAGAAAGGCAAGGCCGACGACGAACAAGCTGAAAGATATGTATTCCTTAACGAATTAGCAAAGACTGGATATGGCGAGAAGAAGATCCAGGACGAGTTGCTAAATATTCTTCTCGCTGGTCGCGATACGACGGCCAGTCTCCTTTCATTTCTTTGGCACATCTTCGCTCGGAGACCGGATGTTTTCGACAAGGTGAGAGCAGAGGTGTTAAAGCTTGGTTCGGACTCGCCGACGTTCGAGCAAGTCAAAGATATGAAGTATCTTCAGTACTGTATGAACGAGAGTGAGCACACATCCATCGTCAATGTTGATCGTGTTCCACTGACTCTGAATAGCCCTTCGACTCTACCCGATTGTGCCAGCGAACGGCCGAAGCGCAGTTCGAGACACGACACTCCCGGTTGGCGGCGGTCCTGATGGAAAGTCGCCCATCCTGGTCAAGAAAGGCCAACGAGTCAGTTACCACGTCTACGTGATGCATCGCCGAGAGGATCTCTATGGCCCGGATGCTGCCGAGTTCAGACCTGAGAGATGGGAAACCTTGAGGCCCAGCTGGCAATATCTCCCTTTCAACGGCGGGCCAAGAATCTGCATCGGTCAACAATTCGCTTTGACGGAAGCCTCTTATACGACTATCAGGCTCCTTCAAGCATTCAAGAAGATCGAACCGAGAGAGTTTACTCCCATATTGGAGTTGCAGACGCTCACAATGGCGGTTAGGGCGGGCGTTCAAGTCGGATTGACTCCTGCATGATTATCGATGAAATCATTCTGGAGATTGAAGTTGATTGGAAGACGTCGTGGGGTCCATGGTCCAAAACTCACTGTAACGTGGACCGCCAGAAGACAATCACACCATGCTATGTACTTGCCTTCTGTAATAAGATGATGCAGGCGCTCTAGCAGTTGGGAATTTGGTCTCGCGAGTAGCGATACATTATAGGGTAGGCGGGACATAATCACTCAATGAGAAATGTACCTTTGTGTCGAGGATTAACTCATTAATGATTTTTTTTTTCGAAGACTTGAGATTTCCCTGGGTAAGCTGCAATTGCCTGCATATCGAAAATATTTAAATACGTGCACATCTCTTCCCAATGGAGGTTCTGCTACAATCAAATCTGTGGAGATCTCACCTCATCTCTTACCTATCAAGATTCAGCCCCCATCGCCAAGTTTTGTCATGCACCTGTCGTATCTCCTCAGCCTCGTCGTCTCCTCGGCCCAAATAATTCCCCTCATCCGTGGAAAATGGCCTGGCAAGTGGAAAGTACATAATCCAGCCCGTTGATCTCTCCTCTACTCCAACCAAGACGATGCAAAATATAAGCTTTGACGCCCCTATTCCTAAAGAACACGAGATACCAGGAGGTCTAAACCGCATGAGGGGACCGCCAGGAAGAGCTGCGGCATAGATGATCGCCAACGCGTCATTTAGCGTCCGAGGCGTTTCGCGGGTGCCAGATGGTGGAGGTCGAAGCAACACCATTGGGAGATCCATGAATATGACCACGCTGGCCTGAAATTCTTCTGTCTTTCTCGTTTGAAGATGATATAAGGACGACGAGAAGCTCTACGTTCCTTTTGTTAACGACCCGAGTCGAGTTGAGACGAAAACAATTGACCGGCTGAGATCTTCTGGGCTGAGCTTACTCGAGTAGCACCCATTACAAACGAGACAGCATCATAACGTCAACGTCAATATGGCTGCGCCTGTCGACCCGGCGACGAGGAAGAAGGTGTTGAAGGTGGTTTTTTTCTCTCTGCTGCTAGATCTGGTATGTCTATGTCCATTCTGTCCATTCTGTCCATCTTGTCCTCCCCTCTTGACATCTTGCTGACTTCTCGACACAGATGTATGTCCATCCGTCCACCCATACCCAGTGGAAATCCACAGCCTAACCCCTCGATTCCAGCTCCTTCACGTTCATCCTACCTCTCTTTCCGGCATTGTTAGAGTTCTACAGAAACCTCGAAGCTCCCGGAAGCTTCTCCTCGAAAACGCAATCCCCCACACTCCTCGCGCATATCCTTCAGTATCTTAATGCCTACAAAGCGTCTTTCGCACGCCCAATCGACTCGAGATATGATATCGTATTACTGGGAGGCGCTCTGGGGAGTCTGTTCTCGTGGGCCACTCTTCCCGCAACTGGTTCGCAACAAAAAGCTAACCATAAACAGTCTGCTCCAAGCCATAGCTTCCCCTATTATTGGTACCCTCTCAGACCGCTACGGCCGACGCACCGCTCTCCTTTGCAGCATGACAGGCAACATACTCTCAGTACTGCTCTGGGTAATGGCTACCGATTTCCGAACCTTTCTCCTCTCCCGCGTGGTGGGCGGACTCTCTGAAGGAAACGTACAACTCGCAATAGCCATCGCAACCGATATCTCGGATGAGAAACAACGGGGCGCTACAATGGCATTAGTGGGCATATGTTTCAGCATCAGCTTCACATTTGGACCCGCTCTGGGTGCTTGGTTGAGCTCTATCTCTACCGTGGCTGCGAATCCGTTTGCGACGGCTGCCGCATTCAGTTTGTTCTTGATCGTCACCGAGACGGTGTATTTGTATATGTGTTTACCAGAGACACTGCCGAGTAAGGTCGCCGAGGCGAAGCTTAACGGACAGTCGGTTGCTACCAAGGGGATCACTAAACCGGTCACGCGCTCAGCGGCCAAGAGCACACAAGGAGATGTGGTTTCCTCGAACCCAGATGGGAAGAAGACGTTCCAAAGAACGAACTCGCATTTCTTGCTCAATCTTACGCATCTAGGCTTCATCCTGTTCTTTTCGGGCATGGAGTTCTCGCTGCCATTCATGACGTACGATTTATTTGGATACTCGTCTGCGATGAATGGGCGTTTGCTGGGCTTCATGGGGCTGGTGGCTTCGCTTCTGCAGGGCGGTATCACGAGACGTTTGTCTCCTCTGCTCTCGGTCAGGATCGGTGTTGTGTCCTGCCTTCTTGCGCTCTTCCTCCTAGCGAGGATCAACACTGTTGGAGGTCTGTACGCAGCTGCCTCGCTACTTGCTGTCACAACGGCGACTGTCGTCACAGGCTTGAACGCGTTAAGCAGTTTCGAGGCTGGGGAGGACGAACGAGGTGGAAAGCTGGGGAATCTGAGATCATGGGGTCAGCTAGGTCGTGGAGTCGGTCCGTTGTTGTTCACGAGTGTGTACTGGTGGGCTGGGAGAGAGGTCGCGTATACGATTGGCGGCATGGGAGTTCTAGCTGTCAGCACGGTGGTCTTCTTTGGATTGAAGACGCCGAAGGGCACGGAGGGGAAAAGAATCAAAGATGCGAATGTTGATGAGATTGAGCTATGAACCGGCGTAAAGTCTATAAGATATGTATGTTTTGTCATTACCGAAGCATTTGAAAATGGATCTGTGAATATAGGAACGTATGTTACATTTGTCTGTTTCTACCGGGTCCGTGACGGTTGCTTGTGCAAGATTAAGGCGAGGGAGTCTTTGCCCATTCTATCTTCAAAGTTGCGTTCTAACAAACCAAGCCTTTCCCATCCAGTCCGCGGTCCATCTCCTTTCCGAGTCCCAGGTCTGAGCCCAAGAAAGCGTCAGGAAGGTGAGATACATATCACGTGGCATCAAAAACCAAACCTCGAAAGTTGACCAGCCGGCCTGACTCCGCATTGTCGCATTGGATACCCTCTTACACACTAAAGTACCAAATACTGCTTTATACACCAGCGCTTGCACCCTAGTATAGAAGGACAACATCTTCATGCATGGAAACTTGAGAATGTAAGAGCGATGAGTCTTGCAAAGACTTCAATATCAGCACATGGTATCATCGCTTCAGAGCCCACGGAGACGTATGGCTCAGGCCCAGTGATCTTAAGAATAGGGCAGGTATTTCTCCACTCCAAATCATACCAAAACCTGACGTTTACAGTAATGGAGGAGCTGGAGCAACAGGCCTGCTCGCAGCTCTAGCCGAGGACTACTTGTCCACGCTCCCGCCACGGCAGTCGGGATCTATCACGTGGGTCTGCAACCACTCTCGAAATACCCAGCTCGCACTCTTGCACGATTACATTGATATAGCACTCACATACGAGCGCTCCACAGAAATCGCCGCAGAGGAAGAAGGATGGTCGAGGACCTTCGGGTGTGTCTTCCACGATCATTTCGTGCTTGCAGGTCCGAAATCCGATCCTGCTGGAGCCATGCAGTGCAGGAGTCTGAGTGAGACTCTGGAGAAGATCTGCAAGCTTGGAGTACAAGGCGAGTCTGGTGTGAAATGGCATGCGAGGAATGACGATAGTGCGACGATGTGGAAGGAAAGGCTGTTATGGGATATGGCTGGTGCAGGCTTGAAACCGTGGGAAGACGCCGAAGCCCGTGCAACCTGGTATGAAATGAGTGTCTGCACGCCTGCGGAAGCACTTCAGAGAGCCGATACTGCTGGGGCTTATCTGCTCATGGATCGTGCGACGTTGTTGAGGCAGACAGCTTTGAGGACGATCGAGCAGACGACCGTGTTCTTTGAGCCGGGGAATGAGACGGATGTACTGATGAATAGCTGCTATGCGCTGTTCTCACCAGACTTTGAAGGCGAGCGCAGTGAGAATATTCATGCATTTCTGGAATATATGGTCAGTGAAAGAGGTCAGGAAGTCATTGAAGGTTTCGGGATTGCAGCGGGCTTGCCACTTTTTGCTGGAATAAAACAAGGAATGTCAAGGAAACATCTAAAAGGTGGAGTACCGAAGCTTGGGAAGTGGATAATATCTTAGATTTGCATATCACTCGCCAGCCACCCGTCTTTTTGAGATTGCCTTCGTTTGTCTCAATTGTGTTGGAAATTATCAAGGATTATGTCCCAACCTTTAGGTAGATGGCGTCCAGAAAACGTTTAAGTTGACTGTTCCGGTAGTATGTTAGACAGGTCAGGAAGATGGTTCGCAAAATGAGTTCCACCCTCTGCTCTCGTCGCAACCAGAAGAACTCGTGTCTCCTAACTGACAATGATGTAAGGACAGAGTTTCCTCCATCATATCAAGCTACGATATTGAACAAAACCACACTAAACACAATCTTCACTACCTAACCACTTGCCATTCTCCGGTCCCACGGTCCCAAATCTGTTGCTTATTAACCAAGGCATCTTTTCCAAGTAAACAATTGTTAAGATAATACTAGCAAAAGCTCTTATTTAACTTCCATATTGTTCATATTATTCTCAGGAGGCGTGAAAATCACGTGATAGTCTCGTTCGGGCAAAGCTTTCTTCTTAAGCGATATTTTACCAAATCTTCGAACTCTGTTCTCTCATCTCTACACCATTTCTAGCTGCAAGTGCAGCTGCGTCATAAATCCAGCCTCAGCATAATCGGAAAGAGCGATCATGACAGTCTATCATATTCAATTTCGCATATCGTAATATATTCTCAACTTTTCAATAGCTTTGCAGCGTGGTGGCCAGGGAAATTGTCGATTGTACGACATTTGCTCCAGTCTTTGGCACGGTGATGGGAAAGCTGTTCCATCTGCACCAAAACTTGTTATATGAGCGTCACGCCAAAATGGCAGTACTCATCGTCCTGGTGAGGCGTTCAAGTAGTAGGTCAAGGGCACTCAGAGTCCGAGCAGATTCTATGGCTCTCGTGAGTCGTGCCGTGATGACGACGACTATACCAGAAGCTGGTCGTGCTTTGCGCAAATGGACACCGATGCACCCGCCCGAGACTCGAAGACTCGGTTGATTCTGTGCTGCGTGGTAATTGAGGGAAAGAGCAGCTGCAGCCCTTTGTCGGCCTGTCTCTTCAAGATGGCCTGCTTTCGAAAGGAATTGCCATCAAGTCGGCCTTTCCTTTCCCTCTCAAACGCAAGCCCTTGCTCGAAAAAAAAAACATTTGCTGCTAGGTGCCATTGTCGATCACGGTTTCGAAGCCCCTAGCTCCCAGATTTGAATGTCGCCCGATATGATGACGATAGTGTTTCCTGTGTTGATTTGACCGTGGTTTGACGTCGAAGTGTGACAAATCATCGAGAGACCCGGGGGATACCTTTGTAACCGCAAACAACTTGCAATGGCTGCATCCAGTCCTTTTCAAGCACCTCCATTTGCCCACCGCTTTTGAACTTCTACCATGGTAAAGTGTTGATTAACATTTCAACTGGTGTCGAAATGACCGCGAACACGTTTGGTGCTCTCTCAAATCTCAACAACCGTGGTTCGCACCTCTTTCGACATGCCCAAATTCGGTTTATCAGTTATGGTTCGCATCCACAACCATCGTCAACGGCAACGTCTGTCCAATCTCGTCGCTCCAAGTCTCCATGCCAGTGTTGATGTTCCATGGCTGCCACTGACATACATCAGCATCACAATACTAACGTCTCTGTCCTCTCTCGAATCCGGCCCGACTCGCCAGTCCAATTCGAAATAAAACGGTTGGTTCTATTTCGAACTCGACTGGCGAGTGTCCAGCGTTGCTCTATTAAAGCATCGCCATTTCCCACCTCCCTCCTGTTCCTTCTCATCCCAAAGATACACCTGCAATCGTATCCTCGCTCTACTTTTTGCAACAGCTATCTTTGAGAAAAGCTTTCCAACAACTGTACCTGCCAGACAGTATTACCTCACACCCACGAGCCGCTCTTTAGACGACGCCTCATTAACCCGCCATCACCCATCAATCACCCATCAATCACCCATCAATCACCCATCAATCACCCATCAATCACCCATCAACCACCCCTTTTTATCACCCATAAATTCCACCTCATCCATCACCATGGGTCTCCTCAAGCGAGTCTTCGGAAAGAAGAAGGCTACTTACGAGTCCCGTACATACGTCGGTACTCCTGGTGGCTTCCACAGCAGACGCTCCCCGAGCGACGTTCTTATGGTCTCTCACCCCTCACCGGCCGACTATCAAGGACATCTCGACTACGTCGAGTACCAATCTCGACGGGAACAAGCAATGTCTTTCCTGAGCGAGCAATCTTTCGCCAATGACTATGCTTCGGAAGATCTTTACGAAGACCAATCAGACGACAATTCCGATGAGACGACCGAATCAGGAACGGTCTACACAACCTACTCTTCAGACGAGGAAGAAGTAGTCCCGGCCCAACCTCGCCAACTTCCAGCAGTCAACCGACAAACGGCGCAAGAACAATGGGCTCGCCTTCAACGGAGCGCAATACACAACAGACAGCCGTCAAAGGAGACTCGGCCCACCCCAGTCTATCGCCAGAGAGCGGCACCAGCTCCTCAACCGGCCTACCAGGCCCCAACATATCGTCAAGCCCCGGCTCAAACTCAACGAGTCGTCTCAAACTATCAACGACAAGCTCAGCCCACCTACCAGGCTCCCGTGCACCGTCAAGCACCGGCCCAGCGACGTCCAGCACCGCAGCGGGTGAGCTTCCTGCCACAACGCAGCCACTACAGCGAGACGAGCATCCGGCCATGCAAGTTCACCTCAGCTGCGACCACGGCTGCTCTTGCAGCCTGTAGCGATGCCAATGGAAGATCCTACCACGAGAGGGAGTCCGACCGCATTCGCGCGAAGGCCGGCCTAGCCCCCTTCCCTTATCGGATGGTTGGTGGCATTCCTATCCCCACCGAGATACCCGGAACGTGGGTTGATTAGATCTATCAACTCGACTTCAATACCAAGAAGCAGTTGGATCACGAGAAGGCTGGGGAACGTAGTCAAGGTCGCAGGTTCTATGGGAACTGACTTTGACGAAAACCCCGCCCTTGGATCACCTATCGGACAAACATCGTCAGCATCGTCATTCACCAGAAGTCGACCAAACAACCTTACCAACACCAGCTTCTCGAAGAGATGATAACTCGGACTTCGAAAGAATCACGCTCCAAACTTGACGATCGTTCCATAATTCCAAGGCGTCGACAAAAACCAGAACATCAACACAACCAAACCAACAAGAAACCCCAACAATCGAATGAACAGTACATGTTCGACTCCAGATGAACCCGACCACGGAGCGAATCAACAAAACATTCTTCCGCCGTACTCGCAAAGACAAATCGCCATCATACACAGCGTCGAGTGCTCACTCAAAAATCATCAACTCCACGCACCCAAACAACATCGATACAGCAAGACACAACATTGCGTATTATCATCACCGTTACCGGAAAAGGACTCTGGAAAGAAGACATGGGAGAATGGGAAGGAGGACGGAAAATGGAAATCGGAAATCAATGCTAGGAACGCTGGACTGAAGTTGGGAACGGGCCTGTTCGTGCTGAGCACTGCATTTTTTTGTAACCATATCTGCTTTGGTCTTGGTTTTCCCTCTTCTTCGTCAAAGGAAGAGGTTTCCCCTGACCCGTTGTGCAAATGCAAAAGCTGGAGGAAAATGCTCGAATAAAAACAAATGTTTCAACCCAATGCTTATTTTGCAGTGAATGTGAATTGAAAGTGGTGATATATATGGTATGCCAGGGTCCTTGTCTTCCTTTCTGCTACTCTATTGCACAAGTGAGCGGCTTGTCGTATCATGGATTGGTGTCAAAATGAGGAGGGCCTACAAGTATTCAAAGACAAAGAAGACTCCGTTACAAATGTCCCTGAGACTGAATAGGTACTCCATTCCAACAGCTCCTCTCCACTTTCATGTGTTTGACCACTGTCCATCTCAAGTGAGCATGAAGTAATTTTGATTTCCACATGCGAATATGCAACGTCTTCTCCAACCAGATTGCTGAAGCTGTGCAGCGTGAATGGCAATACCACGGAGAGAGTATATAAGAAGTGGATAACGATGAACATGTCGCTTGACATGTTCCAGAGGATGGGAAGTCTGCGTACCAGAGAGCTATGAAGGGGAGAGTGGATGAGAGTGGATGCTACCTTTAAAGTAGGGTACTATGTGCCAGAGTCCGGGTACACGTAGGGTGAAAATGAAGATGACAGGCGTGAGATTGATACTTCGTAGAAGGCTGAGGTGGGCTGAAAAGATGCTTAGATGAGCTGAGGGAGGGATTGAGAGCTGCGATTGGGTGATATGACCATTTTTGAGATTTCACGTACGAAGAGACGAAATCAGTCTCAAGCTCTTGATACATTATCGCGTGCGGAACATGAGGTCGTCGAGATTGCAATCTGAGGCTCATAATTACAGATGTCGCGAGGTGGTTGGGTTCTGGCTTCATCAAAAACTCTTTGGTTTGAGGAGCAAGTCTCCCCAAGGTGGGGAGAAGTTCTTATCGCGAAAGATGACGGCCATAGACGTCGTTTACTCCTGACTTTGATCGAGACGAAGAAGGTTCAATACCGAGGCGGGGATAGAGAAGAGAGTCTTGAAGAGAGTCTTAATATGGACAGCATCTCTTGGCGCCTGAGGCCAGGTCTCCCAATACCTAAACAATTAGGACCTGAATAGCGTACACAGTTGAAATGCCCTTGTTTCAGGCTGGACAGATAGTACTTTGAATCGCTCCAGCGAAATGGGATCAGCTCAATTGAGTCAAATGAAAATAGATAAAATAATACGCTGGATCATTCGCAAATAGCGTGCTTGACATTCATTTATTCTAGGATTTCTTTTTGCTCCCTTTTGACCTTCCCCTTCTCGGCTTCGAGACGTTGTTTGTGTCGTCCGCAATTTCATCCTCTACTTCGGCTTCGTTGTCATCATCGCCCTCGTTATCAGCCTTCTCCTTGTCGCTCTCAGGAGAAGCATTGTTTTTATCCGATCTTTTCTGTTCGACCTCCCCAGCTGAATCATCCTCATGGGTGTGTATCGTTTCCTTCATCTCCTGTACGGCTTTCACGGCCTCATCTTCTTCTCCATTAAGTTCTCCACAACCAAAACATTTCCATTTGCCTAGTTCCACCAGACTTTTGGTTCCTGGAGGGGCTTGGCCATTCACTAAACGGCAATTCTGGCAGATCAAGATTATGCGATTCTTCGGCGACGTCTCGTCCTCTCCCAGTAGCAAGTCCAGTACTCGATCATACCAATGTCCACCCATGTTCATGTCGCCTCCCGTGGCATATTGAGGGGTTGCATTGAATGCGTTCGGTGCAAATTCCGCCTGTGCTTCTGGGATTTGTGGTGTCGAGGCAGAAGGTGGAGATATTATATATGAGGGCGATCTGGACACGGGTTGTGGGGTCGATGGCTGACTTGGTAACTGATTCGGCCGTGCGATATTCGCAGTGGGGGGAGGTGGTCCCATGGAAGTCCTGCCTTGGGCTGCCTTTTGGGCATTCTTGGGAGTTTTCGTTGGTGTGGATGTTGATGATGGCTGCTTTTTTGCTTTCGGGGGTGCACCTCCATACTTTTCCAACAGCTCCTGCGTAGAATTGTACTTCGTAGCCGCCTTCAACTTATCAATCGTCTTTGCCCTCTCTGCCTGCTGAGCTTCTAGGCGCTGTGTTGTAGTATCGACGCGGAAGTTGTAGTAACTTGTAATACCCGTCCGAATCACATAGATGCTGGGAAACAGTAAGTACTTGGTCGATTTCATCTGTCAGAGCATGCTTACAATAGAGGACTTCCTGCTACAGCGGTATATTCCAACGCAGTCCAGTTTTTCCATCCCACCACGAGGAAGAGAATGATCACGCATAGGAGATACGCGAAACTAGTATAGAGTGTCCATAAAGCCTTGAAACGACGACCACGCTGGCGTAGACCGTCAAGTTGTGTCTGCGACTTCGATATCTTTGTGGCCAGAGCCGAAAGTGCCTTTTCGAATGAGGCTGGGGAAGTATCGTTGCCCTTTACACATCAGTCAGTATATTCAAGAGCGCAGTCAAAGGATGATTCACCTTCCAAGGCCAGAGCGAGACCATTTTGTAGTTTGGGAGGGCTACTTATCGAGCGTCACCTTGTCATATTGGCTTTATATCATGTTAGAAATGCGAGGATGTCTATTTGAGGTCGACATCATAGCTTTGGGGAACAGAGCCCTGCAAAACCAATGGATGACACTTTGCGAAGTGGATCACGGGCGAGCCTCTCCGACTCTCCGGCCACGACAAGGCGTCTAAGCTCCGAACTTCTGGACACAGTGCTTATTCTTTATACAATGGATCGAAAACCGCAGTTATGATTGCTTTCCATTGATTGCCTCGGACGGCTCTGAGTACTGCATCCAACTTTTGTAAAGCGACGCGGTTACAATGTTCCAGGTACTTATTTCTCCACTGTTGGATAAAACCCAACAGCCTCGCGAGGACCCTTTACTGACGAATATGTCTCCAAGCGAATCAAGGGCGCAATCGATTCCCGCATTGCTGAGGAACAAGCTCGTCAGAAAGCTACTGTTCCAACTACTCCTCTATCCAGATCCGCCTCAGATGCACGAAGATCGACTTCGAGGACTGATTCCCCTTCGTCTAGACCGCGCAAACAAAAACCAAAAGGCTACGATGCGAGTATCAAGAATCCAGACCCATCAGAGTTCGAGACAACATTTGTGATTGAAGACGACTCAGAGGAGCTCTCCAGAGTAGGGACACCTGCGAACATGGACGAGAAAGCGGCTTTGATAGCAGGGGACGATGCGTCTCCGGCGACTGGGCATGTGAATGGAAGTGAGAAAGGGGCCGAGTTTGACGCCTCGTCACCTAGTGTAGAGCTTCCTGCAGATGTGCGAGCAAAACTACGGAAGCTGGAGAAGTTAGAAGCGCGGTATCAAGGCACGTCGCCCAGGGCCAAACAGTATTCCAAATTCTGACACTTCTACAGAGCTTCTTAAATCGTATCGAATAGCACACGCCCGCGCGACATCAGTAGAGCCCTTCGAGAAAGTGCTCAAAGAGAATACTCCCATTAGCTCAATCGGGGATCCCGATGCGTTAGTCGAATACCTCAGTCAGCTGAACTTGAAAGGGGATATGGTCATGGATGAATTGAAACGAGTGTCGGCTGACCGAGATGATTACAAAAGGAAGTTTGAGGCAGTGGAAAAAGCGAACGCTACGGCTCAGGAGGAGCTGGCTACTTTACAAAGTTCTGCTGGAAGTACAGCTGTGACGGAGAAAGGGACTATTTCAAGCTCTGATACACCATCAGCATCAGTGAAGTCTCCAGTACCCTCAGTCCTGAAGATCTTCTCGCCAAAACAGAGGCCAGAAGTCAACGACAACAAGGATGATAGCGAGGAATTCTTTTCTTACGATGATGAAGTCCCAAGGCTCCAAACAGAGGTTAAGGAGAAGTCTGCGGAGGTTGAGGATTTGAAATTGAAGATTTCTACTCTGGAGAAGGATTTGGCTGTTGCCAAGGAGTCAGGTTCTGGCTTGGTCGAAAAGCTAGAGAATGCTACACGCGAGCTGAATGAGTCTAAAGATGCATCCACCGCCAGCACAACGCTACAAGCGAAGATCGATGCACAAACAGCAGAAACAGACACCCTGAAAAAGAAACTCCAAGCAACAGAGTCTCAAATATCTACGCTGGAGGCTGAGTTGATAAAGGAAAAGGAGCAAGCTAAGGAAGTAGAAAACAAGGTTTCTTCTTTAGAGGCGGATCACAAGAAGGCGGCGGAAGAAGAAGCCACATCCAAGGCCCAAGCTCTTAGGGACGCAGAAGAGTCTAGAAGGAAGCTCGATACTGAGATCAAGAAGTTGGAGGAGTCGAAAGCAAGCGATACAAAGCAGATTCAGGCCCTTCAAGAAAAGGTCGATTCATTGATGCACCAAGTCGAAGAGGCTACGAATCCTGAGGTCGAGGAAGTAAAGGCAGAAAACACAAGTACTCTCGAAGCACCCACGGCAGGTACGGTAACCGGTGGAGCGAAGAAGAAGAACAAGAAAAAGAAGAAGGGTGGAGCAGCTGCCGCAGCGCTGAAAGACAGCCCTGCCGAGACTACCGAGAAGCCTGGTTCCGTGCCTTCATCGTCGGCAGTGGAAGAGCTTCAGGCCGAGATTTCGAGACTGAAAACGGAGGTTGTGGACAAGGATGCGCAAATTGCCAAGCTACAATCCAAACGGAAGACGGAAGAGGATTTACGGGAAGAGATTGAGAACATGCAAGAGAATCTACTCAACATCGGGCAGGAGCACGTTGAAGCCAAGGATAAGATCAAGGAACTTCAAAGTGAGAAAACAACTCTTCAAGAGCAGATTTCAAAACTGGAGTCCGAAATTGAGGGTTACAAGGATCAATCTAAGGCTTCAGAGAAAGCGGATGCAGAGCTTAAAGCTCTCACAGTAGAATACGAGGATCTAAAGTTGAAGTCATCTACCTTACAGACAGATCTTGGTGCAGCGCAACAGTTGGCTACTTCTCGCTACAGAGATCTGACAGATCTACGGGATGTCTTGCAGAAAGCTCAACCAGAACTGAAGACGCTTCGTGCAGAAAATGCTAATCTAAAGTCAACGAAGGATGAGCTGGCAACCAAGACCTCGGAATTGAGGCGGTTAGAAGCTCGGGAGAAAGATTTGAAGGGCGATATGGCCATTTTCAAGAAGCAAGCAGCAGACAGGGATAACGAAGTCAGAACATTAAACGAGAAGATCACCCAAGAAACCAACAATCGGCTAAGAGCTGAGGATCAGAATCGTATTTCTCAGCGCGACATGCGGAAATCAGAGGCGGAGAAGATTCAACTACAAGCCTCGGGTGAGAAGTATGCCATGGAACTCGCCAAGGTCTCAGAAGAAGCTGGGAGGCTGCGGGTGAAGGTTCGTGAATTGGAGGATCAAGTTTCAAAACTTAGTTCCGAGGCGAAGGGCCTCCGAGACGACGTTGAGCTTCGAGGCTCTCAATACAATAATGCACAAGGCTTACTTGGTAGCATGAGAGATCAAACTGCCGAGATGGCGATGCAGTTGAAGGAGACGAAGGAGCAATCCGAAAGTCTTGAGGAAGAGTTGGGAGAACTTCAACGACTACTCAGCGAGCGGACTCGCGAAGGCGAGACTATGCGCCGACTTCTGGCAGATGTTGATGATCGAGCTGATGCTAAAGTCCGCGAGATGCGTGAGCGAATGGAAGCCGCGATCGAAGAACGCGATCGTGCAGAAGACGAGGCCAGTACGAATGGCCGAAGACGAGCCCGAGAAGTCGATGAGCTGAAGACGAGGATTCGCGATTTCGAACGCGATCTGAAGCGTGCTATCGATGATCGTGAGGAGCTGCTACGCTCCGAGAAAGAGTGGAAACGAAGAAGAGATGAACTCGAGGGAGTGTCTGAAAAGGCCAGCCAGGAGGTCAACGAGATCCGCTCAGCGATGAGCGAGCTTCGCACCGCGCTCGATGGAAGCGAGAAGCAAGTTCGCGATACGGAGAAACAGCGTAGTGATCTTCGTCGTATGTTGGATGAAGGGAACCAAAGATACGAGAAGCTACAGAAGGAATTCAAGGCCCTTCAAGCCAAGCAGACTCGCATCAATGACGTTTCATCACACGTCTCATCGCGGTCGTCGTTAGAATCTGGAAGAGGTGCATCACCGGCCCCGGTCAATGGTCAGGCGATGGGCAAGACGGATTATGTGTATTTGAAGACTATCCTGCTGCAGTTTTTGGAGCAGAAGGATAAGAAACGGCAAGCGGATTTGGTTAAGACCGTGCTGGGACAGCTGCTGCATTTTGATAAGTAAGTCAAGGCATGCATGGCTTCTGCCGAGGAGATATGCTAACAATGTTGTAGAAAGGACCAGGAGAAATGGATTACTGCGATTTCAGCGAAGTAGTGCATCGGAGGTGTAATTTAGAAGTTAGAGCGTTGAGGGTTGGTTGAGCATAGCGCGGTATAGATACCGTGATACCTCACAAGGCAGTTTCTGTATTCCACCTATTCAATTATTCCCCAACATGTCGAATGACAGACGGATCAGTTTCTCTCATGTTCCAACACATCGATTTATGAATGCCATTTTGTATCGCACTTTTCCGGTCTCTCCCTAGTGTCGTCGACGAACCTCTTCACCCTCTACCATGATATCACTATATACCAGCTTTCACCACTCCAGAGCGCGCGAAACCTCGTGGATGGAGACCCATCTCCAACTCTCTACGCCCGCGACGATGCAACATCATCATGAGTCAGCAAGCGGGGATACGGCGGTGCGGATTCCTCGTCCTTTCGGGACAGCCGCTCCCCCTGACCTCTACAGTACTAGAGTCTACTAGAGCATCACATCATCCAGTCCTCAGTCAGCGACTCAGCTGGTCAACGATGCCCTCCATCAAGCACCGCAACGAGATATCGTATATCCAGCTGACTAACGCCCACGCACTCGGATTTCAAATACTGGCTTACAAGACTCGTATCTCTAGCTGTACCTTATGCTTTATACTGACCAGTGACTTTGGGTATTGTAGATATTGGACTGCGTGAGACCGTAATACGAATGTGGCCGCTCGGAAGAAAGAGGGAATCCGATACTATACTGTACTGTAGGTACTGGTTAGGTGTCGATGTCGTGATGGCTGAAGAAAGGACGATCTGATGCAAATCGATTGCGCCGCCGCAGATACTCGTACCCATGATAAAGGGGTTGAAAACTTGCGTAGGGCTTTGGTTTCGGTGTTGGGGTCTATGAAAATGAGAAAGTGAGAATGCGAATAGTAGTTTACCAGATCCTAAATAGCTGCAAATCATCTATTTATTTGACGGCTATTTGATATGCGTTGGGGTTTTAGATACATATCTATCTCAAGGAGCTTGCTCGTCATCTCTAGACCTCGCCAGCCTCTTCACAGCCAGCTGGATAGGATGAGTAATGCTATTTTATAGACAAGAAAGCCCTTCAAAATAACTTCCTATATTTGTAAAGACTTTGTATACCCTTCGAGCCCCTGATAGCCAAGTCGATCTCTTGAGCTGAAGTTCTCAACCGCCTTTGGCGGTAGACTCTAGTTCATTTTCCTGGGCGCCTAGCTGTGGTGATTGGCGCACGTTCTCATCCGACTCGCGCCTGCTTCTAGACAGAGAGAGAGAGGGTCGTTCCATCATATCATTGCGCCGGAAACAACACAAACCCTTACAAGTACCGACATAGACTCCTCATCAGATGAAGCTCTCGCGACCATCCTGATCGCATCAACGGCGACATCCTTTGCTTCATATACATTTGCATGCTGTTGCTGAATGCCGTCCTTGTCCTTCAGCCAGCACATACATACACCCACGCGCACACAACTCTCTTCCTCTGCGCCCGCAGTTGACCACCGGACACCCGCGTCATACCCACCTTACCTACACACGAAACCTACTTTTCAACCCACTTCTTACCCCCACCACAACACAAAGGATGAACGGCTCCCAAATCAAGCAGGCTGCGATCCAAAAGGCAAAGCAGGTCACCAATACCGCCTCCAATGGGAATGCCAACAAGAAGAGGAAGAAGGAGTTGAAGCCCATCATCACCACAGAGCAGCAGCAAGATGCTGAAGGGTCCTCAAATATGGCAGCATCGAATCAAGCCAATGCAGGGTAAGTTCCGTCACTTTTGCAGCTCACCTCTTTTCTGCACCTCCGGCACCCATCCACAGCCTCCCTCGATGCGCAAATCACTTTCAGAGACCTCTTTTACAATGCTCGTCTTTAAGCTTCAATCTCCCCTCCAATATGACGAGCCTTCTCAAGACTCTGCTAACCGCAAATAATAATGGCCACAGATCGACGACCGGCACACCAAACTCCACTTCCAAAACTACCATGAATCGCTCGCCTTCATCGTCCTCGTCGCGAGAAGACGCCGCAGAGACGACTGCCGATGAAGAAGACTCTGAGGATTACTGTAAAGGTGGGTACCATCCTGTGACGGTCGGCGAGCAATTCAAAGATGGAAAATACACGGTGGTGCGCAAGCTAGGGTGGGGACATTTCAGCACAGTCTGGCTGTCTAAGGACAACGTTACCAAGAAGCACGTCGCCCTGAAGGTCGTTCGATCTGCGGCGCATTATACGGAGACGGCTATAGATGAGATCAAGCTGCTCAACAAGATCGTTGCGGCTAAGCCGGATCATCCAGGCCGGAAACATGTTGTTAGTTTGCTGGATAGCTTCGAGCATAAAGGCCCCAATGGAACACATGTGTGTATGGTTTTCGAAGTCCTAGGCGAGAATCTCCTGGGCCTGATCAAGCGCTGGAATCACCGTGGTATCCCCATAGCGCTCGTCAAGCAAATCACAAAACAAGTCCTTCTGGGGCTCGATTACCTACACCGGGAATGTGGCATTATACACACAGATCTCAAGCCAGAAAACGTGTTGATAGAGATTGGCGACGTAGAGCAGATTGTAAAGACGTTTGTGAAGGATGAGAACAAGGACGACAAGGAAGATAACCGGAATGGACGACGAAGGCGCCGGACTCTTATCACTGGTTCCCAGCCATTACCCAGTCCATTGAATGCAAGCTTCAGTCAGGCAGATTTGATGCGGTTTCCAGGCAGTACACCTGGCTCCCATACCAGTCTCAATCAGATGATGAATGAAGGTAATGAATCTCCTGTCAAGTCTGACCCAGGCAATCCTTTGGATAGCGTCGTAATGAGTGGTGCTATAGGAGGCTCGAAAGACAGTTCGCCAAAGACGGAGAAGGAAGACGAGGAGAAACATAAGCAAAGAGAGAAGACAGCGTATGTCCATTCCGCAAGATTCAAATACGGGCCGCTCTGTTTCATTCCAATAACTAACCTGCGAAATCATTCAGTGATATCCTGACCCGCGAAGTCTCGGGTATTTCGCTCGACAAAACCAGCTCTGACAAGAAGAAAGCTGAAGATGCATCTGCGTTCGATATAATATCAGTGAAGATTGCAGATCTAGGAAACGCGTGTTGGACAGGTCACCATTTCACAAATGATATTCAGACAAGACAGTACCGCTCTCCAGAAGTTATATTAGGTGCGAAGTGGGGTGCCAGTACGGACGTTTGGAGTATGGCTGCTATGGTAATTATCCCCTCCAGCTTGTCAGCGGAAATTGAAGGACTCCCACTCACCAAGTCAGGTCTTTGAACTCATAACAGGCGACTATCTCTTCGACCCCCAAAGCGGTACAAAATACGGCAAAGATGACGATCATATAGCCCAGATCATCGAACTCCTTGGCCCCTTCCCCAAATCCCTTTGCCTATCCGGAAAATGGAGCCAAGAGATATTCAATCGGAAAGGCGAGCTTCGGAACATCCATAGACTTCGTCACTGGGCACTCCCCGATGTCTTGAAAGAGAAATACCATTTCAAGGATGAGGAGGCGAGACGGGTTGCCGACTTCTTAACCCCAATGTTAGAGCTGATGCCGGATAAGAGGGCAAATGCTGGGGGGATGGCGGGCCACAGGTGGCTGGAGGATACCAATGGTATGCAGGGTATCAAGATCGAGGGCCTGGAGGTGGGCTCTAAAGGGGAGGGAATTGAAGGGTGGAGTTCTGAGGTCAAGAAGAGGTAGAGGGTAAGGAATCGCGAACCTAGGGAGGATGGGTGAGATGCTGTAGATGAAAACCGAGGTGGTAGATGGAGGGCTGGGGCTTCTAGGCCTTCCTCGGACGGATAGTTATGGATATTGAACATGGACCGATACGACATGGCATGGTAACAGCTTCCCAGCATACAACGAGCGAGAAAAAATTTCCAGACTTTCTCTGACGGACAGACTTTATTCCTGTCCTTCGTCCTCGCGAACCCGCTCTTTTTTGTCCTCGTCATGCATGGCCGCGACGAATCTCCTTCGGTCTGGTACTGGATACATACATACATCGTTTTGAGTGGGGCAGGGGAAAAGAATCTAGCGCCTTTTTTATATAGTGTGGGTTGTGAGAGGGAAATGGGAATGAGATGGGAGATGGGAGATGGGATGGGATGGGTTGGGCGTTACGTAGATAGAGACAGAGACAAAACGTCGTTGCCTGTTTTGTGTGTGAGTGTATATCTGATTGAGTGCGTCTTTGTCTTTGTCTTTGTGCTACTTTATCCGTTGTTGAGATGAGATGAGGTGAGATGAGGTGAGATGAGAGGAGACGAGATGTGGTGATGGGGTTGAGTTAGTATGTGGTATTGGATTCAATTAGGCTGGGAGGATAGAGAGAGGGGGAGAGATTGAGAGTGAGAAAAACTTTTGAAGTGAGGAAGAAAGGAAGTAAGAGGAAGGAAGGAAGTAAATCAGTGCTCCTTCATACCCACCATGTACCTCCGTCCTCAAAGAGGTATCTGGTGTGATTTCTCGAGGGATCTTGGATGCTAGGTAGGTGAGTCGTGGGTCTGTGATTCGTACGAAGTCGAGTCGCAGCTTTGTCTCTGGAGCTTATGTTTGCGGGATTTCCGCTCTGCTCACTTGGTGTTTTAGGAATCGCCTCTTGGTGGCTTGCTTTGATGCTGCTGGAGCTCGAGCTGAGCTGGGCTGGTGTCTGTGTGGGGGTGGGTGCCTCTTCTGATCAGTATGGATCTGATGAATTCCGCTATCTCAGGAGAATCTGACAAGCCTCAGATGAGTCTCGACCTTGCCAATGTGTTTGAGGAGAAGAAGTACGAGTCTACGAAAGCCCTCAGGCCCCAAAGTGACTTACCAAGGGGAATGTCTTCGCCTATAAAGTGCGCAGCCTCGAGCTCGACAGAGGCCAAGCGCAACAATTGGGTGGATGTTGACTTCGACCATGGCGCATCCTTCTACTATGTCATGACTCGTACAGGGCCAGAGTATAGTATCCCGTCTGATCGGTTGGCGTTGGCGAGATTGGTAAAGGTTCAGTATCCCATGACACAGTGGTACTGTAGGTCCAACGAACTCCTAGCTTGCTTGGGTGGTCTCGACAGCGAAATACCTGGCGACAGCGAAATACCTGGCGACAGCGAAATACCTGGCGACAGCGAAATACCTGGCGACAGCGAAATATCTCTCGACATCGAGATTCCCGGTTCTGTCGGCAGGATATGTCAAACTCGGGCGGATGCGGCTCACATATGTGCTATGGGTGCTTGTGAAGGGAGTGTTTTTCGACGACTTCCATGAGCATGTCAGTCTGGATCCAGCGCCATTCAACCTCGAAGTCGGAATTTTTAGTGTTTCGATATCAGTGCTCATGTTCTTAAGCCTGTGGTTTGTTTGGCGGAGTTGCGTTTCGATACCCTCGCTCATATTACCAAGCTTGTAATTTATCATGCCGAGTCTTGCCTTCATATCTTCATTGGAGGGGGCCGAGGGGTATACTCTGTGTGTAAAAGCAGAGTCCCGAAAGTAGCCACAGGCAATGACAAGGAATGGTAGGACCGCGAAGAGCGCAAATATCGTAAACATCGTAAAAAGGAGCGTGGCTATAGCCACGACTTCAGAGAGAGTCAAACTTGAAGCCATTTCGAAAGTCTTTGAAGTGAGGTGGATTAAAGGGAGAGGGAGGACGAGGTGAAGTGGTAGAATCGGTACAGATTGATCGCGTTGATTAGAGATTAGAGAGGTTAAAGAGAGAGAGGAGGAGGAAAAGGAAGTACAAAGAGCTGAATTCAAGTGAATTTCCGAGATTATTCGGCTTTCGTTTAGGCTACGTTCGACGTGCTCGAACTGTGGTCTGGTTACTGCTGCTGCTGCTGCTGGTGTTGTTGTTGGTTCATTGTTTTCGGCGACTTAGCGCATGTGTATTCGCAGACATGTTATATAGGGAAATGCATGTTTGCTCCAAGTGCATCGATAGTTTTGGGAGATACCGTTTCTCTGCGTATTCGACTTACATAACTTGTAAGTTTTCGGTATACATTCAGTATGCCTGGCTGTTTGCTCCTCTGTCATCTCCATCGATCTATTGAGCATCTCCGCCGATTTCCATCCTGGCATGTACCGGGGCGAGTTTTAGATTGCTCACTGGCAATACGTTCAATTCATTGTAGAGGACGATCGTTAAGGGATGAGTGTGAATATGAGCTACCTCTCATATTAATTGCTCACATTCTGTCTTCTAATGCTGGGCTCCTCTTAGTGGTTTTTGTCATTGAGCCAGAATCTTCATCGGTGTTTGAAACAATTGCATTAGAGGCAGGAGATTCCTAGATGGGAGTTGCGAAGTGACCATTCTTAACGATTGTCTCGCACCTCCTGTGGCCTTCTCAACATTATCATATGGCATTACCTATGACTGGGGCAGAACAAGATGTTTGAGATGATTTAGTGTTACGCTCACAGAGAGCGCACCATTAAACACGAAAACCTCGCATGGACTGTGCGATCGTCAATTATCTGTCTGAGGGATATGCCTTACTTTATGGTCAATCTCGAGCTTTAACAAGGGTCGCAAGGAGAAATGTGTTGGGTTTAAATACGAGAAACGACGTGATATGAGAGGAGATTCAGCAGAGGTAGCGGTGGGAGGAAGAAAGAGGAAGGTTGCTGGTGGAGGTCAGGAGACTGGGGCAATGAGACAGGTAATCTAAACAAACTTTTGAGTCCCAACTCAGATCATCAGCTGCGGGCGAAGTATTCCATTGCCTTTGAAATGCTTAATCTTTTGTCGCTGTCGCTACTTTATCGCTGTCGCTGTCACTATCGTTGCCGCTGTCTTCATTTTGTCGCTGTCTTTACTTTGGAAAAAAAAATGGCCGCAATAGACGGAGGAGGAGCTTCATTTCCCGAAGACCTTCATCAGCGTCTCACATAGTCTGAATCTCTGGCCAAGTACTGAAAGAGACAGCAGCTTCGAATTCGTTGTCTTCCTCCCACACCTCCGTTTTCCGCACGATCCTGTTCTTCGTTCGTTCCGAACAGCACACCGATTATATAGTCCAAAGAGGTTTCGAACCATGAGTCAGAGGAACCTCTATACTCACTATTCTCGAAACTTTTGTCGTGGCTCGAAAGGTTCATATAGCATGAGACAACTACTCATTAGTAGATTGATCGCGTCGGGGCTAATCTCGTCAATCTTGTCAAAGAGAAAGTATGGCTTCGCCGTGTGGACAACTGATGGTTTTCGATGGTGTTTCACTACCCAGTGGCAAGCTTCTCACTTCAGGATTCCTGTGACCGGTACTCCTGCATTGCCAAGTATGTATATATTAGATACCTGATCTGCTACGCTCAATCTACCCTGGATCAACCCCATCACCTCGCCTAACTTTCTGCATCTGTGAGAGCCAGATTGACGATGGCCATTTACAATGGAGCACTGGAGCGTTAGATTTACTCAAAGTTGTTCGGTGTTTCCTGATCAGCTATTCGATTCCATTGTTATTCCAAGCACGCAGATTCCAATCCATCCCAAATGGCTAAGGAGTGCATATATGCACTTACCTACTTTGCAAGTTCGCAATGTATGCGGCAGATTCAGAAACTTTGGCGATAGAAATATCCTTGCTGTATGTCTTTCCATGCGCAATATGAGTTCACGCTGTCGAGGGTTTTTCCTCCTCACAGGTAATCCATATATACCCAAAGCCAACATGGTATATTCAATCGAGGCCCTGGCTCTGAATTATCTGCAATACCTCAATCAGGGGGACGACTGAGAGGGCACGTAATATGCAGGGGAAAACAGTGCATTCATTCGGCATAAGGCAGAAATCGCTCGGCCATAAGAGGGACGGAATGGGGTGTGGCTCGCGAAAATTGGAGAAGATTGAAGAGCTCTTTGATATTCTGGCATGTGTTTCGCTCTGCTATAACACTCTCATCTTTTCCCAGAAACGATTCTCCATGCTGTTGACTGACGACACGGGGAACAAGTGAAAAAAGCAAGTATGGGAGGCAGGGAATAAATATTGAAGCGATATCATAGCACGTGCTCGTGGGTAAGAATAACAAAATGGAAGGGCCTTTATGATGTACCACGATAGACCTTCGGCAAGTTATACGAAGTGCCACAGTGTGACGCTCAGCTGTCTCTCCTCTCACCTACTGCAGTGAGTTCTGAGAGTTCTGGCATGTTAGACTCACTGCCTATTCGATTATCTGAGGTTCCCCAGCGACTGAGTTCGAAGCTCAGATATGCCCACTTGCACACCTCACCTGTAAGCATAATATGGCTTTCGGGCCGGCCGGCCAGTCCCCGCTTCAATGAGTATTCAAGGAGAGATGCCCACGCTTCCAGCAGCGAAAAGTCTAACGAATCACTGGATCTAGCCGATTTGCAGCCATAATCGTAAAAGATTCATAATTTAATCGTTTCCATACTGGAGTGCTTCCATTTGCGGTGCCAGATAATACATCACAGTGCCCAAGTCGTGTATGCCATCCGTTATTCCTAGTCCAACAGATGCCAGCCGTTGATACTGCAAGCGCACTAATATCGATCGCCCTTACTCGGACTCCGATTTCCTTTACTCGGACTTCGGTTTCCTTTGCTGGGACTCCTTTGTAGTTCTTGGGTCGGCATAATCGCCGGGAAGGGGGTGCCGTAGATGTCATACTGAATGTTGTGTTGAGGTGTCTGCGGTGGAGCTCCCCATTGAAAGTTCTGAGAAGGTGCAGATTGAGGAGCAAAGTACGATGGAGGTCCATGAGGATGTGCGGGTCTGCGGAAAATTCCGAAAGCAAGGTTGTTGACTATTATGGCGCCTGTGATAATGACGACAGAAAAGATCTGGGCTATGTTAGTCTCAAATCCATATTAAGATGATATTGTGAAGGTACTGTGATACGTACCATAGTTTTGTAGGAAATAGGCTCAACGAAGCTGTTGAAGATGTGAGCGAAAGTACTGGCACTGATCTTAGCCCGCCCAACAGCATAAGCATCCCGCTCCATGCAGTGCTTCCAATTATCGCAGACATCTTTAAGTGCTGGTGGTTGTCCATCCGAGCCGCAGCCATTTCTAACATAGTCACTCGCGCATATCGACATCTCGGACAGAACCAAAGAGACCTCTTCTGCGGAGGCTTTGTCGACGTCCGCCCGGACAGTAGCCCAGAAGCTCCACAAGATCCAGATGACCAGACCAGCAAAAAAAGAATTCAAAATGAATTGAGTGTAGTATGAGAGAACATTCGGAAGGTTTGGATGTGACTCAATGCCATGGAGAAAGTTAGACCACAAGGTGCTGATCCCACCACTCATTTTCATCTGCTTGCCCTTGCTCCGTGGCCTCGAATCATCATCCGACTCTGTATCTGATCCACCTCGTGTGCCTTGTGTTATGGCGTAATCTTTTTCTATCCTTTTTCGCTTGCGGACTTTGTTCACAAGAGCGTTTCCATATTTGCCTCGGCGTTGCTCTACCCTCCCTGGGCTGCTTCCCAGAAACCCTGCCCCATACCGTCCAAATACGGGCTGCTTCGCCGAGCTATCATCTGCAAAGACGGTCATCGCTTTCAAGTTTTTCGGCAGCTCTGGTGTCTCTTCAACGTCTGCGTTATCTCCTGGCGACGATTCTGCGCCTGATGTTTCTGAGAAGAGATCGGGGTCGAAGGCTTTACGAGGTGTCGTGAAGGAAGGATTGCGAAATGGAGGAGCAGGTGTAGATGGTGCTGCTATGAAAGAGCTCTTTGTTTGTGAAGGCTCAAATCCTCCTGGACATCAAATCAACTTCCCATCGTGAATTTATGATGCGGAACTACAAACCACGTTTTTGCGAATAAGCTCCCTTGAATTGTGTAAATGGCGAAGTAGGATCAGATGGTCCTTGATTGTTCTGCCATTCCCAGTCCATTGGACTTTCGTGCGATCGTTTTGAGGTATTATTGAACATATTTGGGGTTTGTAATTGAGAAGCAAGAACGACGGGAGGGATAGTACAGACTTCACTTCAGGTTTGTTTACACAACAAGGCCTCAGCCTCGGATATAAGGTTTGGAGCTAAGGGCAGATTCGGTTGGCGTCCCTGGGAAACATCAATCTGAAGCTCGGCAATCTTTGAGAACAAACCAAATCACTTTAACAACAACTTAGGCAGACGCACTTTAAGTTCGCCCACTAGAATCTTTTACTTCTAGAACTCTGCAAATCCGGGACTCTCACTCTCGCACTATCCTGACACGTCGACTCTGGGCTACAACGGCCCTGTTTGTTGCCCTCTCGACTTCACCTTCATTCCCCATATTCCGCAACAATGTCAGATATCGACTCGCCGATTCCAGAAGCTGGGAATGATGCAGCAGACAAAGACACACCATCGCCTCCTGCAGCAAACCCCGATCTAGATATGGACAATGAGTCGAACAGAGATGAGCCCATTGACGATAACGACCTCTCTGGCAACGAGTCCGAGCTATCTGAAGTCGACGAAGCTGAGTTCGCAGATTTCGACCCCACTACGGTGGCTTTGGAGGATCGACCTCAGGTCAGTATAGATGAAGACATCGCCAAAACCCTGAAGGCCAGCAAAAAGAAGCGTGCGGATGATGGCAAGAAACCCAAGGAGGGAAAGCGAGAGAAGAAGAAGAGACGTCGTGATGATGATGAGGACCCCGGTGGAGAAGAGCTTGATGGCAAGAGAGTCCGAAAGCCAAAAAGTATCAGACCTGATGGAGAGCGGAAGGATAGAGATCGCCCTAGGGAGCGAAGACCACCCACACCTGAGAATGAGGAGAACTTGACACCGGAAGAGCGGAGAAAGCGGGCTTTGGATAGGGCTATGGATGCAGCTTTGAAGAACCCCAATAAGAGACGTCGTAAGAAGGATGAAGTGGTAAGTTCCCTGTGGTGGAGTGCATTACTGGTCTCATACAATAATAGGATCTCGAAGAAGCTTTCGATGATGAGATCGCCGCATTGAAAATACGCATGGAGCAAGCTTGCGAAGCCGACAACAGCGCCCGAGAGAAAGGTCAACCCGCTATTCACAAACTCAAGATGCTCCCAGAAGTCGTAGCTCTCCTCAACCGAAATACTGTCCAACACTCGATAGTCGATCCCGACACCAACTTCCTCCAATCCGTCAAATTCTTCCTTGAGCCGCTGAATGATGGCAGTCTCCCCGCATACAATATCCAACGTGATCTCTTTGCCGCTCTGGTACGCTTACCGATTGAGAAAGAAGCATTGCTGAGTAGTGGAATCGGTAAGGTGGTTCTATATTACACCAAGAGTAAGAAACCGGAGATCGGCATCAAACGGATCGCGGAACGACTCCTAGGAGAATGGTCAAGACCAATCTTGAAGAGAAGTGATGATTACAAGAAGCGGAAGGTCGCAACAAGAGAATTCGATTACCAGTACGTTTCACATCCCTATATAAACACGTCTACTGACAAGTTCACAGAGCCGCGCAACTTGCATTACGTCCGTCTGGAAACCAACCCTCGCAGGTCCCTTCTCAGCGCATTGGTCTCTCCTCGCGCGACATCGAGCGCGAACGTTTACTTGCTCAGCCGACTAAAAGCACTAGAGCCCGATTCGAGACAACCAACACAAGTTACACTGTCGCGCCAAAGAGCACTTTCGATGCCAGCAAAGGGCTTGATCCATCTTCCAGACCCATTGGTGCCAGTGGTATGGAAGCTTTCCGTAAGATGACTGCGAAACAAGGGAAGAAACGATCTTAGTG
Source organism: Hyphodiscus hymeniophilus (assembly GCA_016508695.1). NCBI lineage: Eukaryota > Fungi > Ascomycota > Leotiomycetes > Helotiales > Hyphodiscaceae > Hyphodiscus > Hyphodiscus hymeniophilus. The sequence continues at coordinate 289,947 of VNKQ01000020.1, read as the reverse complement.
TGGGGACTACCCATGGAGCCTGAGCCCGATAGATCCGTGGATATGGGAAGGAGGCGTGAGATCAGCAGACGGTGATTGTATTTTATGGGTGCCGAGCGGCAGGTGATCTTGGGGATGGAAATCACCAATTAGCGTGGAGTAACACTTGGTATGGACGGATGGCCATACAAAATGAAACGCGACAATTTGGCTTTATGTGCTCTATCTCGTGGTTGTAATTCCTGAAACCTGAACGCTTGCAAAGTTGACAAGATGGCAAGGGTGAGTAGAAAAAGAACAAAAGAAGAAAAAAACCAAAAATCGTCAGCGCACTCAATTATTCAGAAGTTGTCCTTTTGGTGCAGCTAAATGTACACTGTTGAGGCTCTCAACGGCCGGTAGTCGAAAGAAAAAGGATATTCAAGTGAACGAGCAGGAAACCCGGGGCTGTGTCATTCACTTGTTAAGCGGCATTAGATTCCTGAAGCGCAGGGCTGGCCATCGATGTGATTGTTTCAAGTCATGCTCTAAACTTCTACGGATCAATATCACGTCTTTAAATAAAAAGGTTCTATCCTATTGGGCGCCACTGCGTTGTACTGCGTTGCAATGGTAAGAAATCCTTCCTCTCTTTTTGCTTTTTCTGCTGGGTGTTTGGGAGGTGGTGCTGCCCTCGGCGTATTGAATCGGGTGGCTGTGTTGCCAGATTCAGTCAACGAGCCTCACGAACGTTATGCGGGCGAACTGCGAAGGTTGCGTTGGCAAGGCTGTAGCATAATTAATGTAGATAAGCATTTTTTACCCACTTCAACGTTCGCGTTTTAATAAGATCAGCGGTGATCACAGCCTCGCGACAAAGTCTCAATTCCGAGCTCGAAGTCTTCGCACAGAGTTAGATTAAGATGCGGTTCCTTCCAATGTTTGCCTTTTGTGCCATCGTCTGGGCTGGAATGTTTAGGTGATGTTATTCTATCAAAGTCGTTCCATCGTTAAAGAGAACCATTATGTTAATCAATCCTTCCAGTGACATATTCAAAGGCCTGTACGATTCGAAATCTCCCCGATTGACGTCCTTCGTTAATGGCCTACCTACTGGAGTCGTCGATGCCCTCGAGAATGACGAAGATGAGGCGGGCCAGTTCATTTGTCAAGTGATGCAAGGAAACGTTCCAGGAATCATCGAAGATCTTACTGATGATGTTTGGGACGAGATCAAAGACGACTGGACAGCAGTCACTGATTTCGTTGAATCAATCCCCACACTAGCACCGGCCATACTCGAGGATATCATACACGACGGTGAAGATGTCGTCTCGATCGTTGGAGATATTTTCACCAATCCTGGGGCCGCAGTCACAGCAATCGTGAATGGCGTCGAATCAGTTATTTCAGATATTGAGTCTGTAGGGGGCGAGGTTGTAAGTGGGATTGAATGTCTATTCGACAAGAAGAAGTGTCAACAGAGCTCGACGGCAGATCCTGCTGCTACAATCTCGGCTTCTTGCAGTGCTATCTTAGCTGCGGCGACGACTACTTACAGTCAAGCTGCCAGCACCTCGGACTATTATCCTGCTGCTACAATCTCGGCTTCTTGCAGTGCTATCTTAGCTGCAGCAACGACTACATACGATCAAGCGGCCAGCACCTCGGATTATGATCCTCCAGCACAAACATCGGCTTATCAAAGCGCTGCAGCGACGACTACTTACGATCAAACGGCCAGCACCTCGGATTATGATCCTCCAGCACAAACATCGGCTTATCAAAGCGCTGAACCTACAACTCCTGCTCCCGCCACGATAACTCCTGAGTCAACTACTGTCACGACCGAAACTTCCAGCCCAACATCAACAGAGCTCGCAGCGGCAACGACGCAGGGTTCTGCGAGCGGAGGAGCTTCACAAGATCTTGGCTCTGCGCTTCTGAGTGTTTGGTTGGGTATGCTTGTTTGCTTTCTTGGAGCTTGTGCTGCATTATGATCACCGCCGCTCTGTTTGAACTGTTCAAAGTAGGGATTCGGCTACAGATTTTGCAATCGCGTCAGCTAGAGATTAAGGAGTTTGGCAACATGAAATGCTGTGTCAGGACCTTTCACGAGTCCTTCCATAAAATTTATTATACCAATGATTTCTTTCAGTCGACATCACTAATCTTTGCTGTGTGCATATCGATATTTGTTATCCCCAAATCGAACAAGCCCCGATAGCGGTCAATTTTCCCCCCTGGGCCTAAAAATCAATCAAACCCGCATAGCCTAAATTCAGAATGGCGTACTTCATAGTGTGCGGCGTGGACGGATTTCAGCAGCTCTTTGAGGATGACTTGATTACATCAAATATTTCTTCGCGATCATGTTTGAGTCTACGACCAGAAGATGTTTGCAAGTGTGGCATGGGTAGTCTTTACGCTGTTGCGGGTGATCTTGCCCACTGCTGCCCAGGAAGCGGGCACTGGGTTCGCGTTCACTATGCCCGCATCGCCAGCTCCTGTTCCAGGGCAGCCATACACACTCACGTGGATGGGAGGACAGCCCTCAGAAGCTGTTTATATAGTTCTTAATTACTATTTCCCGGATACGCCAAATCAGAATGTTGTTTATATTACCACCGATATCCTTTGTGAGCGGATTGTTTCTACATTTATTTCCCTCAGATACTTCCCTAACACTCTCAAGCAAACGCACCTAACAACGGATCTTGGACCTACAATATCCCGTCAAATATTGAGCCTGGACGGTGGTCCTTCAGCATCGGGGCAAACCCACTTCTCCAGTCTTCTACCAGTACTATATTCACGATTACTGCATCTCAGATTTCTGGCTCCCCTGCTCTTCCGGGTCCTCCTGCGACAAGTTACACAGCATTTCAGAGCTACAATGGCTGCGGACTTCCACCTTTACCCGACTACACTTATACTGGCTACCAAGCTCCATGTACTACTACATCCAACGGTGTAGTTGAGACGCTTTATCCAATTGTGCCCTTCTCGGACAGCTCTTCATTCTTCAGCAACTCCGACTTGATCTCTGAAATGGTAACGCCGAGCGTCACCATATCTTCAGGCAGTACGGTTATCTCTGCATCTTCATTATCTTTCAACAGTGCTTTTGCAACTGGTGTCTACGCGCAAGCTCTGCAATGTCCATCTCCCGTCACGCCTAGCACCACTAAGATTGTCGCTGGAGGAGCTACTACCATCTTGTCACTGGTAGGGTGCGATGCAGTAACAGGGTCTAGCTCTGACGGGGGCGGTGTATGCCATATTAGCGATTACACGACATTTCCCATCAGTGGAGCGAGCAGTGTGTGCTGTCCGGGTGGCTGGGCCACAACACCATTGAACTCTGATCTCTTCTGCTTTACATCAACGGGTCAAGCGAAGAAAAGGGGTATGATAACTGAAAGACAGGTCTCAACCGAGACGTTGGCTGAGAGTCCGAGTACTTTGATCGAGATCCAGGGTTTAATGTTCACGAGAGCGGGAGTTGTTACTGGTGAAGCGGCAGTTGAGACGGGGAGTTCTTCTACTGGAGGAATTCATTCTGCCACAGGCTTACTGTCTTCTACTGGGTTAGCCACTGGGTCGGTGGTGATTACCAGTACTACCAAAGGTAGTGCTCTGAAGATGGACGTAGGGCTTTGGAGAACCTGTGGGATTGCAGTGGCATTGCAGATCTTGCGCTATGTTGTATAATCACACAACGAACGATGTTCTAATATTATTGAATATCCGATAATATTACCAACAGACATATTCAGGATACAGATTTCATGCAGGTAGAGAAGGACAGAGGTCAAAACTGGCTACGAATCAGGGAGTGGTCGAACTTGAACAAAACATTGCGCAAGTCAAGCCAAAACCACGGCGAGATCTAAGCAAACTGGGTCTACAACACTTGAAGCATCAGGACAGCACGAAATGAGTGTCCAGGTACCCAATAGATGAAGGACGGGAGGTGAACCCCGGTTTACTTCTGTGTAGAATGGTTGCAAGTCAGGCGAAGGTCGAAGAGCGTGAATTGCTCCGGTTCTCGCCCAGATAAGAGGTTGCTGTCACGCAGAACATGGTAGCCTGAAGCCCCCTGGCACTCTGCAAGCCTGCTTTGTGCTCTTCTGAACCAGCAAGATATGAGACAATATGAATCCAGATTTAGCCAAGATAAGGATGCGGGACATAGGTAAGCTACTGTATGCACAGAAGAAGCCAAGTAAAGAAAAGTCACATGACAGTCAAAACTCGAGATAGAAGTTCTAAATACTTGTCTCAGCATATATCTCAAACAAAGGTCCAGAATCGTGCGCTTTTGCGTTGTTGACCTGTGAGCAATCTGGAAGTACCTTGCACACGGGTGGAGGAATGATACAAGCGGCGGCAAGTTGAAGTACTTATGTAAGCACCTAATCCGGTCATTTCCCATGTTCTTAGCGTTAGCTCACTTACTTCCTTTTTACGGCGCATTCGTTCCACAATATCGCCAGCGAGCTGATAGAATACTAGTCCTAACAGCTTCTTTGTCTGTTACTTAGGCTTTTGGTTCGTCAATCCAAAGGAGCAGGACGCCGTTTCTGTAATCTTTACGGTACGAAGCGCCACCTGGAAATACGCCAAGGAGTGGGGATATACTCGAGTACAGTAGACCCCAGTACAATCTCGATGGGGCAAATTCGAAACGTATTTGGAGCTGGGAAACACAGCACAAAATAGCTGCTAGGTGACAGATGGGCTCTCGGTGAGCTAGCGAGGTAAAGTCCAGAGACAGCATCAATAATCTGAACGAGTGCGGCATTGAGTAGGGTTCACACGTGCGACGCTTCCCTGGCGGTATCCGACGTCTTACCAGCTCGAAACATACAACTCAAGATGTCTGCAGAAACCAATTTCGGTCTACAGTCCAGTCTATCAAATTTGCCTACACTGGTCTCGAATTCCATGACAGAGCCTACTCTGCAAGGTGATGGGCCTGGCTTAGATGCTCCAGAAAAGCCAGGGCTGAAGAAAAGTGCATGTGCAGTGTGCAGGAAGCGAAAGCTTCGCTGTGATGGGGATGTTCCAGCTTGCGGACGATGCTCGAGACTAGGTCATGAATGTAGCTACAGCAATGATAGGAATAGGAGGAAGGGTGGACCTAGGAGGGGTTATGTTGAGAGCTTGAAAGCTCGATTAGGTCAGTTTTACGAGTCATTTATAAGATGGCATGCTTACTCGAATGTCAATCAGCGCAGGTCGAAGGCCTTCTAGCAGAAAAGACCAGCCAGCCGCTAGAAAATGGGAGCAACAGCTCTCAAATGGAGAGTAATGAGCAAGTCCCTGGATATGTTTTGGATGACCAAGTCATGGAAACTCAATTCTTGAGAAAAAGCCAGGCCATCGCAACTGAAATGCCACTGAACGAAGGCCAATCGCACTTTGATTTCCCCCCTCAATTGACTGAGGACGAATTGCCCGAGAACCCTTTGATAATCGATAACTTTGCGTGGGATCTGATAGAGCTTGGAGTAGAAGAGCCTTTGCCTCCTCAAGAGACCGTTGATGAACTGTAAGAGTAGCCCAAAGGCCCTTGCCTACCAAGCTGACCAACGTAGCAATGAACTTTATTTTGCGAAAGTGCACCCTCAGGTTCCTATCATACACCAATATCGCTTTCTCGCGGAAATGAGTCTTGCACCATACGCGAGACCCTCAGTTGCGCTTCGATACGCGATGTGGGCACTAGCAGCTTCAATATCGGACAAGCACTGGGATCTTCACCCTCTTTTCTACTTCCGAGCCCGCAAGTATGCTGAAGCGGATGAGATGACTGGCAAATATCGATACATACACATTCGACATGCACAAGCATGGATGTTGATTGCTATTTATGAGTTCAAGATGATGATCTTCCCCCATGCTTGGCTAACAATCGGGCGAGCTACGAGATTGGCTCAAATGATGAATCTGAATAAGCTAGATGGGTGGGGACTTGATTTCAAGCAGACTTTATCGGTCCCACGAGACTGGAATGAGAAAGAGGAAAGAAGAAGAACTTTTTGGATGGTATTCTGCATGGATCGATATGCAGCTGTTGGAACAGGATGGCCGCTGATAATCGACGAGAGAGATGTGAGAGCCGACACTCCCCAATTCAATACAAAGCTAATCATGTGTAGATCATGACTAACCTCCCATCTTCCGATGAAGACTTTGCGCAGAACATTGAAGAAGGTACTCGGGGAATGTCAATCAAGGAAGCGATGAATCCGTCAAATGCTTCAAAATTGTCAGTATTTGCAGGGATTGCGCTCGTAGCAAGCCTTTCAGGTCGGATCCTGCAACATGTCCAACGGCCGAGCCCCAATAACGACGACCACGATCTCAACGGAGAATTCTGGAGAGAGCACCGAAAGGTGGATAACATCCTTCTCAATACCTCCCTGTGTCTTCCAGCTCACCTCAGACTTCCAGCTGGTCTGTCAAACCCACAAAAGGTCTTCCTCAATATGGCCCTTCAAACAGAAACGATATGCTTACATCAAGCGGCTATTTCCAAAGCTGAGAAGCTCAACCTCCCGGCGTATATTGTTAGTGAAAGCAAACTTCGGTGTCTTGCGGCTGCCGTGGAGGTATGTTCGATCATGAAAACCGTTGCTCACATGGATTTGAGCATGGTAGGTACCCAGCTAAGAACGCATTGAGATAGTGCTGAATATGACCAGCTTAATGTTTACACGCCTTTCACGCTTTACGTTTCGACGCGAATCTTCGCCCAAGCCTTAAAGTCCGATCCCGAAGATGACATAGCGAAGTCATCCATGCGATTTTTACTCGCTGCTTTGACAGCGCTGAAGGAGGTGATACCGCTGACGGAGTCGTATCTCCTCCAATTAGACAACGAAGGAAGTGGGCTTGGTTCTATCCAAGATAACGTGCGCTGTGTGACAGGCCTCGGAGAGGACGTGGTAGGCGTCTTGGAATCCAATGTTCGAACAATTGCTGATTTACGGGTTTCTAGGCAAAGTTATCAGGCAAAGAGAGGACCAGTGAGGAGTCGTGGGTTGCGTTTGTGTCACCCCTTGTACGGACTGTGGAGAGGAAGAAGGATGGCCCGAGTCCATCAGTAACTTCGTCCTCCGCCAAGCAAACGGAAGAATCAAGTGCTTCGCCTAGCGCCACCCTAAACCGAACCTCGGAGGCATATTCTGCTGTACCTGGGCCCTCTTCCAAGATGGCGAATGAATGTTTAGATGAACCTGTTGATTTGGCAAGCCTGCCATCAAATTGGCGTTGGGGGCTCACTGATAACAGCATTGATTCCTTGATGGATTTGGAAGAGCAAACTTGGCAGTAGTCGAGGTGTTTATCAACCAAGTGCAGCTTTGTTAAGTTCTTATCAAAGTCGTCGCATATGCCTTCTCGAATCTCGATTCTAGTCGCACAGGTATGTGTGATCCGGAGCAATTACAGTGTCTCCGACATGGTGGGCATCCCCCTACCAACGCAATACTCGACTCCTTTTGTGGCCGTCTATCAAGCAATGCAACTTTCTTTTTGAGATGCTAGCGATGTGTTAAGAGAATTGATTCGCGATGCAAGGTGGAATCATTACAACTACTGTAAGCCTTTCCTTCCCCACCTACGCTAGACCTGCGGTAGTGGGAGTTGAGCCCAGCACTAGACGGTCCGTCAAGGTATAGCCGCAGCTAACATTATCAAATCTAAGCGCACCTTTGAGCTCTACTATTATAGTTACATGGCTAATAGGAACTCTTCTTAATGAAGTCATAGAGCCAATTTCCTATACTTAACATCATGGTACGGAGATGTATGACGGCATTCTTTTTGTTAATAGCCTGGCAGGAAATTCAAGTACTACAGCATCTCCCTGTCTTCAGCTCTTTAATATTGTATTAGTAGTTACGATTCAAGTGGAAGTATTGCATCAGGAATAGCACTAAGTAATTAAGTTGAATTAATTGAATAGTAGTATAGTGGGAAGAACTAGAGTTAAGCTTAAGGTTCTTCGCTAGTTACGATTATATAACGCGCTAAGCCCGATTAGGGAGGTCTATACGGGTAAAAGGAATCTTATATTCTAATACACCCCTATTCCTAATACCCGCGGGTATAAGAAATAGGCTAATTTGTATAAGATATTAGTATCTTTCGTAATTCTTGGATTTTCCTTTAAATTTCCTATATACCCCTAGAAATTAAATATTAGCCGGGTATAACAAATAGTGTAAAAAACAGGGTCTATTGATAATTTAAACTATATCGAATATAATATTAAAATATAAGAATAGTATTAGTACTAAAATATAATAATATCTAATAAGAATTTAAGTATTAATTTGAGTACTTATAAGTACTATAACTTACTAGATAATATTATATTAATGTTTTCGCAAAATTAATTAATTCTTATTCTTATTTCCTTATTCCTAGAATTCGTATATAATTAAGTTTAATTATTGTAAGAATTTGGCGTAAGTTATAATAGGTAGAGCCTTTGTGAGACCGTTTACCTTTATCTTCTTAGTATTAATATACTAGACGTTAATATTACTAAGTTAAATCTCTTATCGAGTATAATAATATTTGACTATAATATACTTAGTCTTCGAGTATAATTCCGGATTCTCTACAAGTACTAATATACCTTAATTATTATAAAATATCTTAATTTTCTTAGTATTATTACTAAGTTAATTAATCTCTTTAAAGAATTATCTTAACTAAGTTGCTAATATAATATAAGAAGCTAATATAACGTACTTTAATTCGAGAGTTAATTATATAATAATAGTTTGTCTCTTTAATTAAGACGAAATAATACTACTTGCAAAGGTATATAAGGTGCCTTAAGTTAATCGAAAGGTATCTTTATAACTAATAAAATTAGTATTAGTATAACTTATTAACTTTATATCGTCGGTACTAGGTTTATTACCCCCGAAATAAGTAGCTAGGTACGTAGTGTCTTTAAAGTATTATAGAATTCGCTTTATTATTATAATATATTGTTTTGACGGGTTAGTAAGGAATCGATAAAGTATTATTATTATAAACGCAATATTAGGTCTTATTTGAATAATATAAAATATCTCTAAGCTAATAATAGATTAGTACTTATAGATCTCTTCTTTTATCGCTTAATATAAGTTCGGTATTATATCTTTTATAGTACTAACCTTTATAAGAGTATTAACTAGGTTATAGTTCTCTATACCAAATCTCTTTAAAACCTTCTTAATATACGAGTCTTATATTAAGTATATTATGCGTTTAGTATAGTCTCAAACAATTCGAATACTATAGTAATACTATATTAGACCTAGGTCTTCGACCTTAAAATAGGTAGCTAGATTAGCCTTGAATTTGGCTAGATCTTTATTATCTTTTAAGGCAATTAGGAAGTCGTTAATATATATATTAATAATTATCTTAGTAATCGAATTAATATATACGTAGTTATCGGAAATTAATATAGTAAAACCCATCTTATTAAGAACCTTACGTAGAGTCTTATATTATAGTCTTAGTAATTGTTTAAGACTATAAATCGATTTGAGTAGTTTGTAAATTTATTTCTTTAAAAGTTATACTCTATTACGTATGTAACTAGGTAATAATTCCCTATAAACTATACTATCGATTTGACTATTTAAGAACGCTATAATAGCGTTTATTTAATTAAGATTTAGGTCGAATATTACCGCAAGTATAATAAGGAGATTCTTACAAACGCTAGCATAGGTTTAATTGTAATTAATACCTTCCTACTAGTAGAAACCTTATAGAACGTATTGTGATTTATACTTCTTAATAAAGCTATTTTTGTCTCTTTTAGTCTTAAATACTAGTCTACTTTCTAGTACTCTATATCCTAGGGGTACTTCTAATCTCTTTATTACTTCTTAAGTATTATTATTATTATAATTAGTATACTTGGTCTTAATCGAGGTTCGCTAGTATAGTATATTAAGTCCGGAAAGCGCTTCTTTAATAGTTTGAGGGTTATTAAAAAGCGTGATAGAGGTAGTTAATTTGAAGGCAATTTCGTAGAAATAGAGTATATTACTCTTAGTACGTAATCGAGTTATTCTCTTGAATTCCGGCTTTTATTTATATACTTTTTTTTTCTTAACTTTCTTAATAATAGTAGAACTATTATTAATAGCGTTAGTAACGTTAGTATTACTCTCTAATATAGCGGTTTAATTGTCGTCTAATAACTAGAATAGCTTATACTTATTATTATCCTTTAGTAGTTTAATACTATAATTATAATTAAGTAGTATTACTAATCGTCTAAGAGTCTCTAGAATATTAATTTGTAGTTATAAGGTCTTTTTAATAATAGGAACTTATATATTTAAAGGTTATATAGTACCTTTACCCCTATTGTTATAAGATCTTAGTATAACGTTAAAGAGTAAAAGAGGTACTAAAATTACTAATTCTAGCGCTAATTTATTAAATTTGATATTAGAGAATCTAACGATCTTATCCCCTTTGCGTATAAGTATATAGATTCGATAGATATACTCTCTTTTATAACTAATTAAAATCCTTACTTTAGTATAAGGAATTATTTTTTAGCTAAGGGTTTTATCTTAGATAAGAATTTATACGTAGGCCTTATAACCTAGTACTCGAAAATAAGAGATTAAGGGAACGTATTCGATACTAGGTTTTACTTGATTTATAAAGGCTTAATATAGAGTTATACCTTTAAGTGCCTTTATTATAATACAATTCGTAATTATAACTATTACTTTTAGGATTTTCGGCTAAAGGAAATTAGGGGTTCTTATCTTAATTATAATAGTACGTACTCTCTTTACGAGTATACGAATTAATCGTTTAGAGGTAGAATCTTACTTTAAAGTATAAGGAGTAGTGATTTTAAGATTAGCCCTAATATATTAAGTTAAGGCTTTAATCTAATTAATTATAAATTCCTTATTACCGTTGATTTGAAAGCTATTAATATTAATATTATATTATATATTAAAGTACTTAATAATCTACTTAACTATATTAAACGCCTAGCCCTTGTGTTTATAGATTTGAACTTATTACGTAATACTAGCGTTATTAGTATAAATTATAGCCTAGTACTATTTGTTAATACTATTAGGTTTAATTCTTATAATATTAATATAAATCTTTTTTCTTACTTTAGTTTTATATACGTGAGGTCTCTTATAGGTTTAACGTAAAGGTTTTACTAGTTTGTAGGCCTTATAAACCTTAGTAATTGTCACGGGGCGAATAGCGTATATATAGGGGTTCGTTATAGTATTTAGTAAGTTTAATAAAGGAGAGAGAAATATTCTAAGCTAGGTCCGCAAGAAAAGAAGCGCTCTCACCTAGCCTTAATAAGCGTAGGTATAACTAGCGCCTTACTTCTAGGGCTAGCCCCTTATATTACCCCCCTCCTCCTACTTATTTGCTCTTAGAGTTTGTTAGCGTAAATATCTTCCTTATATAGTCCTTAATAATAAATAGTATTCCCTATAAACTTATTTGCTTTTATTACTATTCTCTCAAATCGAGTTTAATAGTAAGGCTATATTACTTGTCCCGGGTCGAATTTGTCGGGTTCTAGTCTCCTAAAGACTAAATCCGTATACTATTATACGAACCTATTTACTTTTATTGCGATTTTTCTTAATTTTATTACTTGTCGCTTTTTATTATCGTTATTACTTATAAGATAATTACTTCTAACCTTTCTTCTTTAGTTTCTTTTTTCCCTAAATAATAATAATAATAATAAAGTAAGTCGATATTTAGTATAAAGAGTAGAATACTATTTTACTCTCGTATATAACGCGGACCCTAAATAATACTAACCGGAATCAAATGTCTATTATTATTTATTGTATTAGCTATACCCTTTTTAGTATCGACTATATCAACTAAGATATAAGTTAAACTCTACTCTTTTTCGCTTAGATACTACTAACTTTCGTAGTCTAATTATTCCCGTTTTTATATTATTTATACTTATAAGCGCAAAAACTATAAAAACCTATAAGTTCTAATCGGGTTTTACTCGAAAACTATTACTAACTATATTATAGCCTAGTAATAGCTTATATTGCTTATGCTATTTAGACCCGCGCTACCGATATTATTATATAGGTTTTCTATTAGTTTCTAAGTATTTTTTATTGGCTAATAGTAGTTTTAGTAACGATACTTATAAGGACCTTGTAAAGGTCCTTAAGGCCTAAAAGGCTTTGAGGCCTTTATAGGCTACTAGTCTCTTCTTTGCGTATATTAACTATACTCCGCTTGTTTTCTCCCGTTAACTATTAGTTCTTAGTCCCTTGGCTTCCGAGGTTATTACTATAGTGACAAATATAGTCGCCTAGTAGGGCTAGGCGTAAGTTAACGTTTTCCGCTTGTTTTCTATCGCTAACCGCTATATAGCGCTAGTAGTATTTCTCTAGCGCTCGTTTTCGGGCTTTACCGTAATAATCCCTAACTCTAACTAAAATTTAGTAGGCTCTTAGGTTTTTTTATAATTAAATAAATAAATATCGTTATACTCCTCAAATGTAATTTATTTAACTTTACTCCTTAACGCTTATACTCTATATAATTTTAATTACTTTCCGTCTCCTTTCCTTTTTTTTTCCTTTCTTATACTATTCTAAGACTATTATTAGTCTTAGTATCTTTATACTTTATTTTAAAGTCGTTTATTATAATAGTATTCGCTAGGTTTTCTAAGGGTTTTTATATTAGTTTATAATACTCTAACTATTTTACAAGCACTTATTAAACCTTTCCCTTCCCTTATACCTTATCTCTAGTATATAAGATTTTCTTTACTACGTATTCTTTATATGTTTTAATTAACTTGGGCTCCGGTTATTTATTATTAGACTCTTATCCTAGGAGAGGGTTATAACTCGCCGGTCGTAAGAGGTTTATATAAAATACTAAGTAAATATTACTAGGAATCTTAAATAAACAAATAGAAACTAAAGATAAGACTTTATTTACTATATACTTTATATACTTAATATTAAGGCTTCTCTTTGGCTAATTTATCTTATAATTACAAAGGTCTAGCTATATCTTGTCGCCCTTATAATAGATTAGGGCTAATATCCTAGTCTTATTCGCGTTATCCTCTTGCTTTTGTGCGGACTCTATTATACTTGCTTAATATAAATTAACGATTTGCTTTATCTTTTTAATAAATACTATAGCCCTCTTTACTATAAGTACCCTAGTGTTACTCTAGGGCTCTAGCTCTAATAGGACGGGAAATAGCGCTTTATACTTATAGGTTACAAAAAAAGGGCTTATTTTAAGGGCCGCGTAATAACGCCCGTTTAACGCTAGTTAAACTAAGGGGAGCTATTTCTTCTAATCGGATTACTCTTAGTTAATAACGTTTTATAAGTATGCTTATACTTTTTAGTTTAGTCTTTTAAGGCCTTTATATAATAAACCTCGCTACCTGGTATTAGTCTCGTGGGCAATTAGGTTAGGTTAGGTAGTTAGAGAAGCTGTCGTAATTAAGGTTAGTATAACTTTTATAGTTACTAAGTATAGTATAAAGATATTATATTTAAGTTAAGTACAAAGCTTTTATTTACCTAGGAAATACTATTACTTATATAAAACCTTCGTCCCTTATTAGACCTTCGAGGAACCCTTAGGTTTAAGACTATTAAGGTCTTAGACTATCGAGGTCTTTTAAGGTTTATTACGTAATCCCAAGTAGTACTTTATTAACGTAATCTTTACTTATAGTTCTCTTATAGCCTAGCTATCGAGCCTTAAGCTATAAGCTATTATATAGTTTGTAATACTAGCTCTCTTTTAGCCTAATATAGTCTCTTGCGCTAAATAGCTAAGTTTAAACTTCGTAAGGTAGGCTATAGTCTTCTTTCTTCTTTATTATAATTACTAATTAAAACAAAAAGAAACTAGAACAAATTGCTTTTACTCTTCGAATCGAACGATCTAGAGACGAAATGTCTTTTTGTAATTATTATTATCGCTTGCGCTATTATTATATTGCGGCTAACGCTAAGTCTACTTATTATATAGAGTATTGTCGCGTTAGTTATAAGGCGTATAACTTTTCTTTAAAGCTCTCTTTTATAAGTAACTAGTCCTCGCTTAATTATTAGCGATAGAAGTTATATAATAAGAAAAAGGCCGCTATAGCTAAGATTCTTTGTCTTTAAAAATAATAATAGCTACTTAATAAACGGGAAAAAGAAATAATAGTTTGGGGGGTAAAAACCCTAAATAAACTAGATTATACTAAAGCTACTAAGATAGCTAAGTTAGCTCGTTAAGAGGTAGTTACTAGGTTGTTAGCCGAGGCTTTTTCTTTTCTTAAAGACCCCTCCTTAAATCCCGAGGCTTTTATTAATTTACCGGATTCGTTTTAGTCTAATATAGCTTTTTCTAAGGTTACGACTAAGAGTAGTAAAACTATTCTAAGAGATCCGGGTAATTAAGGTTTTTTATAGGTTCTTATATATTGTTTATTTCGCCGTACCCTTTCTACTTAATAAGGTATTCCTACTTACTCTTATTTCTTCTAATACTTACTATTCCTTTTACTTTATATACGTCTAGATTGTTTTCTAGTTAAATATTTGCGTTTATAACTATTATAATTAGTCCCCTTACTAGCTCTAGTAACAATATATAAAACACTAGGTATAACCGGGATTTTGCTAATAGTTTTAGCTAATAATTAACTACTTTAATTTTCTTTAGAATTTCAAATAGTCTTAACTTTTTAAAGTTAAGTTTAATACTTAGTCTTTTTGTTTTAATGTTTTTTCGTAAGAAGTAGACTTTATCCCCCTCTTTAAGCGTAAGTTCCGTACTTTGCTTTTTATTTGCGTAAGTTATTATTCTTAATCCGACGAACTAGATATCCCTAGCTAGTTGCTTATATAGTGCCCTTAACTTGTCTATAGATACGAGTGCGTGTTAAGCTCTTTTACTATCCTTTCTTAGTTATTAATAGGCTTCTAGTTAATATTTATAGTTTGTAAAAAATAGTAACATTCTAATAGGCTCGCTTTTCGAGCTATTATATATAAATTCTATAATTAGTAATAGTTTTACCTAGTTGTTTTACTCTTAGTTTATATAGCTTTGTAAGTATTATTCTAAGGTTTAGTTTAATCTTTTTGTTTGTTTGTCTATCTATAGGTAAAAGGCTATAGATAGCTTATAATTCGCTCTAAGTTGTACTATTAGTAATAATTAGAATTTTGAGGTAAAGAGCTTATCCCTATTTAACGTAATTTTATCTAGTAGTCTATGCCGACTAACGATTATTTTTACGAATATATATACTAATTCTATTATATTACTTCCTTCCTTATATAGTACGAAGTGTTTATATTTCGTTAGTCGATAGACGACTACTTAGATAGCGTTATAGACGACGTTTGTTATTAGTTTCTTAGAAGGCAGTAGTTTAATAATAAAATCGAAGGCTATTAATTTCTATGCCTTTCTAAGTACTAGGGCTAGTTATAATAGCCTATATAGTGCGTGTCTATTTATTTTGCTTTTATTATAGAGGTTATATTCTAATACTTCTTTATTTATTACTTTTCTTATTCTTAAGAAGTAGTAATCTCTTAATAGTCTCTCTAGGGTCTTATTAATTCCTTAGTGTTTATAAGTAGGTAACAAATATTATTCTCGGACGAATTTATTCCTTATACGCGACGGGATATAAACAAGTCTTTTAAATCGTAATATTCTTTAGTAGTTTATAGTAAAGTCTTTAGTTGGCTCTTTAAGGATTCTAACTACGTATTCGTCTTATTAATATATTACTTTTATTCTTATTTCTAAATCTTTATCTTTTATAATAAATATTATAGCTAAGAGTTTATAATTATACTTTATATTTCTATTAACTTCCTTAAGTATAGCGCGGGGCCTCTTTATAGGTTTGCCGCTATATTTTTATTATTGGCTTAAAGCGTCTACTCTTGCGTTTTCTAATCCTTTTTAATAAGAGATAGTAAAGTTATATACTAATAACATTTCTAACTATTTGACTTGCCTTTAGTTTAGGATTTTAATTATAATAAAGGTTATAAGGTTCTTATAGTTAGTTTATACTTAAACCTAGTGTTTTAGTCCTTTAAAGTAAACTCTCTACTATTCGAATAATACGATTATAGCAAGTAGCTCCTTATTGTATATATTGTAGTTGAGTTTTACTAGCGAGAGTTTTCGTAAATAATACACAATTAGTTTAAGCTTTCTGTTTTTATTAAGCTAATTAATTATTACTCTAATAGCAAAGTCTAATATATCCGTTTTTAGGATAATTAGTAGTTCCGGATTAAATATAGTAAGAATAGGGGCTAATACGAATCGAGCCTTAAGGTTATCAAAAGCTTGTTAGGCTTTTTTGTTTTATTCTTATTTTTTATCCTTTTATATAAGTTTCGTAAGTAAGTTTATAATTATTAAATATCCTTAAATAAATCTTTAATAGAAGTTAGCGAATCCTAAGAAAGACTATACTTCCTTAATAGTTTTGAGTTCTTTCTAGTTAAGTATTATTTCTACTTTTTTAGGGTTTATTTTAATTTTGTTTCGTTTTATAATAAACCCTAAGAAAGTTACTTCTTCTTTATAAAACTCACATTTCTCTAGCTCTAGTATAAGAGGTATTCTTGCGAGCTTTTCAAGGACTTTCCTTATATATTTAATATATTTTGCTTCGTTTTTAGAGAATATTAAGATATTATCTAAGTATATAATAACGAAAATATTTAAGTATTCGTATAAAGTATTATTAACTAGTCGTTAGTATAATGCGGGTACGTTAGTTAATCCGAAAGGTATAACTAAGTATTTATATAACCCGTATTATATTTTAAACGCTATTTTTTATTCTTCTCCTAACTTAATATATATAAGGTTATAAGCCCCTTATATATCTAGGTAAGTAAAGAATATTATTTCTTTTAACTTATTATATAGTTTGTTAATTAAGGGTAGTAAGTACTAATCTTTAATAATAATACTATTAAGTTAGCGATAATCGACGCAAGGTCTTAGTTTTCTGTTTTTCTTTAATACAAATAAAAGTAGGCTTGTTACTAGTAAGGTTAATAATCGTATAAATCCTTTCTTTAGATTTAAGTTAATATATTCTTTATATATAGCTAACTCTTTTACTAATAGCTAATAAATTAGTCTAAACGTAAGACTCTTTTTTGGCTCGATAAGTATCTTATAATCCTATAGTTTATACTTTAGAAGGGCCTTATCGAGAAGGGCTTCCCGAAATAAAAACTTATATTTCTTATATACTATTAGTATTCGCTTTAGTATAGAGGCTTAGGCTTAGTCCTTTAAACTTAGGGTAGTCGTATATAACTCTTCTTAGTTAAGAGATTTATTGTCTCCTTAGGGTATTTTGTTATTATATTAATACAAATATTAGCTTAGGGTAATACTTCTTTATTTCTAGTTAACTAGCGGATTATAAAGTTAAAGCTAAGGTATACTAAGAATTACTACGTAAGTTCTTATAGTAACGAGATTAAGTTAGATCTCTTTAGTATATTCCTTTATAGTTTTTATTTAAAGACGCTTAGTTTTATAAGTTACTATTCCTTTATTAAACCTAATCGTCTCTTTATTAATAATACTTAGATTATATAGGTCTTGCTTCTTAAGAATTCCGAATTTGTTTATAGCTACTTTTGTATTAATAAAGTTGCCCGTTACTCTTAAGTCTATTATTACTCGTAAGGAGTATCTATTAAGATAAATTAAGAGTAAGAGCTATCGTCTTACTCCTATTATATATAGCCGTTTGTTATATAAGTTCCTAGGCTCTTTATAGTATTCTAAAAGTAGCCTTCTTCCTCTAGTGCCTCTTAGTTTTTTAATAATTCGCCGTTTAATCCTAGTAATAGTTTAAATAGGAAGTTTATTTGTAATTTCTTTAATACGATTTCTAGCTAATAGACAAGTTTTATCCGTTATAAAAACCTTTTATAGTTTATTTTTAAAGAGTAATAAACGAGACAACTATCCGTATAGTAAGCGCTTTATATTAGTTCTTTATATCGAGGGTAATCGGTCCTCGCGACGTTATCCTTCTCTTTTACATCCTTTATTACTTTTTATATTTATTCTTTTATAACGCCTAATACTTAGATTGTTTTAGTTAGTTTTGGTTTATAATCGATATTTTCGGATAGTTTGTTACGATACTATTAGCTTCTAGTAGCTCGGAGTATTAAGACGGTTGTAACTTCTTTTATTTATATAGTAATAGCTTCTTTAAGGTAGCGGAGCTTTAGCTAGTATAATATAAGGCTATTAAGTCCTTTTTCTTAATATTCTAGCACGCTTATATTCCCGATTCTTACTTGTTTAGTCTATTGTCTTACTTTTTTTATTTATTCTTCTTAAAACTCTATTTCTAGTTTTTGCGCTATCTTAATTCCCAATAGGATATAGTATTAAAGGAGTTCCTCTTAAGTAAGTTCTTTAAGTATCTCTTCTTACTCTTATAGCTTCTTTTTATATATTGCCTTTATACGCGGTTTTATAATTAGGTATTATTTTGCGATCTTTATTAAAGTTGTATATTAAGAGTTACTAGGGCTAATAGTCTTAAGAATAGCTTTGTAATAGTATTTTGTAATAGGTTTAATATCTTCTTTAGAAGACGACTCTTTTATAATTTATATTTCGCTATTCTTATTGTTAATACTAATTTATTTAAATCTTTTTATAATCTCTTCTTAAGATATTTCTATAAATAGTAGTCGTAATATAGCGTATAATTATATAGGCCCGTTATTTTATCTTTTTCTTTAGATAGTAATAGTAATCGTTTCCCTTCTCGGATTCTTACTCTTAAATCCGCCGCGAGATCCGCCTCTTTATTAGGCTTCTCTTTAAGCGTTTCCTTTAGTATAGTAATTCCTTATTATATAGCCTATCTTGCTATAGTTAAAATACGTGCGTTCTTTTATATGTTTTTATTTACTTTTAGAGGAGAGTTCTTTCTTTACTATAGTATCGAGCTTTATAAGTTTTTTATAGCTTCGACGTTTATATTTCTATTGCGGTTGTTAGTATCTAGGATTGTAAAAGCCTTTCTTTTCTAAGCTTTTTTTATAGAGTCGGTTATTAATTCGATAAGCTAGTTTTATTATTTTAAGTATTAAGCCGGGCTTGTCTTTCTTAACTAGCTTATCTTTAATTATATCTTTAAGTCCTCGATAATACTAGGCTCTAAGTGCGTTATTATTCTACTTAGTTTAAGTTATATATCTTTAAAACTTAGACGTATAATTAGTTGCGGATCCTTGCTACTTAAGGACTTAAATAGTTCGTTTGGCTTATTATACTTTATTTATTACTTTAAATATTATCTGAAAGATTAATATAAAGCTTAGTAGTAACTTAAATAGGTTTTGAGTATCTTTCTTTATAGCCGTAATAATAGCTTTACGGTCGTTAGTATTAACTATATAGTCTTTAGCGTAGCCTTTAATTTAGTTGAGTGCTTCTTTCTCTAGTCTCGAGATTATAAATAGGATTCTCTTTATATCGGACTTAAAACTATTCTTATTAAAGGTAAAATAGAGTTTTACTTAAAGGATAAATCCTTTGAGTTTATTTTGTTCTTTGCCGTATATATCCGGTAGTAAGATTTTAATATCCTTATACAACTCTCTTACTAATACTAATAGTAATATAAGTATACTTCTTAGTATACTTCTTAGTATGGGCGTAGCTACTTGTATACCGGTCGATACTTCTCCTTTAATAGATATTATAGGTCCTTAATATAATATATACTTCGGCAACTTGTATAATTAGTACTTAAAGTATAATAAACCTCGCTATCTAGTATTAGTCTCGTAAGTAATTAGGTTGGGTTAAGTAGTTAGAGAAGTTATTATAATTAAGGTTAATATAACCTTTATAGTTACTAAGTATAATATAAAGATATTATATTTAAGTTAAATACAAAGCTTCTATTTACTTAGGAAATACTATTACTTATATAAAACCTTCGTCCCTTATTAGACCTTCGAGGAACCCTTGGGTTTAGGACCGCTAAGGTCTTAGACTATCGAGGTCTTTCGAGGTCTATTATGTGATCCCAAGTAATACTCTACTAACGTGATCTTTACTTGTAGTTCTCTTATAGCCTAGCTATCGAGCCTTAGGCCACGAGCTGTCATGTGGTTTGTAACACTTTATCGGTTTATAAGTAGTATATAGAGCTAAGTCTCTATTATACGCCTATAAGATAATAGAAGGTCTTTTAAAACGTACTCGTCTAGTTCGTTCCTTTATCGCTTATAATCGCGCGTAATATATTATAGTATCGCGCTTAATACTTTATAAACTTTTCGGTATACTCCTTAGCTTTTATATTAGGTATTGCTTTTAATATAACGTACTTACTTAGTCGGTCTTTAATTACTTAGAGGTAACGGTTTCCTTAAGAGTTTAGTAAGTCCGTTATAAAATCTATAAAGATTTCCTAAAAGAATTAGTCGGGGACTAGTAACGGCCTTAAAAGTCCGTGTTTATACTCCCTCTATACCTTATTTCTTTTATAATAGTTATAGTTCTTAAGGAATTACTTTATATGTCTTAATTATAATAGCTAATAGAAACTACGTCTTAGTATAAAGGCGGTAAAATCCCGTCTTAAGTATTTATAAACTAGCGAATTATAAACGGACTAAATAATCTTTATTTTAAAGATATCGTTTTATTAAGCTTTGGGTTTTATTATTTTATATTCGGCTTTTAATAAGATTAGGGCGCCTAAAACTTATAACTTACTATAATAGTAAAAATAGCCGTTACTATCGATACTATAATTGCCTACTTAAATCTTTATCCTAATCTCGCTTAAGAATAATCGGGCGCCGTTTTAAATTACGTAAAGTATAATCTTATATATTATATCTTTTTTTATAGTCGTATCTTATAGCTCGTTTAATTCTTTATCCTAAAAAGGACCTTAGAATTCCGCTAATTTTAACGTAGGGTCTTAGTAGAGCTATATAGCTAATAGCTAGACTAATATTATAAATAGAGGTTATACTAATATAATAGCTACTATTACCCCCGCCTTTTTTGCTTTTCTTAGCTAGTTTTGTAAGTAGTCTAAATATAATAACTAACGAAATCTCAATTCCTTATTATCCTTACTTAATGTATCTTACTCTCTTTGTAATAAGGTATCTAGTATAATAACTTCGGCTCTCGGATAGTATACTAAAGTAAACTAAAATAAGGATATAGTCTTATACTATCGAATTTAACGCTCGGATAAATGTCTTTTTATTATAAAGTATTCGAGGTTCTTATAGTCTATAAGAACTATAAAAAAGCTATAGGTTTTTAGTTTGGGACCCTAAAACTTTAAGCTAGTAATTATTACGAGTATTTCTTTATTATAAATATTATAGTTAATTTTTGCCTTATTAAGTTTTTAGGCAAAAAAGCTTATTAGGCGATAAACTCTATCCTTTTCTTATAAGAGAGCGCTTATTAATACAAACCTATTATAATTAATCTTTAAGAATATCGGGAGAGTCGGGTCTTAAGTAATAAGTATTAGGGCGCTATAAAACTTGTCTTATAACTCTTAGAATAATAACTCTTTTAGTTTTCCCTAAGAGAATAGTACTCTTTTACTAGTTAGTACTATTAGTAGCCTAGCTAACTTAAAGTAATTAGGGATAAATATCCTATAAAAGTTATAAAATTTGAGAAAGTAATAAACCTCTTTTTGCGTCTTAAGTAACTTTTAGTTTCGTATAGCCTTTACTTTTTCTAGATCTAGCCCTATGCCTTTTCTATTAGTATAAATAATAAATTCTAGGTATTTTATCTTTTTTTAGGCGAATTTACTCTTCGCTAGGTCTAAGAATAGCCCTCTTTCTTATAACTTTAGGAGAATAGTCCGTACTTTCTATATATAGTCTTCTTTAGAACTATTCGAGTAAATTAAAATATTATTTATATAAGCCGAAACAAAGTTATTAAGCTATTTCTATAATAAACTATTAATATACTACTAAAAAGTCGCTAGAGCCCCTAATAATCTAAAAGGATATATTAACTATTTAAAAGAATTAAATCTAGTTCGAAAGGTAGTCTTATATTTATAGCCTATTACTATTCGAATCTTGTAAAAGGTAAAGATTACGTCGACTTTCGTTAGCTACTTAGTATTTATAAGGTTTTATAAGGTCTCTAATATTAATAGTAATAAGTACTAATCTGGCTTTATAATTGTATTTAATACTCGATAATCGTAATAAAACCTTAAGCCGCCCCTAAGTTTTTATATAAAAAGTATAAGAGCCGTTACTTTTAACGTACTTAGTCGAATATATCTCTTTTCCTATAAGTCGTTTAATAACTTGTAAAGTACTAATAATTCGTCCTTAGACAT
The DNA here is from genome assembly GCA_016508695.1 of Hyphodiscus hymeniophilus. Lineage (NCBI taxonomy): Eukaryota > Fungi > Ascomycota > Leotiomycetes > Helotiales > Hyphodiscaceae > Hyphodiscus > Hyphodiscus hymeniophilus. The sequence continues at coordinate 267,506 of VNKQ01000020.1, read as the reverse complement.
ATTATAAAGCGGGCCTTATAAGAGGGTAGTTAGGGATCCGTTTAATTATTTGTAGACTTTAATCTAGTAATCGATACTTAGTTAGTAAAGAGCTAGTTTGTTTACTACCCGCTTTAAAAATAATAAAGCTAAGTCTCGAAGTTCTAAAAGTAACTTGTCTTATAATTACTTTAGAGTAAGTTCTTCTTTTGTCTCTAAGGCTTTTTTAATGTCTTTTAAAGTTATAGTAGCTATCGACGTAAAACCTTTATTATTCTTATAATTATAGTAATAATGCCTTTCTAGTACTTATTTCTTTATTACGCTATAATAAAACCGCTGTTTTTTAGGCGCGGTCCTAATCTTATTATATATCTTCTACGGATTTCTTAAGATTATTAGGAATATTAGGTTTAGTATAATATATATATAAACTATCTAGCTAAATCCGGCTATATTTATATAGAGTATAACTACTCTTATAATCTTCGACTTCTATATAGCTATAAAGGCTCCTTTTACTTTATAGCTTTTACGATTAATATATATAAGGCCGAGGCCTTTTATAAGGGCTTTGTTTATAATAGCGTAATATTAGTAACTTTTATTAATAAGGGTAAAAGTTCTAAAGGTTTTCTAAAGGATTACGTTTATATATATAAGGTTTCTATTTATAACTTCTTTAACCCTTTTTTATTTCTTTACTAATACTTTATTTACTCCCGAGTCTTAACTTCGACTAAGAGTTATTCTTTTCCCGACTCAAAAGAGCTAGGCTTTAATATTTTATTATCGTCTTTTAATAATAGTTTAGTTTCGACTACGTTTATCTTAATAAGTTGTATTATTAGGGCATATAAGCAATCTCGAACGTAATATCTAGACGCTTTATAATAGAAATAAAGCCTTTTCTTATAGCGCTTATCTCTTTTTATTTCTTTTACTTACTTGGCCCTTTATTTCCCTTTAAGGTTCTTACGACTCTTAATACTTCTTTTATAGTTATTACTTATATAAGTCGGGGCTATTATCGTATTTCCCTTTACGTTTACTCTTATCGTTATAAAGTAATTATACAAACGCGTAATTACTATTATTTTTAATATAGAGTTTTAATTCTTTTCCTTTTATTTTCTATTAAATACTTTAAACTAGTCTATCTCTTCGAGATTAGTTATAATTTGTTCTACCTCCTTAGAGAACTTATAATAGTCTATCTTTTTAGTTATAAAGGCCGTATATATTCGAGTAGGGTTTTAAAATATATTTCAAAAGTAACTAATCTTCGCGTCGTTATTTTAGCTTTCTTTATTAGAACTAAATAGGAGCTTATCGAATTCTAGCTAGTACTTATACTAAGGCTATCCTAGGGAGTACCTTATACTAGTAAGTCGCTTTAAAGCTTTCGCGCGCTTGTTATTATTTGTAAAGACTTTATTAAGCTATATAAAGAAAGCTTTAGGGTCCTTTCCGAGTATAGGGCTCCCCTTTTCCTAGAAATATCGTATCCGGGCTCGTTTACGCGATAGAAGAGTATTGTAAATAGTGTTTTAATAATAATTTATAAAGAGTATTAGTTTTACTATAAAGTAAACGTAATACGAACTTTTAAGTCTTAAGAGATAATCTCGAAAGGTCTTTACCCGACTATCTTATATTAGCGGCTTTTAGCTTTTAGGGACTAAAGGCTCTTTATTAGAGTTCGAGAGAGACGCTACTTTTAGTAACTCGATTAGGCTTCTTATTAGAGCGCTTATAAGGGTATTAGATCTAGCGTCCCTTTATAATCTTTTAGCTTCTTAGTTATTTAAGGCGGCCCGCGTTTTAGCTAACTTGGCTTTTATATATTATTATTGTGTAAATATCTCTTTTAGAATATATTATATTTTAATATTTGACGTTTTTTATTATAGGCTCTTATTTCTCGACGAGAACGTCTTAGCGTTTAGTATAAAGTTCTCGGGTGGCTATAAATTTATTTTAATCGAACTTAATATCACGGGGCGAATAGTATATATATAGGGGTTTATTATAGTATTTAGTAAGTTCGATAAAGGAGAGAGAAATATTCTAAGCTAGGTCTATAAGAAAAGAAGCGCTCCCGCCTAGCCTTAGTAAGCGTAGGTATAACTAGCGCCTTACCCCTGGGGCTAGCCCCTTATAGTAATTATAAGATCCGAATTCTCTATAAATTTTATACTTATAGTAATCTTTAAAGTATTGCGTACGTTAGTAAGTCTTAAGTATACAAAACGTTAGTAATATAGTTCGATATTTGGCTTTATAGTTTCTAGGTTTATAGGAAACGTATAGCTTCGAGGTTCTTCGATAATAAATAAGTTATCGAGTTAGTAAAGAATAGTATTATATAGGCTAAGTAAATCGTCGTTACGAATTACACTCCCTAAATTTAATAATTTCTTATTAGAAAAGAGATTAGTATTATTACTAAGTATATATAAAGTGTCTTTAAGTATAAGAGTACTAATCGTACTATTAAGAAGGGGATAATATAGTATAACTGTTTTACGTCTTATAAGACGTATTATACCTCCTATTATACGAATTATAAGGAAGGGACTAATTATTATAAAGTCGTCTTCGAATCGAGTTTAATTAAAGGTAATATAAACCAATATACTAGAGTCTATAAGGAAATCGTTTATATATACGATATTACTTACTCTTGGTATAGCGAAGGCTTTTTTGTCGAGATTAGGTTAATCGATATTATAGAAATCGGCTTCTTTAATATAAGTTATAAAGGAGAAGTTAGAGTTCTCGTTAATAGGTTCCTTCTTCTTAAATTCTATTATTTTAACTTTCTTCTTTATATACTTATTATTAGTTTATATATATTATTTCCTACTAGTTTTCTTTTCTTATTTTCTACGAGCCTTCTTATTGTAATTGTTATAGTAATTCTAGTTGTGACTATTCAAGTTATAATACTTATACTTTAACTCTTTCTTATTACTCTTCTTCTAATCGAAGGGTTTCTTCTTATCTTTCGAGTAAGGTTTACTATTATATATAATAGTCTTAGTTACTAATTTGACGCGAGATTCGTCGATTAGATCTTTTATAATTGCCTTTAGGTTATTAACCTAAGTATAGCGCATTATCGTTAAGCCTATTCGGGGTACTCTTTTAATAAACTTATTACGTATATAATAAAATACTAATCCTTAATATTAGTCTTCTTTAGAGACTTAAGTCGGCTTTTAGAGTCGTTAAAAGCGGCGTAATACTTAGTAATATCTTTATATTAATCAAAATTAATTCGATAATAGTTTTTAATATAACTTTAAAGTAATACTTTACTAATGCCTTGATATTAGTGTTTAAGGGCTTCTTATATCGCAAGTCTAGTTATAAGACCTTTAATAGTAAAAGAGTAATTTATAAGAATATTATTTATAATTAAAAGCTTTATCTTTCCGTCTCTAGCCTTCTAATTTAATTAAACCTTTAATTTGTCTTAGTTTATATTATTATTATCTTCGTTAACAAACTCTAGTACCTTTGCTTTCTTTCGTAGCTATTTACTAAGGCTATTACTTTTTATAGCTACTTTTATGGCTTATTACTAGTCGCTATAACTAATAGAGTCTTTTAGCTTTAATTAACTCGAAATCGTAAGGGAATTGCTACTTATTATTATAATAATCGATCTAAGAGGATTAGGAATCGTAGGGTTTAAGGAATTCGAGTTTGTAATACTCGAGTAAAAATTTGTAAGTGTAATATATAGTAGAGATATAAGTGTCTAATTGTATAGACTATCTTAATTCCTTATAAGAGTAGCTTCTAGTGTCTAGAATAACCCTAAATTATTTATCTCGTTATTACTATTACTTATTTGTAATTAATAATAAAATTAATAGAATTACTATTACTCCCGTAACGCGTTTTACTAGAAATCGAGTATTATTAGAATTATAGTTACTCTTATAACTCGCTCTAAACAATTAATAAAATTAGTACTAAAAAACCCTTAGTAATATATTACCGGGCTTATAACTTATTAGTAGTTACGATTTAAGTAAAAGTATTACATTAGGAATAGTACTAAGTAATTGAGTTAAATTAATTGAATAATAGTATAGTGGGAAGAACTAGAGTTAAGCTCAAGGTTCTTCGCCGGTCACGATCATGTGACGCACTAAGCCCGATTAGGGAGGTCCATGCGGGTAGAAGGAATCCCATATTCCAATATATTGTCCTGAAGGTAGAACATCGAACTTATAAAATCCACATATAACATGCATTTTTCGACCGCTACGCTAGCCAGCGGCGTTGTTGCCCTGTCCCTGCAGTCTGCAGCTGGTCAATCGGCTCAATTCCTCCCCTCAAATCCGAGCGGAGCCATACCAGCAAATGTCCAAGCACCAAGTATCTCAGGATTCCTTGATCCAACAATTCAGCCGTCGAGAGGAGGTCTAGCTGTCTGCGTCTCAGGAATGGTTCCGGTGCAAGCTTCTGCAATGAACTTAAAACTCAACTTCACCCTTCCTCAAAACCAAACTGGAGTAACACAGACTTTTATCTCAATGTTATCGAGCGGATCGCCATTCATGAAGCAGCTTATGGGAGGTATACAACCAGTCAATGGAACATACAACATCAGTGCGACTCTGTGTACACCCGCCAACAACACCAAGCATAGTACTATTGAGATCCTAACCCACGGAGTGGGTTTTGACAGATACTACTGGGACTTTGCTCCGGGCTATAGCTATGTTGATGTTGCGACGCAATACAACCACGCAACGTTCGTCTTACTGCTTCCGCTTTCATTACTCCATTTAACTGACGAAACATATAGGTTTTTCTATGACCGCCTTGGCGTCGGCAAATCATCTAAACCTGATGCCGTGAGCATCGTTCAAACCCCTCTAGAACTGGAAATACTTCAGTCTCTTGTTACCATGCTTAAGAGTGGCAACTTTAGCAATAACACATTCTCTACCATTATCGGTACAGGACACTCTTTTGGCAGTCTTCTTACCCAAGGCCTGACCGCAAAATACCCCAATTCACTTGATGCCGCCATCTTGACCGGATTTTCCACGAATTCAACCGGTCAGCAACCTTTCATTACCGGCTTGAACCTCGCCATTGCTTCGCAAAACCAACCGTACCGCTTCAGTAATCTCAGCAATGGCTATTTAGTATCTGATACCGCTATCTCCAATCAAATTGCTTTCCTCCACGCCCAAAACTTCGATCCCAACATTCTAAATCTGGCCGAAGCGACAAAAGGACCAGTCACTTTTGGCGAACTATTCTCCCAAACAGCTGTGATGGGTACCGCCATGAACTTCACTGGGTCAGTGGCCGTGGTGAATGGAGATAATGACCTGCCTTTCTGTGCTGGTAACTGCAGCTACCCAACCAACCTAGCCCAGGCAGCGCTTCAGCTCTATCCCATGGCGAGGAGTATTGGGACTTACTTGGCTCTTCACACTGGTCATGGCATCAATTTGCACTACTCCGCAGTAGCTGCCTACCACCACATCCAAGAATTCATCGCGAACAGTACGTCGTCATAATTCAGTTTGTACGCGGCGGAATTCTAGGAAGACTGGAAGAACTTGAGTAATTTGCAAAGAATTTGTTTTAAGTATTGGTGTATTGTAAAATAATGATAATTCTAGAAAATTCCCTCGAAACGCGCAATGTGTCTCCCTTCAGATAGTCAAGCAACGTCGGCGTATTAATCATAGCTCACGATATACTCAGAAGAGGGAAGTGTTTTCACACCAGAAGACAAACTTGGTGTTTGACATGAAGACTGATTAGATTCTGCGCGACTGACGATCTGCCCCTGATATGTCGCAAAAGAAGCTTTGCTGTCGGACTTACAGATATTGACAGCACCTTCATATCAAATCTGGTTTCATGGTCCGACATTGGTCAAGGGCACCAAATTGCCTCAGCCCCAGTATAACTTACTACAGTCTCTGAAGTGGGATACCATGTCTGTTCTGGTTGAAGAAGAACGTTTCTTAACAGACTATGGAACATTCTCGAGCTTCTTTATCACCCTCGCTGGCGACCCAACAGCTATCGAGTAGCTTGGGATATCTTTAGTAACCACAGAGCTGGCACCAATTGTAACACCATCTCCAATAATCACGCCCGGCAAGATCACAGTGTTTCCTCCTATCCAGCAATCTTCTCCAATTGAGACTCCCTTGGAATAGTCAGGGGTTTCTCGCCTCGCTTTCACTTCCGTCGGGTGTGTTGCAGCGAAGATACTCACACCTGGTCCGAACTTCGTCCGATCTCCAATCGTTACAATTGCGCAGTCTAGAATAACCATACTGCACTTTATCATCAGCCTCCGGCTTTCAGACTCGTGCTTTTGAAGTACGCACTTAAAGTTTCCATAAAAACCATCTCCGAGAGAAATATTACACCCGTAATCGACTCTGAAAGGAGGGTCGATGTAAGCTCCTTTGCCGACGTGCCCAATGAGTTCCTTGAGCATAGCATTACGGTCTTCCACTAATGACTCCTCGGTTGCATCATCTGGTAGATAGTCGTTGAATTTCTTGACAAGTTTCCGTGCGCGTAAACGTCCTGTTACTAACTCTGGCACGAATGAATCGTACCTAATGTCACCTTGTCAGTGCATATCCAACAAACGGGAAAGCGTACAAACACCATCCCGGAGATCATCTTCTCGTAATCATTACACCATGGTGTATTAGTAAGTGTCTTAGCATAGGCAATGATCTTCTGACTTTTCTCCGTGCTTGCCATCGTTGATCGATATTCGAAACATAAAATTCAAACCAATATTTGTCTTGCAAAATAAAATCAATTCCTTGGGCCATTTCAAATAGGACATCGATATGCTTTCGTGGTTTCTAATGCCTACCGTATTGACTATTGACCTATTCCCGTTCCAATCTTAACCTATTACGGCAGGAGCCGGTTTGGGTAACTGAAGGAAGGTGGAGACTCCAACAGATGGGACAAATTGATCAGGATCCTACTGGCTCTATCGCACTAGGAATATTTAATATCAACTAAAGGCAAATGCATGACACCAATACGACCAAGAAGTACCCATTTTAGAAGCCTTAAATAAACAATTATTCATTAAGATTGTGTCACTTTTTCTTCTATTTATTGACAGGGTGGGAATATAAAAACGATAGCTTCACGCCATTTTCCGAGGGATACACCAGTGCTATCAGTGTAGCTTCTCACTCTTTGACCAGACAAATAATCTAAGACTCAGGGAGAGCCATTTTGCATACCCATCATTGACCGCAGGACAAGAAATTTTAGTATCACAGTATCTCCACGACTCGGACAAAGTATAGAAGGTAAGGCGTTCTATTATCATCTTCAAATGATCTGACTAATGCCACGCGAGTCCACTTTTGATACCGCGTACGAAGTACCCCTAAGGACGTCGACTACCTACCTCCGGTCCTCACCACACAGCAACTCGATCAACAAACAATCGAAGCATCAGCTGAAGACGTTGATGCTTTATATTACCATTGATATCTGGAGCTCGAGCCAGAGAAGAACGAGGTGCAGGGCCTCGGGACGTCGGGGCTGCGAAGTCAAACATGGAGACCGATATCGACATGCGGTGGAGTGACGATGGGAACGGGAGTCCTGGTCTCTCTGCCAACAATCACTCCAGCGAAAACATTCACGCTGGTACCGCCGGGACTGAAGTAAGCGCAGCTCATAGTCGTGCTAGACAGCGTACCAGCAAAGCATGTGACCATTGCAACTCTGCACGGAGAAAATGCGATGGTTGCCAGCCTTGTAGTTATTGCCTACGTGAGCATTCCTTTTACTACTCCATTCATTCTGCATAATTTCTTCTACCGCAATGATCAATTGTCAAGATCCTAATCTCACAAGTGATACGAATACTTCAGACTCAAAAAGGTGTCTTGAAATGTCGCCCGCGTCTAGATATGTTGACCAATTGGGTGGACTACTCAACTTGCAAGGATACGAGTAGGATTGTAGAGGTGCAAGATTATTCATAGTGTCTAAACCATTTGGATCTTTTTAACGGTCATCGTCATAATCATCTTCAAAGCTGCCATTTATATCCAAGACGTGCCAGTTCTTACATGTGTTTCAGGTACAAGGAGCTTGTGTGCCTACAAACGACAATCCAGAAAGCGAGGGAAGCTCCCTGGGTCCAGAAGGCCGCCGCAGCTTCCCAGACAAAATACTTCGCCGTCGCAGGACCAAGTGCAGGGACCAACTGATGCACCGGCAACTACGATCGATACACATGAAATCACCGATGCATATAGCTCTGGACGACATCAGGAACCAAATCAAGAAAGCTATCTGACTACCCATAATGCAGCTCTTGATCCAACGAATGCCGCAGGAGCAACACCATCGGCGCTTGATATAGTGTTGGATGACTATCAGATGTTCAATGACCCCAGCTGGAGTCTGCCAGATTTCGGAGGAGATTTCGAACAATATATTGGAGGATCTCTGCCGGGTACTACCAATGCGCTCGAGTCGCCTAGAACTTCTGGAGAGCCTGGCTTACCTGGAAAGCTTCGACCAGTGGTCGAAACTTCGGAACCTGATACTGGTCAGCAGGAAACATATGGCATACATTCTTTTCGATCCGTAAAAGAAAATAATCAACTTGGCACGACCAAAGATATAGACATACGACGTTCATCTATCGACGCCTTCAATATCAGAAAGTCGGCCGTTCTGTCAGGTTTCCAGCGCGATGCAGAAATAACTGAAGAACAGCAACATGAAGCGCTGCAGGCGGTCAAATTGCCACAGGAAGTAAAGATTCCGAACATTCAGCTTCCAGTCCTCAGGGACGTCATTCACCTCTTGAGGCCGTTCATACCAGATTCACTTTCATACGATCTTCTTGAGGCATACTTCAAAGTATCTACAGTCACGAATGCATACCTGGCACCTTGTGCGCCCCCATTGGTATACAGGAGATGTTCGTTTCTACGACTCGAAGAGCCTCGCAGGAGTAGTCATGTCCTACTTGTGAGCATGCTTTGGCTATCCGCACAGACAGCCGATATTCCTCTTCTTACGGCCAGCATCGCGAGGCGCAAATACGTTCGTCGAAAGTTGCTAGAATTGACAACGAAACTATTGAAACCTCTCAACGAGGTATCTCTCGACAACGATCTACCTCTGCAACACACAACTTCCTCATCGAATCACAATCCTGACGGATCAGGAGGCCACAAATTGATCAAGTCTCATGTTGGCCTGAATGATAGTATTGATGAAATTATGGCTTACGTTCACTTAGCCATGGTCACGTCAGCCAGCGAATTTAAAGGCGCAAGCTTGAGATGGTGGAACATCGCCTTCTCCTTGGCACGTGAGGCCAAGCTAAATCAAGAAATTCCAAGTGCATCTGTAGGTATAGTGAGCAACACAGACTACGATGACACGATGGTCCGATCTTCTCTGGATGAAGACCACCATATTTTTGCATCACAGATCAGCGAGGAAGGAAGAGAAGAGCGACGGCGTGTATTCTGGTTTCTCTATACCATGGATCGACATTTGTCTCTATCTTACAACAAACCACTTGCTCTCTTGGACTCCGACTGTCAAGGGCTATACCGACCGTCCGATGATGGAATATGGCAGGGCGATCAGATAGTTGAAGTTCCGCAACCGTTAGAGGCCAAAGCTGGGCCATACTTCGCGTGTCAAGGCCCTACGTTCTTCGGCTTCTTCACGCCGCTGGCAGCACTTCTTGGCGAAATCGTGTACTTCGTGGGAGCGCAAAACCACCCACGCTTTGGTGTCTCGCAACGCACCCTACTTGACTGGAAAGAGTGGGAGAAAGGGATCGCAGATCGACTCGATGAATATGTATTGAGCCTGGAGCGTCTTTTACATTTGGACACAACAGTTTGCAACGCTCAAGAAGCTCACAGTAATCTACACCAAAACATACTTACCGAGTCTTCAAACTACTTGTCCGAAGTGGAGACACGAGAAAGACCAATCCCTTTTCAAAGTCGAGTTGCTTATGCGTACGCAAAGATCATAATCCATGTTTTGCACGTACTGCTTGCCGGAAAATGGGACGCCTTAGCTTTACTTGATGAATCTAACGCCTGGCATTCATCGCCAGCATTTATTACTACTATTAGTCATGTTGTGGAAGCAGCAAAAAGCGCCGAGGTGTTACTTGATCTTGACCCTGATGCGCATTTCATGCCGTTTTTCCTCGGAATCTATCTCTTCCAAGGCAGCATACCTCTGGTGGTGGCGGCTGAGCGTTTAAAGACCGACGCAGCTGATATTGTTATCAGAGCCTGTGACACAATGATCCGAGTTCATGAAGCTTATGTCATTCGAATGCCTTCTGAGTACCAGGTTGGTGTTTTGTCATCGGAGAGGGATCCAGTGCTAATCACCATCTTCAGATTTTGCTTGTCTCAGTATTACGGGTCGGTCTCAAGAAAATGCAAGGTCGCCCATTGTATGACGCTGGGGATTTTGCAAAGAGGCAGGTGCAGGTGTGCGAGCGGTATAGCTGGGCGCGCGAGGGTAGAGGGCTAGCTGGGTAGCCCTCGATATTGAAGTCGCTGCTATGAATTCAATTCATGAGGTAAGAAAGGTTCACCCTACATTTCGCTCAGGCACACTCAAATCGCCTGGATCATGTGACTGAATACATTTCCTGGTCATAGAGATTCAACAGCAGGCGTAACGTTACCGAGTTTAGGGAATGATGAAACCAGTTCTCAAGCTATTATAATTCCTAGAACAGCGTGCCATCACTCTGGATCAGAATTGGACTACACTTGGTCTGCGGCCGGTACTTCGCAGCGAGTTCTCTTCCAGCCTTCCAAGTTCCAGCCTCCAGGAGTTGCGCGAGAGTCAGTGGGACAGCTGCTCCCTTGGTCTTCGCTGCCAATTTCTGATTCACCAGTTGAAGAGTCTCATCTAAAAGTGCGACTGTCAACGATCGCCATTCCACAATCGCTTCATCTGAGGCATCAAACTTTGGTAGATTGGTATCTGACCCAGCTAAACCACGGTTCAAGACTTCGGGTTTGAGAGTCAGTACCCCCGTATCAACGTACAGCCCTCCGTTCCTGTATTCTGGCAGCCCAGTAAGATACTCGGTGCCAGTCCATTTAACGTCGAGCAAACGTTCAAACACGACTAGCAGTGAGTATGTCAACCACTGAGTGAGCTTGTGGAAAGGCTGAATAACTATGCCGGAAGAGCTGGCACCTCCACTAAATACGTGAAGTGGCCAAGCATCGCCAATCGGCTTGTTTTCGTATAAAGTCCTAGATCTGGGCCACGTTGGGATCAGAAGCTGTTGAAGAAGATCCCAAAGAAGTTCCAAGCTTAGTGCTTTGCTTTCATTCATCGAGAGTAGAAGGTAGTCTGCCTCTTTGTTTAGAAGATGCTTCCAAACCTAGGCTGGACGTTGAGAATCGCTTACCAACCATGTTGCCAGGCCTGCCAGTTTGGCCGAAGATTTCAGGAAGGGACAGAAGTGAGTCCCCAAGTCCTTGAAGCAGCTCAGCCCGTCCTTCCAAGCCAACAAGAGGGTTCTCTGCAGATGATTGCATGGATTCTCCAAGCCTCTCTGCAGTGAGCACTTTCAATCCCAATGCTGTTTTATGCAGTCAGCCCAGTCTTAGTGACCAAACGATTTTTGTCACTCTCAAATCTTACCATCAACTTGGAAGTCAGTTCCCGAGAACACTCCAGTCGTGAACGCATACAAACTAGCGACAGCGAGCCCTTCACTTCTTTCAATTTGTAATCCAGTACCTTCTTCGGTGTATTTCCACACATCACCTGCGCCGGCATCTAGCAGTACCGACACCAAGAAGAGATCCACCAGTCTGCGCGTGCATTCCAGATTCTGCACCCCAGCACACTTCCAATCATTCAACAATCCTTCCAGTCTTGGAACTCCTTGAGTTTCAAAATGCTGCCATCGACCATGAGGTGGAATCTGGCTGAAAGTCTCAGGAGAATGGTCGCGCTGCAGAATGTTAGCAGATGTGCACCCATACCACGATTCGTGTCTCCGAACCGTAATGACGGAGCACACAAAGTCAACGACGTCGTCTAATTTCTCTGGATGGAAGTCAAAAGCACGTAACTGGTCTGCTTGAGCTGCTTTATAGGCAACCTGCGCACTTTCTCGAACGCTCTTCAGTGACAGAAGATATTGGTAATGAGCTTCGGAGTCCATGATCTTTCGATACTGGTTGGTCAGTCACAATGAGACCAAATGACATTCTCTGAGGTTATAAAGGTTTTTGGAAGGACTAGATATCTTTCTGTTGCCACCATAGCTCTGGCAATCTGCTGCCGAACCGGTTCGAATGCGGGTATATTCAAAATGGTCCCACTATTTTGCGGTTTAATCAAGCACCACCAGCATTGAAGGGAAAAGGACCGCGATGCTGTCTTACCGCAAGACATTCCATGGACATGAAATATAACCATTATATGATGCCCAGTGGTACTTGAAAGTTTGAAAAAGAGTTTCTCCCAAAATTATCAAAATCTGGCACCTTTACAAGACATCCTAGACCTCTGAAATATCCAGTCACGATGACTCCAAACGTTACGGTCATTTCCCACCCTTTACTCGCCGCGAAACTCGAATGCATTCAGGACAGAGCCACCGATTCGGCGACTATGCGGCAGCTGGTAGCCCAAGCAACCAAGATCATGGCAGTCATTGCAACCAGCTCGATTGAGCCCGGGCAGACATGTGCATTGGTTCCGCTCATGCGCAGTGGTCTCGCTATGGTTGATCCCGTCCTTGAAATCATGGTACCTGGGAGCAAGGTGAAGGTGCATCACCTTGGTCTGTTCAGGGAGAAGACAACGCTTCAGGCTATCGAGTATTACAATAATATCCAGACCTCGGAAATGCCGGTGCCTCATGCCATCATTGTCGATCCCCTGCTTGCTACTGGGAACACCAGTGCAGCTGCCATTGATACTTTGAAGTGAGCATTCAACGCAAGTCTATATTCAAGACGAGCTCGACTGATGGTATACCGCAGGGACTGGGGTGTTGGGCAAATCACTTTCATTGCTTTGATTGCGACTGAACAGGGGCTAGAGAGAGCAGCCAAAGTGTGGCCAGGGAAAGTGAACTTTTTTGTAGGCGTGAGTTCTCCAATTTCTTAGAGAAGTAGCCCCAACTTCGTATCTGACTCGAGATCTGGAACTTTCGAACACTCTGGCATAAAAGCTTGTGCAACTTCCATCTTTGCCTCGTCAAGTATGCTGACTCTACAAACTTGACAGGCAATCAAGGGTCTGGACGGAACGGGACATATCACCTCAGGCGTGGGTGACATTGGCGATCGTCTGTATTTGAGTTGATTTGGTTTGCGTTGGCGACTGGAGTCGGTCTAATCATGTATCGCTTTCAATAAATTAGAATCTTGAACTGCCATTCTGGAGTCTGAGTGTGACGGTTGAAAGAGAACGACGATGAAGCCCATCCCGCGTTGCGGTTAATTGCGGGTATTTACGAGGGCTCAACCACCAGTGGGTCTACAAACGAACGCCTGTGCTCCGGCTTCAGGGGCTCACCAGACAGCCCACGCCAAATACTTGATCAGCCGCAACCCGCAAGATCAGAGCCGCAGAATTGCAGCGACTACCTCAACAGTCCATTGCTCCATAAGTGCAATATAATTGAGAAACTATGTTATTGCTTAAAGCTCATCCATACGGCTACTTTTCCATTGCACTGATTCAACGTCCATCAAACTTGTCAAGTTCTCTTCCATCTAAGAAAAGATGACTCTTGCCGACCCACAAAGTAATCCGTATGGAACGAAAGTGATCGTACGTAAAGTCACACCGTGTTTTGCTGATGTTCTAACGACCGAGATGCAGTTGACGACATACCCAGATTCGGGTGGAGTCAAGCCTGTCGCCCTGCAATGGGGTGAAAGCAATCCCGAGAAGCGTGGACCCGTCATTGCAACACACACAGGCAGAGGCGCAAAAACGAGAAATGCAATCGGCACCCATGGAGGCTCATATTCAGTCTACAATGCACTCGCCATTGCCGGGGGCGATCTTCCGCCTGACTTCCGCCCTGACTTCACCAATACCGAACCAACCTTTGATTTCAAGCAGCAGCCAGCTTGGGGGAGTTCGGAAAAGATTGTGGCTATGGACCCTTTTGGTCACATAGTCTCCACTGCTTTCAAAGAACAGCTGCAAGGAGGCCATGATGTTCGGCCGACGATTGCTATCACCCGCGCCACTATGAGGGTTAGCGAGGTCGCGGAGGCGGTCACAGATGGCAAGCTCCCGGTAGATGGAGAGATTGTCGCTGATGGAGAGGGGAACGTGAGGGTCACGAAGGTGGCTGTCGAACCAGTCTGGTATCTTCCAGGTGTGGCGAAACGCTTCAACATCGAGGAGAGTCATCTACGGAGGGCACTGTTCGAGCACATGGGTGGGAGCTATCCGGAACTCATCACACGTCCAGATCTCAAGGTTTTCCTCCCGCCGATTGGGGGGCTGACGGTCTATATCTTCGGACCTCCTGAGCGAGTATCTGACCCGAGCTGCAAACTTGCTTTGCGGGTCCACGATGAGTGCAACGGAAGCGACGTTTTTCAGTCCGACATCTGCACTTGTAGGCCGTATCTTGCATTCGGAATCCAGGAAGCGATTCGCGAGGCCCAACAGGGGGGGAGTGGTGTCTGCATTTATTTTCGAAAAGAAGGTCGTGCTCTAGGTGAGGTTGTCAAATACCTCGTATACAATGCTAGGAAACGAGGAGGTGACACTGCCGACAAGTACTTCCAGCGTACGGAGAACGTCGCTGGAGTACGTGATATGCGATTTCAGGCGTTGATGCCCGACATTCTTCACTGTAAGTATTGGGAGTGCCTAAGACTTCCTATTTGAGCATGTCTCAATTGTCTCAGGACTAGTATCCTCGAAACATGTCTTCATATAGATCTCCCCAGAAACACTCTGCCTGAACCAAGCACTGAATCTCCCGTCATTAGGGCTAGGAATCAACAAGATTGACAAGATGTTGTCAATGTCGAATATGAAACACGACGCGATTGTTGATTCTGGAATCCCAATCCTAGAAAGAATACCCATCCCCGAAGGTAAAATCGTCCCAGTTGGTACCTATAAAATGCTTGCTAAACTTCACGCAGACATGATACCCGAAGACTCGAGGGTAGAAATAGATGCCAAAATCAACGCAGGCTACTTCACGACGGGCACAGTCCGCACGACGGAAGAGCTAGCTGAAGTTAAAGGACGAGGTTGGGAACAGTGGGAAGATGTTGCTGTGAGTTCTGATCTGGGGTTAGACCATTGGTGTTGCCATTACTAATTTGAGCGCAGCATTAAAAGGCATTTTTTCGGTGTTTGGTGACATAAAAGCTGTCGGTAGCGAGATCTGTGAGGTTCACGGCTGGGGCGTATTGGGAACTTCAAATATATCGCCCATATACCTTGCTTCCCGCTCTTGGCAGCGATACTTTGCGTCAGGTCCCGTGTGTACTCTCCAGTCTTCGTAATTTAACGCAAATGGAACAGGAATACCGAGAATCCTGTTTTCTGCTGGATACGCTTTGAGACAGACTTTCGTATTTGAAGCGATCGAACAAGATTTTCAGGTCCGACGTACATAGTATTATTGCGGTCTAAAGACTGGTGAGTGGGAGGGCTTCGTTGCAGTTGAACGCCTTGTCCAGGGATCCAGCCATCGTGTTGCGTGTAATGGCTATAGACCTGATTCAAAAAGCGATGCTCTGGAGGCAACGTAACTAGGAGCGGACCATGACGTGGTTAAGGATACTTCGCGTTCTTCTTTTGGCTCCCGTTGCTTCAAAACGATATTGTACGACTAGTAGGTGATGCAACAGTCTGTAGTCGCACCAGGGTATCATTTGCCTCCAAATCCAGGCTCCTAACTGCTCAAGGTGATCTCCAATCAACCCACAGCTAGATCATATCCTTCAGTCCAATGTTCCAATCCCATGTATCAATCCAAGATACCTATTAACTCCAATGCAATCGTCAAATACACCTCCATTTCCCCCATCCAAAAGAATCAGGATCCAACCATTATTTTTCCAAAACATTAAAGTCCTATGAAGCAATCCTCCCGCATATACTCGTCTCATCACTCGTCAATTACTTCCTCATCGCCCACCACTCGTCCGTCCTCCTCGAAATACATGAGAGCCAGCAAAGCCTTGACGTACTGGTTATCTGGTTTCAACATGGCATACATAGATGGCACAACTGCGAACATCCCACCGACTGCCATTGCTTTGAGAACACAGAGTTGCTTTCCCGCCAGGTACCAAACGAAGTTACTGACATACCCATTTTTGTAAGATGCAAACATGGTAGAAGCTTTTAGAAGTGCCCAAGACGAGAGGTCAGGATCAGACGGACTATCCAAGAGGAGTGTTTGAGACACAAGCGTGGCCTCGCGGGGGACGATAGCCCGAAATTCTTCATAGGCTTTGAGGATGTAGGGAGTCCAAGCCGATCGGAGTTGTTCAGGGACATTACTGCGTTGCTTGTTTGCCTTGTCAATTAGTTTGACGTCTGCTTTCAGGTCGTCGAGAAGTTTCGCCCATTGAGGCTCACGGGACGCAAGATCTCGAGCTCGGTTATAGTAACCAGCCAGGTCGTCATCCCATGTTGGAGGGTCTGGAAGGCCGTTATGAAACTTTATCAGTGCTGAATCGATGGTTTTCTTCGCTACCCACTTCAGATAGTCAAAGACGTGATCCGCATTCGGGCCAACAAGATTGTCCTTCTCCTCAGGTCGGAGCCGCCGAGGTATAGTCTTAATTTTGGCTGCTTTAAACCGCACCCAGTCCTCGTCCATGAAAGTCAACCCTTGTTTGGAGGCATCGACGAGAGAGTTAACCAAAGTGCTTAGGCAGGTCGCCTCTTCCGTATCAACACGGCCGGTATCGTAGCAGATGGCATCTTTGTGTGAGGTACAGATGCCCAGGAGACCAGGCTGCATTGTGAAAGCGAAAGCCTTCTTAAGGAAAGTCGAAACAGCTTTTAGTTCGCCATCGACCAGATCTTCGTATCTAGTTGAGTCTTTCCGCAAGAACCCTTCTTTGACTAAGTCAGGTAATGGGGGAACGTCGACACTGGTAAAATTATCGACAATACTTGGCTCCCAGCACATCCATGCTCTATCACCGTCATAATCACCACCCGAGAGCATGTCAGCGAGGCACCTTCCTTTGGTAGAGAAGATAATGACGTCTTTCAAACCCATCAACTCGACCTTGAAAACTGCGCGGACCTTCTGCACATCACTCACAAGGTGGGCAGGGTTCCGTGCGACTAAAGTGGGGACGCCATTGAGCAGGTACTCAGAAAACCCCGAAATCTCGTCAACAAAGTGGGAAAAGTCAATGTAGATTTCTCCTTCTTCTAACACACCGGCAAAATCAGGGATCATATAGACATTTGTGGATTTGCCAATGGTGATGTTGAGCCTCGTCTGAAGGTCTTCAAACTGGTCATTAAACACACTCTTCGTCAATTCTTTCATGAACTTGAGTTTCTTCGCATCGAAGCCGGCATCGAGTAGCACGTTTAGTCTCTCCTCCCGCGAGATCGGAAGACCAGCTTGGAATGCAACACCCCCATTTTTTAATCTTTCCTGAGTAGTAGAGGCAACTTCACGCACCCACTTTCGAAATGATTGTGGATTTTCCATGGCTTCTTGAAGGATAAGGATTTCGCGTGCCAGTCCTTCTTCTAACAATACTGCAATAGCCTGGCGCATGGCAGCTGGATCATTAGCGCCATTTATAAGAAGTGGTAGTAACTGTAGGTTTAGCTTGGCGGACTTGAGTGCTTTTGAGTGAGCTAGAACCTCGAACGTTCTATGACTTGGATCTTCGGACTCTCCAGCTGTTTTCGTGCTCGGAACCCACTTGCGCTGGGAATCGTAAACTTCGATCCAGTCTTCCTGGCTGGTATCTGTGATACACACACTCCAGAACCCTTTGGCATCACCAATTCGAGCTTGAAATCCAGTGGGACGGAAAGTAAGCCCAAGCTTTTCAGCGACTTTAAACGCAAGCGATAGTGAGATACGGCCAGCACCATCAGTCATTACTTTGCCTTTACACATAATATCAGGCTTGTACCTGATTTGATGCTTTTCCAGTACTACTGTAGCAATGTTCCTTGAGAGTGCTATATCGTGTGTTAGCTGATACAGCGAGGTATACAAGAGGGTCAACTTACCGAGCGATGTTCTGACAAACAGCTTAAGATAGCTCTGATGGCCATTTTTTCTTGTAGGTCGAATGCTGTTGAGTAAAGAATCTACAGAAATCCTTACGTATGGTTTCGCCAAAGAATCCGCTGGGAATGTGCCCCGTTTGAACCCTACTCCATCAACCGCGAAAAAGTAAACCCGATTTAGTAAAGGTTTGTCGTCTATGTTCTCGGGCTTCTTCCGATTGTCTCTATCAAGTGGTTTTAAATGAAAAGCTTGCCAACGTTTGCCCAGAAGATAATGACTTTCATCAACTAGCCATTGGACTATCGTTTCCTGGCCTAAAGACCCCATCTGTCGAAGTATTTTGGGGACGTGGTAGCCAGTAAGGTCCGGAATATCGACTTCGAAGAGTCTGTCATGGCCAAAGCGGCGGCCGGTACGGTGGGATTTATCGAGGTGCAGTGGATTAAGCTGAAATCGAAAGAGCGGGCCTGGCTGCGAATTGAAGCGAAAGGTGCCGGAGATGTAAACAGCGCGTGGACCTTTCTGGAAGCCATCCTCGCCAGCAATATCCCATGCTTCCTGGCTAGATTTTCGTGGGAATGGCTTCGCGTGTAGGAGTGGGTTGCTCTTCAACCATTGCCACAGTTGATCATAATTTTGCCATTCAAAAGCCGAAGGGGCTTCAGCATTCTCCAAAGGAACCCCAGTGTATAGAAAAACGCGCACAATCTCGTATCCAGCACGGAATGGAACACCACGGAGTGATCGTGGTAGTTTAGCTTCTCAGCCATTAGTAGACATCGGTAAGCTCGTTGCATGGGTTAAAAAGACTCACGAAAAACTGCCTGTAGTCCACAATGAAGTTCATCTTCACCTATGATCAGTTCACTCACGTCTCCCTCAATTATTGCCGCCTGATCAATTAGGTCTTGCGAAAGTTCTTCGTCAATAACCGGATCAGATCGACCAATACCAATGAGTTCCGAGTCTAGCTGTGCGACTAGGTCGGCATCAAAGCTCGAGGCACCTTCATATTCTGAGCTCTGCGTATTGGACTGGTTGGACTGGAAGCTAGTGTTGGCTTTCTCTCTGTACGCTTGGGGATCGGATTTTGGTTTGATGTCCGAAAGCTCGGAGGATTGTGTAGGGATCGTTTCTTGCGAGAATACTTCGGGAAGAGATTTGTTGCTAGTGTTGAATTGCGGATTTGAGAACACACTAGACTGATTGGATGTAAAGCTTGTCTGAGCACTCCGACTAGCATCGAACGAGGTAGTGGGTAGATTGGAAGTTTGTACTGGTATTCTCGGCTTCTTGAACGCCACATCCTTGTCTATTGGCAGCTCACGAGGTCGTTTCGAGTCGCTCTTCAATTTAGACCATGATAAAGGTATGGGACTTGAGTCGATACCCTCCTGTCTCTGTGCTACAACAGCAGCGTTGGGGTCCCTCGGGCCCAGACGTTGTTTCATCGGAGTTTTAATTGCATCAAATCGCTGGGTCAAGATGTTTAGTAGGCTGCCGAGAAGAATCATACGTTCTTCCTCTGAGACAGGTCTTGGGCATTGCCTTGTTTTCTCTGGAACACCCCTCACTCCTCTTTCCGCTCTGGGCTTAACGACCCATCCAGAGTACATGCCATGAGCCCTGGTCTGAAATTCTTCAATCAATGGGTCGATGTCATCCTTGTAACAAAGAAATTTAATTTTGGAGACTATTTCATACTGGATTGTCCGGGGCTGCTTCGCCGGTGATTCGTGCTCGGGAGGAACTTGGAGACGCAAACCCCAATTGAAGGATAGGCTATCGACAGTCATTCTGATCTTGAGCTTGTAGCCTTCCTTTTCTTCTTCCCTATGCTTGGCGGATTTCCCTGGGCTCAACGGAGGCGTTGTGGTCTTCATGTTTATAGAGCCTCCCACGCTCTGAGTTCTAGTATTTCTTCTGTCCATGATCGTGGAGCTTCCAGCAGTGTGGCTCTATTATCGGCGCCCATGTATGTCCAAAGTATATTCGAGGCTTATTGATGACTACCCAATCTTGCAGCCGCTGTTGCAATCATTGAAGACTGAAATTCAGGTTGTAGACGAAACCTGACCGTGAACGTGTTTGCTAACAGCTGACAGAATGTCGTAAATCAGAGTACAGCGAACGGTTTCCAGGACTGGTCGTCGCAAGGCTTGTAGGGCAAGGCTGAGGGGAAAAGAATTTTGTTGGAATCTGCGCATTCATCCATTAGCCATATATCAAAAAGTTAAGCTTTGAGTAGAATATTTGCGTCAATTGAAATGATGATTAAGCCCCAATGGCATTCTGACTGGAAGCTTGCAGACGAGGCTGGCAGCTCTTTGGAGACTTACAACGCCTACATCGATGGAAGCGAGAGCATTCGTAATGGAAACACATAACAATCAAGTAATAAGCAGAACATGAAAGGGCGCATGTGTCGTGAAATACGTGATTGAGGGGGTTGTTGTTTGCTTACCTGCAGTGGAGGTGGGTGGGGGATTGGAAGATTGGAAGTTCGGGTGTTTTGGTGTGGCTCGGCACCGTCCAGGGGTTTCCAGGAACGGGCCGGGGCCCCTGATTATTGACACTAAAAATACGCGCGATCAGATGATCAAACGGAGCGAAGGAAAGGATAGGTAAATAGGGAAATGGGGTGAACTGGTTCTCCAGATGCAAATTCTCCAACGAAAGAAGGAAGATCATATCAATTGAGTAGTATCCAGAGCTCTTACCTTGTGAAAAAGGTAATGATAGCCATCGAGCGTCGACAGGAAGACCTCAACTTCAACGTGCCTTCCACACCGCCGATAAGAACCTGCATCTATCCTACAACCCGAGACATTGTGTCACTCGATATCCATATCTGTATCGATAAGACGCCAACTCCAGCCTTATCAAACACTGTAGAAATCCGAGTGGCGCCATGGTTTAGCGCTTGGTTACGACGACCTCTTTGTCGCCTCGGAGATTATCACAGCTCACCTGCAGGCAAGACTTCACATGGTAGCAAAGCCATTCGCGCGAGGTTTGCCATGTTATAAGTCTGATATCTGGTAGGAATGGCTTTGTCGTTGGGCTGGATTGATGAATTTTGGAATCATTGACCAGACTCATTGCAGCCCGGTCTCGTACGTCTTCGTTCGCTTCGAGATCTTTATTATGATCCTGCTCGTCCAGTCTCTGGGGCAGCACTTGAACCCACATCTTCAGATGCCTTTTCGAACGATAAAATGAAGATCCCGCTCGGCAGTTCCATACAGAAAGTTTCTCTACAGACGTGGAGCGGTAGGCTGAAAGAGAATAACGATCATTACAAAGATCCAGAGAGGAACATGCGAGCGGACAATTTAAATGGATTCTCACAGAAAAAACTGGATTTCATGTATCATAAGCCAGTCGCTCGCTACAATGATGTTCAGAACACCAACGCTTTCCCACAAAATTGGAACTCTCCGTCATCCTACGCTTCACTCACAACGCAGCCAAAACCCCACCAACAACACCCACCACGCCAGCAACACCCAGCCCTGTCGCTCTCGCTCTCGCTCTCGCACCCACACCCTTACTGCTACTCGACGTCGCGGTGCCAATGATCTTCTCCGCCGCCGAATCAAACGCTTTGATCTCACCCGCTACCGCCGTCTGGACCGCATGCGGGACGCTCTTCGTGTACCAGTCCTGGCTTGTGAGATCGTTGTACAAGTAGCCGGAGCTCTCGATGGACTTCTGCACGCTGGATGGTGCGGCGGAGTAGATGGCTGCCTGGGCGCTGGTGTAGGCTGGTGTGTCGTACCATGAGGACTCAACGGAGAGCAGAGCTTTCGCGAGGGAGGTGGACTGCGCGCCGTTGAGACTCGGCGTCGAGGAGGGGTAGAACGAGGAGATGGCAGAGGCGCTGGTGATGTCAGTTTTTCACGTTGTGGAGCGAAGGAGAGACTTACACGTCAATGGTGGTCTTGGTGTCGTCAACACTGCACAGGGCAAGGGTTGCCTGCGCGATGGAGGTTGCGAGGATAATGAACTTCATCTTGGTTGGTTTTTCTTGGGATTTTGGTCTTAGTTGTAAGGGATGAATTGGAAAAGAATTGAAAAAGGAAAAAAGCACAAACTAAGAGGTAACGCGCTTGTACATATCTCTCGTGAGAGTCAATGCTACGCCGCCAATGACGCCTAATTCGTGAAGAAATATACCAACTACGCCGCAAGCTATTCAACCAACCTCCGCGAATGGCGGGGCAACTTCTGTCCGTCTGGTTCCACAGCCTTGAAGTCGTAAAAAAGCTATTTTTGGAATACAATCCTTCAATACTCCAAGTAGAATGGGAAGGTCTTAAATGACGCTCATGACTTATGAGCACTCGGGCTGTTTCTACCACTCGTACTTTGAAGTCAGCAACAATTTATACATGAGCTTGCCGCCTGCAATGTAGAATAACAGCTGGTGGCGCCTGCAGCTACGGAGATGAAGGATCGTGAAATCGTTACGGAGGTACGAAGTCTGATGGTTCTAATGCTACCCTATTACCAAATATTGTTTGGTACCGCAGCAAGCGAGACATTACAAGCAATAGGTATGCATTTCAGGGGTAAATCATGGCCTAGGTAAAATGGAGAAGAGCGGAGTGGCACGTGAGGTCGGTCTTCAGCAAGCGTCAAATTTTGTCGTGGAGGTCTTGCTCTCCTTCTACGACCATATTATGAATTTTTGGTCCTCAGGAATCTGCCAGCTATCTAGATTTTGTTATGGAGTTTCTCAAATCTCAAAGGACTTTCGACTGTGTCTCTGGGCCAATTCTTACGGTCCTACCTCACACCCCCAACTGCGAATCCGTAACGAAGTGACCGCCGGCCGAACACCTGTAGCCACCAATCTGCTTAATCCACCTGAAGCCGGCAGGGCATATTCCCAGAGTTCTTAGTTGCTGCTGAGCCTTCGCCTCTTTTCTTCGCTCTTCTTCCACAGCCTTGCGCTGACTCTCCAGCTCTGCAAGAAGCTCTTCTTGAGCACGACGTTCCATCTCATGCTGAAGACGAGCCTCCTCGCGGAGCCGCTTGGCTTCTTGTAAAACAGACTGGTCTTCATTGTGCTTTATGGATTGCTGGAAGGCTTGCTCGGACGCTTGCTCTTTCTGCTCGAGTATTTTCGTCTTGTTTGCTACTTCAGCGCTTGCTTTGAGGAGTTCTTGGTATCGCTCTTCCTCTTTCTTCGCTGCTTGCTTGTCACGCCGGAGTTGTTCCCAAACAGCGTCACTAACGCCAGAGTCACGCTTGACTTCATTTGCCGAGGCCGCTGGTGGCACATCCTTGGCTAATCGTTCAGGAATCTCAGCCTTCGAAGTGTTCATGGCGAGGCTACCAGTAGCAGCTGTCTCAGGAAGTGGGGGTGCTTGAATGTTTTGCATCCGAGTCATCATATCACTATGGAGAGAGCCGGGCCATGTTTTGGCTGCGTCTTGCCTCTGGCTACGCTCAATTATCATGGAGTCGAGGACGGTGCGAATATGATCCTCTGTGACAACGGCAATACTTTTCTTCATAGCGCCAGCTTTCAAAAGCAGACCAAATATACTCTTGGCGATTGTTTGAACGTCACGGGCATTGGCCCAATTCGCGATCCTGCCAAGAGTGTCGAATTGGTCCAGTGTTTCTTGCTTGAAGTCTGGAGCGAGAGTCTCCAAGGCTGACAAGTCCAGGTCTTTCTTTGATTTCCGCATATCAAGTTGACGGCCTCTCAGCAGCTGGATTAGCAGGTTGAGGCAGTCAGGAGGCTCCAGTCCACGAAAGATTATGGCTTCTGGGAAGCGACTTGTAAGACCAGGGTTTTGCGCCATCAGACGGTTTATATCATCGTCATAACCAGCCAGAATGACAATAAGCTTTTGAGCATATTTCACCTTTGTCAGACAATCCACGATTTCATCCATCGCTTCCTTGGCGTATCCCTCCCCTGCAAGTCGATAAGCTTCGTCGATGAACAGGACTCTGCCCAATGCATTCTCAAGGACCTTTTGCACCTTTGGTCCTGTTTGGCCGACGAAAGTACCTACCAGTTCGGTGGCGGAGCACTCGATCACATCTGCTTTAGCAAGAAATCCCATATCGTAGAAGACTTTGCCCATTTTGCGCGCAGTTGAAGTCTTGCCGGTGCCTGTAATATGTTAGACGAGAAGAAACGTTGCTTGTGCTCTATGCGACTTGCCAGGTGGGCCGCGGAAGAGAAAGTTGAATGGAATATCTTCCCTGGGATCCATATCCATTGCTTTCAGCTCTCTCGCCGCAGTTTGATAGCCTTCGAGCTGAGAGATGATAGTCTCACAACCAATCACGCCTTTGAAGAGCAGATGGACATTTGTGTCTGCGCGTTCGCCTCGATCGAAGTCTTCGTCAAAGTCGATGGGCTCGAAACGTGAGTGGTCATCACCGTCTTTGCCCTCATTGAGCCTCTGCTGCTGTCTAGCTTTGGCATGATCAAGGAGAATATCAACTTCACCAGCGTTACCGAAGTTGGGTCGATTGCGAGCCCGACGTAGCACACCCATCGCAGCACGTTTGCCCAGGTCCGTCGTCTTGAATGCCAATTTTTTAAGCTTGAGGTCAAAGACCTTCGCCATTTCTCCGTCGTCGAAATCTTCAAATACAAAAGCAGAGGCGACTGGAAATCTCCTACTAAGACCAGGATTGACCTTCTGGAACATCTCTTCCATCTGCTCCTTGTAGCCTGCGAGCAAGACACACCGATCATCACCTGGCACACTCTGCACCTCGGCCACGATGGTGTCAATCACTGCAGTCTTGTAAGGGTCGCTGGTGGAAGATTCACCCGGGGAACCACACAAGCCGTATGCTTCGTCTATCAGAAGAACTTTGCCTACTGTGGAAGCAAGGATGCCTTTGGTTGTAGACTCAGATGCGCCAAGGACGTTGCCAACAAAATCGGACGGATTCTTCACAACAACTGTATGATGTCAGCGAAAGGCACTCTTGACCAGTGGCCGGCATGATTTTACCTTCACCATTTGATAAGAATCCAAGATCCGCCAGAATGTTTCCATACATCTTCGCAACCGTGGTTTTACCCGTGCCAGGGGATCCAAGGAACACTTTATTGAGGGAATACTCAACTAGTGGCGCCTCGTCCAATTCGCGCTGATAGTTGAACTGAATAGTACCGAACAAGGCCAGTACTTGTTTCTTGACAGCTGACAGGCCAATGAGATCCTGAAGCTGTTTCCAAGCCTTGGAGTTGTTCAGCGCTTCTATAGGCTCAGGCCCGAGGAGGTCAGCACTCGTGAAAAGGAAGTCGTCTGGGCTTTCCCCAGCCCGCCTATCTTTCGAGATTCGGACTGCTTGTCTGCTTGCAATTTTGGAGAGGGTGTTTTCCATCTCTCGGGCATTGCCAAAACCCTCCCGTCCTCGACCTCGACCAACACGCCGGGCAACAATGCGAGCGAAGAGACCACCTGGCCCATCTTCGACCTGCATTCTGTTGTCATATCTCTTGTTCATTTTGTGGGCGAGTATCTGCAGTAAATCGCCGTCTTCGTAGTCCTTAAATTGGAATTCGTGCGGAAAGCGACTTGGGAAGCCAGGGTTATGTGCGAAGAACTTTTCCATCTGTTTGTTGTATCCAGCGAGAATGAAGACCACCTTTCCAGTCAAGTTCTCCGACTCTGCGAGAATGAAGTCAAGAACAGCAGTTCCCCCATAGTTATCACCAGATGCTAGCTGATATGCCTCGTCAATGAATAAAGCACCACCACCATTATTCTGAATATCCTCTAGCTTCTTCTTGCAGCCCGATACCCCTTCATTTGCGAGAGCTGCGCCTGTCGTCTCGACAAATTCACCTCCAGGCAAAGCTCCGACAGAAGTGAGAAACTTGGCATAGAGCCGAGCGACAGTAGTTTTGCCTATTCGTATTAACAACTGAGCCCGAATATTACCACGGAAAGGAATAGTATCTGCTTACCAGTTCCGGGATTGCCTAACAAAGAGGCTCCGAAGCGCTTGTCTGACATATCGAGATCTTGACGCACAGCAGTATCCACCTCCAACTTGATCGCAAGAAACTTGTCTTTTACGTCCTCCAAGCCAATCATACTCATTAAATCATCAAGAGCCTCGTTGGCTGCACCTTCATAACGTTTGAAATGCTCCCACTGCTTCTTTGCTGATGACCAATCTTCTTCGTTCTCAGCAGCCACTTTGTTGCGCGACAACCTAGACGCAGGAGTCGCTTGTGGTTTGGCGCCGGATTGTCGCTGCTTTTCAAGGTTATTTGTTGTTACTTTAAGATTGGCCAGGTACTGCTTCTTTTGCTCAAGTACCCTGGCCGAATCTTCAGCCTCACGGTGATCTTTTAGGATGCGTCTCTGGTGATCAATCTCAGCTTGATTTTCAGCAAGCTGCAGTGCATAAGCCGCCCTCTTAGTATCACGTTCGGAATCTAGTTGTGCATTGCGCTTTCGGATTCGTTCTCTCTGTCGATCTTCCTCTGCACAGATCGTGCAAGCCGCCTGAGAGTTTGAGCAAGGGCGCTGGGATCTGTGCTTCAGTGGACAGACAAACTGAACCAATACCGGGCATTCCATCTTGGAGTGATCATGCAGTTGATGGCATTTGGAAGGGCAGTAGTGAGTACCACAGCTTAATTGTGTTCCGCTTTTTTTTATTAGCTAAGTGAACCTTGGTGTCGAGGAAGATGAACTTACCATGGCTCCGAACATCCGCCATCAGGACATTCAATGTCGAAATCATGAGCTGTCTTCAAAAGGAGCTTTTTGTGCGGATGCTGCTGGCACTGGACTGGAAGACCGTCATATAGATGACCTTTCTCCTTCATGAAATGCAGGAATGGTGTCCATGCTTGATCTGCATTACGACTCTTTAGGAAGGTTTGCGCGTTGCCAATCATGATGAGTCCGTCGCGGGCTCGAGAAAGCAGGACATTGAGTCGCTCAGGCGAAAACATGAACCCGATGTCGCCTCTTTCGTTGCTACGCGTGAGAGATACAATAACAATTTGAGACTCTTCCCCTTGGTAGTTATCTAGGAAATCTTTTAGAAGAGGAAGCAAAAATAACAGCCATTGACCTACCGATCGTGGAGATTTTGATAGGGCGTTTGTTGATATTTGCGCTGGCCTCAGAAAGTAAACCTGCTCGAACAAGATCGAAGGAATCGAGATCATTGAGAACCGGATCGTTCTCTACCGCAAGGTGATCGCGAAGGAGGCGTAGCTGCCCGAGATAGGGAGTAAGTATGACAAGCTTGTCGGTCCCGTATCCTTGTTGCCCAAGATAGCGGACGCATTTCAACACAAGGTCAACCTCGAATGAATTACTCTTGCTGGTCTTCGATTCAGGGTCTCGACGGTCTGCAACTTCTTGGGCATCCACCTCTGGGTAATCGTGATTGAAGAAGACCACTCGGTCGCGGATTCCACGAACAGGTATCCGACTCAGTGTCTTATCAGCGTCTTGAAGGTTGGGGTACGTTAGGTGCCTGACCAAAGATGAGATTTCCAGGCACATGCGGTGTTGCTTGGACAGTGTAGTGTGGGGATAATTTGCGAGCACAAGCCGTTCAAACATGGACCGATTGAGGTCATACCCATCGCCTTTCTCGACACTGATTGCATAATTGCTATACTTTGGACGCAACTGTTTATGATCTCCAATTAGAATGAGCTGCTTGGTAGTTGGCGACAGTGCAGTCAGAACGTGGCTTTCCAGAATTTCGCCGGCCTCCTCGACCAGGACAACTCCTGGCGCGGCATTGCGGAGCTCGGAAGCATACTTGGCGGCAGCGGTTGTAGTGCAACCGATGACTCTCATGCTTCTGAGAGTCTGTGCCGTCCGCTCTCCCAGGACTTGCGCCAAACGCTGCTGATGATTGTTGTAGCGTGAAAT
Organism: Hyphodiscus hymeniophilus; assembly: GCA_016508695.1. Taxonomy (NCBI): domain Eukaryota; kingdom Fungi; phylum Ascomycota; class Leotiomycetes; order Helotiales; family Hyphodiscaceae; genus Hyphodiscus; species Hyphodiscus hymeniophilus. The sequence continues at coordinate 239,336 of VNKQ01000020.1, read as the reverse complement.
TAGGGTGGCGACTTTGGACGCTTGTTCCTCCAATAGAGCGGTAGTCCAACGTTTTATACGTTCCTGTCTAGATTTCGCGTCCATGGCCCATATTTTAACATGTTCTGCGGCTTGCTTTTTAAAAATACCAGCATCATCACCTTGCGACCATCTGTTGTAGAGATAATTTGGTCGGATTTCCTTTCCATGCTTGCCGACGCGGGTCATTCCATCTTCTTTATCGGGCACACGTAGTGCTGGATAGAAGTCATCATCATCATCGCTAAACTCAAGGTAAGCAAGTATGTCCTTCCATGTTACTCCGGTCTGGGTATAAGATTTGAGCCCAATTGACAGCTCAGCCCGGTCTTCCTCGACGAGATTCTCCAATTTGTTCACTATGTCCCACCCGGTACGAGATCTGTTGTACCCGGCAGTCCTTTTTCTCTCAAATAAGTTCAAGGGTGCGGTACGTGGCGTAGATTTTGATCCAAGTCGAACAACACTCTGTGGTGGAATTCCATTGTCCAGAAGGTCCTCAAGAAACTGGTCCAGTGCATGATTGGTATAGCTTAGAACAAGGATAGTCTCGCTCGTGTGCTCGTATAAAGCTTTTGCAATTAAGGCACCAATAAAAGATTTACCCGTTCCTGGTGATATCAATAGTTGCGATTGAAAGAGTACGCGAATAATGAACTTACCTGGTGGTCCTTGTATCAAGCTCACAGACTGTCCGAGTCCAGCGGTGAGAGAATCCATCTGAGATCGATCGAGATCGATAGGTTGGTCCGTTTTAAGCAGGCGTTGGATGACGGAACTGCCCTTCGCTCGTAGCTCGTCAACAACGGCGCTGTCAATGGCCACGGCAGCCTGAGATGCCTCGTCTGGAATTGTTCCTAGGAGGAATTGCGCGAGTGGGATATCTTTCATATCTTGAAGGCATCGCAGCACAGGCTCGTAGGCAAAGAACGGAGTGTCAACTTGGATATAGTCAACTGGCATTGTTCCTTTCAAAGCTAACAAAAGGGTTTTCAAAGCATCGTCTCCGCATATTTTCAAGGTGATAGCGGGAGGATCTTCAAGTAACCCAACTTCGTCTCTATCAAGGATAGCGAAAGCAAGGATGTGGTCTCCTTGTAACAAACAGCCGAATGATTGATGCTTAAGTGATCGTGGATTGTTTTTGAGGTAAGTCTTTCTCTCGACAGTAGACATCTTTGCGAACCTTTCCAAGCCAAGTCCGCAGCGTAGTTTCAAAGCACATTGCTTCCATTTCTTCGGCTCACCACACTCAGTTCCAGCAAGACTGAGGCTCTCAAGGATGACAGGAGACCGCCTCCCTTTCTTCTTGCCAGTCGCAATGCGAACATCGTCCCTCAATTCAGCAAGCATATCTTCTCGAAGGAGGCGAAATTGGTTATCCAGGTGAACTCCGACCCGGTTTCCCGGCTCAGCTTGGGCGATTTCTTGGGCCGGTCGATAGAATGGCTGCGCGTCCGACATAAATTCGTCTGCAGTGGGAAATATTGCTGTCTCGCGGTAGTCAACGAAGTCGTTATCATGCCGGCCTCCAGGTCCAGCGCTGTCCGGGTTGGCAGTTGCGCAACTTGTTTTGACCCTCAGGAAGTGTTGAATTTTGTAACCGAGAACGCGAGTTTTATGGGATGATGATTCCAGAAGAGATCTCGAATTCGTAACGGATTTCGCGATTTCCATTACTTCGATGTTTTCATTAGGAGCCATCGAGAGGAGCTCCAAAAGCAGCCAAGCAAAACCATTTGTTGCATTCTCATTGAGGGAGCCATTCTTATGCGATCTAATCAACTCATTCCAAAGAGTGGGAGGATCAGCGATGATGAGAAGGATATCTTGAAGGAACTGGCCACCAGAGATTTGCTTGATGGCGGGGTCCGAGATATATTCAAGAAATACAGCAAAGGATTGATTAATGTAGTTGATGGATGTGTCGAGCCTCAGAGCTCGACGAAGTGCGTCGACGGATAACTGCTTTGCAAAAAGTCTCTCCACGCAAGTTATACGGTCGTCTTGTGCACATAGAGCTTCCAAAAAGAGCTTCGCACGATCAGCATTAATGATGGAGGATTTTCCAAATGCAATGGATCCAAGGAACTTGTTTAATTGGACCGCTCGATCTCCGTTGGATGCCATTAGAACGTCGCAAGGAGAAGAATATATGTGCAAATAATGACCTTGTAGTGAGTAGTGTGAGTCTTGGAAAATGGTCGGTCAGCGTTGAAATAGAAAATGTGGCTGGTAAATCATGGTTCTAAGGGAATGCTTGACGTACCTCTATCTAAGGGTAACAATAAACATTCGTGATGTAGCTTCAATATAGGCTCGATCGAGTTGTATCTTCTCGGTATGGGCTTTTTTCCGAGCCCTGGAGACAAGTCCGACTAATGAAAAGCGCAAGTTCAGAAAGCTGAATACAGGAGTTCGACACAAAGAAGAGTTCCATACATTCTCTCCAAGTGGCCGTTTGCTTTTTCCAGGTAAATGGTCTAGGCCCTTCAGCTATCAATTACCAAGAAATGTAACCTAAAAAGAAGAGGTGCAGTGAAATTTTGGTGCACCTGGCCGGATGGCTGATACGCTGGTTGCATGGGTAATGCGGCTGTATGTGGTTGGTCTTGGTAATGCGTTGCAGGTTGAGGTTGATGAACCGAAATAAACTGCTGATGAGTTGGCTGGTACTGTTCTTGCACTTGGTGTCTTGCAGACTGAGGAGGGGTCCCAAAGAGAAGTCTTGTGAACACCAGTTACAGTTCCGCTTCTCTTCAAAAACAAAAGCAGAGCGGAGAAAAAAAAAAGGAATTCTAGAACTAACAACCAGGGCGTCGTGGCTGCACCGCTGCCTTCTCCGCGTTACACAGCCGCATCTTTCCTCCAGTGGGATCTCTCCGCGTTACAGATAATGCAAGAAACCGAAAGCGAAGCGCTCGACATCCGTGAAGTGAGAGAATGGCTTGCATCTTGTGGTGCCAACAGACCTTACCAAAACGCCTGCTTGTGATGGCTGAACTAATAAAATGCCGCTTAGTTGTAGAGCTATGTGTGTAGCTGGTTGAGCCCTTTTTCTGCAATCACCAATCTGAATCTTGCTTCAGCACAAACGATAATTGATTACAAGTGCAGCGAGAGCGCATTTTTACGAGATGTTCTCGTCGAGCAGTTATGATCGATTAGGCGGTCGCGGTCGTGGTCGTGGTTTTTACAGTGCTGCACGTCGAGGTAGTGGACAAGGCCAGCGTTCAGCAGCTCCTGGAACTCCAAGAAGTCCTTCACCACCAACCGGTCCAGTCTTCACTACCATCCGTTACAGCGAGCTGGAGGCCGACCAAGCCTCATCTAGCGACGCCAGAATCACAGGCGTAGAAGATGTCGCATCTTACAACTGGCTCAAGGCAAATGAGCCAACGATCATAACTCCTGGTTAGTATCTCACAACTTGAGTTGCCCTCACATCAAAAAGCCCTAATGTAAGAGCAGGTAAGCCTCCAAAGTGGACGCCTACAGCCAGGCCGACGAAGCTTCCGGAAGATAATCCCAACGGCACTTACTATCGAGATCCAAATGCTGCATACTTCCCTTCGTATCCTATGGAGCCAGTTGTTCGTTCTATCTTCGAAGCGCGCCCTGATTTTAATGCTCAGGAAGTCGAGGTCTTCGGCTGCGGAAGCACTTTTGGAAACTTGCTCAGGTTCGCCCGCAATGTCGAAACCGAGAAGCCCTTTCGATTTCTAGTTGAGGTGGTGGGTGAGACAGTCTTTTTGATCCGAAGAGAGAATTCGCCAAAGGAAGTCATTGCAGACATTCGTGGCTATGGGCATAGTTTCCCTGAAGCGAACACTACCTGGGATGCCGACCTGCAGAGTTCTGAGACTCATCAACGCATCATTCGGTACCAGCTTGGTCATCTCAACACAATCATTCGATTCGAAGCAGACGGCTATTTTGCAGAGAACGTCCCAGCAAAGAAGACGTATTCCAGCCCTGCAAATCGGGAGGTAAATGAAGACCTTCTCGTGTCAGCACTTGCAGGAAACACCATCAGTGCACACACGCCCAAGAACTCTAACAGCCTAAAGCTCGTCCAAGGTCAAGGACCTATACCCCAATCTACAGTTTTTGATCTGAAGACGCGCTCAATCAAAAGGAAGCACTATGACACGACGATATCCGATCAGATACCCCGCCTTTGGATCCGCCAAATTCCATTCTTCGTTCTCGCGTACCACGATAATGGCCTCTTCAGATCAGAAGAAGTGACGGTTCGCAACATCAAACCAGATGTCGCAAGGTGGGAGAGCGATAACAAGGGAGACGTGCGTAAATTGGTCGATCTCATCGAAAAGATTGCGGACGTCGTTAAGGCTACGGCGGGACGAAAGCTGGAAGTCCAGTATCGATATGGTCATGGATTGGAACTGAGGGAGCAAGTTGAAGGAGTCGCCTCTGTCTTGCCTAATGATCTTGCCGCAAAGTGGGCTGATCAAGGTAATCGGGCGGAAACCACTGGTGTAGCTCTCGAAAATCGCTCTGTTGATGGTGCAGTAGATTTTGAGCACGAATCTATTGAGAAAGGGGTAGCTCTTGATGAAAAGAGTGTTGATTCTTTGGACGATGATGAGTACGATTGGGATAAGAAGGAGGATTATACGGCATGTTCTTTGGAAAGCTGTAATTACTGCGGTCATTGTTCGTACTGAGAGTATGAAAGAAGCCACGTTGAGATTTAACATTATACCGAGTGAAAGACACGCCTCGTGACATCTCATCATGATGAAAGGGATCGAAATGCTTGTAATTTTAGCACGACTGTCGACTTTAAGCCATCCACGGCGCCGCAGACATTGGGATTTGGAGCGCAATAAATTGCACTGCAATTGCTTTCTCGATGCTCTTTGATTTGTATCTCATATCGCCCTCACTAGCAATATCTCACTTGAGTCTAGCCGACATGAAAGCATTGATGAAAGTTGAGCATATACTTCAAACGCCGTTACACCAGAACACGCATCTCTGTTGAGCAAACGAATCGGCATCCACCTGTACTCGTAAGACTTCGGCTCTTATGAAAATCCTGGCTCTTATCACAGTCGTTGAATGGCTGGTGGCAGGTTTGCGGAAGAAAAGGACCAAAATCAAGTCTATCTTTGCGATCTGCAGAATGCAACGTCTCGTATGAGATGAATGAATGAATGAATGAATGAATGAATGGTTGATGTACGACATTTCTTTGCGAATTCCGCGTCAAAAGCTTGGCGCCTGTGATTTAAGGGAGGAAACGTTGACATTGTTTGGAGAGGCAGGTCGTTACTATTTTGGGATGCGAGAATCTGGATTTGTCCAATGAAAGCCGTTAGCTCGGGAAAGACCCCACTGGTGCAACCTTCATTCACGGATTACCTAAGTAGCACATTCTGCTCCAGATTCTGTAACGTCCACGCGAAACAAACTCTCCTTGGTTCATCAGCAAACACACTTCCCTTCCCACCCCCTTTCATTGTTTTCTCTACTTCGCACATTCGTTTCGAAACGGCTCCTTTACTCGTACAACAAACTTTTTCTCATCTCCACAATCGTTCAACCAACATTCAAGCATAATCACTCGGCTGACCCGCCTGACCAGCCGCAGCATCTCGAATACGAAGGGGCGAAAAACAACCTGCTGCTTCGTCATTTCATTCTCGAATCTCCATCTTCCTTCTCCAACAAAACACCACCATCAACATGATGTTTTCACAGCCGCAGATGCGTCTGCTATCGATACTAGCCGTCTTATTCGCCCTGACACAAGCCAGTTGGCTCGACGGGAACATTTTCAACAAGCGACAGGGAGCCATCAACTCCATCGTCTCAGGAGCGTTGTCTGATGTGGGAATTACAAGTAGTGCGAGCTCATCTGCATCTGCGAGCAGTGCGGCAGCTTCTTCGACACCGGCCAGCACATCTGCAACGCCTACAAGCGATTCCGATTCCTCCTCTTCTTCTTCCTCCTCACCCCGTTCTTCGTCGAACACACCCACTGATTCCTCTACGCCCGCCTCAACATCCTCCCCACCCAGCTCGACATCATCTACGCCGTCTTCCTCTTCATTCTCATCCACTCCGACGTCCGATTCTTCCAGCTCGCAATCACAGACTTCCTCCAGCAAGAGTAAGGATGTTTCTTCAACATCCTCTTTCACGACGTCCCTGAGTGTGAGCAGAAGTGTCCACGTCAGTACACAAGTGACGGTCATCACGACTGGCGGTAGCACAATCTCCTCGACTCTGGTATCAAGCAGCACATCGACATCAACCTCGACGAGCGTGGCCTCCCTGAATGGCAAAGGCAGCAGCGGTGGATCCAAAGGGATGTCTTCTTCGACCCGAAACACGATCATTGGTGTCTGTGTGGGAGTAGGGGGAGCTGCTATTCTCGGAGCTTTGGCATTCGTGTTATTCCGACTCAGGAAGTCGAGACGCAGCCAGGATGAGAGTGATGGATTGATGGGTTTCCGAACTGGTGCCGATTCCCCGCGCGAGAAGACGGGCGCGTCGGGTGCGCCGAATCAATTCCAGAGTACGTTGGAGAATTACCATGCGCCTCCTCGAAACGCGAATGTGTCCTCGAACTTCTGATTTCACTACAACTGAAGGAGATCTTCATGCAGGGGAGGGAGTGCTGGTTTGCGTTATTCAGCGGTTCGTCAGAACATTACGACAGTCTATTTTCTCTCCGGCCCATGGATTGCATTGGATGGTGGAACTTTTGTTCTCGTACGGAGTTCTCCCATGCTTTACCCTCGTAAGAGAACATACCCCTCGAGCGAGCAAAAAAAGAACTGTAATTAGAGCGTTCGTCTTTCTTCAAAAGGAAATGTTGCATCAAACGGAGTTTAGATTCAATCATCGTTTCCTCCCAGCTCCTCTCCTCTTTCCAGCCGTCCTTCCCTGCTAGATGTCGAGTACTCGTCGATATTCATTCCTATCACCAGCCATCAGAAAGTGTCATACTGGCTCTACTCATCGAAGTCGATGGCCCTCTACACTATCATCCTGTTTCCCTTCCTCGTAAACGAACGTCAAGCACCTACGCCCATTCGTGATGCTAGCGAAGCCGTCTTATCCCAGACCTCCACCGCCCTGATCCCCAAAGGCCATGAATCAGGCACCTACAATTCACTGAGCGAGCACGAATCACGAATCCAGCATTGCGCGGCTCATGCCTCCGTTCATCCATTCCGCTCCGTTGATCAGTGTCGTGGGAGCGTTTCATGTTGATGGCGGGGTTTCAGACGCACCCGCCATGAACCTCAACTTCTTTAGATGATGGACAATCATTCAGAAAACACGAAATTGAAATCGCCATCCTTTTACCTCTTGAGATATCTCAGCCACGGCGTCCAAGAAAAATAAACGCATTTGCGGTCTGTCGGCGAATCGAAACAGGAGGTGACCTCCGGGCTCGTTGCGCAAATCTGGAGGCAGTCACCAGTTGGGCTGAGAGCAAGCAGGACACACTCGAAGTCAAAATGCGCGTGGATTCGAAATGCCTAGTAGGCTTATCGTTCGGATTGGGTCTGTTGGCAAATCCATTGATGGCAGGGTTGGGAGAAATGGATATGGCGTTGGGATTGGACCTCTTGCCTCGAGCTTCATCTACATCAGGGAACCTACAAGTGCGCCCTTCGCCCTTCGCCCTCCTCATCCTCACCCTCCTGGGCTACTAGAGCTGATGCTGATGAACTCCGATAGACATTCACCGGTAATCTAGCCGGCGTGGTAGCAGATGCCGTAAAAATACCCCCTCCCCTCCTCCACTCCCTCCCCTCCCCTCCCCCCATCCGCCCAATACATTCACGCCAGAGGAAAATCACAAGAAGGATGGCAAGCGCTGATGGTATCATAGATAACATCCACGGGCGTCACTGCCCGCCCGTTCAGCGTGGCCGGCGACACATTCACTGATTTCACGACGGCGCTGCAGCGGAGCTGCGACAATCAGAAGACGGCGTGCGCGCTGGCCGTCAACCAGGGGAAAGCGAGCGGCGTGACGGTCAACCAGTGCGATACGCAGGAGAGTATGTCTTCCTCTCCCCCTTTGCTGGATCGTGTGGGGCGTGAGAGGGATGGAGGAGGTGCCGCGTGGGAGAGGATCGTGGAAGTGGGATGGTGCTTGGAACGAACGAATGGGCTGACAAGGCTATAGCTTCGTGTCTGAAGGCCACGCAAGGGAGTGGGACGAGTGCGGGTTCGTCGACTTCCACTATTAGCGCGCAGCCTACGCTGTTCAGCCAAGATGCGAGTTTCCTGTATTTCTGTGATGTTTGAAGGGTCGGGGCGTCAGGGGCAAAAATACTCGAGTACCTGATGGATGGTGAATATGTCGAGGTGGATGAATGGCTTGAGCCATCTTGGAGTCAGGCAGGAAATCGGAAAAGGCATTCGGCGTATTTGAGATGCATCGGCTGGGCAAGACGACTGGATTGGTTCGAGGTTCCGAGATGGGTTCAGGCGTTTGGGAAAGGGCAACGGCGTTGATGATTATAGCAGTGACGATGTTGTGTCGAGCTCAATTACTGCGTTTCCACTCACTGCCTATTCTGATACTCGATTACATACATACGCCCCAGGCCTGATCAGCACTTCATCCACACATTGCAAGATTGATACGTTCAATCATTTACTATAATCGTTAGGAATTAAACTTGATAGGAAGAGGATCACAGTTGAGAAAAGCCTCCAAGTGCGTCCTGCATCGATCTTTTCCGCTATCACCCTTTTAAAAAATCTAATCAAAGATATTGTCTCTGTTTGCTGTCATTTGGAATTTGGAAGAGGCATTAGTTTTACCGATTTGCCGCCCATTCCATAGTCCAAAGAAAGAAGTCCAAGGAGGACTCTAGACCGGTTACATAATTCAGCCTCGAAGCTGGATTGTTTGCGAGTGGAACGTGTGAGATCGCATGCTTAGTTAATCCCACCAGATACTCCACACTCCATATACGCTTATGACGGGGAGATTCGATATATGCACAAACAAATCTGTGGTCCTTTTGGATAGCACCGAGCACACAATCAGGGTAAAAAATCATATAGGTGAACCAATCCTCCCTTCAGATATTCACCTTCCAAACTTCCATGACCCCCTGTAATCTCGCGAACACAAAATACAAATACCGCTCCCTACATGCCACTATGCGCAGGAATTCCAAGACCCCCTCAACGCTCCTTGACACCGCTCATCCATCCTTCACCCGCGCCCATCATCCCTCATCCTCCCAGCTACTCGCCAGAATCTGATAGTTCAGCTCCGCGATAAGGTCCTGCACGACGCGGTTCTTCTCCTCGGCGGAACCGGCCCTGGACGACCAGGATGCCTTGGTGTCGAAAATGGCCTGCAGTCTGGCGATGGCCTTCTCCAGGCTCTTGAGGAAGGAGGACTGCGTGATGCGGATCGACGCCACCTCGTCCCATTTCTGGAGGAGGCGGCAGACCTTTTGCGAGTTGCGGAAGTTCCCGCCGAAGAGGTACTGGCTGTTGGATATGGTTGTCAGGATTTGAGTCTTTTTGGGGGGGGGGGGGTTGGGATATTAGGATGCCGTTGGGGACGGGTGAGAGGCAACTTTGTGCGATGAGAAGAAAAGGGGAGCGAGGGAGATCGGAGGAACTTACTACCAAGGCACCTGGACTGACTTGACGCCGTAACTGCGCATCAGCGAGTGGTAGCGCGCCAGGTTGCTCTGGAAGGTCGCGAGGAGATCGGGGCCCTCTTCTAAGGCCGTGCCGAGCTTCTTCCCGGTCGAGTAGCAGATGTCCTCGAGGTCTTCCAAGCTCTTAGCCAGGTTGCGGTCGTGCTCGTCCTCCTTCCACCAGCTCCAGATCTTCCACGACTTGCTGCCCGTCTTGGGTTGATTGTATTTCTCAGGGGATTCTTCTATCAGCTTGCCCGTCAAGGCAAGCGCGGCGTTGAGGAGGCCGTCTCGCATTTCCAGAAGTAGCTCCAGCCTGCCTTTCGAGATTTCTTCCAGGTACGCCTTGACTTCCTGTGTCAGGTCGAGGGCTTGTTCCCGAGAGTATGCGATCTGCTTGCCCGTCGGACCATCGCCCACGAAGTTGGGATACGTGTTGAGCCATGTGGCAGCTTGGTCGATTTTGCTCCTTTGATATATAATATCGGAGGTTCTGAGGAAAGGCTTTGCCAGCTCTCCTGTTAGGTTTGCTACCTTGTTGAATTTATGATCGTCCCCAAATACCGTGTGATCTCTCCAGAATAGAGTGCGATCACCCCAGAATGCAGTGGTGCTGGAAATAAGGAGACAAAATATGATGGCTTGCTGCCAAAAGGAGCGGAGGCTTGCCATTCCTAAGGAATATGATAGGTACGTTCAAAAGAATAGAGCTGTTGATTGATATTACCGTGTTCAAGATACGAAGATATTGTGATGAAATGGTAGTCGAGGTTGACAAAAGGCCCGAGCATGACCTGTGCGAAAACAAAGAACATCGGCTCAAGTCCTGCAAACGGACATTAAACAAAGAGTCAGAAGTTGTTTGAAGGAACATGAAGCAAAACGACTTCATCAAAGAACTGTGTTTATTAAATCAAATAGGATCAGAATCATGTCTTATTTTGATACATCACGTGATTGCTGCTTGACTCGCCCTCAGACTCCCTACAACTGTGAAAGCGAGCACCGGTGATATTATGTATGAGATCTCAAGTCAGTCAGTAATTAGAATCATATCATTTGATTGTCAAAGCTTACCGTTAGCAGCTTTACAATCTTGTGCTCGGCTGATGCGTCAGCGTCACTTACTTCCACCATGGTAATGAGCTTCATGGCTGGAGGGCCCGTCTATGTTAAGATTGACAGTCAGCAGTGGATTTTTCATCGGAAACAGTAGATCTGAAGTTGTCCCCGGGAGAGCCCAATCAAGAAGGCGATCTCGATTTCCTGGAAACAAGATGACAAGACGAATGCTGAGAATACGAACCGGCATCAGCATCATGGTAAACCAAAGCATGGGATCCGTTCCTAGAACATCGGTGTTCCTCGCAAGGGCGTAGATGAAACCAATCGACATGACAGGCCATAGAACGAATCTAATCAAGAGGAGGAAGAGGGTAGTCAACCAAGGCGTCCCCTCGTTCGAGTTCTCATCGCCTGCTTTCTTCGTGGACAGATACAGTGAGACTCCCGCGACGACGACAGGGAGCGGGACGAACAGCCTGCCAACGTTCTTGAGCGAGGCCGTGAGCCAGGCAGTGAAGATCCCCCCGTCCTGGGTATCAGCGAAGAAAGCCCTGTGCAACGCCGGAACCAGCCCGACGACCGCACCGACGATGGCGCCAAGGAGTGGCGCGTTCAGGAAATCGTACAGGAACAGCAGCCACCACTTGGTGCGGTCGCCGAGACGCGTCCATCTCCGCTTGGCGATCATGGAGGGCCTGCGGTCGGAGAGGAGCGGCTTGGTGGAAGCGTCGCGGGGCTTGGATGGGAAGAAGACGACGGAGTCACGATGAAGGTTCACCTGAGGCGGAAATAGCGGCGTCTGCTCGGAAGCATCTGCGTCGTCGCCGTTGGCTTCTTCGTCGTCTTCAACCTCGTCCTTATCATCGTTGGGCTCGGGCGCATGCTCGGAATCCATCAGCCTAGGTCCAACTGCGAAGGTCAAACAGCTCGAGACGGTGGCAAAGACGAGGAAGTAGGACTTCGCCCGCTCGATAGCAGCGCGTGTCGGCTCGTCTGTCGTGATCAGGCCAGTGAGAATTCCAGTCTCGTCGAGGGACTGGATAAGGAGAAGAGGGTAGCTGGTGGTATTATTAAACATAAGCGCAGCGGTGATCCAATCCGGCATTCCGAATAGCAAGTGAGCTGCGATGCCAATGAGGAAAGACACGAAATGGCAGACGAGCGCCCAGATGAGAATAAGTCCATAGCGCTGCGCTGAGCCGGCATGCATTTCAGAACCGAGCTGCGTGAGCAACAATGCTGGGAGGAATATCTTCACACATATTTTCGATATGCTCTTGGACGATGAAGCATCTAGCAGCTTGAATCGGGCTGCGATCGCACCATAGGAAATCACGAGAAGGACGGAGAGGGAAGCTTGAATTGCTGCCACAAAAGAGTTTAGGATCCCTCCCGGTGCCATTGTATCGACACTCTGATGTGCTGAACCGTTGAGCAGATACGGGCGCCTGGGGCCGAGTTGCTGCGGAGTCTGATACTGGACACGATGCTGCCTCTTCCGACGATACAGACGTAACCAGAGATCCGGATGTCACACGCGATGGAGCAAGGTAGACGGCGCTCAAGCCCAAAGTTTCGACGTGAATGAGATGGATGGCAGAGACCATGTCACCGCCCCGCATCGCGCAATAAAAAGCAAGTTTTGGAAAAGCGGCAGGCGTCCACGTGATGTGGCTGAAGGAACAAGACGGGACTGACCTGAAGACCGTAATGGCTTAGAAACAGATTCCGCAAGGAAAAATCAAGATCGATCCAAGGAACTTCTACGTTGATTTTGCGGATTGGGTCTACAGGAGAGTTTTGCCAAGGGTTGCATGAAAAGGGGGTTCGAAGCGATGTCTTGGCCAAGCACCAGAAGCGTGTGATTTGACACTACACCACCTCGCATGCAGTTCGCAGAAAAGCATCTGAAATAATTTATAGACCGATTTGACAAAGGTATTCGGGACTGGGTTCCCTCGAGAGATCAATTACATTTCAAGTCATTATATACATTATTCTTCAGAACGGGTCACGGGCTCAGTATTGACCATTACTCTTCAACTTCGCATAACCCGGAAACTGCGAGAACTGACTCTCGTCGATCTTCTTCAGCTGGGGACAAGACAATCCCGCAATCGACTGACCCAACTGCCCCGTCAGAGTCGCCAGCGCGCCCGTGACATCGCTCAGGACACTCGATTGAGCAACCAGATCGGGGGCGGCTTGGACGGCGAACTGCATAGCGAAGCAAGCGAGGTTGTTGCCCTCTAGCAACGACGCGCTATCGAACACACCGCCCGTGATATCCTCGGGCGCGATTCCCGTGAAGGTGTTGGGCTCTCCGGTGTTGCCGCCGACGCTGAGGAACTTGGGGTACTGGAGGGCGGCGGAGACGGTGTCCATGTTGAGGAAGGGGATGGAGTATTCGTCGCCGACGGCGCGCTTGTACCAGTTGTCGGGGATTGCCTCGTGGCCGGGCGTGTGCGTGAAGGAGCCGTCGCTGTTCTTGGTGACGGAGAAGAATGACATCAGCACGTCTCCATTCAGGTACCCTTCCGGGTATTCCTCTGACTTGTTGCTCATGAATCGGTAGATGAATTCGAACGCAGCAGGCGCAACGAGGACACCAGTGAAGGGACCATTGAAAAAGTAAGGATTGTTCTGCAGCGAATGATCGAAACGAGCCGAGCGGAACTCATTGAGAACGTCGAGGGTGTAGTTATCGCCGTTGGCCTGGCCACGGTTATAGAGATCGGTGAATTGATCCATTTGTAGGGAGTAGTCGTTTCCGTTGAGGTAAAGATCACCTCTAGTTGGTGAGACGTCTGATTCGTATTTGTTATGCGAGCCACTGATTCCTTGGGGTTGGCCAAGGAGACCAAGAGGGAGAGCATCTCCGTAGGGGCCGCCGATGGACCAAGTCAACCCATCTCCATCAAGGACGGCTCCCAGGACCGTCAGGAATCCGGAGAGATCAGCGGACATGCCGAAAACTATCAAAGTTAGAGGAGAATTCGGCTCAGCGGTATGACATGACTTGCCATCGAAAGTTCCCGAGATGAAATCCAGATGATCGCCAACACCGGAATGAGGCTTGACAATGTCAGTGTTATTTGAGAGACGAATGTCGGAACACGAACCAAGTAGCCGTGGTTTGCCATGGCATTTAAACCAGGACATGGTCCGCGGACATCTGTGGGACCCGGTGCAACAAACGCATGCTCGCCTTGATTCGAAACGTATTGTAACTCGGCATTGAAGCCTGGGGCGATGCCCAACACTCTTTTTTCCTTGACCGCTGCGGTGGCTCCTGCTTCAACTACCCGGCGTAAAAGCGTCAACAGTATTCTCAAGTGCCTACGGTATACAGCTCAAGCTCGGAACAGAAGAAGAAATTGACAATACAAACGTTGGTTCAAAATGCCAGGGAATGCTTCAACCCCTGCAGCGATTGCAAGTGCGCTGACGGAAAATGAAGTTCCTTTCATTGTGATTGATTACGAATAAATGCTGGGATATTGCATAAAATGTGACAGTATGAATGAAGCCCGAAAGTAGGGACATTGCAAGCCCGAAGAGGGAATTCTGATATATAATCGACCTCAATCAGACCTCGGCCCAAATCCGTTTTTGTATTCTCTGAGCGCAATTCTGAGGCGTCATGATCGTATTTAGCTGCCACCTTGCGGGGTAGAAGAGGAAAGAAAGGAATGATCATCCGGTGTGCAAAGGCCGTCTTGAATCCTATTGGGAAAGGCAAACCAGTTGTGGGGAGGGGATCCTGGGGCGAGCTGCGACTTGACTCCCTATCATCCCGCGAGTATCTATAACTCGCTAAAGAAGACAACAGTTGTGAATAGCTTACCCCGCGACCGTATTCATGGGACCTCGGGCCGTAGTTTGTGCTGGTGGGTAGAGACAGGATCGAGGGACGCGGCGCCCGAGTGGGACGGGCAGCATCCATCCAAGATCATTGGGAGAAGTCTACAAAAGAAGCAAGAGAACGTCGTCATGCTCCGTCAGTGCTCACTAGACGTGTACGCTGGCGCAACTGCGGATCGACGTATCCAGACAGGTCAACCCCGCCTTCTGCATCCAAGCATCAAGATCCGGGGAGGACGCTAACTTTAGACTTAAAGGTAAGCGAATTAAAGGAGACCGATCGACCATTCTGGACGGCCACCACCCCAGATGCGGTGTTGGTAACCGAATCCGCTCTCCTATCTCCTGTCAGCAGATCTACTGATGGTATAGATCATAGAGGCGCATACACGGAGATGTGTATTTTCGGAGGAGGAGGCTGCCCCTCATAAGCAACATGACCAAGCTTTGAATGGTTGATGGTCCAAATCTCGAGCACACTGGCGCTTATCTGAGGTTGCGCCCGTCATGTCTTATGAGGTGAAGGTTCCGTGTTGGGCAAACGCTGGACGTGCAATGACGGAGTGGCTGCGTTGAAGGGCGACTTCGCCCTCTGAATAGTGAGAAGAAAGGGGAGACAATAAAACCCTCCTTCCGAACAAACCCAAATTCCAACGCACGAACTCGCCATCGCGAAGCCAAGAAGGTCCTCGAAAAGTCCTCCGACACGACCTCAGAAGTCACATCCATACATCGCGAAGCCCACCAAGCCTCTCAAAGCAAGCTCGTCGACACAAGCTCGTCCTTGAGCTTCCAAAGTACAACCCAGACATTGCCAACATCTGACATGTAGCTATCCCTGACATCGTCCGTAAGTTGAGCAGAGAAAGAGTTGGTAGGCTCGGTAGATGACTCGTGTATCGCTCAAAAATAAGCTAGGTACACAGCGTTCTTGCCAGTGAAAGACAGATCGCTAGTGAGGCATTGAAACGTACGCTTGTGAGCAGAAATGAGGAGGCTTCTCCACTAGCTGTTGTAATGCTGGATGCTTGTTCGGTAACATGCTCATTAAACACGCATAGGCATCGGTCCGGAGACTGTGGGTATATATATTGCATTAAAAATAGCTCGTGATCCTCAACATTAACTTTCCTTTCCACACGACTACCTCGCACCACGTAACCCATGCAGAATCAACCGATTGACATGCATCCGGACTATTAGATCAGATCTGGAAATCTATTGAACTCCACCGCAGGACTCGCCAACGGACTAGCAACCTCTACGATGGTCTCATCGATAGCGAAGCTACCAAACCTGAACGGGGGCGGTTTTCTACCTCCGTTCGAAGTGATGGCAAGACCCACGCTGCCCACATCCTGCAGGCTTCCTCTCTGACTCCCACTCTGTTGTGTAATGCCGTTGAAGTTAAGTTGACTACTCTGGCTCACTCGACTAATCTGACTCTGTCGATAATAAGCATCGTACAAGTCCCCAAAGCCCATCGAGTTCTGGCTCGCTTCACTTGCGCTCCGTCCGCGTCTACTGGTTGCTGTTACGACAGAGAGGCGGTCTAAATCCGCTCCGTCGATTCCAAGTCCTCCAAGTGCTCCCGCCAATTGTATTGGTTTCGGGACGTCGGATTGTGGCTCGTCGGATACAGTCTGCCACATCCCTGCAATCTCGCTCGTAGACGGTGATAAGGAATCTGAGTGCGTGATAGTATTCTTGTTCGAAAATGGTGATACTCTTGGTCCATCAGAATCTACGCTCCGCCCTTGCACAGAACCACTTCGGTTCTGAAGATGTGTGCTAGGGTCGTAGGGTAGGTGGTCGTGGTCTCTGGAATGTCGCTTCTCTGTCATGGAGTGCCGAGAGTGACGGCGGAGTGAGTCCTGAGTTCGTGAGAGGGGAGTAGGACGTTGAGAGGATGTGGAGCGGGAACGACTGCGGGTTCGAGTTCTTGATAGCTGGCGATTTGTGTTTGTGGGAGACACAGGCCGGGAGATATTGGAGATTAGGGACGGAGCAGTGGAATAGATACTTGATACTATGCGATGACGAGATGTTGTCGGGTCATTCGATCTGAGGGGTATGTTGGGTTGATAAATTGAGACGGAGCGTTTGCTGACGATGGAATCACGGATTATCACTCTCTCGCTGGACTGGTTTCGATCGAGAATTGAAGGACTGGGACTGAAGAGGTTTTGCTGTAAATTTGGAATATGTATCGAATCTCCATTGGAGGCTTTTGCACTGCGGCGGGAAATTGTACGATTATCATCGTTCGAAGATGGGAATATGGAGCGTCTTGATTGGCGTGAGGGCCGGGTGGAGAGTTTCGAGTCGAAGAAATTAAAGTCGAAGGTTGGTGATTTTGGGGGTGGTGGTTCTGGGCTAGTTATAGGTATGCTGCTCACAATTGAGGCAGTCTCTGATTTAACTGCTCCACCCATAGAAGCTGCCGGTGTGGGGACAAGCAATGCGTTCTTTGCTTGCGGCGAAGATTGGAGGTCTGGAAAGTAGGACTGTGGTTGTGATAGAGGGCTTTGAGGTGTCGTGGGTCTGCTGAAATGAACATCTAGGGGGTTCACCTGTGGCCTCCTGGAAGATCCGGTGGGTGATGGTGGCATATAGGATCCGCCAAAAGAGCTTGCCTTGCTCAATCTGCTTAGGGGTGCATTGGAGGGATTGAGCCTCAGTGGTGATGCTTTCCTGGGCATACCTGGAATTGAGGCGACACTGCCTTCGCTGGATGTTGGGAGATCGATAACACTGCTCGTTGTCGAATGGATGCTTTTCGAATCGCCCCAGTCGACCAGATTCGTAGCTGGGGCCAATACATATGAGGGAGAAGGAGAAGATGTCAGCCCACGAGACTGGCCGCGCTCCAGAGCAGATATGTTTCCTTCCTCGAGCTTATTCCGAACCAGATTGTCCCTTGAGTTCATCTGCATCGGTCTTTGTTCATTCCTGATTGCTGTGTCCCTCTGCTCCTTTCTCTTGTTCATGTAATGGTTTGCTATGCAGGCCGCAATAGCGACAACGACTACAATTCCAGCAACGATCCTATATATTTCTTAGCTTAGACCTGCCGACCCTCCTCTGTATTACGCACCCAACGTCAGTAGCCACACTCAATGACCCTATATTCCCCATTTTAGATTATGCTCAAGTCGATTGTAGCCGGCAATGGCTATCTGGGAGCCCAACTCAGGTTATGTTCCCTCAAGATGATGACGAATATCGATGGGAATAGCGTGTCAAAACGAGGGACCAGATGAGCTTAGCGATTCCAGCTTCGATACCAATCGAGGTCGTAGACAGTGTCGGCAGGTACATGAGAAGCCGCACAGGTAACGTTTTGGCGCAATGGCAGATCGATGTTTGGAGGGTCGTGTCTCGAGGTGGAGATAGGAGAGTGCAGTTTTGGAGGGTAGATCGAAGAGGCCGAACAGATACAACTTAGAAATCTGACTCGAAGTTTGACTGCTGTGTACAGGTATTTGGAGTGCTGCAGACTGCCTCTCGCCAAGCCGCACTTACGGTGATTGAAGTGAAATTATGTCTGCGCAACGCGACACAAGTTTGAGCAAAGAGAGGACGTATCCGGAGAAATACTGGATATAGGTATGTGAAGGAAAAGGGCAAAGGATTGACCGCAACATAAGAAGAGATGCGAAGAAAGGGAGAAGTTCACGATACCTGTCACGGCGCGTACTGCAGTAGTTGGACATAGTGCATGGTCCATGGTCCACGGCGTCGACGAAGGCGTTTCTCGACCTGCTGAGTCGCTGACTTACCGCGTTGACGGCGACGGGAAGCCTTGTCAGACACGACGCTGCTTGAATGGCTTGACAGCTCAGAAGAGCTCGATCGGGAAAATGTGGTACGCCACAGCAGCCATGGCCAACAGCAGAAGTCTGATGGGGAGAAGGACCTCCAGAGTCCACGACTGCCGCCGTGCTTAAATGGGCGTCACACACTTTCCCGAAAGAAGAAAGGAAAGAGGTTCTGTCCGTATGCAAGCATCCATGGTGGGACAGGCCTTTTGAAAGATAAGAGAGGAGAGGAGAGGAGAGGAGAGGAGAGGAGAGTAGAAGAGAGCAGAAAAGAAGAGGATATCGTGTTCAGTGCGAAGTAGAATGTATTTCCTGAATCCGTATCTTCGTATCTGACCGTACTGGAGTGGAAGAAGAGAGAGGTGGAAGACTGAAAGATGATGCGGATTGTGGATGAGGATTGTGGAATAAAATGGCGTTACAGTAACGCCAAAAGCAAACACGCGATTTTACACGAGATTTCCAGGAACGCCTAGGCGTTGGCTTAGTCACTAGCTTCCTCTTTCTTTTTAGGGGGGTCCAAGCTCTCTAGACTCTCGAATTCTGGAGCCCCTGATCCACCATGTCCTTTCCCTCCTTGCATCCGACATTTCGACATTCACACTCACGAGTCAGCACGCATTCTTACTTCATGCCGGGTTTTTGTTTTGGATTTGGCAAAAAGAACTAACTACACTACGTAGATACTCTCCTTCGCGCAGTCTTGACGCGCTCTGGGCCAGATTGTCGTGGGCCGTTTTGCAATTTACACAATATTGGCCCGGGATGGGGGGGCGGACTACTGAAAAGTGTCAGCTGGCCGGCCCATGATATGAGATGTTTGGCGCTTTCAACTGCCCGGAATAGAATCTGAGTTTCCTTTTATCATGACATCTTCTTACTTCACCTTCCAATTACTATCGCCTTCATGTCGTTTGCACAAGTTAGGTAGACTGGCTACTGGGTAAAGGATATCCCGCACGTGATTGAGCCGAGTGCGCGGATCACCGACAAATTTGGAGGTTAGATAAAGTACTTGTACCTAAGGTACCTTACTTACATTGGCTTCAAGGAAAAATTCTATGTCTCCATACAAGTGTCACCTGGAGATAAGGAATACCTTGACCACGGTGTTTCACGCAGTTTCCATCATGGTCTGCTCTTTCACTGCTCTTGCATTCGATAGGTGGGATACCCACCAGTCTCCGCCATGGAGTTAGTCGGCATTCATACGCCGACGAGATGGGTATAAATCCCTAAAACCATCCATCACAAAACTCCCTCTCAAACCAACAGATCCAAATTCATCTTTCCTTCTTCCGCTTTTCCTCTAACCCAAAAAATCCAGATCAATCTTTGCCTCTTCTTTCCCCTTCCCCCCAAACCACAAATCATCATGACAACACACCTCGACCCCAAGAAAACCGCCCTCCTCCTCCTAGACCTCCAGGGCGGAATCCTCGCATCCCTCCCCAGGAAGCCAGCAGCGCCGTCCTCTCAAGCGCATCATCAGCCCTCGCCATCGCCCGGAGTCACGGCCTCCAGGTAGCCTACATCCGCGCGGCGCTCAGCGCCAGCGACATCGAGGGAGTACCCGAGCACAACACGACCTTCAGCGCCTTCAAGGCGCCCGCGAGGGCCGCCTCGATCCACCCGGACGCGGCGACGACCCAGATCCATGCCTCGGTCGCGCCGCGCGAGGGCGAGCTGCTGTACCGGAAGATCAGGTACGGGACCTTCATGAGGGAGCCGTCGGTGGCCATGCTGGGGGATTTCAGGGCGCGCGGGATCGAGAATGTCGTCCTGGGCGGCGTGGTCACGAGTGGGGCCGTGCTGAGTGCCGTCAGGCAGCTCGCGGATTTGGATTTTCGGCTGGTGGTGTTGGGGGATTGCTGCGCGGATCATGACGCGGAGACGCACAGGGTTCTGCTGGAGAAGGTCTTCCCAAAGCAGGCGTTGGTCCTTGGAAGTGAGGAGTTGGAGGCGTTGTTTCGGTAGGACAAAGGGTGGGAGAAGGGAAACGTCCTTGCTAAAGTGGGAGCGATGCAATATTATAGGTATCGTGGAATAAGACGCTACATTCTGCGCATGTTTCTTTTAGTGAACGTCTCTAGCCAGCTTCTCTACCCACCGTCTCCTATTATCCAGTTCGCCGTTTGTATTTGCTACATTTCGGGGGAGGGACTGCACAGTTGGTCGATGGAGGCTCTTGCCCCGATGATTTGGCGAGTCAGCCAACGAGTGGAATCGTAGGTTGAGTGTTAATATCTTTTGACTGAAAGATACTCAGGCCAGTCTGATGAGTTCAGGACTATGGAGTTTTCACTCCATAAACTTCAAACTTCGTTCGTCAAAAGTATAATGGTTGCAAAGCGAAAAGTGTTTGCAATAGTTTGTAATGTCGATGCTGTGCTAGATATCCGTTCACTTTCCCTTCTTTTTACACCTCATCATAGCTGAGGCTCTGGAACTATTCACTTTATTCGGGTCATGTTCGATATCGCTTCGTCTCATCTCGCCTCGTGTCGCGTCGTCCGATATAAAAGTAAAGACTGCAGACCTGCAAGCTCGGGTTCGACTCTATCCCGAACAAACAAAAACAAACACTCACTTTCGACGTCGTCGACACACGATGGACGAACTCAGTACGTTGTACCCAGGTCTCCGAATCCACCCCCACCCCATCAGGATCCCGCTACCCAGCGAACACCCACCCAGCCAAGAACCAGACGCATCCTGGATCGCTCGAGCAGGCTACCGAAACGAGGCGGGATTCATGAAATGGTACGGCTTCACGGACGACGAGAAGACCCAAGCCATCGGTCTCATCCGAACATTCAAAGCGTACCCGACCAGACACCATCCCAGCTGGCTGAACCTGATCGGCAGCTACGACCAGCCGCGACGGATGAGCGACAAGGAGTGGCTGCTGAAGGCGGGCTACGAGGACATGGACATCTTCATGGAGTTCTACGGGGTGGAGATTGAGGAGGTGGCGGAGAAGCTGCTGGGCCGGTTCCGCGACCGGCACCAGCAGGTATGGGAGAGCGATGGGCGCAAGGTCGTGGAGAATCGCTTGCCGGAAATTCGGGGCGATGAGCTGATCGACTGCTCGGCGGTTCCGGAGGGCTTGGATAGGTGGGGGTTCAAGAAGCGCGGGAAGAGGCTGAGCGCGGACGAGATCGGGCAGGCGATGATGTGGCATGAGAGGCAGCGTCACCTGGGTTATCGAGACTTGAAGCAGTTGGCGAAGGATGGGTGTTTCCCTTGGTTGCCGGACTTTTTGAAGACGATGGAGATTGATGATATCCCGATCTGTGAGCATTGCACAAAGGTGGTGGGCATCAAAGATCGATAGGCTTGATAAGGCGTTGTTTGGGAATGTTCTTCAGCGTTGGTCTTTGATCCTGAGGGCGTTCCTTGGTAGGTTGCGTGTTGACTGGCGAGTTTAGCCAGGTCTTTGGGAGTGCATGGCTCAGAAATAAAGCATTCAAACAATCCAGACTGAGCAAATCCCTTGTGAAATCGTGTCTTTTGACCTTCTGTTGACGAGAGAGCTGGTGGTCTATTCGGATGTTTGATACTGTGAACCTCTTTGTGACTTCCTTTCCGTGGCCTTGGATCCTGCTTTGAGGCTTATGGCTCAACGTTGAGGAGCCATTATGATCGGTGTTGGGGCAGTTTGAAGCCACGGTTAATGCCGGTCATATGCAAGCTATACACAGATAGTTTATCATGTAAGACTCTATTGTGTTCTCGTTTCGATTCGAAAAGCT
The DNA here is from genome assembly GCA_016508695.1 of Hyphodiscus hymeniophilus. Lineage (NCBI taxonomy): Eukaryota > Fungi > Ascomycota > Leotiomycetes > Helotiales > Hyphodiscaceae > Hyphodiscus > Hyphodiscus hymeniophilus. The sequence continues at coordinate 217,151 of VNKQ01000020.1, read as the reverse complement.
TGGTGAACAACTTCATACCCTTTATTGCGAACAGAATCATTGAATAGTGGCGTACTCTGTATCTTCCAGCCAGGGTAGGCAAGTCCGTGGCAGTTTGACCCGGTTCATGGGTCAAAACAGTGTTCTGGTAGACTCATTTGAGTCGATGTCTCTCATTGCATACTCTGACACCAACGGTTGACATGATGCTGCCGGTGATCAAGCAAGTTGAGCTGCTTCTGCTTCCTCCGCTTTTGAATCTGTTGAAAGGAGAAGTGGCCTGCCATCTTTGGAGCCCTGACGGACCTAAAGGCACCCCGTTCTTAAAGTGATTCCCACCAGGACAGACATCCCCGTGCTTTCCCTTGGTGATGATTTGTGAGTTCGACCTCTGCCAATCGGAACTTCGGCTCGGCTAAGTGAGCATACGAGGAGTCTGAATGTGGGAGAATGGGGTGCTTCTTCAATTGCACATGGAATAGGACCCCCAGAATGCTATTGCACTCGACGTAAATTGTTCGATTGGCACCTCTGCTGCCTTGGCTGAGCTGTTCGAGGTGTGCCCGTGAGGGTTGTGTTCAAGTGATGCTGGCGGCTGGACCATTCGATGGAGTATCTTGTCAGTCTCGCTCGAGTCTTTCAGGCCATACTCAATTTTGATGCTGCAAAACGAAAGGAAGCGAGAGGAAGTTCTTTCAGGTTCTTACCATAAGGTACCTCGCTTGGGTAAATTAAATACTCACATGCAAAGGTAGGTGTACCCACGTGTAAAGGAACACCTACCTTGACATTGACTTTTATTATTGAGCAGAAGAAGGAGAGACATATTCGCAGACTCTAGAGTCATACCATAATGGAGGAAAGAACTGGCAATGAATGTGAAACTGTTCTGTCACGTGATGAGCATAAGGAATCACTACGGGGCGTCTTCTACGCATACCTTAAATACTCAATCCGCCTGCTTCCCTTTCTCCTTCGGGAAATCGTATCAGCGCTAGGTTCTGAAGTCGCACAGGTTCTTGTAGAAAACTTTGCACCTGTCCGAAATATTCATGGTCATGCACGGACACCCTTCGGACTTGACTTCATCTCCTAAAATCAACGCAATGCTCTAGGTAGCAATCCTTCCTGGAGAACCAAAAGACTCTTCCAATAGTTGTTGGCAAGAGTATGAGACGATCAAAGCTGCCCGATGATGACACACGCGGCAAGGCTGCAGATGTCTCGCAACTTTGGTGGTAGCTGATTCTGAAACTCCGCGGGCATGTAGCCAGCGGACTCCGCTGGAGAAGCATTGCGAATACCATTGCGTTTCATCCCTTGGCAACCAATAATCGAGTGGTTTTGTTTGTGCGTAAGTTGTGTCACGATTCCCGGTTCCTATGCAATCGGACTCCGTGGGGAAGAGTAGTAGGCATATTATCTCCCAGTTGCAGAATCTGTTTGCATTGATATCGGTATTACGGATCCACCGCGTTCTGAGCTTATCGACACTTTGTTACTCTCGAATTGAAGCAGCTCTTAATCATGTACTCTGCTTCTCTCAAACTTGCTCTCTTTGGTGTGGTGTTCGTGACCAAATCCGCAGCTCAATTCGGATTCGGTGGCTCTGGCGGCTGGGGAAGTTTTGCTTCTTGCGCGGTATATTCCCTATAGCCTCATCTGAAACATACTGACAACTGGCTTTATGAAGTCTTCATGTGTGAGTAATGGAGTCTCAAGTAATTGCGTGTGGAGCAATGGAGGCGATTGTTTCTGTGGCAATTCTACTTTGATTGCAAGCGTAAACACTTGCATCGACTCCTCAAGCTGCAGCCAGTCGAATAAAGAATGTAATCTCTCAATTGCATATTTCCCAGACGAGTCACTAAAACGTTGTCTAGCAATATACAATAATATCGCACAACTTTGTGTTAGCGCTAGCCACTCGATAACAGCTGCACCAGAAGCCACATTTGCTGCCACCGCGAACCCATCATGGACGACTAATAGTGCGTGGACGGGAAGTAATGGTCCTTGGGGATCTGGGGTCGGACCTTTTGGAGGCGGTTGGGGACCTTGGGGGTCTTCAGGAACTTGGACGTCAGGAGCTTGGACGAACTGGTGGAATGGACCTGGCTGTCCGGGTTCAACCTGGACTGGATGGACGTCAGGAGACTGGGATTCGAAGGCACCCTGGACTTCTTGGACGGCTTGTGCAGCAACGACTACGGCAACTGTATCTTTCACCACGACGGTCACAAATGGTGGTTCCACAAGCGTGATCACCGGAACGACGTTTGGCGTGAAAGTTGCTGAAGGAACAGCAACTTCGGCTTCAAGCTCCTCTGCCTCCACTACTGGCACCAAGAGCGCAGGAGGTACATCTAGGGCGAGCAGAAATATTAGCCTGAGTTGGATACTTGTGTTCGGAGCATTTGTCGGGATGACGCTGGGCGCGATGGTGATTTTCTGAACATCTCATGTATCGGAAGGGACAAAGAGATGGGGGAGCCTGAAATTAAAAGAGCACTGTCAGTGCAACATAGCGCCTCGGGGATTTTTCTGATACCAAATTGGGTACAAAGTATAGAATTGCGTTTAGATTTGGGTTTGCATGAATCAGCAGACTATGACTCTTGGTTCAGATCGATGGGGTGTTCTGAATGAGTTAGGAAAGTACTTTCCCCTAAAGTTAACGGTCTGTGGAAAGCAAACAGTGTGTGAGATCTCTTGTTAAAATCAAAGTGCTGCAGCGCCATTTTTCTTTTTCACTCTCTGTGAAAACTTAACTTCTTGATATGAAATGGGCCGCGTTTATGACTCTGGTCGAGTCTGTCTACGAGATGCGCGCCTCTTTCAGTTTGATCGTCACTTAAGTAGTGCTTTCTACCCTTTTCGTGATAGCTTTCTCTCCAGCTTACTCAGTACAATACTTTTATCGTGATAAGTTTTCAGCGACCAGACCATTAGACATTAGGCATGGGGAAGCGAGTGGCAACCGAGTCTCCAGAAAACTTCGACCTCGATTTGGTTCGATATGATGCTGGGCCCGTTAAAGGCAAACAGTCATGGGCAAGCGCCCGGTACGGACGCGACAAGTCTTGTAATAATCACTGACTACATACGGGATTGTTAAACTTATGTGTGGTAGAGAACGTAGGAAAAGCACAGAATCCATACGTGGCAGACAGTATCGACGTTGGAGAAGAGGTGAAGACGAGGAAAGACTGTGAGAATCAAAATGCTACTCTATAATATTCTTGCCTAAAGGATCCTCTTCTTGTACAGTAGTATCAAAAGTAAAAGATTGACGCTCGAGAGCCCAATCTCGTATTGCATCGAAATCGCGGCATGTATGCAGTGTATCAAATACCGGGAAGTTGACTTGCCATTCTGTGTACCAAGCAAACGGCATGGGTGTGATATCACTAGCACACATGAGCGTCTGTCTGATGGAGTCAATGCAGTGCTCTATATGATCTGACATCGTCACATTCTCTCCAGCCACGCCGGACCAGATTTGTTGGCGAATCATATTCTGAGTAAACACAGGATATTAGTATGGGTTATACTGTGGTTTAAAAAAGCTTTAACCCACGAGGCAATGTAGTTGATGGAAAACTTCTAGCGTCACAGCATAATAGCCCGGATCGTCCTTTATAGGCACTGTCCTATTGACTAACTGGGCAGCTTCACTCATAGGTATTCTGCTAATACCGACTAAGATGAAAGTCAGTAGTATTCTAGATGCTCCAAGGTTCTACGGGAGTACTCACAGGAATATAGATCTTCCCAAAGCTGATTATTGCTCTCTGATGGCGGACCTTGGTAAGGAGATATTCCATCTCGGATACCAGAAGTCGGGACAAGAGTTTTGTGTCGGATAACAGATGATGCAGGAGCTAGAGGCGAAATATCAGCATCCAATTTTGTTGTAACCAGAACCATTGAGAATCGTCACGTACAGAACACCGAATTCTCTTTGCCATGAAGAAATCTTTTCCATGTGTATATATTTGACAGTAATAGACATAGAATGATACTCCATGATATCCAAAGCAAATATCTCAGGTTAAACAAAAAGACCTTGTCATGGACTTTGATGGCAACCGATGTCGTTCCGTTGCCAAATTGCGAAGCTTCGGGATCCTCATCCTTCTCTTTCTGGCGGATAGGGAGATACTGGGTGTTCTCTTTGAACGACATGGTATCATTTTAAAAACGTCAAAAATGATTGTCGAGTTAATGCTGCACTATTGGGAGGCCAAGAAACGAGAGTAAAGGAAGATCACAATTATTTTCGTCATACCAAGCTGGGGCTTTACTCCGAAGAGAAAATGGCTTGATAGACAGTGATGACGATCTTCGCATGCATATTGGTGCGACCTTCCTCTTCGGAGCAAGAATGCAGGAAGTAGACGTAGCTCTGTAGGCTAGTCCAACCATTCCTTTTTCGGAGGGAAAAACAAAGTCGTATATGCGTGCTGTTGTCACCTTTTATTACATCTTTTAGGGCTCAAAATAAAATAACGTAATACCAGCTAAACTACATCGGAAGTACGATAACTCTTTTTTCTCAATTGGTAAAATTAGGTAATTCAAGAGTAATGGTATTGTGCTCAAACTTCAGCTTTTTGATGAACTTGAGGGACATCGTCACCATTTTGCGCATATAAGGTCAATTATGTAACTAGGAGAGTTTTTTCAAAACATATTTCTTATTGAGGTACTAATGATTAATCCAAGCTACAAATTCGATCGCATCTTGCTCCTGAGAAGTTACCACGCGGTCCGTGTTTTATTGACTCCCCTACTGATTAAATCAATTCCTGAGCATGTTTCCACTAGATACCATAAGTTTGAATGTTGTAAACTTCATCCACCGCAGCCTCTGGCTCAGCAGCACGCTGCTTGATACCGTAAGTGGCCACATTGTAGACCTCGTCAACAGCAGCCTCTGGCTCGGCAGCACGCTGCTTAATACCGTAAGTGGCCACATTGTAGACCTCGTCAACAGCAGCCTCTGGCTCAGCAGCACGTTGCTTGATCCCGTAGGTAGCCACGTTGTAGACTTCGTCGACAGCAGCCTCCGGCCCCGCGGCACGTTTCTGAGTCTAGTCGTTCTTTTAACCAATATACTCAGAATCCAGAGCTTGATAACTTACTGGTAGGGCGACAGATACTGCCGCGAAGGCCATCATCACAGTGGTTGAGAACTTCATGGCTGATAGCGAGAGCGAGATATCCGGTAGGGTCAAAGGGTACTTTTCTTGAATCGAATGAATATCACAAATCAATGACAAGGAATTTTGCCGGGACGATCTCAAAGGGGCCACCCTTCATATATGTTATGTTTGTATAACAGTAGCGGATTTTAAACTGGAGCTAGAGATCAACTCCTCAATATCCTGTACAAGAGAAGGTGAATCTAATATTCCTCGTAATAAGCGTCGTGAAGTGTTGGATCAGCGAAGGAATTAGATCCCAGTCTAGCTAGAAAATGGATAATTTGAAACCATTTCCTTTTTCGAATTTAGCTACTCAATGAGTCCCATTCCTTGGATAGGCTGTCATAGTACTTATTTTTATGGATCAATATTGATGAATAAGTAAACCGTACTAACTCCAGTGGATGTGAATAGCGTCTTAGACCCGACATTATCTTTGGCTTGGGGAAGCAAGTACTTCAAGGTAGCCATTGGCTTAACTGAAGTGACCTGTGGGCACGAATCTAAAATTGCGTGATGTGAAGTGATGTGTTCATGCGTGCAAAGTCGCCGATGCTGTACGGAACAACTGTCTACGTTTTTCCACTCTTCTTGAACCACTGATGGCACTATAAGAAAAGGTTACAGAACTCTACTGGTTAGAAGCCATGATATAGTGGAAAGTTCGTAGGGTACACTAGTCGAATAGAACAATTGTTACCCACCTTCGAAAGCATCGAGATAACCTACGATATAAAGATTGTCATTATTCAAGGGGAAATAATGAGTCATTGAATTTGGTATTTTCTCGTCTGAAAAGGAAGGTTGTATCAGAACTGCACACTACTATCTACACGTATATGCGGGTTATGATGTGATGGACACTTGTTCATTCTTGAAGAGGACGACGTTGCTTCAACCCCACTACAGTCTACAGTAGGTTTGAGCCCCACCCCCGCGTCAGTCAGGCGCCACCCGCGAGCTAGGAACCCGTAAATGAGCCACCCGCGAATCAGTCGCACGGCTCGGAGTGCCCGACGAGCAAGTTGCAGGAACCCACGAAGATCGTGTGGTGTATAATACTGGAACACATCATATACCGCTTCTGGCTGCATGACTTCCAGCTGTGCATTCACGGCGTCTGCACGATATGATGTAATTAGTCTCTTTCTGGAAGGTGTTGAGGTAACTGTGATAGAGCATTTGGGTATAGTGGCTGATTGGTGTTCTCTTATCAGAGTGCTCTATAGTAAATTCTCGCTTAACAAGTCCAGTCCAGGAGCTTATTACTACTTACGGCGGAATTTTGCTTCCGGCTCATTCCTCGGCACAAACCACCAGATGGACCAATCACCCTACATATTTATTTTGACTACATAGCTGCAGATCGTGCCAGTAGGTAGGGAATGCAGCTTGGGTGTACGTACTTCCTTTTCAAACGAGCTATCATATTCACTAGAGGCGCTGGCGCCGCCTAATCATCGTGCATGATGCATTACTGACCGCTGCTATCAGATAGAAAATTACAATTCATTTGTTCTAGCAATTACACATCTTATCGCTCCTTGAGGCTTTTTTCCAGTCCACTCACGTTCGCTCCAAAGTGCTTTCGAGGTGTCTTACCAGAGAAACACCACATTAGACTTTCCACGGAACAGTTTCTAAGGCATCACCACCAGAACTTTCCATGGACAAGAATCCCTAATATGGATGTTCAGAAAAGTACCACCTACATGGCTCTCAACGATGAAGAAAGGTTCCAAGATCTCTCGAACCTCGAGAAACCCATGCCAACTCAACCTTGTTCTTCCCCCAGGACTTACCGACGGTTCATTGTGTACCTGTCAGTCTGTATCATGGCCATCGTTATGTTATTCACCACTTATCGGTTAGTTGGTGCGCAGAAGGCCATTGATCAATGTGGTACCACGCCTGAGGAAGCGAGAGCAAAGGGCTGTGTCTTCGAGATGACAGGATTCGCATGGCTCCCCAAAGAATGCACCGATCCGACAATTGAGGATGAGTTCCTCAAGTGGAAGGACTTGCAATATTACCGAGACTACAATTACACCCAAGCAGTGTCTCTTGAGGAGGTGAGAAGGGGCGAAGGTGCGGGCTTTTATGTGAAGCAAGATTATCATTTGGCACATTGCGGCTTTCTGTTCAAGAAGTTGCATAGAGCAATCAGTCAAGGTCATAAAGTCGATGGATTGATATCTCCTGTCCACCACACTGGCCACTGCGTCCATATGTTACTGGGACCACCAAATAATCGCTGGGATGCTCTACAGTTTGCTTTCACTAAATATCCGTACTGTGGAAAGCATGGAGGTTACAATGTGGAATGGACTAAGCAAGGTGAATGGGTCAATTAATAAGCTTGGAAATTGTAAATTAGACCCTCGTATGATTCCAACTTAGATGAATGACACTCAACCATGGTCCATTGGTGATATGTAAGTAGTTGTTGCTTAGAAGCACAGATAATACGATTCGAATGCCGATCTTGAACGGTGCTATGTCCTATCAGACTAAGTTAAGCACCCTTCACTATAGTATACGCTTGAAGATAAGGAGTGTACCTGATAAACCGACTTTGAATAGAGGAGAGACGAGTGGGGGATAAGAAAGAAAAGTGGATGTACGCTCCGTATATGGTATACACAGATAAAAGCCGGTGAAGGTTTAACCGGGCGGTGGAGCAAAAGTTACGATATCGTGCATGTCCGCCGGGCATGTCCGGCTTACGGGACAGAGTCAATCATCTAGTGTAATGCAAATCACATGCATCTAGCACTTTGGTTTATTAGCCACCTACCTAAGGTACCTTAGATAGCTAAACCGAGTTTTTCTTTATCTGTGGCTCCGAAACCTCGATATAGTTACACACAATCGCAGCTAACTCGATATGATGGTCTTATTGTGTGCTCCATACTAAAACCTATGAAACATCCGACATACTCTAATGTCTACTTTCGCAAAAGCTATGCTTTTTGCAGCAGATGAGCAGCATTACGCAGCGGTTCCCCAAGGAACCGAGCTTCATGTAAACGAAAAGCCTCGGAATACTCGTTTGCAGAATTATAAGCGCATCGGTTGTATCAGCGCTTTGCTCGCCTGGGCCTTGTTGACACTCTATCTGGCGATAGCCGCCTTTGATATCCCGATTTACCACAAGCCCAAGTTCTCATCATGCGGAGATTCTGCTGCTTCCGCCCGCGAACGAGGTTGTCTTTTCGACATGATATCCTTTTCCTGGCAGACCTCTGAATGCTTCATCGAAGCTCTCGTCTCAGAGTTCTCGACGTGGAAGGACTGGACCTTTTATACCGAAATGCATGGGAATATCACTGTGCCGACAGAAGTGGCGCTCCTGGGTGAACGGGATCTGTGGGTAACATGGGAATACCATATGGTACATTGCACGTTTGTGTGGAGGCAGGCGCAGTATGGATATGAACGGGGTTGGATAGACGCGCATGTGCGTTCGTACCCTCATACCTTGCACTGTCAGGAAATGTTGTTGTTGGAGGGAATAGCGAACAATGACAATATGATTTTGGTGAATGTCCAATATCCAGTCTGTGAGAAGGTTGGCACTGGCAGAAGTCATGGGAAGATGGGCCCAGAATTCAGCCGTGCTGGCAAGCATCCACCTCCACCATTATGAAGAGCCAAGAGCGAGTAGGTGCGTGTTTATATATATTCTCAAAATCTCAAAATTTCAGCACAGACGAACTTCAATCAACACAATATTTCCACGCCAAGTCTTTTTCAATGCTACTTACGTGGCACTTAGCGACATAGGAAACAAATGATACATCGGACAATAATGATAAGTGTATATCACGCCGTAGGCACGTGAAATAATATCATGTGATGTGACATTTGCCCATCGTTGGGGCATGGACCCAGTCTCTACACATACTGCCGAGAATCAAGCCGCGTCGGATGGAATCATTAACAATCGATCAGCTGCCGGAGACACTTGTCTATGCGATTGAAGTAAGGCGAAAACCTGGTGTGAGAGACTTCTGGACTGACTCATAAGGTAGGTATCATCCAATCTGGGGAAGCATGGAAGAAAGACTGGGAGCACGAATCTTGTATGATGCATTTCGTGATTAATAAAGCTCTTAGTGTGAAAGGGGATTTCTTCCGTCACTGGATTGATACTAGAATCGACTGTTGACGAAGGGGAAGAAAGAAGAGATCGTAATCACATAAGAATGGTACGTTCAGGTAGTCAGTCATAAACTCTATCACGAGTCCATATTGAACTGGGATGTTGGCTTGTCGCCGTAGAAGGAGTTCCGAAAGATTTGATTATATTTAGATTACGGAGTGGTCAAGCAATGAGCTCTACCTCCCCTGGGCGCGGGCCAAGACGCGGGAGTCAGTTTACATGTGATGATTTGAAGGAGCATCGTTTCTTTCTAGGGATTATGCAAATCGACAATCGCAGAAAGTAGCACTCAGTTTAGCAGCTGGAGTGTTCACTGTTACCTCTTCGGCTTCTAGCAAAAGAGCCACTCGGATCGCCGGCCTCGGATTCCCTCAAATCATCTACCCATCTCGAAGTTCTAGAACTAGTGGATGGAGCATGAGGAGGGAAATACCAGTTGGCTTCTCGGGGGAGAGAAGGAGGCGCAATGGCGGAATAGATAGACTCACTTCGGGCTGTGCGACTTTGGCTCTTGGCGCCGCTTTGAACAGCAACCGACGTCTCGTATGCAGACTTACACTTGTCGTGTAGAAGCTCCTCGAAGGTTAAGCTTTCCATCACGTGAGCAGCGTCGAGAGGGCTCAGACGAGGACCAGCGGGCGCTGATTGAAGCCATTCACTGAACGGCGGCGCCTCGGATGGGTTGCCGAACCCGGGCGGTGGGGAGTGAATCTCCACTGGAGGAACTGACTCCCTTTCATGATGCTTGTTGGGACGAATTTCCCTGGGTAAGCGCCTGTGTTGGGACTGAGAAGGTGACTCTGGTTCGCAGCGTGAGGATCGGGGATACGCTTCATTAGGACGAAGTTCTGCTTCTTCATTGCTGGTGACTGTCCATCCTCGGCTTGCAGAGCTAGACCCTTCGCCACTGTAGCGTTTCATGCCTCTGTGGGTAGGCCTTTGTGTATGGGAAGATCGTGTAGATTGAGACATTCTGAGAGTAGATAGATGTATTAATTGAGGTTCGTATGGAGTAGTAACTTGAATGGTTTTCGAGGAATACCTCGAGAGTTGAGAACGACTAGGTATGATTCTCTGCCGTAACTGTTCCAATTTCACTATTGACTTCCAAATTTAGCCGATTTCTTTGTTCTTTGTGCTGCCATTCCTCCGCATGCTCGACTTGTCTTTGGATGTGCATCTTTGTGCAAATTCATGTTTCTTTGTCCACATTCTTCCGTCTTGGCAAAGAAGTTAGCTGATTTACTTCCAAGGCATGTGCTGCTGCGTCGCCTTGACTGAAGGTTGCGCTAGAGCTATGTCAGCAGAACATACCTTAAGTTTACAGCGTCAAGATCTTCTCCTATCACACTCACGTGACTGACTAGCCCGATGAGGAAAGGTACAAGGTACAAGCGCCCGAGAGGAATCCCATGTTCCACCAATATTTTCGATACTACTTTATTAAACCGCCATTTAACACTCTTCAACCCATTGAAAGTTCTGGCTTCTTTATGATATAACGAGTACAAGAGTAAGTCTAGTACGTATCTTCGCGCTTACATTCAATTCGGTAAAAAGATGCAAAATCCGTGCTGAAGGGTCAGATTCGTGAGATGACTCCGGCATTTCCCGTCAATCTGGAGCAAGCTCAAAGTCTTAAACCCGGCGACTCCCTCGATTCCCCTTAACTCTACATACTCATATCAAACCGAACTCTCCCCAGCGCTCAAGATGAGAGCGGCTACCATGCGCCGCGCTTGTGAATATTTCTTTGGTTGCAGCTGTTGCTGGCTGTCGCTGGCTGTCGGGGAATCATGAGCCCGAGGAAGAGGCGAGAGGCCCCTGAATGGAGCCGGCAGCAAGGCCCGAATCCCGTCCCGTGGAGTCAGTCAGTCCCCTGATTCGAGCACTGTGGAACAATGTCCCTCCAGTCGGAACATACTCATATCCTATTATGGGACAATCCACGACGTCGAGAACATAATCTCTGGCATGCGGAGGGGTCTTGAGGACCACCAAATCTTGTACAACTCAAGGCAGTCTTCCCGTGGACTGCTTCCATCCTCTGCTCCTCTGCACCGGGCGACCTGTGTCAGTTTCAGAATCCAATAAGACCGTTACGGATCGGTCCAGAGTCTTACAGCTACGGTCCCAAAGTTGGTCGTTGCTTGCTCCTATCAGCACTTCTCTGTGCGACCACACCGAAACTTCAAGACCTCTGGCGGGCCAAAGTCGGCGCCCCTCTGGCCTATGTGAGCCCGATGACATGGCTACGTCGTCTCACCGGATCAATTTGTGAGAGGGCATATCCCAAAGTAACGACGTGCAGCTTGGCTCAAATAGCCCTGCTCTACCCAAAAATCGCATAAGAGACTGGTCTGTGCCATCGCATCTCGATGGCTTTTGTTCTTTTCGCAAGTCCCCAGACCAATCTCGCTACACTCGAATTGAGATATGCTGGATATCCCAGAATCCAGAAATCGGTGTTGAGTAACAAGCCGCTGGCTGAAACCAAATCCGATCCTTCGCTGCGGGTGTTACTTCATACAACAAACAATTGTCAACAACGTCCGCCTACACGAAACTTGCCACAAAACTTGCCACACAGCTTTCTGCCGATGTATTGATGATCTTTGACAGCAATTGGGCATGGTTCAGAGTAAGAAATATGATAACTTTTGTTTCCGAAACCTATATGAATACTGTCTAATATGGAATAAGAGACCCGAATTTCCATTTGTCGCCATGATATCCAACGCCGTATTGGAACAAAGTTGAACAAAGTGCAGATGACCACTGCACCCCCTGTTGCCTTTTTGGGGGAAACGACGCGACTCGAAGCAAGCACATTACTTCACCCATCTCGCATTCTCTCGTGTATGCAACAGCAGCACTTCGGGTGGTCGACTCGCAAGCATGGATGGGCCTGGGGGTCTGGGTCAATTCTCATTTCTCGCCCTGAGCATATCTTTTTGCGTACCTGAAAACCTAGCAGCCTGTTCCGCAGTACGCACAAGACCTCCCAGGGATGACCCAAACCTCTTGGCCGTTGGCAGCGCAAGTTGGGCATCTAACTCCGGACATCTGCTTTCGTCAGCTTCGACATCGTCTCCGAGGGAAGGGAACTCACGGGAGTTGTCTTCACCATTGGACTCAAGTCAGTACTTGGAGTGGGATGGATGACATTTCCAATCGTGCCTTGGCATTGAGAGCCACAGATCTTGGATTGTGCTGCCATGTTGTGAAACGTGAAGATTGGAACGCTCAAGGTTTTGAGGAGTGACGAGTGCTCTGATTATTTTTGGAAGAGTGTGGTCGTTCTGTCCTGAAAGTTGATGGAGAAATGATCACTGTCTGGTACTTCGTCCGAGCCTTTATATTCTTTCTGGCGAGTTGTTCTGGAGAGGGCAGGGCCTACACGATGCAAGATGCAAGATGCAAGATGCAAGATTCAACATGCAACCCACGATATTCTTCCGAGACGGGACAAATACCACGAAAACCAACTGCTTATGGAGCTACGGAATTCTGCACAAAACTATTGGTTCAAGGATGCAATGGAGCTGCGGTGTGCACGCAAGGCGCCACACGAGCTCTGTTATCCTACAATCAGGAGGTTTCCCGGTGCCACGGAAGACGTAGATCGTTGTTCCTTCTAGCAAACTGAAGCACGCGGCCGTGGTGGCTGGAAACAGAATACCTGCAAGCTGCAAGCAAGTGCGGATTTCACGATGGTTTCCTGGATAGGTGCGGCTGCCGAATGCAAATAGCCGAAATGCACATCACAGAGAACTGGCTTATTGGTTCGAGTCAATGGGAGACTTACGCACCGAATCGTCGGTCAAAGTCCATGTTCATTGAAAAACTTGTTGCGTCCTCGAAAAAACATTCGAAAAGGCCATTTATTAATGACTGTTGGCCAGGCCTAGAGAAGGCGGACGGAAGCTACTAGGATGAGGGGTCTAGAAAAGCTATAGACATACATCCTAAGGACCCAGTGGGAGCTTTAGCCTTTCAGATTGGATCTGGAGAACCAAGGAGTTCGATCTCAAGCCGCTTAAGAATAGGCGGTGATCGAGTAGAAGACACGGTAGCCAGCCAGTCTGACTCTGTTGCCCTTACGCAAAAGACTTGGCATCTATTGAAAGCACTGCGATCTGGCTAGACACTTTACCTCCGCCAATGAGTCCGGCAAAGACCTTTACCTCGACGAACAAAGGGACCAATGGCAGAGCTGCGACTAGAATAATAACCAAGAAGTCTTTCATGGCATCGGATCGCAGGCATTCCTTGTACAACCTCAATCTTCAACCGGGTTACTGGAGACGCTATGGCTTACTACATTATGCCAAATCCTTGCCGTCAAGGTTTCTTGAGTAGTCGTGTTTTGGTTGTAAGACCATGGAGTTTTTCTTATTTGTCAGGCTGGGGTCCATTATCCATGAATGTCTTGTGGAGATCAAGTGAGACCCACTCTTGAAAAGCCTCTGCGGGGCTTATGGCCTGTGTAGAGGATCTTCTTGTGGCCGATAAACATCCACATAAGCAAAACCGCCAGAAGCAAAAGTGGAATTGCCCTTTGTCTGGCACGGAATGAGTAGTGCCAAATGCTCTTGGCCAATTGTGTGCTCAGTTCTAACTTCTCAATAACTCATGGCTTCGCTTGAGCTTTTGGGAACGCTAGTCGACCCGCACTTGTGACTTGTCATATCTTATCTCATGTCCACTCGGATTTCTCCGGTTAATGTGACAGCAGGCGCTGCAAGCGCCTTTCTCTACGTACATGAAGTTATGAACTTTGTTCCGCACGACCATCACGGTCACATCGCGGCATTTCAACAATCGCCAAGGTCACACGAAATCTTCCTGCATCGTATCTGCATATGCACCTCATCCCATCTGCATCTGCCTCCCATGATCCTCCCATTAAGCCCAACATCATCATTCTCATTACAGTATTCCTCTTCTACACGTCAAGTGACTCGCACAACAGGCCGACATCGCTGCAGCTGTACGCAGGTAATACCGCGCGCATGCGCACTGGAGGACTCGCGGTCTCTTTCCGATCACAATGTTCACTCCTGTACAACCGCTACACTAGCGTCTGCGATCCCACCCCTCTTTTGTCTGTCATATCGAGAGAAACACAAGAATGACAATACAGGAGACGGGGGACTCGACATGCAGAACGGATCACTCAATACAAAATCCGTCAATACAAAATCCGTCTCAACCGTCTGAGCCGAAGGGGATGGGTAATAGTATGGATTCAAGCAAACGCTACCTAAGACTCCTCGTCCCTTGCGCAGGTTTGCAGCTGGTATTTGGTATTTACGGTCGCTGAGACCACCCACTTCTTCAATCGAGCGAGCTAGGATACTCAACCCTCCAATCTTGCTTGTTCCGCCTTTCCTTCTCTCCCACGATCCTTGTACTATAGGTGCATGGCCCAAATTCACAAAAACCTCCCTTCATCGAAGCAAGGCGCAGATCAAGACGGCAGCATCTCCACCCCACGTCCCACGATCTGAGGGAGAATTTTAATCTGGGATACATTATCTTCAAGTAGGCAAAAGCGCTGTAGATCCTCTCCCAACGCTCAACCGTTCGAGCTGGCGGGAAGTCGCGAGTCGTGATATTCCGACGGTGAGTGCGACGGTGAGTCGTGATTTTTCGACATTCCAGGCGAAGAGCTGCGAGTTTGCGACGCAATATCGCCGACTTGAGCCTGACCGCTCAAAGCCCTATCGCTCATATCATTCGAGAGTTCGATTCTCAGGATGTGATATCGGCGAGCGCGAGTCGTGACCCGACGTCATTTGTTCACTAATCAACCTGTTCGATAAGGTCGTTTTTGAGCCCGAACCCGGGGCTGGTTGGTGGACGATCGTAGGAACCGCGCCAGAACAATTTACCCAGTTTATTCACGGATCAACCTCGGATGTCGTTCCACACGCAGTCCAAGCTCGAGTCCCGGGCCCCCACCTCACAGACGAAGGGTTAACTTCGCAAAAGCTCGACCAGGGTACAGAAGTCAGACTGGGTCGAGTTGGTTCAAATACACTCTATGTGCGTTACAAATGCTCAGTCCCAAGGGCCTAGCTGTTTCTTGGCTCCCCCTCTATCCAATCCAAACTCCAGCGTTATCCAAACAGTCAAATGGGTATCCCTTCTTTCATACATCAAGGCTTTACAAGCACGTACATCACTCTGTCCTTCAAATTCGCACCTGAGGACAAGATGGTCTGTCTATCACCGCCATTTCCCCCAGCTACCCTGCGTTGCTGGCCGATCACGATCAGCCAGACTTCGGCTCGCCTGCACTGCTCACCAATGCTGGTGCAGATATGGTAGGGTTGATGTTTGGCATCACAGCAGGCATATTAGGATGGGGTGTCCCTTCACCCAAACATCTCAGAGTCTTCTCAATCTTAACCAACAACATCCCCTCACTGGCAAGACCCTTGGAATCAAGCAGCCGTATGAAGCGGTAACCCTGCTGCAAGCGATCGAGACGGATGCATGCCCACGCTGCCAGTGGATCTTTGACGTACTTCGCGTCTTCGATTTTGAACCTGCGGAGCGTGCAGATTGGTAAGCATAGGTATATAAGGAGTGATATAGAGAGAATAGTGGTGAGCGATACGCCACTGGGTTAGACAAGTCTGATCGGCACCTGGAGCAGGAAGCCGTCTCGTGACACGAAGCAAAGGTCAGATGAGGAAGGAACAGGTGATATGATAATTGCAGCAAGAACCCATCTGCACGACGGGAGGCGGCGTCGTCCTGTTTTCGCGATAGCACGAGAATCGAGCGAGTGAAGGGAGGCAATCTCACGGGACACCGACCGTGGACTCGATGACCCAGGCTGATGGGATTCATGGCGGTGTGGGCGCAAGGTCCCGTGGCGCCAGTGTAACGATGAAATGGCAGAAATGCTCTCGGGCAAGGCACGTTCCGCTTGCAGCTCGAGTGACACAACAGAGATCTCAACGAACGAGGGCAGAGACGAGAAGAATAAACAAACTCACCTAACAAAACTTAGCTCCTCAACCACCTTCCCGATCCCAGAGAACTCCATCAGGGAGCCATCGCGTCCAAAATCGGGGTGATCGCCTTTCCCCCAGGGAGTCTTCCGCTTGTGTTCTCCTCCCTTTGCCCATCCACCTCCTTCGATCGGCTCCCCAGTGCGCTCCTCCTGCTTCTCGACATGCAGTTCGCAGCGAACGTACGGATGAAACCCCTTCTCTGTTTGATTTGGCAGTAAAGGGATGTGCTGGCCCGCAAATACGGTGATCTTCAAGTCAAGTGTCTTATATTGTATTGGCTCAGTAGCATCGCTGCGATAGCCCGGCGGTTTCAACACCCAGCCGTGCTCACCCGCGAACATGCCTTCGTTGAGCATGACTCCTTCGTCGAGATTCTGCCAGTTCAAAGCAACCATCTGAACACCCTTCCGCCAGAACACTGATGGGTCCAGATTTGAGGAATCGATCCGGAAACCAGCCGGATAGGCGCGCATGAAGAAGTCGCGATTGTGAGTGAACATGTCTGATTTCATCTTCTCGTGGAGCTCCATAATTGTTCGCTCCTCAATGGAGTAGATGTGGGACGGTTTCGAGGCGGATGGGGCTCCGAAACTTTGGAAATGCTCGCTGTGAGTATAAATTCCCAGGTCACTCAAATTCTGACAGATTCCCTTCTTCGGCTTCTTCTTCGCAATTGACCTCTCATCGTCTGACGATGCAGCGGAATCTCCATCATTCCTGGTAGCAACTGGTGCAAGGGAGCTGTTTGCCGGTACAGCTTCAAGCTGCGTCTGATCTGCCTTCTTGACCTTGATGAGGATCTTGTTCAGCATTTCGTCCAGCCTGGGAAGCCGCTCTTCGGGATCGCACGCCTCGTGCGCTTGCTCAACTAGCAGCCCCTCCCATTCCTCCTTCATAATATTGACCATAGCTTCTTGTTGTTCCAAGTCTGCGTGTACTTCCAGGCTCACGATAATTGGAAACTTGCTCGTCAAGAACGCAGTCTCTCGGATAGTTTTGCAGACTGCTCTGAAGCCGACTGGGGCTGTGAGTGTCCAGCCATGGAGAACCAGTGGCTCTCCAACACGCATTGACCTTTGCGATGCCGGTCTTTCGATCGAATTCCCGATTGATAGATTATCGCTTGAGTTGCTATGATCGTCAATTGACAGGAGATTCACACCCAGTCCTGTCTTCTCAATGACCTTCTTCTTGGTGCTGTGAAATGTTGCTTCGGCCTTCTCAAATGCTTCAGCTAGTGTGCTCCCGGATAGATGCCGTCTATGCTCGGGCTTGGGAGATGATATAGGTTTCGGGGAAGTAGATGCCGAAACTAAATCGGAGGGT
The DNA here is from genome assembly GCA_016508695.1 of Hyphodiscus hymeniophilus. NCBI lineage: Eukaryota > Fungi > Ascomycota > Leotiomycetes > Helotiales > Hyphodiscaceae > Hyphodiscus > Hyphodiscus hymeniophilus. Next base: position 199,440 of record VNKQ01000020.1, on the reverse strand, counting down.
TTGGTTTCGGAGGGACCAGCAGGCATTTCGCCATTATGTACATCGATCTCAATACAACGACATCCGCGAATGAGGACCTTTATTTTCATTAGCAGTAAGCGAAAATGAGACGACTTTAAAAAAGAACCACATACGTTCTTGTAAGCTTCCGTAGAACTCTTCGACGACAGCTGATTCCCAGATAGGTAGGTATTATGACTGCTGCTGATGAAGTAATTGCTGAGGGGCTTTGATAAGTCTTTTTCCTCAGGCTGGACAGCCTTGGTCACTTCAAACGCATGGTTGAAATAGACCACCTCCATAAAGTGCTCAAACTTGTATGCATCCCTATCGAGATCCCCAACATCTTGACCCTGTACTGTCTCCAGCCATGCTTTCAGCCGTTCTTTGGAAAGCAGATGGTCATGGCCCCGCAAGTCGTCGAATACACGTTGCAGATGGTCTTGGATAGCGTGGGACAGATAGAGATGATGTGCTGGAACTTTGGATTGTGCATCTCCTCCCCCAGCTTGTATCACAGGGCGCAGATGCGTGCCGTGGGTGGGAGACATCATCGTCGATATTCCCACTAGCGTGTGCAAAGAGAAGGGCTTCCCTTGAGGGGTGAGCAGAGGCATGATTCCAAAGGTCACAGATCGGACAGGCTACGAATTATGCGTCAGCTGCCAGCGCATTTCGACCCGGCAATGCTGCCTTGCTCCTGGATCTGCAAACCAGATCGATCCACTGCTTATCCCGACCAACCACTGGGGTGCGGGAATGAGAAGGGCATTGCTTACCTGCAAACACAACGAAGGAACAGGATCATGGAAGAGTCGAAAGGTGAGTAAATAGCATGATATTTAGAGGACGAGAAGATGAAAGGGGTCTACGGCGGCGAGGCGGTGTTGACGTGAGAGCCAAGGCAAGGCTTTTCAGCTGGAGATGGCATGCAAGGCTGTTTGTGGGGGCGGCTTTTGATAGGCGTTGATGGACAGTTCAGAGCACCGTGCGAGAGTACAGTAGTTTCTCTTACCATGCCTAGGGACCAAAATATACCTTTGCAAATACAACCCCCACAACGTACGGGAGTTTCTAAAAGTTTGTCAGTGAGGGAGGGGGTGTATATAGGCTTGCACGCGATTTTCAAGTCCTTCGTCGAGCCATATTAAGCTTGTTTTGGTCAAAATACAAAAGTAAATATAGCCGTATTTCGGAGTTTTGGCCTGTGCCAAAATCGGCCCCTCCAATTGCTGGGAGGATATTGATTCGAGGCAAGATAAAAGGGTGTAAAGTGACGAAACTGGATGATTGTGCTTCTACCTTCAATCCCATGTTATTATATCTAACGGCTCGTCCCTTTGTTTAAGCCTTATTAGCCAAGATGTGGAGCCGAGGTACCTTACTCGTACCTATTGCTCTTCGCCCCTCTTGCCCTTACCATTGACACAACACCCACCATGGGGAACAAATCGCAGCGCGACTTCGAGGCAGAAGTTCGATCATGGGGATTCTCCCACGTATTCACCTGGACTGATGGCCCGTAAGTTATGTGCAGGAACAATTCAACATCAAGTCAACAGCCTCGAGCTGACCATTTGCCACAGCAATGCCCACTACACTCCGCACTCTCACCGCGGCCTAACCACCCATCTGATACTGAAGGGACAATTGACAATCACATACCCGAAAGAAGACAATCCGGAGAAGAAAACATATGGAGTGGGAGATCGAATTGATGTTGGGGCAAGTGTCGTCCATGAGGTTTGGATGGGCGACCAAGGGTGTACGTACGTGATCGGGGAATAGGACTCCTTAAAACCTCTCAATCTCCTTCTCCGAGCCCTCGGTGTCCCCTCGAACCTACCGATCACATATTCACCGTCATCGAATTGGCCATAATACCATGACGAAGAGCAATATCTACATCGCACGAAGATGGTTACTACCTTTACATGATGGACCCAGAGTTGGAATGGGACTTTTATAGCGGGGGGAAGGGGTCGTGCGGACGGGGTAATCTCTCGTGCAGAGGACCCATACATATTGGAGGAATGTTATGAGAAAGAAGCAGCACTCGTGCTGTCCGTTCGGCGAAAGATAGGGCCGTGGAGTGATAGTTCTCCTTCGGTAGCTTGATTGATGCTGGAAATTGGATCCTGTGGCCTTTGCTCGCTCCCTGACATTCACAAGTGATGTATACGGAAGTCCAAAGAGCAGTTTTCCAGGTATAACATAGGAATGCGAGGAGCCCCTCAATGCGACCTTTCAAGATGATTGTCGGTTTCGGTTTTGGTTTGAGTGTGATCTGCTACTACCCAGCTTGCATCTAGAAGAGCATCCCAGCCGGCTATCATCGATCGCTTTTAAGCAACCATCCAATATTTGGCGCTCAAGGTATCATGCATGGTATTTTGATTACTCAGAACTTTGGCGGAAGCTTTGCAACTGCGTTGTTACCAGATACTAGACAAAAAATCGGACAGCGACTCTTTTGGGAAGACAATCAGGCATCTCCCTATCCATTTCAAACGACACTTCTGTCGAATGTCAGTGTCGTTGTCGACTGTCGGTGTCATTGTCGTTGTCGACTGTCGGTGTCATTGTCGTTGTCGACTGTCGGTGTCGTTGTCGACTGTCGGTGTCGTTGTCGGTGTCGTTGTCGTTGTCGTTGTCGTTGTCGTTGTCGTTGTCGACTGTGAACCTCGCTATCGACTGTAGCTTTACCCACTGTCTACATGTGAGCGCTTCTTGCACCTGGATGGCCAAAACAGATCTTTACGATGCCAAACTCCATCAGGCGAGTAGATACGTCTTCGAAAAACTTCCCAGTCCTGGGATTGGGCTGCGTTGCATCCTATGCCGAGACGAGACTTTATTTCTCCGCTACGATTCGAAGAATTTCTTGATTAGTCTCGCTTGTAGACTTTGATCACTCTGCCAAGCTTATCCGTAATGTGTTGAATAGCAGCTTCCCCTTCGTGCTGCGTACCATGCCGTTGACCTCCGACACAGTGTGTTAAATTGCTAGTTTCACGGACATACCAAGTAATGCATGCCAGCGATGGCCATTATCGTGCAGACGTTGTCTGGTGGTCGTGGTGCTACCAGTATAGGCATCTCTACTTCTGCAGAAGCTTACTTGTTCAAACCTCATGAAAGGGATTTTCTATTTAGGATTTATTAGTATATTAGGGGCATTGGTGCAGAGGTTGGGCCAGGAACAAATATATTGGGGATTGTAATTGGAATCAACATACGCTTGTTTCTAATGTTAAGACATCACAAGGCGTTCAACTGAACAGCTTTGGAGGAATCTTCCCTAGAAGGTGTTCACGCTTTGTTTAGAATGAACGAACGACGCATTTCTCGTCCGCTGTTTCCGAGTGTATTCGAGAACGAAAGCCCAGACTGCCCAGTCATGAATTATAGCTAGGTACGAAGGTATATATGTAGTATTTTTAGAATATCAATTGATTTCATATTGAGCTACCAACGCTTGCCGAGTTCTCACTCCCATCGACGGACGCTGGCTTGGACCCAAGCAAGGATCGGCGCAACGCAGCTCTGGGGGATGGCACGAGTTGCCAAACTAACATCATAGTGGTGAACAGTGACACCAGTACTGGTTGTAACACTCTGATGGAATATCGATCGGCGAGTGATCCCACCACAAATGGGAAAATCGCACTTCCAGACATCCCAAAACATGCCATAAGGCTGAGTGCCCCCGGATGATATTCCCGGGGTGTAGCCTTCGTAACGAGCGATACAGTGATGGGATAAACAGGACCCATGACGAATCCGCAGGCTGCCACGGCGATGAAATCTACAAGAAACAGTGGTGAGGTCCATACAACGACTTGCGTGGCAATGGCTATTAGAGAGTAGAGGGTCACCGCTCTCTTTTCTGTAATCCAAGCAGTGAGAGGAAGAAGCACAACGCGACTGGATGTGAGACCCGCATAGAACGCAGCGGAGGCGTAGCCAGACATAACACCTCCATTCCGTACTCTCATAAGAAATGAAACGACCCAGCCAGATTCCGTGGTCTCTGTGCCCGTGTAAAGGACGACAAAGAGAAGCATTGGCCACACTGCGCGAGACGAAAGAACGGTCTTCAAAGGCGCAACTCTCTGTTCCCTCTCCGCCGTCTGGGATAGTTCTGGTGATGGATTGCTTCCCCTGAATTCGAACCCCACCAACAATACAGTAATAGTTACAGCACACCAGGCGACGTTGGTGAGATAGAAGAGCGGAGGCACAATTCTCGCCTGCATAAGTAACGTGGCCAGTATTGGAGATGATAACGCCCCAACGCCATAAATAGCATGCATGACACCAAGTTTTGTTGCTGCTCCAGGAAGGCGCGCAACATAAGTATTGAACTGAGCATCCTGATTGGCGACGCCGAAGCCAGCGAGAGCATAGGATATAGCAATGGCGATGAATGGTGGTCGGCACGCAGTGATAGCGGATGCCAGTCCTTGAAGCCCAGCACCCAGAAGTATAAGACGTCCGACTCCAAGTCGGTTGTTAAGGGTGACGTTCAGCAAGGATGCGAGAATATACCCAGTGAACGAGCCGATGAAGACGAGGGAGACTTTCTCGTCGCTGATGCCATAGTAGAGTTGTAGATATGGGATTAGAGCTCCTATACAGCCATCGTGCCACCCAGTGGATAGGGCAGAGATGCAGCAGCCGGCGAATCGAGCTAAAGCACGATATCTGTCACGGGTGGCTTTAGCAGGGTCGGTTTGGGAGTATTCATCATCTGAGGGAGAGTGTAGCAGAGGCTCGGCCTCATTGAGAAGGTTTGACATGAAAGATAAAGAAGATGGATAGAAGCTACATTACATCAATGGGAAGGTGGTTGATACCCGAGACGTTAGAAGGTTCGGCATAATTGAGGTGGGCTGGGCAATGGTCACGTGTAGATAATAAGATAAGGGAAATGGTCATGCTTTCAGGTACGCGGGCATATTTCCTTGCTCCAACAACCTCCTACGCCTCAGACTAATGATTACGGATTGTTATTTTCTTGCAATCCTCCCCAAGCCCATGACGAAAAACTGGGGAGGTTAACATCATTGACTAGGTCTACAAGCTCCATATTTCAGAACCGTAAACAACAAGCGCTGAAAAATCCTTTGGAAAAAACACTATTTGGGGCCCGATAGATGCAATCACGTCGAGTGACAAGGAGTATCCCCTTTGAAAGAACGACCTTGCAAGCGCTGGAAGCGCTAGCGAACTCTTTTTTTTTGTTTAAAAGATGCGAACTCGTCTAGTGACTTCTGCGGGGAAGATCATTCTGAATTTGTATTCAGCCAAGCTACAGTATCTATTGAGCCTGGCCTTCCTCTGCACTCTCGTCTTCTTCGTTGTCATCCTAGCCGTCGACATCCATCATATCTTCGCTGTCCTGATCGCTATCTATGTCGTCTTCCTCCACAAGTGGGATTGGTATATTGTACTTGCGCTGCACCTCTTCCCTGGCTCTCAAACTGCGGAGAATTAGCATTACTCTTTGGGAGTAAAAGAGAGACAGCAAGATTGAACCATTCAGCCCAGCGAATTAACCTAGCAAATTTGTATCTTTTAGGCGAACGAAGCATGCCTCTCCGCGACACTCATCATCCAGAAAAGGAATGAATGACTCTGGGGTACTCACTACCATCGTTCAGCCTTGATTTCCGCATCCATTGTCCGACCACTGAGTGACCGTACCACTTTACCGTTAGGTAAAATCCTTAGACTTCTCCTGATAATTCGCTGTTCGATAAGCCTCTGCTCTAATCCTCTCTTCGCATCCCAGCTCTCGTCACGCAGTTCCGTGGCTCTTCTGGCGAAGTGTGCTCTCCCTTCATCGGGGAAGTTGAGAAGTTGTAGAATTCCTTCGGATCTTATCCTCTCTAGGAAGTTGCCACGACTTTCTTGGCCTGACTCTTCTTTCTCTAGGATTCGGCTCTTCATGGCTGCTAGGGTAGCCGCGTAGTTTACCAGGTGTCCTGCGAATAGGACCCACCATCGGATCACAATGGTATCTATAGTGCCTTCATGCTGTCGGAACTCGAGAGTGGTGGGCTTAGAGCTTCCTCTTGCCAACGATATATTCACCGTGACGAACTTCATCTCCTCGAACCCATGATCGCTAATTGCAGACACATCGGACGGGTTGGATGCGTCGAGCTCTCCCCACACCTCCTTCTTGAGATGTTTGAATGACGGAGCAGCATACACTCGCTCCGTGAACTCCTGGGGTGTATATTTGAGTCCTCGATTTCGACTCCTGGGAATCCTGCCCGGCCTCGACACGTCAACGAGTCGTGTTTCCATGCCACGCCGAAGACTGTGGCACCAGTTACTGTCATTCCCTCGCCTGCCGACTTGTACCCACGTTTCGATCTCCCGCTCAAACAGCCCGTAGAGTGCAATGACATTTTTCACAACCTCTAACGTCAAACCACCATCCTGCATAGCGAAATGCACGTGCAGCCCTTCGTTACCCGAGAGCCACACCCCGAGATCCCCGTCTCGATTGAGCGTCTTGTATATGTGATGAAACTGGGGTTCCCACGCCGAGTCGCAGAAGTCGAGCACGGGCGAGATGAGCTCTCCCCCACCAACCACAAACACAGGCTTGACATCATCGAGCTGTTTCCCGACTTGTCGTGCCCATTGCCATCGATGCGGCACAACGGTCGAGTCCTCGCTCAAACTCCACGCCGTGTAGTCGGTCGGCTCCCGTCCGACCTCTATCAGATTCACCGTGCCCAGTGGCGAGGAAGGAAGATCACGATTCAGGAAGTCCGCTATATACCTCCGCACGCTCTCCCTCATCTGTATGTTGGTAGAAGAGGTCGTGATGGGCACGGAACTCATCAGCGAGCCCGACGGCGAGCCTAAACCGCCGTTTTGTGGTTCGGTATCTTCGTCCTTGTCTTGATCCTGACGCTCTTCCCTAGCGGCTTGTCTAGCTAATCGCTCTGCGTTTGTTTTGTGTAGATCGATGAGAACTAGCTGCTCGGGTCGTGGATCTGGCTGCTTCATCCACTTGTAGAAGGGTTTCCGACGGATGAAGAAGCACATTTCTGGCACATATTAATTAGTACTGGTACTAGACGCGCATTGCAAAACATAGAAAACGTCGAAGCCCTTTTTCATTCTTTTTGTTCTTTCCGAGCTTGTCATGAGCAGTTCGAAGAGTCCCGATCTAACATACCGAGTTCTGCACCAAAGGTAGTCCTAGGTAATTCATAATCGACGACGGGCTCAATGGATAGCTCCTGGTCGTTTGAGGACATGGACGCCATGATGAGAGAATCACATAAGGTTCAATGCTCGAAGGTAAGAATAATTCCCCATCGTACCCATTTCCCGGTCCCTCTAATCACCATTGAGATAAGCCCGATTTATTCAAAAACCAATATAATGCCGCCCTTCAATCTTGAAATAAGGCACAAAGAAGTGCTGGGTGAAAGATCACATTGCGGCGAAATCGTACAAAGAACCGCGAAGCTCAATCGGTCAATCGATCCAGCCAGCACCACTCAAGAACAAAGCGTCTACCATATTAAGGCATGTGAGGTTAAATCACGTCGAGCTTCTCCTCATGCGAGATTTAGCTCTGGGATTATAGTTCTGAATTCGATCTCGGAATTGATGAGCATGCGTGGAGTTCAGGCGACTTTGCGCGGCTTCGTGGTGGTGTTTACGAGGAAGCACATCGGGGAGACTTAAAAGCCTAATCGTTGTCGAGGGCATGCAAAGGTTCCCTCGAGTCGTCAATCGTACGTGCATAGAGAGTTCACTTGGAGAACCGACTTCAACCCTGCTTTAAGTAAGTACCAAGGTGCCGAGTGAGGACGCTGCACGAAACGAAAACCACGACGAAACGACCTTGCGAAATGCGCGACGGCGGGATTTGTCTTCCGCATCGAAGCGCGAGGACCGGGCGTGGAATCACGCACTTCGAGGCTGTGAGGAGCGGTAGTAGGACCAGCGACCAAATGCCCTGACCCAAGGAAAAGAAGCCTCGTGAGCGCTGCCTAGCTGTGAATACGCTCCGTAAGTGTAACGAAGTAGGAAACGACTCATCCCGATCTTGTATATATTTCGGTCTGCGATCACATTCGGCACATACCGAAGCCGAGCAATTGGGACCAAGGGATTGAAGAATTATTATATTCAATCGTTACTAGTCTTCACTATATACATCGTGATCCAGCTCTCGGCTGTACTGCGGGATATATATCCAAAGGAGTGAGAATATACTGTGTCCAACAGCTTGGTATCCGTGTTCGTCACCTCATTAAAAATCCAAAGTCGAAATGCCGGCGCCGGGTGTATGCATGGTATCATGAGTGTCGCAATTTGCAAAGATCGCTCGTCGTGTGTGCCTCTCCGTGATCCATTAAGTCCCTCCCGTCCATCTGCAGTTGTTGCTCCCGGCGAAGAATTCCACTTTCATCCATCCCAGCTTCCATTTGAAGCATAATAAGAGCTGAGACCGACAGGTCACACCTCAACCCTCCTTAGAAAAACAGGAATATCCGAGAAATCCACCCCATACATCTTACTAGCATCGACACTTTTCCTGCCCCCGTTCGCTAGTTTCCCCGTGTTTCGTGTGCCTGCGCTTCCACCTAATCCGACGCCTGGTTCGTAGCCGTAACCCAAACCTCCTGAGAAGCGGTCTAGGACGAGCATTTCGGAAGTTGAGGTTTGGCTTTTGTGTATTGCTTGGATGTGGGGGAGCTGTCCTTGCTCGTGCTGCAGATCGTCTTCTTCGTACGAGGGACCATCGTAGTATTCCTCTTGTTGGGTTTGGTGGTGGCGATAATATTGGACTTGGACTTGGGCTTGGAATTGGGGTGGATGTTGGCCTAGTGGGTTCAAGGTAGTGTTCAAGTTCTTCTTGTCGTCATAAGTAGAGGGGTGAGAACCATATGTATGGTCATAAACCTCAGCGTGGCCATCCCACCGCTGGCTCGTATCCCAACTGCCGTGGCTCTTCATCTGTGGCCGTTGATGTTCCGTGCTCATCATCGAGACCTGGGGTCTGCGCATCTCAAAGCTTTTACGTTCTTGCAAGGCTCCATCAGCTGCTTTCCTTCGCTCGGCCCAGAATGACTTTTGGTTTGCCCATGGGTCTTCCTGTTGAGCTTGAGGCGGTGGTTGGCGTGAATGAGGTGGAGGACCGGGCGGGGTACGTGCAGGCGGCATTACCTGCGATGCGACTTGTGAAGGGACATTCTTGCGTGTTTGCATGCTGACTGGCGGAGGAGATTTTACACGATCTTTACTGAGGATTGAGAAGCGTCGTCCATCGTCTGTGGGGTTCAGATTTGAGCGCTGGTCAACCACTGCAGTTGGCCGCATATTTGTGCTAGGTCTTGAAGATCCGAGATTTGACCATCGCGCGTGTGCAGGAGGTGGTTTGCCTCTTACTGGTTGTAAGGAGATTGGAGATGGAGAAGAAAAGTTCTCCCAGGATTTTTCGTGGGATACTGATTGGGATAAAGGCAGTGATTCTTGTGATACGCTGCGTGCGAGAGCGAATCGAGTTCGTGCTTCTGCTTCAAATTGGGATGTCATTGATTTTGCTCTTTGCTTTGCCATGAGATGGGTCCTCATGGAGCCGAGTGCGACGTCGTAAGGTGATTCCCCTAAGCTGGAAGTAACAGTTGCGTGGGAAGTAATGTGCGTCTCGAAAGCTTGTTGGGATTTCTGCCGGATTTGGGTAGCTTTGCCGGGAATTACTTGGGGATACTGTTGGCTTCTGCTTTGAAAAGTTGGTTCTGGAGGAGCAGGAGATAAAGGCTGGAAAGTGTGTCGCCTGCTAACTTCTGGTTTTGATGGAAGCTCGGGGCTGATCGTCTGAACTGGCACTGGTGGGAGTGCGCGCTGAAGTCGCGCAAATGTGGCCTCTGCTCTGACCTCAGCTGATCCAACGGAGAAGATAGTTCCAAGAGTCTCTTTCGAGACTGTTCTTTTGAGCTGATTCGTCCCCGCGGTGGTGTTGGGGAAACAAGCAACTGGGAAACCAACTACGCGCTCTTCGAGCTGGCGAGATATATTCGCGGGAACTGATGGAATCGAAATCTCCTCTGACACAGAAGGGAAAGCTTGAATGGTATAAACAGGCTGAGATTGTATTGGTTGTGTGCGTTTCTTCTCCTTCCGCCACCTTGAAGTACTCCCTGAACTTTCGGAACTACTCGACCCGGAGGGGCTTCGGCCGCGGAGAAGCTCATCTCGAAGTGTTCGTGGAACGGCAGGTAAACTCTGTTGTCTTGAGTATTTTGGACTCACCAACACATGTGGCTTAGCTGATGCTAAATCCTGTTCTGGCTCTGGCAACTTCTTAGGCGGTGGAGCATTGACTTTGCCAGAACTATGAACCGAGGAATGCTTTAAAGGGACAGGCGGTGCCTGTCTGAAAGGTGCAGGCATGTCGTCTGTTGGTAGAGCAGGAAGAGAACGCTTCGATTTCACTGTCATCTCAGAAACCTCTGAGTATGAAGATGCCTCTGAATATGCGCTCGAAGGAACTCTCGAAAACGGCGGCTCCTTTGGTGGGGTAGGGGGCGCTTTTTCGTCTGAAACTGCCGGCTTCGAAACTTCTTTGAAAGAGCGCAGAGAGACGTTCGAGCTGTATCCACTGTCGGCCTTCGCAAGTGGCTTTGGCGCTAGATCTCGTGGGCCTTTGACGGCGACCATAGCTTGCGTGCCCTCTGCCCCATAGCCCGAATCGAAAGATCGTGGCGGATGCATTTCCTCGATTTCTGGAGTCCCCGGTTCTGCTTCAAATAAATCGTCTTCCAACGCTGTGTGCTTGCTCGTGGCTTCTAATCTCGGCGTTCGAGGAGGCGAGTTATCGAAAGAATATGGACTCAGAGCTAGATCTTGTATATACCCACGTGCTAGATCTAGAGACTTTGTAGGCGAATCCGTGTCGAAATTGAAAGCGGAGAATTCAGGAAGTGGTAGGTGGGTATTGACCGTCAACGGGAGCTCCTCTGGCTCAAGTGTCTGCCGTAGAGGAGATTCCGCTCTAGTGATCCAGGGGGCTTTGATGAATTCTTTAGGAGAAGAAATCGTGTTACTTCTAGGTGCAAGGTCACGCTGGCTATGTGAATTATCTCGATCATCCAAGAAATAGTCGTCCTTCGCACTCCTTGTCGCTGACTGGTCAAGACTGGGCGATGGACTTGCGGCTCCATTCATGATTCTTAACGATCCTAGTTTAAATGCCCCAATATGGCCATAATCCAGATCGTTCGGTGTTATCGTTCGCGGGCCTGGAGAATTGTCATCAAATCCTGGTGTCATTGCTGCGATGCTGGAAAGTGGAGATGAGGTAGGTTTTGAAAGGTTATAGTAATAATCTTGGAGGTTTTCTCTGAGAGCCTGAGGAGGCAATTGAGAAGGCAAGGACTGCCGCGCATCCTCCTCCAACCAGCTCTTCCGAGTCGCAATTCCATGCTGCAAAAGCGATCTTCTTCGAATTGGGGTGTATACTTCTGCCGCTGATTTCTTTCGTTCCGGGAGTCCATTCCCAGTATGGGGGCCTTCCTCTTCCTGTATAGTCATTGATATCCTCTTCTCCATCTGCTCAGTTTGTATATATGAGCTGCGTTTCTCATCCCATTGATCAGGCTGCGGTGAAGGGGCCTCGGCGACGAGCGAAAGTCGAGCATGGTGATGAGCGTATGGGACATGTTGGAGAGACATTCTGCCTGGTCTAGCCAGTGGTCGACTGCTAACATTAGCTGACGTCTGGACCTGATAGAGAAGTCTTACCTATCCACTGGAGGAATGTGATACTGCTGAATCGACTTCTCGTTGGTAACAGAACGACCCGTTGACCAATCGTCCACTGAGGTCCGATCCAAGAAATCGATATCGACACCTGTGTCAATCTGCAGTGGTTCCGACGTTGGTTGCGCGCTCTTCGACCTGAACAGGCTCATCCGTTTCTTCTGCTTCGATTCCCCCTTCTCGACGTCCTCCACAGCGATGACGTCGACCGACACATTGCTGCGTCCTTTGACATTAATCACTTGCGAATTGCGTCGGCTTGGAGGTCCAGGCTTCAAGTTGAGAAGATTGGTGGATGAATTCGTCCTTGGTTTCGAGAGCCTGTTGGGAGGCCGACGAGGGGCCTCCGCAGATTGACCGTTTCCCATGCTGAACGAGTGACTAGGAAACGCAATCCTAGGTATTAATCGCATCCATCTTCAATCCCAATGCACAGAGTCCCAAGATCGTCAAGAAGGAGGTGTATGGGAGAGGGGACGGTGAAGTGGGATCGGAGAGTCCAAATGGGATTTGAGGTGAGACAAGCTCGATGTACGATACACTGGGGTAAGAGATCAAGGTTGTATTGTATCCCTTGCACGTATTGGATAGGCTGTTCGTACCCCCTTGTCGGCTGGGATGGGCGGAGGATTGAAATGGTGAAAGCAGGAGGCGATTGAGTGGCTGCGCGTTGCTTGTTTCAGTGATGCAGCAAGGCAGGTCGGATACTATTGACAAGGACGAATCGCTTCAGGGTAAGACAGAAGAGAGCTAGCTACCTTAATAACAACAAAGAGTAGAAGGTAGGAAGGTAGGAAGGTAAGGTAGGAAAGGAGGAAAGACTCTGGCAAGAGTAGCAACTTGCAAGTTGTCTGGGCGGCAATCAGGGATAATCTTGAAAGTAAACAAGGTTACAGTACCACTTCTTACCCACAGGGGCCGGGGCCATCTGTAGCCATTCGGACAGCCTCGCTTGAGCTCTGTACCAGCTGCACCGTGCGCTAGTAGAGCAAGCGAGGCAGGATTTTAGCCCAAGTGTGGCAGTGCGCCGCCACTGTGGCAGTGCGTCCCAACCATGATTCAAGCGGAATGGATAGTGTGGCTGATGCTGTGCATCCGTCCGATCTGGCCAGAAGAAGACAAACAAATGTATGCGCTCCACAGATAAGAAACCCCTCACCGGCTGAGACCAGAGCAACAAAGAATTGGCGCAGTAGATCAACGGGGGCGACGGCATGACGCGTTGCATTTTGAATCTGGTTTCCTCCTCAACGATCAAATGCGCTCGATTATGTGGACGGAGAACTCTCTCTTCAAAGTTCAATCGTCGCAATCAGAGGCGATGTAACGATATTACCGGTTGAAACCAACCAAAGCAGGTTTCTTCCTGCATGCTGCACCAATGTGGCTAGCCAGGTAAGATTTGCCCGTCGTGACATCGTTATCGTCCCATTCCTACTTCGCTTCGCAACTGGGGAAATTGAGAAAACGAGGGCGAGCTTTACTTTACTGCTACAACTCGGGTTTGTGAGGTTTTTTGAAGGAAACATGAGAAAAATGTTCTTTTTGTTGTCATCATTGGTAATAATTCTATATGAAAGTACTAGGCGCCATGTGCAACTTATTCGCTAATCGCTGCCATGAGGATGCTGAAGCTCACCGTCCTGAGCTTGCCGCGGGGATGCGAGACATTGTCACTACGTCGAAACGAGCATTTATCTACTTCCTACTGCACCCCTAATGTGCTGATTTATCTTCTACTAAATTGTGCATGATGAAAGGTACGACCTAGAACATGGAGGCATATCAGGCATAGGAGCGGCAGTGACGAAAACCAGCTGACGGGAGAGATCGAATTGGTATTAGGATGAGTCTGGAGTGATTGATCCACTATTCTCGCCATATCAGAAGTTGCTAAAGCTGTTGAAGTTTTAAACGTAGGCTTTCGGAGAATTTCAAGAAGCGTGCTGCCTATCAGATCATAGATCCCATCTTGCCCGGAATAAAACAGAGCATCGGAGCGACAGAACAAATCCACAGACCGATGCCACTTCTTAAGGTTCGGAGAGAGTAGGCTTTGCATGTTGTTCACTGGTTGGGAAACAATCTTCATGATTTCATTGGATTGACGTATTGCCCATAAATCAGAACCTCATTTTTTCCCACTCTTCCCTCCTATCCAAATCTAGATCCACGATCAAGCCACCGTTTTTATCCAACCACGCGCCTTCATCAGTAATCTGGATAACCTTCCCACTATGCGCAACTTCTTGCACAGAGACACCCGCTGGGTCTCGAGGAATGATCAACCTCGGGGCCCGACTCCGGAGACTGGGGACACAGTAGGCGTCCCGTACCGTTCCCTCGTCGTACGTTATCTCCACCTCACCGTTCCTCCAACTCTCGGGCACCTGGTTCCTCAGGACAGAATAGTCGGCGAAGACCTCCGGGTGCAGGAACTTGAGGAGGAAGTTGGGCTTGATGGTGGGGTCGGGTGTGATCCAGTAGGTCCAGAAGTCGATTCTGTCTAGGATTACTGGGATCGGCGACTTTGCAATCTTCGTGCGTACGTAAGATGTAGCGGACGATTTGGTGAGGTTCAGCGCTTTATCGGCGCCTTCAAGAGAGCGAGTTGCGGGTGAGGGGTCGTGTGTCGGCTCAACTGGTGCGGAGGGGTCGAAATCAGAGTCATACCCATGATCTTGATCTGCTTGCTCCGCTAATGGGGGATCTTCGACGTCGGGAACGAGATACCCTTTGTCCTCGCCGAGATTCAGGCCATCGTGGCCATTCCGTCGTAGCTCCTCTTCGACGGCAAGAGTACGAGGCATATTGAAGAGTAGTGGTGATAGCGCGTCGCTGAGTGACATGTGTATTAAAAATGTGAATAGTAAGAGGCCGAGAATCATGACGAGTGGACCAAAGGCTTCACGAAGACCGAAAAGACCTGCCAAGCAGATCTCTGCGAGATAGACCCCAGTCAAGGTCTGCTTGAGGGCACGGGGATAATGAAGCCCTCGGGTATCAAGTTCAGACGAATATATGTAGAGGATATTGTAGCGATAAGTGAAATAAATGATGATAAAACCGATGACTGCAAATCCAAGGACAATCGGCGCAATCAGTGAGTACGTAATGGCTATGATAGTGAGTGAGGACACCAGAATGAGACGGCAAACTTGACATACCAATCACTGCCATGTTGGTAAACACGGGATAGATAGCACCCCAATGCATTAACCGGAGTCGATGGTACTTTTTCGTTATCAATCTGGGGTTTTTGCCAGAATATGCCATCATTTGATGTCGGATCAGACTCCCTAAATGCACAATTCTTGTAGAGCTCATGGCTAGTCCTTGAAGGATGAAATACGACCTACAAACATTAGTACTGTAGTCCCATCGAAATTGTGGCTCCATCGAAGCTGTGCGCTGTTTTGAGAGAGAGCTTGCGTTATCTCTTGTGTGACAAATGCTCTGAGACCGTTCGGCTCCCATGAAGACGTTGACTTTTGTAAAGAAAATCACATACACGTAGAAGTTGGATGCCGTTGGGAGATTCTTAGAAAGGACTGATGGGGCGGAAGAAGGGTTTTTGATAACATCGGTTATGGCGGCAGATGCTGCGGAAGTGAAGGTCGTGACGAGAAAGACCTGGACGACCTCGAAGACGAAATAGGTGTTCTGAGTAAAAAGCTCAACTTTCGAGAGAGTAGTAACGCCAGACTGTCTAGCACACGCTTTGAACTGTTAGTGGGAATGAGTGCAGGCTGCACAAAACTTACCTCGCATAACGAACGGGACAAGAGACATCAGCAGCGACAGAGCTACCGCGGGGAGTAGGCCAGAGATCAGCCCCACGAGAACACTAGGAAGGTCGTCGATCCAGTGCAGAAACGGGACTTTGCTTGTCAGCATTTTGACATTGGATATAATGCCCACAAGCGCAGCAGGTATCGACCAGAATATGATCATGACAGCAACGAAGGCCTGTATTATGAATCTCCGTACTATTCGTTCCCACCAGGCCATACGCAAAGACGGCCAGACAATTTCCTGGGGTCTAAGACCAACGATATCGGGAAACATGTGGTTTGCCCGATGGTGGGCTAATGTCTGGTAGGCGCTCTGAGCGTTTGCCTGGGAGTCGAACTCGATGAAAACGGCAGGGATAGGCGTTGCTTGCCCTTTCTTTTGTTGCCTTCTTAGCTTGCTAATTTTTGGAGCAAGTTGCTTCAGTCGATTTCGCGTCCACTTGATGGTATCAACTCTTCTACCATAGTTGGCAATTGGCCGATGAACTGGCCTCCAAGAATGGGGTATCCATTGAGCAGCTACAGATCCATTGATGTCCGGCGGAGGGCCAGCCTTTCCATAGCTGTTCTTGAAGCCAGGTGTGCCATCGGATCTAGGAATATCACGAGGCGAGGTGGGAGTCTCCGAAAAGGCACCCAAATCGGCATCTTTGGTCTGTTCAGACAAGGGCGAGACAGGGGACGTGGGATTGACATCGATGACAACGGTGGTCTCAAAGTTGGGATCCTCGAAGCCATAGTTGGCTTCTCGGGGTTGCTGTTCGTCGGATTGACGCGGCAGCTCCAGTGGTGAGACAGGACTCAGGGAGAGTGGGTCGAAATCTGCCTTTGCCGGCTCTTCAAAAGATGAATGCCCCGTGCTGACTTCGATATCGGGATGGCCTGATTTTACAGCTTTCCTCCACTGTTCGTTCGCTTTTTGGATCAACACGATCTCAGCCTTCTCCAACCGTTTCGCTGTCTGATCCCTCTCTTTCACCAGTTGGTCCAGCTCCTCCGTGTCTCTCGGGATCCAAATACTTTTCACAGAATCTCCAAAAACTGTCCGAAGTTTTCGTTCATTTAAAATCTGCTGTGGCACACATGTGAAAAGCACTGTCTTTGAAGAAAGACGATTAGCGTAATATGGTGAGAGGATGTATGCTTGACGAAGGTTGATGAAGTAGATGCATTCGCGGGACACCATGTATAAGATGAAGCCTGTCATGTTAGTGGTTGGAAGTAAGCGCCCAAAATCAAAGTCATACCGAAGTAAATCCATGCTAGAAATGCATGCACATAGTACCAACTCGGATGGGCGACGTTTCCGAAGGTTAGGAGATTGAGTTGCTCTTCTCCAGCACCACCAAGAATGTGAAGCGGAATCAATACAGGCCATGTGATCAGGCAACCAACACCACATATAACACATACGATCTTCAGGTATCGCAGGAACAGAAATCCATCGATGGACGAGTGATTCAAGGCTGCAGTGTCTGGCACTTTGTAAAATGCTTTCACCCAATTAAACCATCCCGAGGGTAATTTGGGACTCCGTTCACTGCGATTGTCAGTTTCCTCTGGAAAATCCGCGGTCCATTTAACGACCGAGGCATCACAACTTCAGAGAACATACTGAGGCTCAAGACTACTCATAAAGCTCCTGGGCGCATACACTCGAGGATATTTCCGTCGCAAAATGATGAATATCGTCAGACATACTGCAGCATAGATGAGAACCGGCACGAATGTCGAAAATAGTGTCGCAAAAGAAGCAGAATTAGTTCCTGTTGTAACTTTCAGGGCCGATGTGGATGTGCTATTGTCTCTGCTTGATCCAACCCGTGGGTCAGTGGGCTGCGACATGTCAGCATCAGCTATCTTTCAGCGCTCGTTGCCTCGGCGCATTGCTTGGAAGTTGGCGAAGCACTGCGAGGATTCGAGGAGAGTCACTCATACGTACCGCGCCCCGTCCTATGTGATATCCTACATCTGCGTGAGGCATAGATCCCATGTCTAGGACTCCTTATGCGACTGAAGGACATTGCATGCGACATGAAGGTTTGGGACGTCACGAATCTTGTATTGAAAATGCTTTCCCGGCGGGGCACCCTGTAAGCCACTGATTGGGAGAGCGCTGTCAATCAGTCAATAGTGTGGCTAACATTCAGGGGTCGTCGGTAGGACCAGAGTTGTCCCTGTCCCGCCTTCTGATTCGCCCCAACCAAAAGGGGCATCTCGCTAAGTATTTGATCGGCAGATGTTTCATATTCTAGCTGTGGTGAGAATGAAGTGCAATGATATCTCTACTTTCGAAGACAGAGACATGACAGTATTTCTTAAAGGAATACATAGGAGAAAAAGGAATGCCAAGTATATCTTCACGTGCCACCACTGCTAAAAGAGTTGGCTCCTGATACCAGGAATCATGGTATCTACAACCCTGTCGCCATTTACGGCACAGTTCGTCGAGAAGCCCAACCAAAATTCAAGCTTTTCCATCGCTGACGCCCCGTCAGCCGAAATCGTTCGATCCCGATCCCCTCATCTGTGTCACGGTCTCACTACCATTGCACTCGAAGTCTGCTTATGATTGGCTGCCGAATACTTTCGTACTGGCCAGGCAACGCCTCTTCAGCCCAGACGTCCCTAAACGGAGCCTTAAAGCAAGACCTCGCCCCCCCACTTCACAACCACAAGCAATATATATAGACCGCTCCCCCGCACATTGCTTTCGGTTGCTTGGAATTCCAATATCGCAGGTTTCGATCGGTCACTATTTTCTTATTGTCGTTGGAATATAGTCCTTTGTTCAGGCTGTATCCTGGCGAATACCTTACCTATTCTCTCAGAATCACCCCCTCAAACCAAGCCAAGCGCATTTGCGACAAAGAGACATACATCGGTTGGGGTGACACATGACGCATAAATACACGCACTTCATGTGATGCTTCATTAAACATCGTGATTCGAAGTGGATAGAAGACAAGAATCTCTCTCCACAAGTAACAATACAAAGGTGCTCAACCTCCAAGCACCTCCACCAAAGCACCACTACTAAAGCACCACAGAGAGTAAGAAAAACAATGCTATTCGAAAAGTTCCGCCGCTCTTCATCTACAGGTCCAGGGAAAACACACTCTGAGAACATGCCACGCCTCGCTCCCACCGTATCAAAGGCCGTCGAGATCGGCGCGAAGAAATCCCCAACACCAGTGATCACCATGGAAACATCGCAGGATTACGAAGCCTTCCTAGAGAATGCAAAGAGAGAAGCTGAGTTGAAGGAGAGGCGGATCAAGGAGGCAGAAAGGAGAAGGAAGGAGTTTAATATGGATCCTTGGACCAATAGGTGGTGAGACTGGGATGATCTCTGATGAGGGAGTGAACGAACGTGGGAGGGTGAATTGAGGATCAATAATCTCGTGGTGGCATGGGTTTGGATGGTTCACGAACCTCACTCGGCGCTGAAGGTTGCTTCGATCTGCAGGCAAGACGACGTGGGATGGAAACCTGGGCGCCTTGCATGGACATTGGGATGACTGCACTCACTGTATGCAATCCACACAGGAGGCTGATATGCGGGTTCGGGTGT
This sequence comes from Hyphodiscus hymeniophilus, assembly GCA_016508695.1. Lineage (NCBI taxonomy): Eukaryota > Fungi > Ascomycota > Leotiomycetes > Helotiales > Hyphodiscaceae > Hyphodiscus > Hyphodiscus hymeniophilus. The sequence continues at coordinate 180,267 of VNKQ01000020.1, read as the reverse complement.
GTGAAGGAATGGAGAAACCATGAGACATGACAGCGCGTGGCGATATTTATGGGCGTTTAGATACCTTTGCTGCGAATTGTTTCGTCATAAAGTGGACGTTTAGATAGGCCCGGGTTGTATATAATATTCCTGTTCTCAAACTTAGTTGAATCAACTCCTCTCTTCGCACTTGCCTTCAACCATCCCTCAGCAGTTCTACCACCCAGCAGGACCCAAAAGTCCATAGTTCATCATGTTTATCATGTCCAGTCCTCGCATTCACAATATCTCTCACCTCAGAAGGCAAGTAAGCCTACGCAGACCCACTCCGTCCCCTTCTCAGCTACTCCTTCACCACTTCCATTTTATTTATGACCCACATAAGATTCTCGCTCATCCTTCTTTATGTCTCAGTATCATTCTCACCGCGAGATTGGAGTCCGACGATCTGGGTCGTGTAAGTTTGGCGGAACGGAGTGACGATGCGGATCTAACAAACTGGTTGCCCGCATGCTCGAGTCCTTGCACACCACTTTCCTCTCAGAATCCAAAAAAATCTCACAATGTGTCATACCTGTGAACTTCGTCCGAAGGTCCAAGGTGAATACTACTTAGAGCGCCCATTATTTTGGGGAGGTCAGTGTGTATATCGATCGACGGGCTTTGCGAGAGCTAAGTTGAGATGTGTGATGTTCCGTCTCGAGTGTAGGATATGGATATATTTCCTCCAGTTGACGACGTTCAGTTTCTCCACTTGCGCTATTTTCCTTTTTTTCAGCATTGAGATCTAAGTACATGCTTCTCATCAATTTGTTCAGCCAGCAGACGATGATATCATTTCCTCCTGTGCTGCATTTTGGGGGTGGTGAAACTCGAGGTATTCGGTCTGATCATTGCTTCGCAATTCAGGAATCTGTTGAGGTAATTTTCCAAGCTTTCAAATTGATGGTATAGCCAAGATCATAGAATTACAAGTGGTCGACCTGGCCAAAATATATTATCCAAGATCAAGAATGAATACTGATAACATAGCGAGAGTATCAACAAGAACTTAAATTCATCAAGAAGGCAACCACGCCGAAACAGTTGGATGTGTAGATGAAGATATTTCATTGAGACTAACAGCTTCGCGCTTGAGTTCATAATGACATGAAACAGAAAAGCGAGTTATGAATTCCAGATAAAGGGTAACAATAGGAGCGCACCTGTGAGCATTGGGAGGCACAACGAAGTGGAAGACGTTCACAGCCAAATGCACATTACAATACATCCGCATTCACAATTATCTCACCATATTCCGACAGCGAAAGCTGTACTTTAAGCCCTTACTTCAACGGGTATCAAAACAGCTGCTATTAGTACTAAAGTTTTATAGTCCTCCTATCTTGAGATTGAGTGGTGGCGCTGTTCGGACCGTTAGGACTATTTTGCGTTTGCGTGGAAACCTACTTTGAAGCTAACCAGACAAAACAGGGAATTATTACGATATACCACCGCTTAATGATAGCGATATAGCGAAGACACCGACATGGCGAAGACACCGATATGGCGAAGACAGCGATATGGCGACGACAGCGATAATAAAGACGACAGCGATAATAGACAACAGCGATAATAGACGACAGCGATAATAGACGACAGCGATAATCGACGACAGGAATAATAGCGACGAATGACGAGGAAAGAACTTGTCCCGAACTCTGAAGCTCTTCGCAGCTTCTGTTTACGTACAAGTTGTTCAGCTCGTAATGGCCAGTTCCTGTTGCGAAGTAGAAGTGGATGCTGGAGATGGGGGACTGATCTAAAGAGGCCGACGGACAGCTCATCACCTCAAAGATCAGAAACCGATTCACTGGATCGCAATAATCCACTATTAATGTCCACGCACTGACTGGAGAATAGCGACTGAGAAACAATGCTCTAGCACCTCCCCACACTTCACACCGGTAGATATAAATACTGTATTAGCTCTCTTCCGAAACTGCAGATTCGAAAAAATCCACATAATAAGCAAGAATTCCCCTTTTCCTCTCCACTCATCTCTCCACTCGACTCGGCCAACCTTCTGCTTCCCGCATTCTGTTATCAATTGACAATCGCACTCGCACCCCTCCCCCACTCTTCAACCGGCGCCACCTCTTCTCCCTCCCGTGCCACATCAGGAAAACAAAATCCGCAATCAAGCCGACCCCGGAGAAAATATACCATTTGCCAGCAAGATAATCCCCAATCCCACTTCAGCAGGCACTTCTATTCGTTGTCTTCGCGCCATGGCTTCAATCACGAACCTTGAATCCCAAGAAAACTAACCCGCTGCTCCACGGAATCGACGATTCTGCACAAGCTAGAAAACGGCTTCGACGCCGTCTCTGATCGGAGGCGCGAGGGGTGATTGGAAGGATTGATGGTAGCAGCTAATCCACGACGGGATTTATTGTTGGGGAGGTCGGGGGAGGGAAAACACGGATTTTGCATGCGCGGGTTTCTGTGCTGGTTTTCGATTCTTGAGAACATACACATACAAATACAATCCTCCCATACCCATCCCCTTCCATCGTGAAGTTTCTCCGTTTTCGCACATAAGAACTACGAGCCATCCATTCTCAACCCCTGAAATCACGCTCTTCTTTCTGAGATACTGGCGTTAAGAGAGAGTAATCAACGTCCGTCAGCCTCGGCTTCAAACGAACGGTACTCGTACCGTAGCGCGGATAAGCATTCAGCCTTGCGAGTTCCATTGCAACTGCTTGCTTCCTTGCGACTCTGCAACTCTGCGCCCACGAGACAGAAGATCAAACGAAGTATCGCATCCAATAGAGAAGGCTGTGTTTGAGCGAAAAAAACGACTCTCAGTCCCCCAGTTGGCGTTCTCAACCTCAGTATCGATATCCGTCTTCCCAAGTTCGCAGCTGTATCCCGGCCAGCCTCATCCATCAATCATCTCACTCAGCCGGGCTCCAGCGCGCAGCTCAGCACGCCGTTGAACGCCCCACCATTCATTCATACATTCATTCACTCACTTCCCAACTTCCAAGCCCGGCCCAAGCACGGCAGAAATACCCGCGTCGGAAAACGCATCACCTATTAGATCTCCTCTCAGCTCAGCTCAGCTCAGCTCACCTCACATCAGCAAATCCAGCAATCAAAAGCAAATACAAAACCAAGGAATCCCAAATCCCAAAAGAAAATAAAATCCCCAAGGGATCTTCCACGGGTCATACGCAAAGCGGACTTTTCCCCAACTCTCTCTCCATCTCCAACTTTCGACTCTCGAAATTGTGGGGTCTCCAGGTTGGTTGATTGATTGAATTGATTGATTACATTATCAGAAAACAACTCGCTGGTGCTCGTACCCTCCCTGCACCAGGTTCGGGATCACTCATCACGACCTCAAGCGAGGCACGAGGCACGAGGCACAACGAACTCCAACCTCTCTTACCAATCGCAATATCCGTCCAGCTAGAAAGCTAGGAAAGAACGAGGACAAGTGACCTGCTCTCTCTCCATCTCAAAAAGAAAAACGAAGCGTGATTACGTGAACCGGAGAAGGATCGGAAGGCAGCTGTACATATACCCGAGGGAGTTGGAGGAAGAGATCCGGGGAAGAGCATATATGTAAGAGTCTTGCAACATTCTCGACCCGTCGCTACACGACTAGTATCCACCCACCGCCAAGGTCATAAGTAAAGCACATGCGCCTCCCGACGCCTCGCTGAATCCGCTGCACGACGCAAAAAAAGACAAGGGTCCAAGACATATACATCGCACTCGCTCTCGCTCCCATAGACACGTTCATATCATCATATACCCAAGTAGGCCCCGGGTCAAAATGGGGCTTTTCAAATCCCTCAAGCAAAAGTCACATCCCAAGCACACACCGAGCAAAGACTCCTCTCTGCGACAGTCCTCCTCGACGACGCAGAACCAGAAATATACGACGCATAAGAAGAACGCCTCGACCTCGAACCTCTCTAGTACATCAACCCTGACCGATACTCAGACTAGTAAGGCTTCCCGACCCACACTATCACATACGACGTCCTATGAAGCCTTCCTACACCAAGCGCGGATAGTTGCGGAGAGGAAGGACGCACAGGAACGGCAGGAACGGGCATGGAGGGTGGCAGCACAACGAAGGCTAGATAGCAGTATGTGGCCTGCGGAGCCGTGGAGGGGTGGACTCGGCGTGCCTATTTCAAGCAGTGTCGGAGGGCGAGATATTGGAGGGTGGTTGAGTTCGAATGGGTTGAGGAAGTAAGTTACCCGAGGAGGACTGGATGTTGTTAGCATTTGGGAGCAAAGGTAAATGGCGTTTGGCGTATATGGCAATAGTTGGTGGACATAATTCAACATACCTTCCCATTCCCAATCCTTCATCACGCCAACCCAATGCATATGCCCTCTGACCGTGAATTCGGGATCCATGTCCTCCGTGATGGGTTCCTGCTCCCTCCTCCTCGGCGTAGTGAAAGATCCCGACGTGCTGTTCCGCTGTTTCTTCGTAGCCCCTCCACTTATCGTCGAAGTCGTCGTCGTCGAATTCAGCATATCGGAGAAGGAAAACATGTCATCCATGGCAAGCTCCTCCTCAAACTTTCGCTTGCTGACCTCGGAATGAACCATTCCCATCCCGTATCCCGGCCTACGTTGATTTTCCTTCTCTTCCTTGGCTTTCCAGAACGCGTCCCGACGGGACCACACTTCTTGCATCACTTCCCAGCAGCGATCGATATTCCCGATCAGCATTCGCAATGCCATGCTCTGCCAGCGATCTTCCACCCACTGGCGATCTTCTTTATCCCACGCTTCACATCCAGCCGCTAAGAGGGGGTAAATCTGGACGATCACTAATCGACTGGATAAGGGAACGGTAGCCAAGTAGACTAGGACCTTTTTCGCAAGCTGGGCAGAAGTAAGAGATGGGATCTCGGGAACGGCTTGGTGAAGGTAGAGGAGCGTCGCATAGCGGTATGCCTCTGCCGTCTGCAGCGCATGCTGGATCTCGCTTGTTGGATCTTCGGGACGCTCGAACGCGGTCCCTGGCGGAGGACACCATCTTTCTATCGCCTCTTTCAATTCGATGGCTTGACTTATGATGGCAATAGAATTCGTGTCTACTTTCCTAACCTTCCGACACAGACTCGCTGCCTTGCCAATCAATGGGAAGAGCGTAGCAGCAGAGCCCAGGAGGGGGTCAATCTCGGTATGGGTAATCATTTGAGATATGGGTAAGTTGAGAGGGGCGAGAAGTTGATCGAAATCGGTACTCTCGTCATCGTCAACGGATGTGAGACGTGCAATCACATCCATGTATAACCAGGTGTTGCATAAAAACCTAAGCCGTGCTAGATCGTCTCCAGCAAGATTTCGCTTCTTATGAGATATCAATGCTTGATTGACGAGTATCCTTGCTCCACGAAGATGCTCAATCCCTGTGCTGATGTGCTGATCCCAGGACTCGGAAAATGCCAAGACGAGCGTTGTTGCCAATGCGGTGTCTGTACGCATCTTCTCGATACCCGTGGCTAGCGATCTGATACTTCGTCGCATGTGTTCCATTCCGTCGACACGTAGAGCAGGCTTTTCTTTCGAGGTGTGAAAAGCAGTCATTGATGCGATCGCATGATATAGAGCGGGCGAGTCCCTTGCCAGAGGCCAAATTAAAGTCCTCCATGGATTCTCGGTCGGACCATCCTTCACGGACAAAATTCCACAAGTCTGCTTGTCGAATCGCAGCATAAGCATCTCTGGACTTCCTGCTTGCACTTCTGGCTGTCGATATATCTTGTTGAAAGGATCATCCCGTGTGGCTATCGGTGAAGCTGTCGAAGATCTTGAATTCATAGGGCCCCGCATTGCCATCCATATGTCTGCATCTGACATATGCGGTTCTCGGGTGATCTCTTCAATATCATCGTCCATGGTACTATCTTGGGTCATCTCCATGTGAAGATTGAACTGTTCCATCATTGGCGACAACCCTATTCCTGGCGTGGGCATGTTAATTGGAGGCAAAGTGACTGTTCCCGGCCTGGCATTGAGCTCCGAACCAGGCAACAGTAGATCTATCAACCTTGGTGATTGCCCAGAAAAACTTGGTCTTGAGGTGGATGGTGCAGTGGGAGTATCCTCGAACAGGCTGTTCAAGCTGCTTGTGACCTGATCCGCATCAAAGCGTGGTCTCGGAAGGTCTCTCCTGTGTGGAGGTGTATTCATATCGAATATCGGGGACTGATCGAAGTTGAAAGGCGGTAAATTGTCGTTCGAAGGAAAATTAGAAGGGCTAGGTGCCGCCGCGTCGAAGAAGGAATCTTGCATCGGAATCTCCTCCGCATCGGCACGGGGTGTTGAAGGTGACCCATTGGAAGGATGTGGGCTCGCGGACTTGCTGGTATCTGGCGGTTTATCCAGCACAATCGAATCTGCAAAGCATAAGCATACAGGAAATTAGAGCTTAAGAGAAAGCGTACTTCGTTTCGTTCTTGTAGGGGCAGGCTTGTTTGAAAACGTTGTCTCCTCGAAGGGTCTCCATTTGAAATCTTTCTTGTACCCCCCGCACGTAACACTTCTCTTATGGCACTGCTGACAGGAAGGTTTTGTTTCGTCGCATTTCAATCGTTTTGCCTTGCATGTTATACATCCTGTAAGTAAGACGCTGTCAGCGTGATTGATACTGTGAGACAACATGCTGCAAGATGAGCCTTATCATTGCTCAGATAAGACGACAGTGTTTCCCTGCGACATACCATTGCGACTTTTTGACTGCTTGGGCTTTGCTATCCCATTCTGCTTCTTTGCGGTGTTTGCGGACTTGGGGGTTGTAGTAGACTTCCGTTTCTGAGGCGGAGGAGGGGGTGGCTTCGAGGCGGGCTTTAGGATGGGCGATGATAGAAAGGCTGATGGCGATGGGATCGTTATGGTTTCCATCGTTCGTAGTTCTTGCGTGGAAACATCGATACCGCTGTTGATGGTATTTCCGAGTAGAGGGTCATGCGTATGGAGTCGGCGATGATGCGTTGTCTAAGAGATACTGACATTGTTCCGTTCGGGGTGGGAAGTTCGAGAGGGGAGAAATGATTAGATTGTGATTGGGGCGCTGGTGGAGTAGCTGTGTTTGCAGGGGGTTCAGGGGCAGTGTGGAGAAGAGAAGAGAGGAGAGAGGAGAGATAGGCGTCGCTAAAAGGTTAAGGAGAGCGCCGGCTGGTGTGTTAGTAGATCAGTAGGTAACCTGAAGCTGTCACTTGCGGCTTCTAGACTTACTGAGATCAGTAGACTCCTATTCTTCCTTCCTTCCATCTTTATTCGATTCTTCTTCTACTGTTCTTCCTTCCACTGTAGGCGAGATCGCTTAGATCACCCTTTTCAAGCGACCGTAGCTTCAGTAGAGTACCTGTCTTCTACCTTCACTCAAAGTGCTTTACCAAGTTCCTACCCTCATCTTCATGCCTCCTCCAGCTCCTCAGTCCCCGTCAACTCCACTTCGTGACAAACTGCAGCCTTTCGACGCGGTGCTATTCGATCACTGATTTGCGGCCAAATCCGGGCCAGTAGATAACACAGCAGTTTGTCCTATTCTGTGTGATGCACATGAGGAGCTACGACGAGAAATCGGCACGGCGACGATGCACCACGGCGGGCACAGTGCACGACAGCCTCGTGGATGGGCTGGACCTGGGTTGAGGCGGCCATTAACTCTTTTATACACCTCCATTTGACGTGAGGGTGATGAGTTGCAGCGGATGGCTTCCATGCCCACCTTGCTTTTTTCAAAGCCATGAATATCCATATACTGTATTCCGGTGATAATCAGAAAAAAGAGAAGAATCCCAAACCCGTTACATTCATTCGTTCCTAGGCAGCAGTAAACCTTAAATGCTTCGGGGATGGCTTGGTTCTGTACTTCTGGTGCTTGTACCCCTTGGCGAGTCGGCTACTCGTACCCTTCCCCTCCACTGACGACGCTGACGACGAGGCCTCGACAAAATAGCGTACTCGTGCCCACCATTTCATTCCCGCACGTCCCAAGTGAAATCGTGATCACACCAGTCTATAAAGTCCATCGATTCCACCTCAACAGCCCTTTGGCCCGCATCAAGACCCACGGCCTTCATTGCGCCCAGTCCAAGTCATCATCGCAATAACAATCCCGGCAGATATGAAGACAGACACTCCCAAGCCCCAAATCACCCGCAAGGAACCTCCTCCTCCACCAGCCTACGAGACGCTCGACGGTCTCAACCCTCCCTCGCCATCCCACATCCGCGAGTCCGCGAACCCCCCCGACTTTAATGCGGAGAGCCACGATGTCGATCTAGAAGCGGCTCCGACGAAGAGCAATGTCCTTCCTCCAAGACGCACGACGCCGCAGAAGAAATGCTGCTGTTTTCCTTGCTAGAGACGCAGCGTGATCATGATTAGCAGACACTCGTGCTCTGCGTATGCGGTTTCGTCTACCCTTCGTTGGAGTGGCAATGGAGCAATCCCTTTATATCCAGACATTCGCGCATCAAAAGCCGGTTCATACATCATCCCTTCCGGTTTTCGAACAGTTGATTCGACCAATGCGTAATACAAGATACCACAAGTCATAATTTGAGCAATGTGCAGCCGGGTTGAGGCGTCTCTTCGAATCTCTTTTTTCAGCGGCAGGATTCGCAGAATGGGAAATTTGGGTATGGGTCAATCAATGCTTTCTATTCAGCACTGATATTGGAGGAAATTGCTGGAGTATGACGAGATGCAGGCGAAGTGCCTCATTCGATGCCACTGGTAACAGTAGTAAGATGGTTTCGAACAAATCCTCTTTCCGTGTTGAATTCAATACTTCTCACTCCGCAGTCCAGAATATCAAATTTCCTTTTGCATTTCATCCGGTTGCAAGTCCATCAGATAGCTGGCTGCCGCTCCTCAAACGCGCCGGATCACTGGTTTTCTTTAAACAAGTGCCAACCCTTGGAGCTGGGAGCTTCGGCTCCATCTTCCGCAAGGTTGGATATCAGAACCAAGGCCTCTACTGCAAACCAGCCTACCATCCTTCCCATCTGCTTCGCCATATATTTCATTCCGCTGCCAATAATTCCAAACAGGATACTATGTCCCAAACCCTCCCCAAACACTTGCTTGCAAGCGTAACCCCTTTGCCCTCGTACACATCTGGCACAGCGAATACTCGTGCTGCAAAGACGCCAATGTCGCGTGTAGAGGTCAGTTGCAAAGGCCTATCTCCAAGCCCTTGCCACACGCCCGAAGATATTTTTGCGCTGAAGCCCGGCGTGAGATTGTCAATGAAGAACACCGGTCGCAGGATTATTCACCCGGCTTACGTCCAAGCCGTCTTCTACAAGACTCTTTCAATACGATATACTCGAAATTTGGGATGTTCTGACAAGAACAGGAGTTCGAAAACGATGAACTCAAGTCACTATTATCTTTCTCGTCGGGATACGTAACGGACGCGTATCAAGCCATACAAATGGACTTCCAACTGCCAAAGCGAGAGATAATTAAGATGGAAAGCGAAAAAGACGAAATGGTGGTGCAAATAACAGCTAACTACTTGGTAGGTAGGTATTTGGGAAGTGCTACTACAAGTTTGTGTTAGGAGAAGAAGGCCAGACGGAACCTAACCGCCGACGCTACTGCAGCTCGCTCACGTCGCACAAAGAGAACAAGAAGAAGATGTGAGTTACAAGGTCCTCGAGCCTCCGAGCCTCTCTCGAACGGACATGTAGGCGTCAGCAGCGATGGCCACCGCAGTTGAAGAGAAGAATGACTATCGCCGCCGATTCGAGGAGATTCGCTCCGTGGAGAACCTGCGCGATGTTTTGGTAGAAGTATGATCTGTAGCCACCAATGCTTCTCGAATCCTTTACTGAGTCACAGTCTCATATAGGAAGTGCTTGCTAAGCTGAGCGTGGTTACGTCGCAGCTGGATGCTGTGACGACGGAGCGGGCGCGAGAGGTTTCCGTCCTCGAGGCGGATCTGGAAAGTGAGAAGGAGGCTCGCCGTGGATGGCAGGACAAGGCTGCTTCGTTTCGGCAGCGGCTGTTGGGAATGGTAGTACTATTGTTATTGACCACTCTCTTATATCAGCTGATATCTGGTGTCCAGGAACAAGCGCGGTTTGTGCTTGTGTTGCTCGATGCAGATGCGGACATCTACTTGGTGGGCAGCATGCTTTTTTGTCTGCTGAGTTGTGCGCTGACCAAGGGTATAGTTCCATGAGGATTTCGTCTCGCGGGGTCTGCAGGGTGGCTATGATGCAGCTGACAAGTTCGTGGGGAAAGTCAGAGAGCATCTGTCGTCTCTAAGTCCCCCTTTCGAAGATGCAAAGACAGTCCCGATCATGGTGAAAGCGTTTGCCAACCGTAGTGGACTAGCACATGCGTATGCTGGCAACAAGAAAGTTGTTCCACCCATTAGCATAAACCACTTTTGGATCGGGTTCTCGAGGCGTTATCCTCTAGTTGACTTCGTCGATGTTGGTCTGGGTAAGGAAGAAGCTGACAATAAGTTGCGTGGTGAGTAGCCTGCCACCTGCCTTACGTCGGCCGGCTAATTGAGAGTCCACAGAAGTACTTGCCATTTACATCGGTAATCCTCAGTGCCAACACATGCTCCTTGGATGCTGCAATGACGCGGGTTACGTCCCGGTGCTTCGACCATACGTAGCACAAGCCTCGATCTCCGAGCGCATCACACTCCTCTCAGCTGGGCCCGTCCAAGCTGTAATGGAGAACCTGGGCTTTCGAATAACGCCAATCTTTGAGCCACTCTTTATTTCCAGACCCCCTTTGAGGGCGCCTCCATCCAATCTGCCTGGAGAGAACGGATCCCAATCCGTTAAAGTGACCCAGCCAATTGTCGACTCGATTCTGGCCTCCTCCTCTTCCTCCTCCTCCCCAGTGCCAGAGAAGCCGGTCAAGAATTGCGGACGACTGCGGCCGATCATTCGCAATGGTGTGGGGAAACGCATCGACAAGCCTTTGTCCGTTGACCAAAAACTAGTTCAAACGATCTCCAAGCGCAATTTGTGCTACTGGCACTATCTGCGCGCGGATTGTATGACGGCCTCGTGCTCTCGAAAGCACGAGTACCCTAGGCCCCTTAGTCCGGGGGAGTACGATGCGTTGTGGCATGTTGCGAGGCAGGGAATGTGTTATCGGTTGCGGAATGGTGTGGATTGTACGGATGACCAATGCTTATATGGCCATGGCCTGGTTTGATGTTTTTCTGAATGTTTTGTTCCTCATGTTAAATGAGTGGCGGTTTGCCCTCGAAAAGCTGGGGTGTATGTGTCGTGGTTGCAGCTAAGGCGGATGGAGAGAAGTTGGCTTTCTTTTTTAAGTTGTTCCCTTGATAGAGTATTTACAGCGTACGAAATGTTGTTTAAGCTCGTGAATAGCAGAAAGAGCATGATAACTCGTACAAATACCTCCTGGGTATCATTCCCTAGCGCTAAATACACCTTCACAAAATTCCATCTCCTACGATTCCCAAACTACCCTTCTTAATCACATATTCATACAGGCTCGAACTTCAATAAGCCAAAGTGGTACCATTGTTCGCATTCCCATGACTCCCAACATATGACGATGGCTTGTTGTTCTGAACCGTCAGAGTAGCATTCGTGTATAGCGTAAACGCATAAGCGATCACGTTCGAAACCATATCGCCTCTATCCGGCATCGCCGCTTGTATGACTCCTGTATTCAATAACTCGACCAGTTGAAGCTCTACCGCTGCATAGCAGTTCCAATCATTGCGTATTCGATCCGCTGTTCAACATCTGTCAGTCTTCGTCCCAATATCCAAACCCCAAAGGCCATATAGGAGGGGAGGTCAGCTCACGCAATCCCGAATTATGCAACAGCGCCACAACACCAGCATTAACCGTGTTCGCTGCAGCCAGAATCACTATCGAAAGTCCATGCTTGGCACTTGTACTCCCCAATGCCGTCAACGAAGCTCCGAGTAGCAACTGGAGGACAATGCAGATGTTGTACATTGTAGACACGAAGTAATACATGTATTGGGCTTTACAGCGTGCTCTAACCACATCTCGATACAGGCCATCCGGGAGTGTTCGAGGTGGCCAGAAGGTAGAGGATGGCGGGGCAGAAGAGTACGGTCTTGGACGGGTTGCGCCGAGGGCCCGACGGACCCGTGCTATATGGTTCAGTCAGTTCAACCTTGAAGAATATGATAAGGGACATATTCGGAGATTCAAGGCCACACTTACATAGCTCATCGTCTTGCAGGACTGTTATTGGCAGCGCATTCGTTGTAGTTGTCGAGATGGGCCGTGGGTTGGGTAGCAGATCGTCCTCTGTGGCTGTAGAGAAGGGTCTCGCATCCGTTGTTACGGTTGAAAGTGGTCGTGGTTGCGAGTGCGCTTGTGAGTAGCTGGTTCTTACAGACGACTTCTCCATGTTGTGGTTATTGACATTTCAGCCTCGCGTTGTCTTTGAATGATGGTGTACTTGCTTCCCATTAATTTGTGTTTACTCACAGGTATTGAAGCGAGCGATTGAAGACAGGGTACGAGAGAGTATATGATGGTCGAGTCCTGCTCAACATGTACGGAGTAGAGATATGGAACCTTACTTGGGGGTGTCAGACGCTGTGTTGTGCAAGGCTGGCTAAGTGCTGACGGAGAGTTGCCAACATGATTGATTGGTTGCACGTGGGTGGCCTGTGCGCATTGCGTTGGCGTGGGGAAGAGAGCTGAAGTTGGAGATCAAAGCTGAAGATCAAAGCCAGGTCTGTGATGATATATGCGAAGTACGAGAATGAGAATGGTATGAAATATAATATACATGATAGAGCGAGGGTTCTTATATCTAAACGCATAAAGTACAAATTGTAGCTCTAGGTCCAATGAGGCTCACTCTGCGGCCGAGGCTGAAAAATGATATTTCAGCCTTGTCTGAATATACTAATAGTACCTTAACGGAGAATAGGAGGTTTTGAAGCATCCCAGCCGTAACCGGAATTGATATGCATCTCCCAGAAGCGGACGAACGATTCGAAGCACTTGTTCCGGAATGGTTCGGCAAAAGTTAAAGGAGTAGAATGCAAACAAGAATGGAACTTCGCTACGAAAAGAGGATCTTCCTCGCTATGGTAGTACTAATTCCCTTTTTCTTTGATTTCATTCTCATTTCCATTCTCATTCATGATCACTCGACCATGCTGTATTCGTTGACAACATTACTCGCCATCTAAACTAGATAACAGAACCAAGAAAGCAAACTCCCAACAATCATACTCGTGTATGGAGAAATTCAACTCCTCGTATTGAATGTCTATGGCCATTACAACTTTCCTCGATTTGCTGAGACTCATAATTCCAGGTGAAACAATCCATATCGGCTTCAATTGAAGCATCGTACGTGGACGGGCGCATGACTGGCAAGAGGAAGGCCTCGAGAATGGTAAATTGAGGGTCGAAGACGTGCAACTTTGCAATTTCCTCAAACACAATAAGTCAACAGGATTTTATCATGACTTCCCACCACATTAGCAAGCAGAATGACCACAAGTATAATTCCTTCGTCACCCCACCAGAGGTTTTGCTCCGCTATCACGTGATCACATCTGCCCCCTAGCGAGAACTTTTAACCGTATGTGGGCAAAAGATCCATTCTCCCTTATCTTCTCCTCCCCATTCTGCCAATATCAATCTTTAACCAGGGTATTCTCGGAGTCTGCTATGACTCGCCGACAAATCTGCGAGAAGCTCGTTCCTCTGCAGACAGCTGTGAAAGTGTAGCTGGGAGCAGGCTTGATAGGCTACTGAAGTAATAGGCGTTTTCGTCTCATTCAAATCCGATTCACAGCCATGGTGCCCCCATCAGTCAGCAAGAGTCGCACAATGTGCCCTCCACAATTTTGGAGGAAGATCTGATACGCTAGATTCCCAATAGGCTTGCTGCCAGACGCCCAAAGCAGCAATGCAGTCCGAGATTGCGGCTCCAGCCTCACGAGAGAGGGGTTATGTTGCTAGAGCGGGGCAGGTAAACGGCTTGGCTGCTGATGAGAGGTCTTTATAAGAAGCAATGCTTGCAGTACTGATAGACCAAGAGAGAGAGTATTTCCAGATCAGCAACGCGTAGTTATCACAGGCACACGTCGACAGCGAACTCCAACCAACATTCGAACCAGTCAGTCAACCCCATTTTCACCAAATCCATCTTCAAGATAAGAGCTCCAGAAAAGTGTGTATACATAATCCATCGAATTTTCCAAATCTTATTCTACTATCGATTGTTCCATCTTTACCTCTCAATCAGCTAACAATGGGTTCCCTTCTCAGCAAGTCCAAATCCTCCAAGACCTCCGTTCCCGAAAAGTCCACCATGTCTCCCCTCAAGTTCACACATTATGCCGGCGCGCAGACAGAATTCAAGCCACCTTTGATTGCCAATGAAAATGCGTTCCTTGGAGACGTTGCGACCTCTGACGATCCTGTTGCCCCTATCTCTTCAGGTTTCTACAGACTGGAGAAGGGAACACCTCTGGTCTACGAATACACATACCATGAGATGAAGATTATTGTTGATGGGGAGTTTGACATCTCTGACGAGACGGGACAGAAGGTGCATGCTGTGAAGGGGGATGTGTTCTATTGTGAGTCAGAATTGAGAAGGAAGTTGATGGGTTTGCGCTGATGGCATACAGTCCCCAAGGGAAGCAAAATTACGTTTACAACGGAGACGTTTGGCCTGGGATTCTTTGTTGGACAGAGAAAGGCAAGTTCGACCCTATCACATTCTTTCAATGCCTATATTAACGACATATATAGGAGGGGTCTGCGTAGGAGCTGAATCTCGAATGTCCTGAGGAATGAAAGTAGCATATCGGCGCGGATGGATGATCATAGTTACTGTTTCGCTTTCGATGAGCTTAATCATGAATTTCCGAAGCCAATCAACATTGCTCTATCCACATGCCATCTTGCCCTCCATCAAGTGATGAGCGGGGATCTAATCTGGAGCTTTCTTTTTCCTGGCTTTAACTGCAAGATCGTTCCACAAACCAGTATTGAAGTCGTGACTACAATTTCCCCGCAAGCTCTTCGTTTTCTTTTGAACAAAGCAAACGTCATTCTCTAAGGCACGACGCGGCTGAAGTTCTCCGCAACCAGTCAAAGTCAAGTTATGTGTCCACATGTTCTTGCGTCAATATACCCGAAACAACACTTTATTCAAGCAGCGGGCCGGGATGCCGCACCCACGAAACAAAAGCCTATAGGCCTCTACACAAGGCACGCGCCTGCACAGTAATTTTAAGGGGGACTTGGGCTGGTTAACTACCGGCATTGCGGGGTAGATGACGTGGGAAGAATGAGGGGTTTCATCTAATGTTTGTGGTGAATGCTATCATCAGTCGGTTTAATCTACTCACGGATGCGCCAATCCGCTCAATCAATTCCTGACACCCTGACTTCCCCGTCCTACTACGCGAGACTGATTGTAAGGATCGTCGTTATGGTTTGAAGAAGTATAGAAAGAGAACGGTCTCTGCTTTGCCTTTCCTGAGTCCAACATTATCGAGTTGAAGTCGTCCATAATGAAGTTCACTAGCCTACATCCCATGCTGGGAGTTACAATCTCCGTCAACGCATTGCAAGCCACCACTACTGTAGGTGCTCTTCAGCCACCATGTGGGAGTGACCGAGGACTGACATCAAATCAAGCGATACTATGATAACCAAGAAGGCGCATGCGGCTGTGGCACAAGTTCGGGAGCTTTCTCCTGGCAGGCAAGTTCTTCCCATCCTTGCCCCAACGCCATTTCTAACATGACCCAGCTCGGCATATCCTCAGGCGTCTATACAGCCGCAGCTTCGCAGGCTCTTTACGATTCCTCCGGCCTGTCCTGGTGCGGTTCCGGCTGCGGAAAATGCTACCAACTCACCTCCACCGGCTCTGCTCCCTGCTCCGGCTGCGGCACGGGTGGCGCTTCAGGTCAGAGCATCATCGTGATGGTCACGAACCTGTGCCCGAATAATGGAAATGCCCAGTGGTGTCCAACGGTCGGCGGTAAGAATCAGTATGGATATAGTTATCATTTTGATATCAATGCGGAGAGCGAGGTCTTTGGAGATAACCCCGTGGTGAACTTTGAAGAGGTTGCGTGCCCTTCTGCGGCGACGAGTGATTATAGGCAGTGCGTGTGTGCTTAGAGCCGAAGGAAAGCTGCGAGAATAAGGAAGGTTCACAGAGGTATGAAACGGTACTCGGCTGAGGATCGAGGGAAGTGCTTGAAACATGTGTTTCATTACACTCATTTAAATTTTTTCGAGGCAATATTATTCTCTTCAACCACGAAGCTAACCGATGATCTTCGATCTATTCATCAAGCCCTACTCCCTGCTCCACAACTTCCAACCTCCTACCATGCCCTTCCTTCTTACCACATGTGCCCTCCCCAGTAGATATTCGGAGGAGGGGGGTTCCCGCGAAACCTTCTACCGTATTTGCGATTGTCTTTTCATCTTCCTCACGGCGGTAGTGCACAGCATAAGTATATTAGTACTCCGCCATAAACTGGCCCGAGGTCAGCAAGCCGGTATGATTAAGCCCTAATTACGTCTTAGAGGGATTGTTCGAGGAAGAACTGGGAAGGTAACAAGTCATCGCTAAGTGGTTTTGTGTGCCAACAACCTCATTCTTCTAAAATTGATATGGATAACTACTCCAGCTCTAGCATTAATATCAATCGCCTTTCCATCCTTTGAAATATATCTTTCCTATATACCAAAGTCCGCTGACCGCGTAATGAATCCATAACTAGGTACCTACCTGGGTATGTACACTTACACTTCACCTTGGACAACTGGATCTAAGGGGAACCGGCTAAGAAACTTGAATGTCTTCAACCCGGCCTCGAAATCAGACAACAACGTAGCGGTACTATTGCTGAAGTAGACTCCCGGACCCTCTATAATCCTGACGAGTCCGAAGACAGTGCTGGCACTGCCCAGAGCTCCCACCGGCTTTCCATAGTCGTATGCATTCTGCAAGACCTGGAGCGGACGACCAAGTGGATACAGGGGAGAGGTTCCATTGATGAAAATACTCTCTGAGCCTGGGGTGACAAGAATGCCGTCGAAGTCGATGGCGTCGGCTGCAGAATAAGTGAGATTGACACCCGGGGCGAGGTTTTCAGCTACGACGCTGACGAAGAGGCCCAAGGCAGCGAATTGTTGACTGAGGCTTGCTGCTTGGGACATGGACTCATTTGAGTAGATTGATGCTAGGATGCCAAAATTGAGGCCTTGTATGGTCGGCAATGGGTTGCTGAAGATGGAGAGGTATGAAGTTTTGTTGTCATTGTAGTATGTGGTGTCTGGTGGAGGGATTGTAACGTCGACAAGCACCTGCGCCACTCTCACGGCCAAGCCATGGTCAATCATGTTCAGTTGATTGATAACATTCTGGCGGACCGTCAAGGATACGACGTGTGAAGTTTCGAATCGGAGGCCATTGACAACAATCTGCTGTTCTGCTGATGACAGCGAGTTCCACACCAGGCGCGGCTGACTCCAGTGGTCTGCGAATGTAGGAGAAAGCTCGCGAGTGAGTGGTCCAGATACATAGCGGTTTGGAGCGGTGAAGAATCCATTGCCCGTGGTCTGGTTCGCTTCCATAGGGGATCCGAAATTGATTGTGTTAGGCGAGTATGCCGCAATGTTGGTTGGGATGTAAGCTTGAGCCCTACCATCACGGTTGTTATTGTGGATAGGTACTCGTGGTCGATTAACGGGAGCTTGCTCGAAGTTTGGACCTCCATATCGATTAAGCTGGGCATCCAAGTAAGAGTAGAGACGACCTTGAAGGATTGGATCATCTGAGAAGTCGATACCGCGGACTATGTGTCCAGGTTGGAACTGTATGATCTGTAAGCGAAAGAAGAACAAAGCAATTCTCTGAGCCCTGACTTACACCTATCTGCTCTGTCTCAGCAAAGTAATTCTTCGGATTTGCATTCAACGTCATCTTCCCGATTGGAGTAATTGGGACAATCTCGTTAGGAATGAATTTAGTCGCGTCCAAAACATCGAAGCCAAAAGCCAGCTGCTGATCCTCATCAAAAATTTGAATGCCAAGCTAAATATTGTCAGCCACTCATCACACCAGAGGTACGCTATATGGGAGATATACCTCCCATTCCGGATATATGCCTGCCTCGATAGCGTTCCATAGATCTTGGCGATGGAAATCGGAGTTCTTGCCACCTACAGCTTGCGCTTCTTCCCACAAATAACTTGCCTTTCCTTGTAAAGATGTCCAATGCCATTTGATCAACTTTGTTGCGCCCTCCTCCGTCACGAGACGATAGGTGTGCACGCCGTGGCCGTCTATGTGACGGAGGGATCGAGGTATACCATAGCCAGCCATTACCATCATGACCATGTTCAATGTGCTAGGTTCCTGACTAAAGAAGTCGTAGGCTGAATCATGGGCTGTAGCCGCCTGAGGGACTTGGTTGTCTGGGCTGGGCTTCAGAGAATGAATGAGGTCAGGGAACAGGATAGCGTCGTTAATGAAGAAAATTGGGACGTTCACTCCAACAATGTCTTAAAGATGTCGGTTAGTTCTTGTTCCCTAAATTGTGAATCTTGCTTACCAAAGTTTCCTTCGTCAGTATAAAATCTAGTAGCAAATCCGTGTACGTCTCTGGCGGAATCTGTGCTACCCCGTTCGCCAATGACAGTAGACAATCGAGCGAACATTGGCGTTTGTTTGCCGGCCTCAGACAAGAATGAAGCAGCTGTGATGTTGCTGTAGTTTCCATAGCTCGTGAAGACGCCGTAAGCGCCTGAGTGAAGTCAGAATCCGAGCAATGATGTGAGTCGGAGTGGCTTACCGGCACCTCGCGCATGTACTGGGCGCTCAGGAATCTAGGGGCATAGGGTCAACATACATAGGCCTTACTAAAGCAGATAAAAAGAATATCGATATCAATAAATAGATGTCTGCTTACACGTTCATGATCAAATCGTTGAAGCTTCTGTCTATAGATGAAATCCTCTAATAGAGTTGGACCACGTAGACCAGCCTTCAAACTCACGGCCTCGTCAATAGGCGTACCAAAGTCGGTCGTCATGTAGGCATTGGTATCATTGAGTTCAAATTGGGCGAGGAACTCCTCGGTGGCTATCGTTGTCCCTGCGAGAGAATCTGCGGCCTGTCGCTTCCCTAATTCTTCACCTCGAGTGTCGACTTCACCACTCAAGTAAGGGCAACCGGCAGCCATGGCTGTAGCTACAACGGCTGAAAAGCACACAAATGATCGCATTTTGAGAGAATCGCAAGACTAACTAGAAAGTTGGTTGAACGAAGTACATCTCAATGCATTTTCTTTGCCCTTTATACCTGATCCATCGAGCATTGAAGTTCTCCTTCCAAGAAAACAACGAGGTATCTCCGACAGTATTCAACTTTCACACGTCAGCGACTGAAACATTCACTTCTTAGGCTTCGCAAAATCGTTACATCGAGGCTGACCTTCTCCACTATAAACAATCACGAATAAGCATCTCCAACAGTCATTAGATCTCGTGTTCAATATGAACAGCGAATTTGAAATATTGACGTCCATTAAACTTCGGATCTGTAAATATCCGAGAATGTCATGATAATAAGAAATTGTTTTTCTCGTCGCGCTTTACTTCCTATCTTGGTTCTCCATCCAGTCACTATTCACACTCTGCATCAAATGATGTGCGTGTCGGGAACAGTACAGTAATCAATGGCCGTTCTCCTGCCCACTTAAGCTTAGCTTCTGTTTATAACGGTGAGCTTAAATCGATGTCACTGTCACGCTCACTACTTTCTCTCTCCCTACAGTGGCAATTTCAGTTCGGTCCGATGCATGTTAATTCAAATTCTCCGTATCAAGTGTCCCGAAAACCTCGCGGTCCGGACGCACTCTTCAATGAGCGGATTGAAGATTGACAGCCTCATTGGACTACTGAGCTTGCAAATCATCTGAAGGTACCACAGAATAAATCTTGTACCCACCGCGAAGGACTATTTTTAGATTTAGGTAGTAATTCGAGCAACTCGAATAACATACACTCTATTAACATCTGATCGAGTTCTCTCCAGCGAGGATGAACTCTTCTCGTACGGTACGTGCAAATATCTCGACAGCCTTAGCCAGTGCTTCATGAGGCGCGGCAGCAAATGTCATCCGCAGAAAAATACCCCTGGCTCGATCTTTGTTAACTGTGAACCAACTACCTTTGCTGAGGAGTACCCCGTTGTCCCTTGCATTCGTATATATCCTATCCTCGATATCAAGAAAGGCCATTTCCTCTTGCCCAGAGGAGTGCTTGGATCGAAACGCTGGATGGCTTCGCCAATCTAGTTGAATCCAGAGAAACATCCCCACCGTGGGAGCTTCCCAGCGACATATTTCTTGGGGAAGATGACGCTTGCAAGCTTCGATCAGGGTATGACAGCGTTCCCTATATTGTGATGACAAGTAAATGAGCCACTGGATGAAGCCTTTGTGGCCCCAAGTTTCATCAAGCAACTTATATAATAATAACTGCGATGGTCCACTTGGTGACACTGTACTGAGTTCCGTATAGCTGAGAAACTCCTCCACTAGTTGCGAGCATCCCGTCATCCATCCTATTCGAAGTCCCGGAGCTAGTATTTTGGAAGTTGAATCCAAACGGAGAACGCGGCCTGAACTGTCCAAAGATAAATAGGATGTTGGTAGCCTGTCTAAGTATTGATCAGGAGTTGTTGATGGGCCTTCCGGAACGACAAATCCGGATGAGCTCTCTGCCAATAGAAGGAAATAGTATGGATCATCTTCAATAATGATCAGATCATGCTGCTCCGCAACTTGATAGATGTCTTTTCGTCGCTGTGTTGTCTGGGTCGTGCCAGTAGGATTTTGCCCTGAAGGGACAGTGTATAAAACAGAGGGCTTCGGCCCTCTGGCAACGGTATCCCAGGACTGCAACTGCGAGTCGAGATCATCGGGGGACAAGCCTTTGTCGTCCATTTCCACGCCGAGGATATTCAGTCCAAGGGCTTGTGCAACTTCAATCGTCTGTAAATAAGTGTATGCTTCAGCCACCATCCAGTAGCCTCTATTGCAGAGCATTCGGAGTACTATCTCAATAGCAGAAGTCGTACCACATGTCAAACAGGTCTCCCAATCATCATAAACAGGTTCGTGAGCAATCTCCACATGCTCGGTGATGAAACGAAGTACCTGTGGGGAGCCAACAGCGCCGCCGTAGGTCAGTGCAATAGCCAAGTCATATGCACTCTCCCCTCTCTCACAGAACATCAAACTAGTTGAGTCGACCCCCTTCTCTTCTTTGAGCTTGCTGGTGTCAACACGATGACAAATATATAATGGCGACACCATAGACTCGTAAGGCTTTTCGCCGATTGGTGTAAGCGGCACCTGCTAAGTAGTCAAACCATTTTCTAGCACCTGGTCAGATTGATTATTGGCCTTGAACAAGCTCTACACGTCTAGATGCTTATGATCTAGACTTTCTGAACGTTTTTGATTAGCCGAAGCCGCTCAACAAGGCTCTTGTTACAGTACAGTACAGGTAAAGCCAGGCACACTACAGGGATGCGTGACAACATTAGCGATATCCCACTTTATGAACTTCCCGCGCCATGCTTCGTAGGGGATAGACAACTTCGGCGTGAGAAATGACCTTAATACCGAAGGCACATCTAAGATATCGAGTGCACTGCCTCTTGAAGACGTTGCGATAACAACAATAGTAACTGCTCGGCTAGATAACAACTCTTGCAAGATGCCTACGAAACTCGCCGCCTGTGATCCCTGCAGATCCTCAAAGCTTGCTTGCGATCATGCCCTACCCGTGTGTGCCAGATGCCATGAGAAGAATCGAGCAGGCACTTGTGTCTATCGTGCGAGGCCGTTCAAACGGAGACAGCCAGCTCGAACCCAAACCCGCGATGCCTCATAGTAAGCATTGCGCGTTGAGTGGTTAAGCTTTGCTAATATGTGTCAAGTCAACTGCGGAATCCACGAAATCTGCATGGAAGTAAGAACTACGACCTGGAAGTGTCGACTGAGTCTCACAACTTTCCCAATCCAGGATACCTTGGGTCTTCCAGTCATAAAAAAATCTTTGACCACATTCCACAGGACATTGAGGACGAGCTACATCACCCCAGTTCTCACCCACGGAATCACTTTCATAAACAACCTGAACATTCCGTGAATGAAGCAGACATTGCGTATGGAGCTAAATTAGTAGAGAAAATCCAACAGTGCACGAATGTTTTGTCCTGCAGTAGATTAGTCACAGCCTGGATTAGCAAAGAAGTCAATCTTGCACTCGCTGGGTCACTCACAAAAAAGTCTGCTCAAACCATGGAACACATATTCGATGGGCTCAACGGAGAGACAGACGAAGCCCTTCATATATCAAGGAATCTTTTCCTACATTCAAGCCGCCCGCTAGCAATCGAGAGAACCTCTACGTTTGACCACTTCTGCGCCTCCTTTTGCACCGAGAGTGCCCGGTGGGAGACAATTGGTCTATTTTTCACTGCTGTAGCCCGGGCTACAATAGATTTGACCTCTTTTGGTAGTCTCTTCACTACTGAGCAGCAATGCCTCGGGCTCCAAAAGCTTGCAACCAGATTCTCAGATCAGTGCCTCGATATTGCTCTCTCTCTCGACTGTCTAAATGACCTGCAGCTTCTGCTGCAGTATGAAAATTTCATCAATCACTCGTTTGTCGATGGTGACCAGAGTGAGTTGGCTGGTCTATGTAGCTCGACGACTCTACTGACGCATCAGGTTATCATTCGTGGAGAAGATTGGGAGATGTAGCTAGCTCTATATTTGCTCTGGGTTATCATGAACATATTGACCACAACGAATCCGCTCCCTCTTTTGTTAAAGACTTGAGATGGGCTGCATTTGCATGCGCTTATTCTGGAGATAAGAACGTCTCGATTTTTCTTGGTCGTCCTCCAAGAATTCAACGAAAATACTGTCGTCTGGAACTTCCAGGTAATGCAAACGGCGTCCCTTCCAGTGATACACCATCGTCGTTGGAACACTTCCGATGGTCACCAGACGAGAATTTTGATTATACGGCGGACACACGGTGGTCTTTTCTTTGCGCGCTATTAAAGGAAGAAGCACTTGACCTCTTCCAAGAGAAGAACTACGAAGAGCGAGTCCGGAGAGCAAAGTCAGTTGAACGTCAACTCGCATTTAACCAACCATTGACATGTACAGGAATTTGAAAGCCAGCGCTGAAGTCGACTGGAATGCTCTTCCTCCACGTTTTCGTTTAGAGGGTGCTTTGAAATATTGCGGTCGGAAAGCTGTGGAGCGCGACTTTATGGCCAGCGCTCGACTCAACCATCTACACATCTTATTCCTCCTTCGCCTGGCGCTCGTGCGGCGTATGGCAGAGCCAGATTCCCAATTGATCTCAATCTCAGCTGATATACTATCTTTGGCTGTGGAGATAGCTGTACTTAAAGAGCATTTGTCAAATTCTGGAACAGGAATCGTGTGGAAGGCGAGTTCAGTCTTGCGTCGGGTGCAAAGATACTGATATGTGACAGGTAGCCTATTATGGATTACCAGCCGCTGGTGTACTTTCTCTTTCTTTGCTCAATCGATCCTTCATCGAGCAAGAAGTCGGAGTATCGGTATCCAAGATCGTCCAGGATCTGAGCGTTCTAGTCGCCGAAGTGTAAACAGGAGCATTGGTTGGGTTTCAGCATCCAAATTATGTATTATTGTCTGGCGCCACACGCACAATTAAGACACTCCTTAACAAGTTGATCTCGAGTAGTGTGGCACGGATTCCAGTCAGCCAGCCAGGGCCAGCCATTGCGTCGGATTCTCTCATTAGGGGCAACGAAGCAGAAGATACCATCCCCTGGACCAACCAGGATACCTGGGACTTTGAGATGGACTTCTGGTGCGATCTGGCAGAACATCCGATACTGGTTGGTAATGAAGACCAACCCTTTGGCTTTCTCTGACAACGGTGTCTCGTCACCCTCGCGACCGCCGAAAGTAGTCATCAATGCACCAAAGCCCTTGTATCCTAGAATGACCGTCTGCAACATAACCTGCATTCAGTTCATTACAATTACCGACCCAATGCAAACCTGGCTCCTCATGGTCCAGCAGTTCAGAGTTATAGTGGCCTGGAACACCATGTATAGCTTCTACACCTACCTATCGAGGTCGGGTGAAGAGATATTTGGCGAGATTAACGGTTAGAGACATAGCTCGTAGGTTTGGATGTCAATCGGGCCCCACTTCGGTTTTCATATAAACAGTAAAATGCCAGATGAGAGGTGCTATTTGATGGAAGACACAGAAAAAGAAGAGGTATCAAAAATACAGCATATATATATGGAAACATACCAAGCTAGTATCACCAAGCCAGCATCCAACTAGATCGCAGCTGGATACCTCAAATCAAAGCAATAACGGCCCGCTCTCATTTGTGCAGCATAGCAAGTCAGATAAAGTAATTACTCCGTCGAGGGCACAAAAATATTGGAACAGTCCAAGTACGCCGAGTACTCCGAATAGGTCGAGTACTCAATCAACTTCCCACACGAAGGTATTGAGGGAATCACAACGTGAAAACAACGTTAACAGCATTGAGCAGTAAGGGCATTAGTATCACCAACTTCTTTGCCGGAACGTGACATTGATACTTGTAGATGAGAGCCACAGAGGCTCCAACCAAGTAAATGGAGAAAATCAGGATATGTACTGGCCTTATAGAGCAGAGCCAGAGGGTATCCGGCTTTACCCACGGCTTCCCAGATACACTATCTCTAGTGCTGTCCATCTGGGACTGGAAGCCGTGAATAGCCACTACATAATCCGGTAGGTGATTATTAGGAAATGGAATCATATCGGATGGTCGCTGCGGACGAGCTATTCGGGTTTACATACTCGTAAGTATTGACCTGGCTTCTCCCCCTTTCTCCCTATCCCACTGCATCCACGCCTCTGGAGGCCCTCATTCCGCAGCCAATATTTTCCATACAACAAACATAGGATCAAAGTTGATCCAGTTCCAATATTCCATCGATTCATAGATGCATTCCAAATCATGGCGCATTGTTGGTCACATGACTAGATCTTTTGGTCATGCAGCGCGTGGCGGAGTCGCCACGCTGCGCACACAGCCTTCCATGACGACGACATCTACCCGGCTCAGCCGTCGACACAAGTTGATATAACTATTTCCATTTTCCTATCTGTAACAGCATTTCGTTTTGCAGTTACTATCATTCAATTCTTAACCATTCGCACATAGCACAAATCTGATTCCAAGTGTCAAACTGAAGAGCAACAACTGAAATCCTAATGGCAGCCATTCTTGTCTACGCTGGCGTCAAAGGCTACCAGAAGTACCAAGATAAATCGAGGAAGAATCGAAAATCCATCTCGAGCCTCGTCATCCCTAGCATCGTATCCGCTCATATTGTTCCTGGGGACGAAGAGTACACTGAGAACTTACCGCCAACGCAATACGAACCATATAAGAAAGAAGCCTCGTTCGAAACGCCATTCTACACTGGCCCAACCTTGCCAGACAGCATAGAAATATCGACAAAGCCAGCTCCACCTCCTCACGTAATGCTAGGAATCACCTTGTGTGAATCCCCTATCACACCGACAAGCGAATTTGATGACGAATATCCGTTTGCATCTGAGCGTTGTCATCGGCGCGTGTTACAAGGTGATTCTTCGCTTGATTACTCGAACGCAGGCTTCCAAATCGCCGACGATGATCGATTCCTTGAGCCAATGTCTCCGGCACCGCTGAATGTGGTGAAGAGAAGCTCATCTCCATTGCCACAGCTCGACGAAGAACCAGATATGACTTATTCATCGGACGAAAATGAAGATTTTGAATCAAGTCATCATTCTCGGGAGAGATCAGTCTACCTTGAGGTCCCCAAGCCAACCAGGGAAGTTTCGGATTTCGAAGCTCCTCCAATTCCACCGAAATCACCAGCGAGAAGATTGGGAGCTACCAGGGCAAATTGAGAAGGGTAATTTCTGTTGGTTTTAGTGATAATTACATGGTGATCTTGGCTTTGGAGATACAGGCGTCAGACTTAGTAGTTCAGCGAAGATACCATCAAAATATTTGAATACACAATTCGAAAAACTTCACATGATATTTGTTCATCAAAGACCCGATGTCCGGGCTTTACATGATCTTTTCACTGGCATGTTACCAGCCTTCATAAACCTTGACAACTAAGGAATACCAGAACCGTCTTAAATTCCACAACCATGTCGAAGTTGTCGTCTGGGTTCGTGTTAACGTCTGATTCGTCTTCACCTTCCCAGAAACAGCAATCGACATCTTCAGGAACACCTGTGGCTTGAATGCTGATGTGTCTCCGGCCAGGAAGAGCCTCCTTCCAAACCTTGAGACGAAGCTCGACTGGAGCTTCCGAGAAGAGGCGAGCAGGAGAGGTTGGGGTTGAAGAATCATTGTGATTAGCGAGGTATCTAAAGGGGATGCAGGAGTAAGCAAGGAGGAGGACGGTATCAACGGCGACAGGGCTGGAAGTTGGTTGTCTGTCGGCAGGTCTGATAGTAAGCACTAAAAGTGAAACGGAACAGACCCATACACCCCGTCTCGACTTGTTTGAAGAATCATGCCAAAGAGTCTTATGGCATATGAGAGCGGTATATAGACGAATGCCAAAACAGTCGGTCGAGCCATTCGAGTGCTTCATGGATGCTCAAGCAAGCTTGTCCACAACCAACCCAGTTCCTTGTCGTTTTACAAACTCGATTGGACATACATGTTCCTGAGACCAATATCATGTCAGCATACCGTATTCGAGAAAGCTTAGGTGGAAAAGGAAACTACACTACCTTGAATTGAGGCATAGTCTCATCATAGAACACTTCGAATCGACTCGTGATCCCAGGCGAGGTATTTGCAGTACCCGGCTTGACTCTTGTTGTATACACTCGATAGATTGCCGCTGTCAAGGTCGTCATTTCTGCCATAGCCAAGCTTTCTTAAGTCAGTAGTGACTTAAGAAACCTCGGCTCGAACTTACTGCATCCCAATGCACATCCTTCCTCCACTTGAAAACGCCCAGAACCACTTCTTCATCTCTGTGACATCTTTTGTATCACCAAGCCATCTTTCTGGATTGAAGACCAAGGGATCCTTATACACTTCCCCATTGCGATGTAATGCGTACGGCGACATGCTGACCACGGTGTTGGCGGGAATCTTGTACCCATCAATGACGCAGTCGACGGGCAGACTTCTAGGCTCCGAGGCAGGGAGTGGAGAATATAGTCGCAGTGTCTCTTTGATTACCGCATCCAGGTATGGAAGCTTTCCAGTGGCTTCGGCTGTGGGAATGCCACGAGCATCTACCATCGACGGCGGCATCGCAATAACCTCCTCAATCAACTTGTCTTGGAACTTGAGGTTTTTGGGAAGAGACAGTGCCCATATGAGAAACATCAGACTATCGCTGGTCGTGTCTACACCTGCTAGAAGGTGATCTGCTGCTTCCGAGGCAATCTCCATGTCCTGTAATCCCTTCTCTTTCTGGGACACGTGATGCTCCCAAAGCCGGCCCATGATCGTTGTATTTTTGGACTCTGCCTTGACATCAGATGCAGTTTTCGGAAAGCTGTTCCACGCTTCCAAAGCATGTCGACGTATGCCAGTATAGACAGTTGGTTTTTGTTGCGGAAGCAATCCCAAAAAGGCGATAGCTTTCTCAGTAAGACCAGTTCTTGACATGAGCCACTTCGTGTACCGCGGAAGATGACTCGCAAACCAAGCCAATTTCCTCCGAGCCGGATCTAAAACGTCATCCAATAGGGCTCGATCTTGTTTTGAGCCTGTCATGGCGTTTGTGCCGCCATGACTCGGTCCATAGAGGAAGTGAGTGATATTGTCAAGGGAGTAGTAGTGTAAGCTGGTGAAGATCTCACTCGCCGTCTCGGGATCCATTTCGAGCAACTTCATATACTCCCAAACCTTCTCTTCGACTGCCTGCGCTGACTCTCTGAGAATACTGGACTTCGAGTATGCATGATTGAGCAACTTCTTCCTATCACCATGGGCTTTGGGACTGGCGAAGGTGAACAGGTTTGGCTGGCCGTAAACATCGAACATCTTGTAGAATGAGGTGCGCTCAAACCCACTCCCAGCTCCGTAAATAGTCTTCAGCGCGGATAGACTATTGAAGGATAACTCGTTGGGCCCAATCCTGACGACGGGGCCATATTTCTGGTGAAGCTGATTGATTGTTGTCGTTCGCGTACCCTTCCAGTCGTCGCAAGCCAACCGCCATTGAGTGACGGCATAGATCTTTGGACCGGGAGTTCCTCGAATTTTGGTGAATGCGGCAGCAATCCTCCAACAGACAAACAAGATACCGAGAACACACAGTGCTATCAACCGCTGGAAACTCCATCCCGGGATCAGAAGGTTAAGCATTCCAAGGGCGATGGGGAAGCATCAAATCTGACAGGGTAAATGTATAATTGCACTTTTGATAAGATTGACCTGTGGAGAAGAACTTTCTGAATTTGATGCTACTCAGCCTTCAAAAGAGTTGTGGAATTGACGAATAAAGGAATGACAAAGGTGGGGAGCACGTGAATTTCTTATCTTCTCGTTCTGAGCTCGCTGAGAACTTCCCACTCGAGTAATTGAAACCTAGGCCACCAAAAGATGTTAGTATCTGATTGTCTTCTCACTCGCTCTCTCTTGACATCGGGGACTCGTCCTTTCTTCGATAACGGGATATTTCAGTGATGCCCCTTTTCAATCCGCTGCGAGTACATTGTCCGGGGTAACAATGCCTGTCCGGCGACAAAATGCCGGCTCAGCATCATTTCTCCAACCTTAATATTTGCCCACAAACGATAAAGTTCATGACCTCGCTGTCTTCTTCCAAAATGAGGGGATACAACGTCACCTCCGCGTTCCAAAAGGTAATCAGGTCCACATTAGGGATTTTCCGAGCTGACGCGTCTCATCAGATCCTCGGCTTCCAGGCGATGTTCAGATCAACAATACAGACCCCATTTAGCTCGTTCCGCTCCATGTCTTCGACAATGCCCATGGATCCAGATATCAACAGAACCATGTCGTACTGGTTTGATGGGCCCGAACCTCAAAAGAAATGGTTCGCTGGTGGCCCCGCCGTCGACGCAGAGATCAGAGACCAGTTCGGCGGGCTCGTCGAGAAAGCGCGCGCCCACGAACTCGGCTCCTGGACCAGTGAGCCCGTCGGAACACTGGCGCTCATCATATTGCTCGATCAGTTCCCAAGGAACATCTTCAGAGGCACTCCCTCGGCGTTCAGCTCCGATCCTCAAGCCTTGAATGTTACCACCACAGCAATCGCCAAGGGGTTCGATCGTTCGGTTTCGCACACGCAGCAATCATTCTTCTACTTGCCTCTGATGCATGGCGAGAACCTGCTGAGCCAGGTTGCTGGCGTTGCCTTAACTGAAGCGGCCCTTGCTCGATGCGAGCCTAATGACTCGGAGCTTAAGGAGTACTGGGAGAGGTCCATCAAGTTCGCGTACAGCCATAGAGATTCCATCCTCAAATTTGGAAGGTTTCCATCAAGAAACGAGGCAATAGGAAGAGAGTCTACGCCGGAGGAGATTGCGTATCTCAAAGAGAATCCGTCTGGATTCTAGGCAATGGATTTGTTTTGTCACGTGTATATCAGAATTAATGTGGTCACGCAGTTTGTGACAGGGTTGATGTGGTTAAGGTATTCCATATCACTCCACTAGTTGCACCAAGAACAGAAATCTATGTTAAATCTTGTAAGGTAGTGACATGGACCTGTTCGTGAAATTGTTGTCCTGTGATATTCCTGCCCTGGAAATATGCGACTCCAAATTATTTTCCAACCACAAACGCATAGTTTATATACATATGTTATTAAATTTGCCCGAAATATGTTTTTCAATTTTTTTCGCGCAAAGATGGGGAACCTTGATGTCGCAGGAGTTCAGAACCTTGACTCCAGTCTGCAAGGCACGAGGAACAGAAAAGCCTGATCAGTACGCTCAACAACTCTCATCTGATGCCCCCCTAAAGACCCAGGGAAACGCGCCATCATGGCCCCATCCATTTCACTCCCCGCAATACGAATCTTCCGTCCCCTCGACCTTCCCTCAACCTTCGGAACCAACAGAGACAACACCCCAGTCTCCACGCTCGCACGAACGCCTTCCTCGGAAATCGGGCACGGGAATGTAAAGGCACGATGGAAGTCTCCCACCAAACTTTCGCTAAGCAGCGTCCTATGCTCCGGGATTCTGTTGATCGCTTCGTTCGAGAAGTCGTGCTCAACGAGGCGGGTGGGATGGAATTGTTGGGGCTTTGGCTTCCCCGCATCGCTCACATTCACGTTGATCACATTTGCGGGGCGCGGAGCTGCTGGGTTGGGATGTCTCCTGTCGATTTCGGTATAAGTACCTTTGGGAGCCGCTGGAGCGTGCTGGCCTTAGACTGGCTTTCCGGCGTCCGAGACATCTACCGTGATATACGTATTTCCGTCTGCCGACAGCGGAACGCCCTTGTTCTCCTTGTTTTGGTGTGGCAGGTTCACATAGTGCTCCGAGATGTCGGATTTCTCCTGTGATGGTCAAAGTTTGGCTCTCTTAGTGTACTAGGGCGGTGAGTTCGGCCATAGATGACAAGTGTGTTCTGGCCGTGAGCTTCAATGGTAATGTCGTCCACTTTCGCACCTGGGATCTAGCCGTACACGTAATAGAACTTCGCATCTTCCTCGAGATCGAAGCGTGGAATAAAGCAGTTCATGATGCGGTGGGTGTGAGAGAAGTGACGATCGAATTGATCGAGATGGCGGATGACAGTGTTAAACTCGTGTTAAACTCGTGATTAATGCCGTTGCCGAGGCCACCAAGGGCGTTACCGAGTTGTGAAAATGGGGACATCTCGTTGTCGTTTTGATTCTTGATATATTTATCGATTTTTTTTTTGATAATTAGTAGAAGATATAGTTCACAACAAGCTCAAAATGTGAGAAATGGGTAGATATATACTGGGTCTTGATAATCACATCATAGGTTCCCATTTATAACCTGTCGCCACTGGGGAGACCACAGGAAGAGATGGAACCAGAACGTCAATCTATTATGGCATGTTAAGACAGCTGACACTTATTCATCATATGATATCATACGTTGCAAAAAGTTTGTCTCTTTTGTACGTGGCTCGCCCATTGACACATTGGTAAATCACCCCACGGGGTAAAAACATGCCACATTTTGTAAGTCATGTGACATTCGTATTGTCTCCACTGAAGCAGAAATTGATGTACATATATATATATATATATGCTTGGTACTTGCATCAAGCTGTAGAATAGTAAGAAAAAGTCAAAGATCAAAACAAAAAGAAATTGCAAATGGCTCGAAACTCAGATATGGTAACCAATGGAACAAATGGAACCGATAGCGAGTTTCTCTACCACATCAAACGAACCATCACCGACTACTCGGAGGACAAATACGGCGCAACCCGAACGACAGATATCCTAGGAACATTCACGGATATTGCGGCAGCGAAATCCGCAGCTCGGTCATCACTCGCATCGGAGGGGTACGTGAAAGACGATTTCGAGAGCTATGAAGGGAACGACGGAGCCGCCGAGTGGAAACATGGAGACGGAGTCTTAGCTTATGCAAAGGCGCCAGCAGGTCAGGTGTTCGAAGTGCGAGTCGAGACCAACCCCAACACCCTACACTTCAAAGGCAACGCAGACGGCGAGGTTGAAGGGTTCTTGCATTATGGTAAGCACTGCCCCAATCGTTGCCGAGAAACTGACCAAGTGGGACATAGTGTTTCAACAGACGATCGACTATAGCAAAGATCCTACCGGAGCCTCGCAGGTGACAGAGGTGGAGGGTACATATCTCACCAGGGAAGCTGCACGCAAAGCTGCGAGGAGCGCCCTGCTCGACCAGGATGTCACAAAGCAATCTTTCGCCGAGTATGATGAATTTGACGACGCAAGAGATGTGAATGAGTGGCCTTATGGGGAGAACGTCTATGTGCACGCAGTGGCAGAGACAGGAGAGAATTTCAACGTATCAGTCAAGCCGCAGCCACATTCGCATCAGCACCATGCTGGTAAGCATCACGATTGAGGGAAGTGCGACTCCGAATGTTTCCGCTCGGAGAAGAGTTGAGACAAAGCCTCTTAATATGTAGTCGAATGTACATATATGCAACAAAATGTGGAACTGTGTAATGTTTGCTTCAGCCGCTTTTTAAACCTGAATTTTTGGTTTATGTGAACCACTTAAATTGAGCTAGATGACAAAAGCCGAGCCCAGTTTGATAATGAGAGAATCGACAGGGAGTCTAATTTTAGAAAGCTTGTCTTGATTTGAACGGATACCAGGAGTGAATAGATTTAGGAGATTCTGACCATGGGAGGTTGGATGTACTGGGTAAAAATTATTTGAAACCATCCTTACGTGGTCCAGCAATACGTGTTTCAAGAATGTGGTGATGCCTTTCCTCGCACTTGTGTAGGAGCTGTTGCTTCTGAACGGCACTGGCTGTTAGATATTGAAGCTCATAAGAGCAACCTCCAAGAATTGTTTACAGCCGCTTCATTTTACTAGCCCCTCCCTGGAGATTCGCTTTGAATGCTCGCTCATGAAGTAAAATCCGCTAACAAGGCCCCGAGCCCTGCTTAATCGGAAGTATCGCGTATACCTGAGCTTTCAAGGCATGGCGTGCGTGTGTCTGGATTGGATCCATGTGTGATGCTAGGCGGTCACCACAAAGGGACACATCCCGATCACCTCCTCTCCCTCAGTTCAACAGGATAAGATGGGGCGTCTTCTTTCTAGATGCAGTTTGCCTCTCAACTCTTTCTCACCAAACCAGAAAGCACTGCCCTTCCCAAATGTTATTATCGATTGATAGCTCGTTGCCCGGTAGCAGCTTCACTCTGAATACGGTCCATTCCATATTATTGCCCAATGTGACAGTCTCCTTCGCCATGCCTATATTCTCCTTATATGTGCACCCGCCGAGATGTCTTATGTAGTAATTGATCGAGATGAACCACTTGCGAGAGCTGGTATCTTGAGGTGCAGAGTATGAAGCCGGACTACGACCCGGGCAATTGAGCCTGCTTGCAGAAGAAGCGGGTATGGAATTGTCATGGCATTCGTGGTCGGCTAGCATCCATTCAGTATTGCATCTTTATTGCAGACCGAGAAGAAACCCAATGTCCTTTTCCTTTCTCCCATCGTCGAACCTCCAACGAAATGAAAGTATCCGCTCCACATGCGGCAGCTCTCTTCAAACCCTCCACGTCTCCCAACTCTCCTTGGATGACGCAGCACTGTGAGGACATCTCAGGGGGGATCTATGAGGATGTACGCACGTAGAGGGTCACGGAATAACCTTCTGCGAGAGCGGCTTGGGTAGAGATCTGGCCGCAGATTCCTGTGCCACATATGAGGAGGACGTGGCAGACTTGGGAAGGATTTGCCGTTGTCTTCCAGAGGTGGAATGTTGGCAACCATGGCGTCCATGACTTCAATAAACGAATTCATGTCGTGGTGGGCGCATATGGCAAAGATTCATCAATCATAAACTCGGGATCAATTGCTTTCGACAAGGGTTGTGTCTGTCACCCAGTGACCCAACACAAGCTCGTCATGCCGCTAAACTTACATAAGGACCCTGCCTCTACGGGCCGTCTCTGCCTCCGGCCCTAGGCGTGGGCGTATCACCTGGCTCTGATTTTTCACATAAAACTCAACTAGGTGAGACAGTCCACGGAGTATATCTCGACGTCTTCCCTCCTCGGCTCTCTTCCTTCTTTCACCTGTCGAAACCTCATCATGGCTTCGATCCTGATAACTGGTCTTTACGCCTTATCGCAAGACTTGGCGACGCAGGAAGCCTTATCAGGTATCTTCGGGAGCATCTCTTTGGCGACCTGGATCTTTCTGCTGGTAAGTGGATGGCTGAACATAAACAATTTATGGGTTGAAACTAGTGCTGATGCCGGATAGGTTCCGCAACTCATCCTGAATTATAAAACCGGCAGTGCAGATGGGATCTCGTTGGCTTTCTTGACCGTGTGGTTGATTGGAGATGCTACGAACCTCGCTGGTACGATCTGTCCTATGTTTCAAGGAGTCCCAATGATCGAGGATCAATTGGACCTCGATCTTCGCCCAAACATTCTACCTTTGCGCTGTTTCCTTTGAAGCATGTCCATTTGATCTTCGTTCAATTCTTCATCACGTGATATCAAGCTCTCTTTCAATGTTCAGTGTTCTCAATACGATACTAACAAATTTCTTAGGAGCAATCTGGGCTGATCTCGTCCCAACCGTCATCGCCCTAGCAATCTACTTCTGCATCGCGGATTTCGTCCTAATAACGCAATGTCTCTACTACAACCACCTGAACGCCCGCCGCTCCGCTAGACACGCCTCCATCCAATCCAACGGCTCCGACACCGAGAACTCACCCCTACTCACCCGTCGTCGATCCTCAGACACCATCGGCCTTCCAGGCTCTCACCGACGTCGCTCTAGCGCTTTGTCCGGAAGACGGGACTCCTTGAGCAAGATCGTGGAGGAGCAAGAGGATGAGGGGAATGGGTGGGCGAAGAACTCCCTGAGCATCCTGGGCGTTATTGTCGTTGGAGCAGCTGGGTGGGTGTTGGCTTGGCAAAGTGGGGTTTGGAAACCGTCTGATACGGATACCGGGGTGCAGAGCTCGGCGCCGCTTGGGGCGGAAGTTCTAGGGTACTTCTCGGCGGTTTGCTATCTTGGGTATGTCTCCCTCTCTCTTCATAACCTCTTCGGCTCTCAAACCCATAGAGGAAATTTCATATGACCCCTCCCCTTCACTTTCCCCACTCCCCCTCCAAACAAACCCACCCACTAACACCCCCACCAGAGCGCGCATTCCCCAGATCCACAAGAACTACCGCGACAAATCCTGCGAAGGGCTGGCCCTGCTCTTCTTCCTCCTCTCGCTGATGGGGAACGCAACGTACGGGCTCGGCATCCTCTGCCACTCGCTGGAGCGCGACTACCTGATCACCAACACGCCCTGGCTGATCGGGAGTCTGGGAACCATGGCTGAGGATGCGGTAATCTTCGTGCAGTTTAGGATGTATGCCAAAGGGAACGGTCAGGGGGAGGTAGGGAGTGAGAGTACGGCTGTTGAGGAGGAGGCTTAAAAACGGTGTTGAGGGGATGACGGAAGATGATTGGATATAGAATGTGGTGGTTTTCACGGGTCCTGGGTTGCATTCGGCGTTTGGGGATATGTATATCTACTCCTAAAGCATTATGCATGTCGCTCGATGGCAACTAATCGATCTAATAGCATATAACCATAATCCCTAGCCTGCAAGTCAAGTATCAATCCTTCAACGCATTGACCGTAGCCAGTCGGTTCGACAAAATAGAATTTTAGCCTAACAGCTCCTCCCGTTCCTCATCGATCATTCGTACTCTAGTCTGACGTCTCCTTACATTACTCGCCGGTCCTTTCTATCGGTGGCAGTCTATCATTCTCGGGATATACCAATCCTTCGCTCATGATCTTCCCGAATACCTTCCCGGCCGCCTTCAGCACCTTTTTCACCTTTTTCGTCTTGCGGTGTTCATTGCAATCGTCTTTACAATTTTCATCGCAATTTCCATCTCCGTTTTTAATTGTATCGTCGTCCGACTTTAGAGACATCTCCTCGGCGCCCCCCACTGGCCCAAATTCCCAATACTCGATCGAACCTTCGACCACCTTAAAACAATCCTTCCCATCCTGACTCGAATCCCAGACAGGAGATCCTGGAGCGTCTCCATTGTTTACATCATTTTCATCGGGAGGAGGAACGCCTGGTGTATCTTCACTGCCATCGCCATCTGCATCGCGAGTGACACCGTTCGTCAACTCCCCGAAAGCCGCCTCGTGTGTCGCGCACCAAGCCAGAAAGCCATCCGTCAATCCATTGCCTAACTCCAAAGAAGCCAGCATCGGGTAACCCTCTACTCTCAACGCACCAACAAAGTTCGTGATAAATTGTGGAACACGGTAGTAGCCTGTCATATTTTCGCTATCGATAATCAAATGTGATGGTTCACTTCCATCTGTGTGGCGAAAACTGAAAGGGGTTTTTGCTTTTGTCGGATCGCCGTGGAATATCAATGGCGTTATCGATGGGCCAACAAGGACGGAAGTCTTGGCTAGACGGAAGATATTGGTTGCACAGCCATTGTGATTGTGATAAAAACTTATAGCATCCTTCAGCTTCCTGTCAACCCAGGGCTGGTCGGGCTCGAAATGTATTCTGCAGAAAGGTTTCCGGCTTGGTGGGCTGCACAGGATACCGTAAATGGCGCTTGCCATGCTCATGTTTGTCTCTGAGTGTTGACTATCAGACAGTTTCCTCCATGACTGAGGGGTTACAGAAATTTTGGCACCATTGTCACCCTCGGAAAATGTGGGCTCCGCTTCGAAAATCATCATGATTGGCCTTGGAAAATTCGTTAGGTGATCATTTGGCTGCACAGCTATTCTGTAGAAACTATCTATAGAGCTGGGGATAGCATTGGTAGGTAATCGGCCATCGACTGGGCCGATTATTGATGGGAAGTGTCGTTGGAGTTGATCCGAAAAGTGTGAGGAAAGGATGGAGTCTCGGACAGTGGGAGGAGGAACTGGTAGAGTTGAAGGAGTAGGCAGTGGATAGTTAGTTGCTGGAAACGTATTATATTAGTCTCTTTCGAATGATGAATGATGCAAATCCGGAGGAACTTACGGGGTGGGCTGACTATTGTTGAAACCGGTGGAAGAGGATCGCTCGATAGGACAGCCTCGCTCGAAGAGAAGAGTACGCTCGGGAGGCTAGGCGGGCAGGATGAGGTCCGCTGGCTCGAAGACGCACTTGCGTTCGAAGCCATATTTGGGCTCAACAAGGTAAGTGAATGTGGGCGAGCTGGATACCCAGGCAGCATTGCCGCATTCCATGTATGCCCTGCATTCTCTGCTGTTGTTCTGGGGGGGTCTTCGGTAGCCAAGGGTATCCATTTACCTTTCTCTTCCCAAGTTTTGCGAGGTTCTACTGACAAGTCAGTATAATAATCTTCCATAACGTCGGAGCTTTAAAGATCCACAACCTACCATCGCTCGGGTCTTCCACTACAGCACAAAATGGAGGATTCTCTTCTGACGAAGGCAGAAGAGCGGATCTGGGAAAACCAAGGCCAGCGTTATTGAAAAATTGGATGAGTGATCCTTCGTCCTGGGGCGCTGCGACGTGCTCAAGATGATCCCAAGAGTCAACGACCTCATCGGCTTCCTGGCGCCTTTCTTCGCCACACGAGTCGCATGAACTGAATTCCAGGAAGTTGAGGAAACTGCAATAAGTGCATTTCCATCTGGCGGATGTGTCTGCAAGAGGGATCGTTGATTGATCGGCTACGACTCGTGGGGGCCTGATTGTCTCGTTCGACGAATGTGATTTCAATGATAAAGATGAACACACGTGCCCCTCATGCGCCGAGTCTGACACAGCCGGCCTAAGCATATCCATGTTGGGTGGTGGGTCGATGGAAGAAATATTGAAGACGTTATTGCACCTCAAATGTTGAGATGAGGTGAGCGATCGGGAGGGAAGTAGCACGGCTGATTCGAGCAAAACAGGAAAGAACAACCACCTCGTACCTTTTGCCTATTTACCATGAGCGCAGTATCAACAGTCGAGTATTTGAGTATTTTTCACTCCTCTGGGTTCGAGGGATCAAAAAAGAAAAAAAATGAGCTTGCGGGATTGAGATGAACTTCTTCCGCCATACTTGCGAGAAGGTTTTGGATAACCTGACCGTCGATGATATCTGAGCGATTGGAGCCTTCATGATATTAGCGATTCAATCCAGTATCTTCTTACATTTGCTCCATCAACGCAACCTGTAATACTCGACTTGTCCGTAGTAAGCAATCGTTTCTGCGTACATATACCCAAGAGCAAAGTTACAGCGTGATTGAGGCTGTACGTTCTGCCACAGTAGGTTCATCCTCGAGGATTGATGGCCGTGCGAGAATGGCTTAGAAAGCCTCTATCATACTGACCGGACTCACCTACAAGGCAGACATCAATTGGTACCAACGATAATGATGTCGAAACTAGCTCTAAATCCTCAATTCACCACTGTAACGTGCTTAACCGAACTGATTTACGCCATCGCAAGCTAGCCCAGTATCTACTTAGACGGAACAGTTCCCGAAATGTTAATACAAAGGGCAATTAAAAAACTCAAATAGTACCAGAAAACCACAGCCAAGGAAATGGAAATATTATGGCCCTTGTTCGCGCTTCACAGAAGTATACCAATGGACGCCGGGTTCCCTTCATTGGTACTGATAGAAGCCTCGTTAAAGACTCAATGGAAGGTGGATTTGCCAGTGCCATCTCGGTGGATGGTTTGGTCGTGCCATGGTCCAAGTGAGAGTATCAATCGTAACTACGAGCACTGCAACAAAGGATCACTGGACCAGGCCTTCAAAGGCGACGTAGCGTTACCATCTTCAACACTACCATACACTGTATGAGTGGCATCTTGTACGAAGCCGACCAGAGGGTCTGGAAATGAGGGTCGATTTCGAAAGAGGTTGAACCGAGAGAAGAGCGATTCTGCAAGAACCAGCGCCAAGGAATGGGGAACTCGGCAGGGCCCGTTCCTGAGTCCCATTCGAACCGTTCTAAAACCCCAGAACAGCATTTCTTACATATAT
The DNA here is from genome assembly GCA_016508695.1 of Hyphodiscus hymeniophilus. NCBI lineage: Eukaryota > Fungi > Ascomycota > Leotiomycetes > Helotiales > Hyphodiscaceae > Hyphodiscus > Hyphodiscus hymeniophilus. Next base: position 141,430 of record VNKQ01000020.1, on the reverse strand, counting down.
CACCAACTTCATGTATATAAATGTAGGTACGTTGTCTCAAAGGCCGGATCGAAGCATGATGACCAGGGGACCAAATCTATGAGAATGGCAGGGTAGAATGAGATGGTCAGTAGGCCCTCGGCTTTCATACCCTACATGGACATCCCATCCAATTACGGAGAGCGGGACTAGTCGAGTCTAAGCGACCAAAAATATCACGACCGCGACTCTTCCCCTTAACCAGCCCAAATCAACACGTCTCGCCTTTAAGTGGTGGGCTGGATTGCTACATCTACTCTTCTGTGGCTCTTGATTCGGGTCACCTAACCAGATGCCTTCTACTTTTTGTTCTTCGTATCACTCCACGCTCCTTTCCTAGGCGTTGCAAAGCCACCTTTCATTTAAGTTGAGCGAGCGCGTCATTACGACCATTTTGATTTCATCGATAACCATCACGCCCTCAGGATCTTTGGGCTTCGCTTGCATCTAATAGAGACTCAGTAGCAGACGACTTGAGCTCGTCTGCGCTGGTCTCATCGTGGTGGGGGAACCTGTCCTCCCATGCGCTGTAGGTCGCGCAGTAGAACGCATGGCTAACATTAGGCGCAGTAGACAACGTCTTCATTGATTTCATCGCCTCCTCCTGCTGCTCCAGCAGAGGACGGACTCGAAACCCAAGCTTCCGAACAGCCTGGATCACCAGCGTTCTCTACGAGTTCGACCTTCGACGGCGGATCTAGCCCCGTCCTTCCGCCTCTTCCAGCCCCAACATTCAACGGACGTGTCGTAGACCTCTCGACCACTCCTCCATCCACGTCGCGGAGCGAGAACAGCCATTATTATACAGCAAGTTGGGGTTCTCCATACCAGCAGCCTCCCAGCACGTCTGGTCGCACGCACTACACGCACGCACATAGCCATACGTTGAGCAGTGAACCATCCGAAGATTCACCTCTTCGTCACCTCGAGTTCCATACTCCGTTCTTGCGACCTGCGCCTACTTTTACCAGATCCCTAACCGATCCTGAATTTGTATCCAACGACGGTCTCATCAGTGCAGCTGTTCTCGCGAATCGCGCACGACGACCGGCCCAAGGCTTGACAGAAGATTGGATCCGCCAGCACACAGGAGGTGAATCTGGAGAAAGCAACAATTGGCTTAGTGACGATCCTGGAGATAGTGAACACTCTTCATTGAGCGGATCCATCTCAGGGGAAGGGGATTGGCTAGGTCAAGACGCAGATCCGAGAACACCGACTCTCAAACGATTCTCAGAGTCCAAAGATAAGACTCGCAAAGCATCATCAACACTCGTACACAAACGCCAGCAAAGTACGGACACGTTGAAGCAGGAGCATTTCTCGGATTCTCCACCGCCCAGAATGGCCACCACAAATGAAGAAACGGGTTCTAGCACTGAGATGGCGATGTCGACTCCATCTGAGGAGAGGCCGCCGCCACCTCCACCAAAAGAGAATCTGTCATGGCGAGCAGCAATGCTGCCAGCGACGCCTGCTGTTCCAGTCTCTACAGCCACTCCCGCACCTGTGCCACCAAGACTCAAGAAGAAAGTTCCTTGGAAAGGCAAGAATATTATGGTGCTACTGCCTTGGGATGACGAGCGTGGGCAGAAAGGCAAAGCACCTACTCCTATGAGCGAGAAAGATGTGGAAGCTATGCTGAAAGAATGGGAGCAATTGGGCTATGATACGAAAGGCTTCAATCTTGGCCAGACATACGGCATTGATGATGAGGGTGGCGAAGTCCAAAGTCGTAGTCCTTGGCCTCAATCTGTTGACCTACACCGCGAGAGGGATGAACGCTCTTTTCAAGTTGCCATCCCGGATCGAACAGGTAAGAGCGTGTTCATTTTGTGCTATCTGCGCATATTTCCAAATTGTATCATTCGCGACATCTATTATGCTCTCTATTACATATGCTGATACTCTGAACAATTAGAATGGGATGCATATGTCAGCGAGTTGGCAGAAGCCAAACTGCGTGCTCTAGGGGTCTCTTTTGGCGACGAGGACCCACCTCCTACCATATCCCCAGCTGTTTCTAATTTGAGTCGACAAGCGTCCATGCAGTATCCGCCATTGCCCTTTTCGCCGCCAATACCAACATCGTCAGCTACGAGTAGTCATCTCGCTCATCATCAGAACCCATTCTCGCCTGCACTGATGCCAGGTGCTGGTATGTCAACGAGCCAGAGCTCCAATCCAGGCTCGATTGCCTCTCCAGCTTCTATGCACGCTCATATGCAGGGAAAGTACAATCCGCGACAGTCTGTATCATTTGCAAGTGGAGATCATCCTTTTGGATCTCCTTTTCAGTATCCACAGCAACAGTCTCCAAGCGTTTGGTCACCCCAGCAAGTCCTCTATCAACAAGGTGCAAGAGGCGGATCACCGGCTCTACAGAATCTTGGATCGATCGTTTCTCCAACTTCACCATTTTCACAAGATGGATACTTTCCGCCAGGAGATGTCATGTTTCAGATGCAGCAACGTCAACAAGCTCTGCAGAACCAGCTTCATCAGCAACAGCAAATGCAGCTTCAGGCTGGCGCAAGAGCATCTCCCCGTCTCCAAGAAGTCCGTGAGATTGACGACGAGGAGACCTTGGCACCCTCGAAGAGCCCTTCCAAAACCCCTGAAGCAAGGCAGATTAAGCATAATCCCAGCGCAAGCTTGCAACAAGAGATTGATGATGCCGAGTATCACTTAGAGGAACAATTTCAGCGACAACTTGAGCACGAGGATTACAGTCCTCACTCAGATCATGGCGACCATGATGCGCGTTTTGGCAAGGAGCCAGAAATTTCACACGCACGTAATGTTTCGTCTGAAATTAGTGGCGTCGCATCTCCTCGATATGCTATTGATGACTCGGATCATGGTCCGATTCTGCATCATCCTCAACCCCATAGCAGAGGTCATTCGCTTTCCCAGCGTCCTTTCCAGGACAGTGAGGAAAGCGCTCCGGAGTCAAAGCCTAGTCTGCTGAATACATTGAACAGCGGCAAAGAATTCTCGGACATTGAGACAAATCCAAGCAATCTGGGAACACCGGTTCAGACTTTGGACTCATCTAGTGTAGCTGGCCATGACCGATCGCTGTCAACCTCTAGCAATCCTTGGGTTGATTCCGATCCCACTTTCAGCGAGAACAGCGCTCCTCGCCGCCCTGGTCATGTTAGCAAACCATCGATGTCAAAGCTCAACGTGGGAGCAAAAGAGTTCAAGTTCAACCCAGCGAGCCCTTTCCAGCCAAGCCAAACATTCAACGGCGGCAACTCTCAACAGCCTATCGCCGCGTTTTCGAGCTTTGCACCTCCGTTGTCCGAGACGCCCAGCCACTTCAGCGTCCACTCGGTCAACAGCTCCAAAAATAAGATCAACGTGACTGCTCCAGTATTCACCCCCGGTCAAAGCGAGTTTAGCTTCTCAGCTAGTGGACCATCATTCAGACCGGATGCACCAGCATTCACCCCACTCAATTCGACTTTCTCTGATTCCATTGGGAGTATCGGTTCTGGTGGTGAAGGTCCACGGAATTCGATCTTTGGTAGCATTGACCTTAGCCTTCTTGGCATTACTAGACCACCAATAAACAATAAGGCAATTCCTATTGTAAGGCCGGATAGCAGTCACTCCAAGATTGTAGAGGACGAGCAGGAGGACGAAGGTGGGCGCATCACCCAAGGCGAAGGTCGCATCAAGAGAGCTCGCGGAATCAAAGATGATGGTGATTCTGTGCCATTGTTTGCTACGCCCAGCATGCCCCTTGGTGAAACATCCCGAGAACAATCTCCACCGAAGGATAGTCACAATTCCGGCAAGCCTGTTGATAAAGAGAACTCAGCACCACTTGGTGATAGTGACGCAGAAGCACCCCAAATACCTGCCAAGTCCCACTCCAGGAACCTTAGCGAGCAATCACTGGAGCAAGGCAAGGAGTTCTCTCCATGGGAGTTTCAGCAACAAAAGCAGGCCGAGGATTTTAATGCTGCTCGGCCTTTCATCTCACGAAGATATGGATCTGGTCTTCCTGGCTATGGATTCAACGCTTCAACCTCTGAGGAGAATGTGTCACCTGTTCTGGAGGAAGATCCTACTAAACCCGAGCCAGTGACGAAGGCCCACAAGAAGAACTCTTTGTCTGCTACTGCCAAGCCTTTCGAGTTTCGACCTGGAGCCTTCAATTTCACCTTCGGCAGTGACCAGCCGAGCCAAAAAGCAGAGCCTGCGTCAGATCCTGAGCCTGAACCTGCGATTGCTACTGTGGTGGATCCTCCACCGGTGTCCCTTTCTAAGAAGGGTGGTCTTGGTGGTCTTTCCAGTTCGAGATATGCCAGAAGCCCATCGCCGCCTGCCCCATCCGAGTCTCCAAACTTCGACATGCAGCCAGATGACATGCCTTCATTCCAAATCGCCTTGCCACGAGCAGATAGTCCATCAGATGTCCTTGGGGACAACGAAGACCGCGAGCCGACATTCGAGGAAATCGATGCTGTAATGCAACACCTTAATGAAGTTGAAAAGGAATCTTCCCCTCGTGTCACAGGCACTCCCCCAATGTGGCGCCCATCACTTCCTGCAGAGCAAATACAAATGCCAGATCCGGATATCTCCTCTCCAATTCGTCTGCAGCCTCATAATCTTATGCGAAGCGACGCACCTAGTCCGAGTCCGGGGCGATTCCGAGCTCTACCCGGGGAGACAGTGCCGCAGAGAATCTTCTCTCGCGAACAAGATGACCCATTTGTAGAAGATTCTCCGCCAGTCCTGCCTTACCCGTCACCAATCCATCGCCTAAACCAGGGCAGCAGCGTGCCTGGCAGTGACTGGGGCGATGTCCTCAGTGAGGCCGAGGAAGCAAAGCTGCAACCACGAGCTCAGTTCTTCGATAATCATGTCAACGAGCTTGTCGGGGGAATACTAGCTGAGAGAATGGATCCCTTGGAGAGAACTTTAGAGACAATCCAGATGTCTCTGCAGATGATGGCCGCACGAGCCCCATCCAGTCGTAGAGAGAGACGAAGCATATCGGGTGCACTTAGTGACGCTGATGACGAGGAGGAGGATGAGGAGCATGTACCTCGAAGATCCCTCAGCCCGAGAAGAGACAAAAAGCTCGAAAAGATTCGAGCTATCGTTACAGAAGCACTCGCTACTCACCAGTTGTCCAGACCACAAACTGCCGATCGAATCCCGGCCTTAGCTCAGGATGCCAATGTGCTCAGGGCGTTGGAAGAGATGAAGGAGCAGTTCGGTCAATCTATGCGTCTCGATTTCCGAGCTGAAGACCTTAGAAATGTTGTCGAGGAAGCCGTTGAGAAACGAATGCCCGCTTCTCCCATTCCTGTTGTCGATGAAGCTTCTGTTGTCAAGGCTGCCGAGAAGGATGCCAAGATTGCTGACTTAGAAGAGAGACTTCGCCGTGCAGAGACAACTGCAGAGGAGGAAATTCAAAACCGTCGCAGCGTTGAGGAGTCGGCTCTGATCAAGTCGGCAGCAGCGCAAGCCAAGATTGCTGATCTTGAAGAACGATGGAGCCGAGCCGACACCTCTGCTGAAGAAGAGGTGAAGAATCGGCGAAGCGCTGAAGACCGCTTGGCCGAAGTCCAAAGGTTGCTTCGAATCTCATCAGAGGAGGAAGACCGTCTCCGGGAAACTATGGATGAGCGCGAAGTAAAGATCCGTGAGATTGTGGATCAGAGCGACGCAAAGGTGAGAGCCGCTGAGGAGGCCCGAGCCAAGACCACAATGAAGATTGCTCTATTGGAGGCCTCCCTGGAAAATTCACGAAAGTCCCACTCGGAATCTACGAATCGCATCACTATCATGGAGGGAGAGCTACGCCAAGCTCGACAGGAGACCCAACACTGGGAGATGGAGTCCGAACGAGCCTTGGAAGCCGCCAAGAGACATAGCGAGGACGCAGAACAGGCCAATGAGACTAACAAGGACCTCAGAAGGACCATCGATAGCCTGAGGACCCAGATGGAGGAAAGTATCCGAGTCCGCGAGGGTATGAGAGGAAAATTAATGGCTTTGCAGGAGGACATGGCTCTTGCGGCCCGCGAAATCTCCCAAGAGAATGCTCGACGTGCCAAGAAGGAACAGGAGCTCATTGCCCGTCAGGAAGTCCTGGATGCTAGGCTTCAAGCAGAGGGCCGGACCAGGGAACGACTGGAGTTAGAGATCGAGCGACTAGAAGAGGGTGAGAGACAAGGGATGAGAGCTGTCAGCGAATGCAAGAGGCTGGAAGCTCTTATCACTGATTTGAAGAACGAGAGTCATGCTGCTCAGAAGGACGTCATGAGATACCAGCGGGAGTTCGAGGAAGCCAGAGAATCTGGTTTGTCCGAAGTCCAACGGACCAGGCACTACATGCAAGCCGAGATTGAGTCTGCAAACAACCAAGTCAATGTCGTGCGTGAAGATCTTGAGAATCAAGTCTCCCGTCTTCGTGCCGAACTTGATCAAGTCAAATTGGATGCAGATACTACTCGTGAGAAGCACGAGATGTTGCTTGAAGAGGCAAACTCTTCAAAGAAGACCTTACTCGACGACATGAAGCTCCGACATGCCAATGAAGTTGAGGATCTGCAGACACAGCACGAGCGACAGCTCGGCAATACTATTGAGGATGCCCAACGCCATGAGCAGCATCTCCTTGAACGATTGTCGCTGTCTTCATCCAAGACGGAGCATCTCCAAGATCGCGTCTCGCATCTGGAAGACAAGCTCGAGGTTGCGAAGTCTGCTGCAAATGCCGCAGCGAAGGCAGCTCGGTCGGCAAGTACCTCATCCTCACAGCCAGCTCCCCTCCAAGAGACAATTTCTCGAGCCATGGAATTACCTGAGAAGATATCTCCTCAAGCCCTCCGAGAATCTATCATGGTCCTTCAGGAGCAGCTTCAAGATCGTGAACAAACAATTGAGAAGCTCGAGCAACAAGTTGCATCACTTGATCCTGACTCGGCAGTCAAGATCTCGAAGCGCGATGACGAGATTCTCTGGCTCCGCGAACTTCTCGCCGTCCGTAAATCAGATCTTCAAGACATCGTCACCGCCCTGGAAACCGATGATTACGATGCAGAGCAGGTGAAGGATGCTGCTATCCGTCTTCGCGCAAACTTGCAGATGGAAGAGCAGGAGCGGGAACGAGCCATGAACGGAGGCTCGGCTCTCAACCTCCCAAATATTGCAGCCAGTCTTCGCGATGCAGCTACGCCACGAGTGGCGCAAGCCGTTGGGCCTTTGGCTGCAGCTTGGGGCAACTGGCGCAAGGGTCGAGATAGTTCTGTCTCTGACTCTGGACGCCCAAGTAGCGCCACACCCTCGAGAAATAGCTCCACAACACAAGGGTTCCTCAACGGACTGATGACGCCCCCAGCGTCAAACCTTCGTCAGAGTCCATTGGGTGGCAGTAATGCTGGAGTGCAGCCAACCGCATTCGGAAGCACAGGGACGAGATTTACGGCTCAACAACTTGCCAATCGACCACGTGCTATGACACCCAGAGCGAGAGAGAAGCAACCGATGCGAGGGAGTCCACGACGTGATGAAGTTGGACAACCTGCCACGCCACCTATGATGCGCAAAAGCAGCTACGACAATGATGCACGAGCTGAGGACTTCAGCGATGCGGGGTTTTATGATGATGATGAGAGTGCTGTGGATGACAGTATGTTCGGCGTCGGCCGGTAACATTTGTTGCACATATGTGGAGGAGTTTCTTTTGTTATGTGAAGAAGATGTGATTGCGGGAGATAGAGGGAGAGGGGGTGGATGAACATTTTACATACATACTAATGCTAGATTGATACCCAAGGAGCACAATAGTTGATGCTTGGAGCGAGCGAGACAGACTGCATATACCCCCAGCACTTTTCGTCAATTTATCTCCTTTGTTGGATGTACCACAGCGTGGGGTGGAATGGGAAGGAAAAGACGCCATTCATTGTCTGGTTCATATAATGTAGTTCGAGAAACTCGATGACTCTCCCTAATTCCGACAATCCCTCTGATGAGTGATCTCCATATTATGCTATCTCATCCGTAAGATAACTTACTAATCTTGATCCCACCTGGGCAAGAATGCGGAAAGACAGCGAGCGTGCTGAAGAAGATATGGAGCCTCAAGAACTTATGTGGGGATCGAGCTTGCCATGCTCAGCATTGTGGTCCTGAGAAAATGGCTAGAGAGTCGTAACGGTGTAGATTAGGAAATTCACTAAAAATTCAATATGATCGAGCGAACCTCCAGGTTCCCGGGAGGGAAACAAGTGGGAATAGTTGTTCTTGTGATAGGAGGTGTACGAAACAGAAGTGTTTTCCCTATGGAAATTCCCGTAGTATGCACTCTTGGTTATTACTACCCTCATTGGGGCTAGCTCGCTAAGACGAAACGCCGCTAAGTTTTTCAACTCCAAGTATAGCTTCGCCGAATGGGGGGGTGACCTGACCACTTTCTTAGTGCCGGCGGTTCGTGTTTTTGCACCGATTCGCGTGACTTAACCTAGTTTGTGCGGAATCACGGGAGTCGCGTTTCTTACTAAGCCTAAGGCAGCCTAGTATAAACTAAGTACTAGCGAAGTATTATATTACTACTTCTTAACCTCAAACCTTCTTTTCTTCTTTAATTATAATAATAACTAGTATATATACTAAAACCCTTTGTAACTAGTTTATTCCTTATTATATTTAACTCTTAAACCCTTATATAATTAAGAATAATATATTTAAACTAGTTTTAATATATATATTACGCGTTATTATCTTATTTTACTTTATAATATTACCTTATCTTACTCTTACTTTTCGCTTTATATATACCTTTATAATACTTTTATTATATTTTATATTAGTTTTTTATTGTCTTTAGTATTTGATTTTAAATAGTTTTATATTAAATACGCTAAAATTTTGCGTTTTCTTATATAGTATACTTGGGTTTAAAAGTTAAGTTTTTACTTTTAAATAATATCTAATCCTTATTATATAGTACTTTTATAGTACTTTTATAGTATTAGGTATTAATTTCTTTTTAGATTTATATTAATAGTATTATAATAGTATTACGCGTTTATACGTTAACGTGTACTAAGTAGTATATATACTAATAGAAGGATAGTAAAAACGAGGACATTATTATTAAGGTAAGTATTACTAAGGTACTTTAATAATACTAGCTGAGTTTTCTAGTAATATAAGAGAGAATGCCTTTAGTATAATTGCGAGTAAGCTTAGCTATAGTATTAAGATAATATTATAATAATATTATAGTAGTACTCTAAACTAATAGTTATAGGGTAATCTCGAAGAATGTTATAGACTTATATTTTTATATAAAGGCAAGTTTCGCATTTTAATTAAAGTACCTTTAAGATACTAATAAGGTACTTATAGAAAGTTTATATAAAGGAAATAATATATAGCGTTACTATAGGTAAATTAGGCAAGTAATTAGCGTAAGTACTTTAAAAGTACTTTAATAATATTATACTCTAATATTAGAAAGAAAAATAAAGGAGGTATTATAGTTATTAATTATAATCTCTTTTAAGTAAGTAGTACTTTTATAATACTTTAGTAATACTTTTATTAATTAGACTAGTAAAGAAGATAATTTACTTATTACTCTAAAGAAGTAGTTTATTAAGAGTACCTTAATAGTACTTTTATAATATTAATATCGCCTAGCCTTACCCTAAAGAAAAAGACGAAAAAGAGTATAAAGAAAGCAAAGATAGTTTTATAAGTACTTTTATTATATTACTATAATACTTTGTTAATTTTACTTAGTAATAACGAAGAAGAAGATAAAGTTATCGAAGCTCTTAAGTCATATGTTTTTATATTAAGAAGGTATTATTATTATACTTATATATTACTAGTCGTAATAGTCGGAAAAAGTTATTCGATAAGCCGTATGTCTTTATACCTTTTGAGTATTATAATAGTACTTATTACTTTATAGTATAAAAGCAAAGTAGGTCTTATTTAACAAATTCGTTAAGTAAGTACTTTTATATTACGTTTATAGTACTTTAAATGTATTTTACTTACCTTCTTATAGGGATAAGAAAGCCGAAGCTTCTAAGTCGTATGTCTTTATACCTTATTAGTATTATATTTGTACTAAGACTCCTTAGCGTTTTTAGATCTCGTATTATACTAACTATTAGTATTAAGTAAGTACTTCTATAATACTATATTACTATTACTAACTAAGTTAATAGAATAGCTAATAATAGTTTGGCTATTAGTATTAAGTAAGTACTTTTATAGTATTATATTGCTATTACTAACTAAGTTAAGTAGAATAGCTAACAATAGTTTGGCTATTAGTACTAAGTAAGTACTTTTATAATACTATATTATTACTATTAACCAAGTTAGTAAAATAGCTAACGATAGTTTAGCTATTAATACTAAGTAAGTACTTTTATAATATTATACTACTATTACTAACTAAGTTAAGTAGAATAGCTAACGATAGTTTGGCTATTAATACTAAGTAAGTACTTCTATAGTATTATACTACTATTACTAACTAAGTTAAGTAAAATAGCTAATAATGTCTCGGCTATTAGTATTAAGTAAGTACTTTCTTAGTACTATATTGCTACTACTAACTAAGATAAGTAAAATAGCTAACGATAGTTTGGCTATTAATACTAGGTAAGTACTTCTATAGTACTTTAGTAATATTACTAATATAAATAGAATTTCCAATATTTATACTATTACTATTAGTATTATAGTAGTACTAACAAAAAAGAAAAGCCGTCTTAATAATATAGAGCGTTTACTTAGAAATAATATAATAGCGAATATCACGTAGGAGTAGAAATAGTACCTTTTTAGTATTATTATAATACTATACTAGTACTTAGTGTTAATTTTGCGAGACGAAGCTAGTTACTTAAACGTCTTTTTATATAGTACTTAGGTAATACTTTTGTAGTATTATATTACTAAATCAAATCGATAACTATATATAAAACCCTCTTAAAAAATTCTAGTTTCGCGACTTCTTAGTACTACGTAAGTACTAAAGGTACCTTAAAGGTACTATAGAGCCTCTTTATCCTATTGTTTTTACAATAGTAGGATTTAATAACTATAGTACTAATAATAATACTAATAATAATACTAATAATAATACTAATAATAATACTAATAAGAATACTAATAAGAATACTAATAAGAATACTAATAAGAATACTAATAAGAATACTAATAAGAATACTAATAAGAATACTAATAAGAATATTAATTATAATAATAATTAACATATATATTAAAACCCTTTATAACTAGTTTATTCTTTATTATATTTAATTTTTAAACTCTTATATAATTAAGAATAATATATTTAAATTAGTTTTAATATATATATTATATATTATTATCTTAACTTACTTTATAATATTAATTTACTTTACTTTTATTTTTCGCTTTATATATACCTTTATAATACTTCTACTATACTTTATATTAGTTTTTTATTATTTTTAGTATTTAATTTTAAATAGTTTTATATTAAATATAATAAAATTTTATATTTTCTTATATAATATACTTAAGTTTAAAAGTTAAGTTTTTACCTTTAAATAATATTTAATTCTTATTATATAATATTTTTATAATACTTTTATAATATTAAGTATTTATTTTTTTCTAAATTTCTATTAATAATATTATAATAATATTATATATTTATATAATAATATATATTATGTAATATATATATTAAGAAAAGAATAATTTAAATAAGGATATTATTATTAAAATAAATATTATTAAAGTATTTTAATAATATTAGTTTAGTTTTTTAATAATATAAAAAAAAAATACCTTTAATATAATTATAAGTAAGTTTAGTTATAATATTATCTTAGTATTATAATAATTAAACTAGCTAATAGTCTAGTCTAGTCTTAGACTATACGGTTTTTAGGGATTATATAATAGTTTAGTTTTAAAAGCTAAATTTTTAGAGATTATACTTAGGATTATAATCTTATAATTTAGTTTATAAATAGTTTAGTCTTAAATATATAATTTTTAGAGATTATACTTAAGACTATAATCTTATAATTTAGTTTATAAATAGTTTAATTTTAAATATATAATTTTTAGAGATTATACTTAAGATTATAATCTTATAATTTAATTTATAAATAATTTAGTCTTAAATATATAATTTTTAAGGACTAATTTTAAATTATAATCTTATAATCTTACTTAGTACTATAAGATTATAACTATTTAAAAGTAATATATAATAGTAATAATAATAAATATATATAATATAATTCTTTATTTTTACTTTACTTAGTAATTTAATAAGTATAAAATAAAATTATATTATAATTCTAAAATTATTAGTAAAGCCTAGTACTCTTAATACTTAGCTTTTACTTAAAAAAAACCCTAAACCCCCTAATTTATTAAGTCTTTTTTTCTTTAATAAAAATTTTATTACTTTTTTATTATTATTTAAAATTATAATTATATTTATAATTTATTTCTTAGTTTAGTTTATATTATTACTTATATAAAAAGTATTATACTTATAGTTTATATCTTTTTAATTATTAATAAAAGTTTATTTATATTAATTAAAATACTTTATAATTATTAACTTTATAATTATTATTAAATATTTTTATACTTTATAATAATTATAAAGATTATAAACTAAATTAAAAATTCTCTTAACTCTTATATTAGTAATTAATAAAATTAACTAAAAAATATAATATATTATTATTTATTATTATTATATTAATAGCTAATATACTTAAAATTATTAATATATTTTAAGCTATAAATATAATAAAAGAAAACGTTAATTTTAATTTCTTTTAAATAATAACTTTATAAGAATTAATATATTAATATTATCTTATATAATTAGACTAATAAAGAAGTAATTAACTTTAGTCTTTAACCTTAAAGTTATTATATATAATTATATATATTTAATATATTTTTATTAAGTTAAAATACTATATTTAAGCTTTAGGTTTTTAAAATAATAATTAAATTACTCTCGACTAAAAGAGCTTATATTAATATAAGCTTATAATTTTTCTTTTAGTATTAAGTAAATAAGTACTTATATTTCTTTTTAAGTTATAATGTAGAGGGGTAGTTCTAGGAGATTACGTTTTGTAAAAGTCACATGATATAGTACTAGGTATACTATATAGCTGGGTTTTGTACTAGACATTAATATTTACAAACAACCTTTTTACTAGAACTATTACTATTATTTGAATATATATTCTTTTAAGCTTATATTAACGATTTATACTATTCGAACTAAGTTTTATAAACCTACGTCTTTAAATTTATTCGTTTCGAGTTTTTATTATAAACGGATTCTTATGCTTTGCATAATATTAGGATTTGGCCTTTTATATATTATTTTAGTAATTAGAGTAAGATATAATACTAATCGAATTAGTATTAAACGATAGTATTTATATAAAGACCTCTTGTTTAGAAGAGATAATAGTTATATCGATTTGTTAATATAACTAGGTTCTTTTATACGATTATTAAAGAAGGATTCTTATACGATTGTCTTAATATTATTACGAGTATTACAACTTATTAATAGTATAATATAAAGTTGATTTTATACCCCCTAACCTTATAATAAATTAATATTGTATTAAATTATAACGATAATATATTTATATAAAGCTATTTAGTTGGATTTTTTATATTATATAATATTTAAGAGTATTCTTAAAGTAACGACGATAAGAGCTTCGACGAAGAGGTTTGAGCCCTAAGTACGTATTATAAAGATTAATAGGAGAAAGAAGGAGATAGAAGTAGCTTGGGAACCAAGGTATAAGTATATTAGAGTTTGTAAGATAATATATATTCCTTATTTATTTTATAACTTATAAGTCGAGTAGAGCTTTACTCCGAAATAAGGTATAAGAAGAAGAAACGGGTAAAGAAGAAAACTAAGTTATAAACTAGGAATAAAGTAATGCTAAGAGAGAGACTATTAGCGATTATAATAATTAAGAGTCTTAAGTTAGTTTTATAGCGTTTTTCTAGCTAAATTTTAAGACCTAAGTAAGAACTAGAAAGTATAAAGGAAAAATAGTTTATATAAAAAATCGAATTAATACGGAAGAACTAGCAATTAGGCTAGGAATAGGGGTTTCGTAAAAGAGAAAGAGATAGTTTATAAGTCTTTACTATAGCTACTTAAAAAAGAATAGCGAAATTAGATATTAGATATTTATATTATTAGTAATTTTATACTTAATATTAGAAATCTATTAATTAAGATATTGCACTATAGTTTTAATAATAAAGGAAAAGGAAAGACTCTTTAATAATAGCTTTATCGAACTCCTTAATAGCCAAAAATAGTATATATTAATACTAGCGAGACGGTTGTAATTAGTTTTAGTAGCTAGGATTAACTTGCTATTAAAAGTAGAACTATTAAAACTATAACTAGGAATACTAAAAAGAGAGTAAAAGAATAGGCTAGAGTATTGTTTTTTTAGCTAATATTATATCTAGGAGTTATTAGAAGTCCCTTCTTTAATAGAAATAAGGTTACTAGGTATTTGAAGGCGCTAGAGTATACCTTTAAGGATTATAGGATTACTAATTTTAATAAGAAGAAAGATTAAGTTATTAATTACGCTAGTATACTAATTCGTAAGGAACTTAAACGTCTTCCCAAATATAAGGACAAATATATTACTTAAGAGTAATTTAAAGTAGTATTATTAAAGGAATATTAGTATAAGGACTCTAATTAGCTATATTATACGCTAGGGTACTTAAAAGATTATATTAAGACCTTTAAGAAGATAATTAATATTAGACTAGTTTCGTAAGGTTAGCTATATAATTATATTCGAGGATTTTGCGACGTTAAGAAAAAATACTTTAGTAAAGACTACTTAATAGAGAAGACCTTAATATTTAAGTTCTTATTTGCGTTACTTATAAGTATTAAAAACAAAGCTATATATTAATTAATAATAAAAGATAAGAAGGTTAATATAGACAAGGGTCTTAAATTCGATAATTTTTATATGTTTATAAAAAGCTAATATATTATATTAAAGGAAATAAATAACCTTATTAAAGAATAAAGGATAGGATAAGTACCTTTTAGGTTTAGCCTACTAGGCAATTTTGCTAATTTACACTTAGGTCTAATAATATTAGAACCTCTTATAAGACGACTAATTACGTAGAAAGAACCTTTTACTAGCTTATTATTATACCTTCGAGCTAGTTCTAGTATACTAAAAGTAATAATTTAAGATATTAACGAGATTACTCGAGGTCTTAAAGATATAAAGATATTAAACCTAGTAATAGAAAGAGGTATATAACGAGTACGCATTACAAACGTTAATAATATTAATATAAGTACTATATATAGATCTATAGACAATTACTATTAATATAGTTCTTTATAAGAGTACGAAGTAAGGTATAGTAGATTTTAAGGACGTCCTTAGCGTTCGAACTATCGAGACGATAAAACCTATAAGTAGTATAAGAATCGTTAAGTTAATAATATAAGATTATAGGGATTATATAAATATATAAACTAGTATTATAATTATAAGAAATTTATTAGAATAGGGGTTATTTATAAGGTAAACGATAATAACTATATTTGTCTAAGTCTATAAGTTACTAGCAAACCGTTTATACCTATTAATTTTGCTAATAAATTATTGCGAAGGGATTAAGTAATTTCTAAAGTTAGAAATATTATTTATAGCTATATTCTAGCTAAGAGAGAAAAGGCTATTAAAGAGAATCGCAAATCGGCGATAATAATAGTAAAAGAGAGAAAGAAAAGTACTAGTATTAAAAGGGAAATAGGTACTCTTAAGGCCTTTATTAATAATAAGGGGTTTAATACTTCCGATATTATTAGTAAAGAAAACTTAAATAAAGAATAGACTACTTAAGTATAAAACTTTATTATAGAAAGTATTAAAATAAATAAGGTTATAACTCGTAAGAAAATTAATAAAAATCGATAAGAACTATACTTTAAAGAGACGATATAAGAGAGGCTTAAGAAATAAGCTAAATATAGAAAAGTTAAGATTCTAATATTAAAAATAGTTTATTTTAAGCCTAACTCGGTATAAAAGAAAGTTAGTTATTCTAATAGTAAGATTATATAGATCTTATAAAGACTTAAAGACAAAGACTTATTTGTAAAGAAAACGCTTAAGAACTAGAAATAAAAGAATTAAGAGAGAACTAGACCTTAAGATTCTAAAAATACTAAAAACAAAGGGATATCTAAGTTACTTAATATAAAGCTAATTAAAATAAAACGAGGGCTAATAGACGTACTCTTTAAGTTTAGCTATAATTATAAAGAATTACTTAGAAGACTCTTTAAATAAAATAAATTGCTATAAGGTATTAAGCTAAACGAGATACTAAGTTTATTAGAGTAGCTTAATAAATATAAGACAAGTAAGTTAACGCTTATAACCTAAAGCAAAATTAATCGGAGAATAAGAGATACTATTATTAAAATATTTAAGATTAATAAAAGAATTAATACTAATAGAGAAGCTAATATTATCGAAGAAAAAGTAATTCTAAAGCTTATAAAACTTAAACTATAAGAGGATATAAAAGAATTAAAAGGGGAGGTCGAGGTAAATTAGCTCGAAACCTACTTAGGCTATAAAGATAATTATTTTATAACGCCTAAAGTAATTATTACGCTTATAGGATTTGTAAAGCTTATAAATATAAGAGTAATACTTAATTCTAGTATAGAAGTTAGCGTTATTTTATTAGATATAGTATCGCGGTTTGAAATCCCTATTATTTATAATAATAGGATAGCGCTTAAAACGATTATTAGAAATAAATCTAGATTTGTTAGGTTCTTTAATAACGTCGCTATAATAATTAGAGATAATATAGTTTAAACTCGATTTTATATTATAAATTACTTAAGAATTAAAGTTATTTTTAGATTCTTATTTTTTTATAAAGCTAAGGTTACGTTTCGATATTTTAATAATCTTAAAAACGGTCTTATATATACTATTCTTTGTAATTTAACTTTTAGATTAATTACAATAATAAAAACAAACGAAGGAATAGCTAAAGGAAAGGCTAAAGAAATAAGAAAGGCTTAGAAAAGAGTAGGAGTAATTCTCTTTAAGAGTAAGGGGGAATTAAATTGGGATTTTAAATATCTTACTAATAAATTAGAAAACTAAAAACTAATATAGTAGGCGGTATTATACTAGTAGAATATAAAGATACTACTAGTAAGAAAAGCTATTATTTTGCTTATAAGACTTATTAAAGTTATATAGTAAGAGATAATAAGCTAGTAGACGAGTATATAGAGACTTAGAGCCTTAATATTGTTAGAAGGGCGGATAAAGGTATAAGCTATTAGTTTTCTCGATTACTTAAGATCAATTCTTTTATAGTTGCGTAATAGCGAGGAATTGCGTTAAATAAAGGAATTAAAGTAAACGGAATAGTATAATATTATCCCTAGGTATTATATATACTAAGAGGAACGGTTTGCTAATAGTATAGCTAAAATAGTAGCTATTAATATAATATCTTAATAAAGTTCGATTAGCGACTTATAATTATATTCCTATAATAATTAAAAGTAATTGGCTATAGGCTATTTCGATAACTTAGGCCGTTACTAGCTAACGAAATAATATAAGACCTAGTAATAAATTTCCTTCTTATATTAGATTTGACAATTAATTACGATAATAAGTATATATTATAATATATAGCTTTATATTATAATAAAAAGACAAGATATACGCGAATTAGAGGCATATACAAAATAAAAGATAAGAAAATCTACTCTATAAATAAGGTAAATAAAATTAGAGCTAGACCTAGTAATCGATTAGACTAGTATAAACGCTTTATTATAAGAGATATTCCCTAAGAATATATAGGGAAATATAAGGAGTATATAATCGCTAGGTTTTTAGATATTTCTAAAGGTTTAAAATTAATATAAGAACGACTAGAAGCCTTAGAAATCGGGAACGGCTTATAACTAGAAGAACGTTAAATATTAGAAGAAGTGCTAGTTATAAGAGAAAAGGCAATAGTATAGGATTAGACTAAGTATAGTCGATTTTATAAAGACATTTCTCCTCTTATTATAATTAAAACTATAGAATACAAAGTATAGTAAATAGCGAATTTCTCTTGTCTAAGAGCTTTATTGCTAATTATAGTAAGTATACTTAAAGATAGGCTTAATAAAGGAGTCTTAAAGTATTCTAATAGACCCTATAAAAACCCTTAGTTTTTAGTAAAGAAAAAGTAGCTAGGTTAATATAAATTAATTAACTTTATAATATACTTGAATATAGTAATAAAAAGAGATATAAACCTACCTTTATTAGTCGATAAATTTGTAAAGGAGTTTATAAGATACTAGATTATTAGTTTAATAAATATATTCTCTAAGTATAATTATTAGATTCTTAATCTTAAATATAGAGATTTAATAGTATTCTTTATATTACTTAGACTACTTAAGAATATTATACTTTTTATAAGAGCGACAAATTCGATTATATAGTTTGTTAGAATTATAAATAAGATATTATAGCTAATTTGTCTAGTGATCTATATACTATTTATTAATAATATAAGAGTAAAAGGACTATATTATAACTATAAAGGGGAAGAAAACCTTTTAGGCATACGAAAATTTGTTTTTAAGTATATCTAAAATCTTAATAAGACGATTGAATTAATCGAACGAGCTAGTAAGACTATTAGACTAAAATTGCAATTTTGTATAAATAGAATAAATATAATTAAATTTATTTACAATTCGAAAGAAAGAGAGCTTATAGCCGATAAGATTATTAAAATTTAAAACTAAAAGATACTAGAGAACCTAATAAAGGTAAAAGGCTTCCTTAGCCTTTATAGCTATTTCTATATATAAGTTAAAAGATATAATCTAATTATAGAACCCTTATATTACTTACAAAAAAAAGGAATAGAGTTTTATTAAATCCTAGATATATAAGACAAAGTAATAAAATAGTTATAAGATGTATTAATAATAGTACTAATATTAATTCGAATTAATTATAGTACGGGAGCTAGGAAAATCGTTATTAGCGTTAATATAAGCCTTATTGGCTATAAAGGCTATTTAGGCCAAAGAGATCCCAAAACTAGTATAGTACGACCTACTAGATACGAGAGTAGTATCTAGATAGTAATAGAGTATAAATATAATATTACAAAAAGAAAATGCTATAAAGTATTAAAAATATTTAAGAAATTATAACTATAGATTATTAGAATATACTTTATATTAGAAATTAACGCAAACGTCCTAATAGCGTAATTAAATCGAGTTGTAATAGATTATCTAAATGCCTTAATTACTCGATAGCTCGTATAAATTCAATTGTTTAATTTTAAAGTTTAATATATTATAAGTACTAAGTATATTACTACTAATGCCTTATTAAGAAAACTATTATACCCTAACGACAAAGAGTCAAATAATATTAATATTAATAATTAGATTCTTTTTAAGTTAAGAGCGTATAAGATATACTTTATTAAAGTTAACTTAAATAAAGAATTAGATAAAGACCTAATATTGCGTAATAGACGTATAATTTTAAAAGATATAAGGAATTAAATAGAATAATTAAGGAATAAAGCGTAAGAAAAAGTAAAGAGTTTTTCTTCTAATAATAATAGCAAATACGAAACTCTAATTTCTATAAGGGAATATAAAGAGAACTCAATTAAGATTATAAGATACTTAACGATAATAAAAAAGCCTAAAGAGCTAAATAAGTCTAAATTCTATAAGTTTAAGAGAGAGGCACTTAAATATAGAATATATAAAAGAAGGCTCTAGAGGCTAGTAACAAAAGGACTACTAATTAAGCTAGTTATTAATAATAAAAAGACTTATACGCAAATTCTATACGATTTGTATAATTAAAGTAGTTATAAAGGGCGTAAAACTATATATTATAAGGTAGCGTAACGATATTTCTAGTATAGTTATTATAAAGACATTAAGTAATTTGTTAAAACTTGTTTAAAATACTAGTTTCGATTGTTTGTTTAATAAGAAGAATTATTATACTTTATAGCTTTAAATAGCTTAATAGAAAAATAGGGGCTTAATATAACTTATATACTATATTAGAAAGATAAGAAGTACCTTGTTATTATAAGGGACAATATAAGTAAATAAGTTAAAGCTAAAGCGTTATTAATAAAGAAAGCTCTTTTAGTTATAAAATTTATTTAAAAAGATATTATATATTATTATAGTGTCTTTTAGAGACTTATTATTAATAGAGGAGGTAAGAATAAAGCTTAGGTACTTAAACTCCTAAACTAATAGGGCGTAAAAAGGTTATAGATCTTTACCTATTACTTAGCTATAAATAAAATAGTTAAGAAAAGTTATTATACGTTAAAGGATATACTCTTTAAGCTAAGAGTCGATTAGATAGAGAATTTGCTTATAGTTTTATTTATTAATAAAACGATAGTATATAGACCTATTAGGTTTACTTTATTCTATATAATTTATAAGAGAAAACTAATTTTGCTTATAAAAATAAGGATTTTAACTTAGAGAACTATTTTTTAAAAAGAGGTTATAAGTAAAGTTAAACTTATTTTAATAAGAGTATAGCAATTTTAAATATAAGAAAAGAATATAAAAAAAGCGATAAATTAAAAGACTTAGCGACGATAAAAAGAAAAAAAAGCCTTTAATATAAGGTATAATATTCGATTAAAACTATTATAAGTAGGAGATATTATACTAAAGTATAATTCGCAAAGAGAAGTCGATATATCGTCGAATTAGAAATTAGATTTTTAGTAGCTTAGGCTATATTAAATTAAGTAGGCTAATATCGAAAAGGGCTATTACAAATTAAAGGAATTAGGACTAAATAAAGCGATATTAAAGAGAACTTTTACGGGAACTCGATTAAAACTATTTTTTATATAATAGAAATACTTTTATATAATAAATAATAAAGTATTAAAAGTTAAACTATTATTACTTAATAATCTAATTAGGGTTAGAGATATTAAAGAATAAAAAGAAAGGTAATTGGAAATTCGATTACTAATATTAAATTTTAAAGAATAAAGCTAATATACTTAGTTTAAAGATAGCGATTTGGATATAAAATAACTTGGCTAATTAAGAGCCTTTATACCCTAATACGAGATAGGAATATAATAGCCCCCGCCTAGTATTACTAGTATTAGATAAAGACCTTTTAGTAGCCAAATACAAACTCTTAATAATAAAGCGTTAATAAAACCTAAAAGGGAATAATAGTCTTTAAAGTCTTTTTACTAACTAATACTAGTTATTATAAGCTAAACTCTTTTTATAGCGAAAGAATAACTAGAAGCTTAATTTAAATATATTACTAGATAAATCGCAAAGCTTAGTTATATTATTTGGAATAAAGAAAATAATTAAGAACCCTTAGAACCCTATGATTTTTCCTACGATTTTCTTATAATCTTAAGAACGAGTATGCCTATTAGATAGAATTTAATAAGACCTATATAAAACTTCGGTATAATATTAGCGAGTATACGGGAGCTTAACCGACTACTAATTATTAGGTTAAGTATTATAATTATAAAATAGTTTAATTCCCCAAAATAGAATAAATCCCTAACGTATTAAAAAGGTAGAATAAGGTTATTAATCTTACTCGTTTATACTCTTAGTTACTAAGTAATAGTTATAAAGATATACTATATTAAAAACCTATAAGTCTCTTTAAGCTATAAAGTCTTTAAGCTAATAGCTATAATTAAAGCTTAATAATAACTCTATATAAGAAAAGGTAGTTAGCCTCTATTAATTACAAAAAAATCGAAGTATTCTTTAATTAAATAGCTTTTACTCTTTATAGTATTACTATAGAATTAGAAAAGGAAAGAATAATAGTCTACTAAAATAAAAAGAGCTAATAGTAAAGTAAGAATTAGATTATAAAAGTATTATATAATAAGAAGAAAGAAACGTAATAATAGTTTAAAGGTATTATAGTCTTCTTTTAGCTTAAGAGTAAAAGAAACTTAAAGAAGGTTATTAGTATAATTAAAAGAAGTATTAGAAGTTAGAAAAGAACTTAAGAAGTATTATAAGCAATAATATTAAAAGACGCTTAATTAAACTTAGTATTAGGGGCTCTTAACCTTATTATAAATATACGTAGCGAGGGCTTTATTAGAGGAGATTATATAATAAAGTATAATATTTCCCTAAAGAGAGTAAATTTTCTTAAAACTCTTAAGAGGGGCGTTTAAACGTTATAATATATAATAAGAGTTTAACTAAGACCTTATAGAAATACTAACCTTTATATATCTTCTCTTTTAACCTAAGTTGTCTTAGTTATATATAGTATTATAATATTATAAAGATACTTTTTATTTAAGTAAAGGTATTAATACTTTTTATTAGTAAAATAAAAATAAGAAAGAAATTCGATAAGAGGAGAGTTAAAAGAGTAATATTAGAAATAAGGTATTAGCTAAGTTTTAATAAGAAGAGAAGGAGAGGGGCTCTTAAGATAAGCTAAGTTGCAAGTTAAGACTAAGTTAAGAGGGAATTTAACTATAAAGAAGGTTAGTAATTATAAGATAAGTGAGAAAGGAAGACCTTTAAGTATTAAGGAGAAGAGAGAGAAAAGAGTAGCTTATAAGAGGCGAACTACTATTATTATTAGCTACTAAAACTCTAAAATAAGGAAATAAAAAGAAGAGAGACTTTTAAAAGAATATAAAATAGCTATTAAGTTTAAATAACTTAAAAGAAATAATAATAGTAAAAATAAGAAGACTTTGCGACTATAAGGTTAGGAACTAGAGAGTGTGTTAGTAAGACTATAAGCTAGAAAGAGAGTAATTGCTTTTTAGAGTTAAGTAGTAAAAACTTAGATTTGTAAGAAGAGCTTAGTAGCGCGCTATT
Source organism: Hyphodiscus hymeniophilus (assembly GCA_016508695.1). NCBI lineage: Eukaryota > Fungi > Ascomycota > Leotiomycetes > Helotiales > Hyphodiscaceae > Hyphodiscus > Hyphodiscus hymeniophilus. The sequence continues at coordinate 118,380 of VNKQ01000020.1, read as the reverse complement.
AAAAAAATATATTAAAGGTAAACTATAAAAAGACGTTAGAATTAAGTATAACTTAAAGCTAGAAGAGATTGGGAACTATCGATTATAAAGGAGATAAAACTCCTAAGTTATTTACTTAAAGGTTATTATAATAACTTGTTATTATATATTAAGGTAAGAGTCGAAGTCGAGAAAGAAGGAGGAAAAATAAGGTTAGAGAAATCGAGTTTCGAGGTATAAAGAGATATTTAAATACTTTTTATTCTAAGAACGCTAGAAGTAATAGGAAAGTATTATTAATTAGTTAGGAAAAGTATAAAGTAATAAAATAAATAGAATTAATAGAGTTAATAAAGTTGTTAATAGAGTAATAAGAAGAAAAGATATTAATTTTTAGAGTTAGAGGTATAAGAAACTTAAGAAGATATACTTAAGTAAAGGTATCTTTTTAAAGCGGATTAGTACGCGCTCTCGGGTTATATAACTTACTACTAAAGGGTATAAATTATTACTATTATAGCGAGAATATATTATACTCTCTTACTAATTAGAAGTATTATTTCTTTAACCCTATATACTAATAATTTTACTTTATTTGGAGGGGGGACGAATATAGAGGGGTAGTTCTAGGAGATTACGTTTTATAAAAGTTATATAATATAGTACTAAGTATATTATATAGCTAGGTTTTATATTAAACATTAATATTTACAAATAACCTTTTTACTAGAACTATTATTATTATTTGAATATATATTCTTTTAAGCTTATATTAACGATTTATACTATTCGAACTAGGTTTTATAAACCTACGTCTTTAGATCTATTCGTTTCGAGTTTTTGTTATAGACGGATTCCTATGCTTCGTATGATATTAGGATTTGGCCTTCTATAATAATATTTAATTAGTAAATTTAAAAATATTAAGTTTTTAAATAAGGTTTAATATCTTTATAAAATATATTATTATTTTATTTATTTATTAATATAAGAATAATATAACTTTAAAAAATTAAGCCTAATATTAATAATAATAATAAACTTGAAATTTTATAAGTTAAAGACTTAATTCTTTGTTAATAACTTATTTTATAAATCTTTAAATTAATTAAATAAATTATTATAAATATTTTATATATAATTAATAATTATATCCTTATTAAAACTAATAAATATAATAAAAAAAGTAAAAAGTTAAAGTAAAATTATAAGGTACTTTAGTTTTTTTTTAATTTATATTTATTAATATAAAATACTTAAAAGTTAAATATAAAGTATTTAATTATTTTTACTTTAAGCTAAGATTTTAATAATACTTATAAACGTATTACTTATAATATTATATTATAAGTAAAGTTTTACTTAATATTAATATCTTTTTTTAAGTATAAGAGTTATTTTCTCTTTACTTTTAATTACTTTATTAATAATAATTTTATTTTTTAGCTTAATTAGCTTATTAGGTTTTCTAAGTTATAAATTCTTATACCTTTTTAGTATTATTATTATACTTATATATTACTAGTCGTAATAATTAAAAGAAGTTATTTAATAAGCTATATATCTTTATACTTTTTTATTATTATAATAATATTTATTACTTTATAATATAAAAGTAAAGCAAGTCTTATTTAAAGAATTTATTATTAAGTAAGTACTTTTATACTATATTTATAATACTTTAAATATACTTTACTAACTTTCTTATAGGGATAAGAAAAACAAAGCTTTTAAGTTATATATATTTATACTTTATTAGTATTATTTTTATATTAAGGCTCTTTAGCGTTTCTTTTAAATCTAGTATTGTTCTAGCTATTAATACTAAGTAAGTACTTTTATAATAATATATTATTATTATTAACGAAAATAATAAAATAACTATAAGTTTATTATTAATATTAAGTAAGTACTTCTATAATATTATATTACTATTATTAATAAAGATAATAAAATAGCTAATAAAGTCTTAACTATTAATACTAAGTATATACTTTAATAATATTATATAACTATTATTAACTAAGATAATAGAATAGTTAATAAGGTCCTAGCTATTAATATTAAGTAAGTATCTTTATAATACTTTAGTAATATTATTAATATATATAGAAATTGTAAAATTCTTATTATTACTATTAATATTATAAATTTATAATAATATTAGTAAAAAAGCCAAACTGTTTTAATAATATAAAGCGTTTACTTAAAGATAATATAGCGAAGAATATTATATAAAAGATAAAAAGATAATACTTTTTTAGTATTATTATAATATTATATTAATACTTAATATTAATTTTACGAGACAAAGCTAATTTACTTAGATATCTTTTTATATAATACTTAAGTAATACTTTTGTAATATTTTATTGTAAAATCAAATTAATAACTTACTTATATATAAAACTCTCTTTAAAAATTTTCTATTATTTCGTAGCTTCTTAGTATTAAGTAAGTATTAAGAGTAGCTTTAAGGTAGTATAAAGCCTCTTTACTATCTTATTGTTTTTATAATAATAGAATTTAATAACTATAGTACTAATAATAATACTAATAATTAATTTATATTTTATAAAGTAAGAAATAATTTTATTATTAACTTAATTTTATTAATATTATTAATATATAAGTTTAGAAACTTATAAATTATTAGTATAAAGAATTTTTATTATTATAACATACTTAAAGCTAAAAAACTAAATTATTTATTAAATTAATTTTCAAAAATATATTATATTTTAATTTATATTTTATACTTATAATTATATATATATATATATAATTCTATTTTTATCCTTATTTATACTTATATTTATATTTATATATATAATTATATTTCTATTCTTATTTATACTTATTATTATATTTATATACTTTTTTAAAATATTATATTACTTTTATTTTTATTTTACTTTCTTTAATTAATATAAAAACTAAAAGCTTAATAAAGTAATACAATTAATTATACTTATTATTCTTTAAATTATAACTCTTACTTTTATCTAATAAAGTAACTTAAAAGTACTTAATTAGTTAGCTTAAATAAATTTTTAATCTTTTATTTTTATTAAATAAAGATTTTATAAAACTTATAAAAATACTTTATTAATTATTTCTTTTAATTTAAAATAATAAAAACTCTTAATATATATATTTTAAATAAATTTTAATTTATAAGTAAATTTAATTATTATTACTTTTAATATTTAAAAGTTAAAATATTAAAAGTAAAAAAAACTTTAATTATTAAATAATAATAATTATTTTAAATTATTAAAGATTAAGTTATAATTAAGTTATAAAGTTATATAAAGTTATATAAAGTTATATAAAGTTATATAAAGTTATATAAAGTTATATAAAGTTATATAAAGTTATATAAAGTTATATAAAGTTATATATTATTAAAAATATTTAATATAAAATTATTATATTCTCAAACTTTAAAAATAGCTTTATAAAATATAAATTTAATTTCAAGGTACTTTAAGAAGAATTAATTGTATTTCGAAGGTATTAGAATAATACTATTTTGTAAATTTACGGTTAAACTACTTTTTAGTAAATATTTCTATACTCTTTACTTTTTCTTATTACTTTCTTTATTCTCGAATTACTTCTTGTTTCTTTAAATTTTTAATCTCTAGTCTTTTAGCTTCTACTAATTATATACGCATAATAACTTCTTATTATTATAAAGTAGTAATCTCGGCTTTTGTTTATAAACTTACTTTATACCTTTACTTTCTTTTTATTTTTAGCTATAAAGTTAGAGATATTAATAGTATAATAAAAGTACTTATACTAGTATTTACCTCTTAACGTTTAGCGCTTTACACGTCTATTTACTTTAATACTTTAAAGATATAAATAAGGTATTTTCTTAATCTTACCTCGTTTTTACTCTAATTAAGTTATTTGAGCCGGGAGACTATAACTAAAAGTTAAAGTTATAACGTTTAATAGTTAATAAGCTAATAAACGAGAAAGCTTTTTAAGATTAAATATCTTTATACTATAAAAGTTACTTTACTATTTTAATAGTATTATAATAATACTTACTTTTGAATTTTACTTTAGAAAGTAAGTATAATTCCTAAGTATCGATTTGCTTAAGTATAACTAGATTTTATTATATTAGTATTCTATTAAATATACTTAAAAAAAAGTACTTTTATATTAGTAAATTAAGAGTTTAAAGTACTTAAAACTTAAAAGTAATTAATAAGATATTTAAATAATACTATTATAGTATTACTTACTTAGTAGTATTTTTTATATTAGACCTAGCCTCTAATCTCTTTATCTCGACTTTAATTCTTAAGCCACTTTTATAGCTTAATATAATCCTTCTTATATAAGAGGTATTATATATATTAATATTGCGAGTAACTCTTATATAGTTTAAAAAGGCAATAATAATAAATAAGGCAAAATATTATAAAGTACGTTATATAAAAAGCTAGTAAACGACCTTTAGGATCTTTTTTATAAAGCTAGCGTACTACTCTTATTATACTAACTTAGTATATATATAGTATAATATTTATACCTTCTTATACTTACTTATTATTTGCTTTGGGTATAAGTCTCTAATAAACGCCGTTTAGCTAGTATTATTAATATATATAATTAGAATCGAGGGTTTATTTAAAAGATTACAAATAACCTTTTCAAGTTTTATTATTATATAATAATATATATTAGTAGTATCGCGATTAACGTAGACTTGTATAAGAGTAATTACTATAATAATTAGTATAAAATTAGTATAAGGGTAGTATTACTTACTTTAATTGCCTTTATTATCGCCTATATAAATCCTAAACTCTAATTTATTAATTTCGCTATATACTTATTTAAATATTATATTTATTTGAAAGTAAAAAGCTTAGTATAAGCGTTAAGCTTATTTAAAGGTTATATAAATAATAATTAAGCTAGCTTCTAATATATTCGAGATATATTAGATATATTAAGTACCTTATTTATACTCTACTTCTTAAGTAGATTCTCGCTTAAATTTAAACTTAATAGCTATAGTTTATTTAGAATATAATATATAATAAAATACTATTAAGTACTTACTAGTAAGTTTTATACCTAAAGGAAACTCAATTGCTTTCGCTTTTAGAAGATAAAGCCTTTATAAATCGCGATTAACAAAACTTGAAGATAAGTAAACTTAGTAAAGATACTATACGTTATAACGAGAGAGAAATTCTTAAAAGTCCGGCGATTGTTTAAAAGTACTTATAAACGTTAAGGAGTATTTTAAAGGTATATAAAAAGTATTAACTTTATATTATTATAATAAGATTTATACGAGCTAAAAAAGTAATAACTTTATTTACTAACTTAGCTAGTAGCTTATCGGCCGGATTAAGTAGATAAGTATAAGTTCTTATAATATAAAGTATAAAGTAAGGTACTTTAGTTATATTAAGCGGAAGGTATAAGTTAAATTAAATATTATAATTAATTTGTTAGAGTTCGAGGTTATATATCGCTAGACCCCTAAGCTTAGTATTATAGTAATACCTTTAAGGTTAAAATAAAAACTTATAATACCTTAGATAAGAGCCGCCCTTTAGCTATATAATAGTTATATAACGGGATTAAAAACGAGTTTTAATTTATCCTTTATATTACTAAGTAAATAATTAAGTAAGATATTAGCTATTAATAAGAAGACTAAAGAGAATATTCCGATAAAAGTACTAGTTATAACTAGTATACTTCGAATAAATTAGTTACTAATATTAGCCTCCTTACTATAATAATAGTAAGTAATATAATAATGCCTTTATAGTATTAAGAAAGTATATATTATATTAAACTTTCGATTAACTTTTATTTGGCTAATATAACTAGCTTTAATATATTATTAAAGAATACTTTTCTTTTAGTTGATATACTCTTAAAAGTAGCCTTTAGTAAACTCTTTATTAGGTTATTAATCTTGTAATTAAATTATTAATTGTTTAATAGCTTAAATTCGCTAAGGCTAATTTAGTAATATAAAAGTATAATAAGTCAAGTTAAGAGATCGATTAAGTAAAGGGCATTTATAGATATTAATATATTTTATTCGACAAAAGTATACTTTAATACTTAGAAATTCGCTTTTAACCTCTTAGTTTATTATTCGAGTATATAAGTATTAAATCTATATAAAACACGTTAATAAGTATTCTTATAGTATTATATTAATACTTTACTTAATCTTACTTATTAAGTATATCTTAATAAGTTTTTTTAAGTAGTATTTAAACGATATATAAAATATTATTTCTATAAGTTTCTAGATATTTTAATAAGAATAAGTAATCGATTCGCTTAAATATTATAATTAATTTATTAGGGTCTTTTGTTATAAGATTATATAAGAAGTTTTGTTTATCGAAGTATCTAGTAATATTACTCGACTTACATAAATTAGTCTATTACTTTATTAGTATTATAATAGTATTACTCTTATATTAACTTATAATCTCGCCTTTTTCTCGAGCTTTTTCGTACTCTTAAAGAAGTACGTTTTATAAAAAATTAGAAAAGTCTTTAAAGTATTTAAAATATAATTTAGCCTCTTTTTAATTTAACTTAACCTTAAATTATACTAATTTAATAGGGTTTCTTAGGTTAAAGAAGGCTTTGTATATTAAAGGGCATATAAGTAAAGAATTACTTTTAAGTATAATAAAAGTACTTACTAATCGCGGATTTTGCGTAAAAGAGTTAAATAATAGTCTTTTAATACTTTCCGCTCGAATTCGAGTTATAAATAATAAAGATCTTATAGCTTTAAGAGTTAAGAGAAACGTAAGTATTATTATTATATTCTTAGAGTAATTTAGAGTTATTAAATTAATATAAGCGCGAGAAGTTACTATTAAAGATATTATTATAATACTTATAAAATACTTAAAGGGGGTAATAGGACCTAATAAAAGAGAATCGAATCGGGAAGGTATAATTAAGGTATTAACGGAATTCTAAGGGATAATCGAATTTAAAGGAGTAAAAGAAAATATAACTAAAGTATTAATAGAATCCTAAGGGATAATCGAATTTAAAAGAGTAAAAGAAAGTATAACTAAGGTATTATTAAAGTTTTAGAAATAACTTAGTAATACTAGTATATTACTAGACGTATCCCGTTAAGTTTAAGTTATAATATTAAAATAAGTTCTAAAGTACTTTAAGTTAATTTAATTTTTAGGAAAGTATAAAGAGAGTACTTTTATAGTATAATCTTAATACTATAAGATAACTTAATACTTGCGGTTTTTAATTTCTTTTAGTTAAAGTAAAGATAAGAATTCACTTAAGACTTTAATTATAATAAATATAATTTTAAAGTAATAAAGATAATAAGAAATATAAAGAGTAGTATATATAATTAATAAAAACGAACTTAATAAAGTAAGGGATACGCGTAATACTATTAGTAATCTTAAAACTTTTAATTTAAAGATCTAAAATTTAAGTTCTAGTTAAGTATTAATTATATACTTAGAAAGTATTAGAGCTTTAAGTAACTAGATAAAGAATTTAAGTATAATCTATTATAATATATTACCTTAGTACTAATATAATACTACTAAAGTACTAATATAGTATATAAGCCACGAGTTATAAATATAGTAACTATAAAAGCTAATATTCTTTATTATAATAGAACGATTACAAATTATTATAAAGCTATTAGTATAGTATTATAATAGTATTACTATATATAGAGTTAGTATTATAATAATAAATCCCCACAAAAGTAAGATAAGCGAACTAGTAAAGTAGAGTAACTAGTCGTAAAACTACCTAGGTTATACCACCTTAATTAATAAGCAAAACACGAACTACGGGCGCTAAGAAAGTAGTCAGGTCGCGCATATACCGAGCTTGGCCACCTCTCGCACCCTGAACCTTAAATACTCAATCCATATAAACATCCTTATACTTGAGAATCACGGCGCAAGTAGTGCGGTAGTGTATACTTCTCGAGTGAAGAAGTGGAGTGCAACATGATCGCTGCGGACGTAGTCAAACGCCGTAAAGCCGTCAGGAAGTCACTACCTTTGTATCCACGCGTCAGATGATTGTAGTTTGGGACGTGGGCTTGCTAGCAGCCTACCAAGTGGCAAGCTGGCGGCAAATGGGTCTGAGTAAGACATTGACAATCAATATTTGGAGCTACTATTGAACCTGATCAGCGCGGTCCCTTGTTGTACTGTGTTGTCGCCGCTCTGACGTACTCGAGTAGAATTCCCTGGTATCGTTTAACCTTGCTTAAGGACGAATATTTTTCTCTTGGGCGAATGCGAAGTAGTTCCGTGTGAAAGAGGCGTTATCCATGAGTGGCTTCAATTGCCTTACTTGCCCAGCACGTGGCTCATCCTGAAACGAAAGCATCTTTAATTTGTGATAAAGTTTCTTTTGAGCCTACACGCTCAAAAGTAGTCTTTAGAGTGTTTCTTAGGAGGTGCAATTGATCCAGGGATCTTCAGAAAGCCCAATTGGTTTCGACAAGACGGAACGACTTCTGTGTTCGACCATTGGAATTAATGCTTCTCGAGTCTATAATTAGAGATAACAGGTGTGAAATAGAGTTTGAGAACTTTTTAAAATCAGTATTTTGCCTTGCTGACTGGCCCCGGACCTTAGTTGCACAAACCTTTCGCCGGTTCGGCGAATTTTGTCTTTCGGCGAAGATATCGGCTCCAAGAGTTTTGTTTCGAAAGCTCCGAACGTCGATCTCACTCACCGCTTACTCCATTTACATATCGGGTCGTCCTCTTGTAGCCTGCGACGCTCGTCTCACCGACTTAATGTTGTAAAGGCACACCCTTGGCTGCCACTTGGAATACGAGATGCAGCGATTAAGCCACTGTTTGGGAATTTGTTCAGCCAAGCAGACTACATACTTACGTACTACATGTACCCCACTCAGCCTTATCTTGGTTCCTTAAACGTGAGATGGATTCCATAGGTCTTACTCAGAAGAAATGCACATCTCATAAGCACGTGCAGTCTTCACCATTGATTGTTCTGATTGGCCAGAATACCGACCTACTACGATCTAGTAGTTATGGTAGGTCTCGCTTGTAATGCTTACGCGGGTTCTTCCATGATTCCTCACGCAATTCCCAACCCCATGTCTAGTCTCACGCTGCGACTACCTAGTTTTCCAACTACCAGTTAAGAAGCTACACTCCTGAGGTGGTTTTAATATTCGCTATATAGCCAGCATCATTCATTAGGGTATGTCCAGGTCCACCCTAATATTAGATCTGATGGCTGTCTTACCTATAGCTTGGCTCGCATTCGTGTAGTGCTTGTGAGAGTCTTGGCAGTAAGGGCTTGAGATGGGGCTGTACATCATATAAAGCGCCTGAGACATGCTTCTGTGACCATTCTACAGATTGCTGTACTACGTGACACTAGTTATCGGAAGAAATAACCTGGTCCGAAAATCCCTACCTGAACTTGCTATATCAGAAAATCATAAGCAAGAATGGCAGATGTTTACGACTTCATCGTCGTGGGAGGTGCGTACAGAATCCTTTCGAAGTCGTTGTTCATCATCTTATCGTTAGCTAGCTGGGACCGCTGGGTCAGTTATTGCCAGCAGACTCGCCAATGCAACCTCCAAGCCAAAAGTACTCCTTTTAGAGGCAGGCGGGCAAAATCAAGATGAATCATTACGCCATCCTGATCTCAGATTCGGAGCCGTTCAGACTCCTGGGATGAGTTGGGGTTACAAATCAGTACCTCAGCCGCAGCTTGACGGCAGAGAAATTCAGTGCCCCTGTGGACGCGGTCTTGGAGGTTCTAGTGCTGTCAATTTCTGCTGCTGGCTCATCGGACACAGAGAGGACTTTAATACATGGGCCGATTTGGTTGGGGATGATGCTTGGAAGTGGGAGGGCCAGGGAGGGGTCAAACAGAGATTCCGAAAAATCGAGGCTGTTCATGATAATCTTGATGAGCGGCAAGACAAGATAGTAAGCAAAGATGCTATCAAACAACATTCTCAGGAAGGCAAAGTGGATGTGAGCTACAACCAAGTTTGGGCAGAGCTGGAGTGGTTGTCATTCAGTGCAGCTCGAGAATTTGGAGTAAGTCTCAAATCGCGCATAAGTCTCTGTACGAAAACTAATCAATTGGCGATAGGAGCCATTAAACGGCGATATGAACTCTGGGGACCCGACTGGCTTTGGTCTAGCGCCCACAACTTACTACAAAGGTCTTCGCACGACTGGCGTAACAGCATACCTCTCTGATTGTCCGGAAAATCTTACTATCATAACCGATAGTCTCGTGTCGAGAGTACTCTTTGACGACTCTAGGACTGCCACTGGTGTTGAGACGGTCCATGGCAAGATGTATCGTGCGAGCAAAGAGGTAATAATTTCTGCTGGTGGTCTAACTTCTCCCAAAGTACTCCTCCTCTCTGGAGTAGGACCAAGTGCCGAACTGGAGAAGTTTTCGATCCCCGTTGTTCACGATCTCCCGTCCGTTGGGAAAAACTTGATCGATCAGTAAGTGCTCAAACCCATGCTATTTTACGATTTGATATGTCGCGGTTACACAAACTGACGAAAGCAGCTGCTACGCCACGACAACTATCCTCTTGAAAGGAAAGGAAGATGTTGGGACGCAGGAAGCCAAGTCCATGTTAAATGATCCTCTTCAATCGGTCGGAGTTCAGTTGCCCATGGCGTGGCTCTCTTCATCAGCCGCCAAAACATCAAAGGAATTTCAAGATCTATCCAAAGAAGCGCAGACGCATCTGCAAAAGGTCCCAAGCTTTGAAGTCATCGTAGCCAACGTACTTCCAATCGTGCCCGACGAGCCGCTACCTCCGAATGCCCAGATTATCACATTCGTCGTCGCCGTTATGAACGCACAATCGACCGGTAGCGTTACACTTTCCTCCGCTGATCCCTCCGAACCGCCAAATATTGATGTGGGATACTTGAGTCATCCATATGATCGCCGCGTTGCAATCGAGGCGTTGCGAACTGTCATTGCGTACTCCAAAGTACCGACTTTTGCCGCCGTTACCGACCACAGCGTTGAGGGTCCAAAGAGTGATAGTGATGAGGATATCTTTGACCATGTGAAGAAATCGTTGTCGCCCGTGTTCCACTACGGTGGAACATGCAGGATGGGCCGAAAGGGAGACGAAAAGACGGTTGTTGACACGGATTTCAAGGTCTTGGGCTTGAAAGGGTTGAGAGTTGCCGATCATTCTATCGTTCCACTCATGGTCAACAACCATACTCAGAGTACCGCATACCTCATCGTAAGATATTCCGTTCTATCTCATTTACTCCGAGTACTAATTTTTCGTTCAGGGAGAGACTGCAGCCGAAAAGATTATAGCAGAATATGGTTTATGATTGGGCTCTGATCTCCAACGCACTGATACCCCTACAGACCAAGCTGAGACGCATCCCTTAGGGGTAGTAGCGATTGATTGCTGTTATCACGTCCAGTCCTGACCATTTGGATACAGCAAGCATGACTTAAGATTGTGGTGGGCCAGTGTGCGGGTGGAACATCATCGGCCTCATTATTTTTCAGCCAATTCACACATTCCATTCGCATCATCTTGTCTCCATTGTGATTCAAAATGCTGCAGTAAAATCCCAGCTACTTTGGGAACATATTTTAAATTTGAGTGTGAACTCCATTTTTCTAATATAAAACCAAAGCGAACGTTGCAGAGCATCTTTCTCTTTCTCTGGACCTTGAAGCAGTTTACTCGACTTGCTTCCCTTGGCCCAAGCGGTGCGTAAATTGTCAAATACAAGTCGTGGCTTCTTCTTTCACCGACCACTGCCTTCACGATTTGCCTACTACCAACGCATAATACTGACCGAAGTGATGCTAGTTGTTGCGACTTGCAACAAAGCACTTTAGACTTCGGCAACTGCATGTGTGGAAGTGAATAGATGATGCGCGAAACCCAGGATTGGAGGTATTCAGCGAAATCCCTTTTGGAATTGATGCTACTTGTACTTGAACGCTTGTGGACCCGATCTCATAAGAGACAATGGGTCAAACTCGCTCTGGACCTTTCCAACGGCGCTTGAACAATATATTGAAGCGGGTCTAGTAACAAAAGGGAACGAAGCCTTAGTTGCTCAAGACATTGAAATCAGCCAGGTCTCAAGATGTAAGCAGGCACGTGAGAACGCTTAGAGAGAGGACTTGAAGATTGTCTGGAATCAATTTCTACTCGTGTCCCAACTTGTTTACTCTTCGTATGTGCTTGAAAAAGAACCCTTCTCACACTTAATAATTATCGACCTCGCTGCCCACAATCACCGCCTCACTGACCTCTTCCTCTGAAATCGTACGCTGTGGGCCTTTGAACCAGTGTCTGCCACCATATCGTGGTAGCCACCAACCAACCAAGCTAATGATGGTGATGCCGCCAATCATGATCGGAGCATAGTTTAAAGTCTCGCCTGTAGAAATCAGAATCAGCAACCGTGGAAGCATATATAAATTGTCAGACTGAATGAATCTGGGAATTGTCATTCTCCCCATTATCATGAAAAATACATACCTGTGACAGGATAAAGCTGCGGCAAGAGTAGCACCACACACAGAAACGAGATGTACAGACTCGAGACAACAGCACAAGGTATAGTCCAACGTCCAAGGTTCCACTTCGCAGGTTCGAAAGAGTGACGGCCAACAGTATGGCGGGCAACGATGGGAAAGAGATAGGAGACATTTGTGGCAATTGTCGCTGTGGCTGTGATTGCCGAGAATGCTACAACAGACCCAATGACTGCTGTGGTGATAACGACACTCATTGCCAAGACAAGGAAGGCAGCATTGATCGGCATATGATTCTTGCTGCTCAACTTTCGGAAATATTTTGAGCCCGGGAGAATGCCGTCGCGAGAGATGGCGTATGTGACACGCTGGGCAGACATGAAGCAAGAGGCCGTAGCACAAGTCGAGTCCACCCAGAGCAGAGAGAGGATAGCCGTGGCACCGCGGGGACCGACGAGCTGAACGAGATACTCGGCCCAGTTGTTTGCATATGTGCCAGCAATGATGCCATCAAAATCTTGCAAGCAGAAAAGAATCAGAATCAAGGTTGGGATAGACATGATCCAAGCGCTGAGGGTAGACATCCACATCCCCTTAGCAACGACCTCGCTTGCGTCGTTCGTCTCTTCTGCCAGATGCACAGATGCGTCATATCCGTAAAACACCCAAGCTCCGAACAATATGCCTATGGTCCAGCAGTATGCATCACTCGCTTCTTTCCCACCGTCAAGATTGATGCCGTTGTAGAAATGATCGAAGACTCCTGAGCGAGGTTGGAAACCGCCTGTTTGTGCTGCTTTGATGGGAAACCAGATCCAGTAGAGAACGAGAAGAATATGGAAGATGACAATGGCGAACCTGAAATACCATGCTAGCACACGCTGGGAGATGATGTTGGGGGCCATGGCGAAGAACATCCCAATCGAGGTTAGGAGCCAGGCAAACCATCCTTTCGTAAGCACTTCAGCACCCGGGTAATTGATTTCGAGAGCGGATATCAGGAAGTTGGTGGAACCTTGTTGCACACCGGGAACGACCGAAACCTGGATATACTTATCAGCTAGATTATTCTAGTTAGGGGACACTTGTGCGAAGTTGACGTACCCATCCTGCCCAGTTCCACTACATAATCCAAGAGTTAGCTATTTCGTCTTTCGGAAAGTTTCGGTACAAAGAAGAAGTCCCCAGATGTGAATTCCGGAGAAACGCTAGGTTGAAATGTGACTTGAGTGCAACGCGAGTTATAACCTAGTTTGAGAGACCAAGGAACCAATCATGCTTACCCAGCCAGTCATCCAGGCGAGAAAAGGACTGTGGGCCACCATCAGTAATTGAAATGCGGAAGCCAAGAAGACCTTACCCCCATTCAGCACCACCCAAACGGTAAGACCACTAGATGATCAGACAATCAGCAATCTTCTTGAGGGAAAGTATAAACAAAGGTCGATGGTGGGAGAGTGTAGGAAAGACATTCAATGAATGGCAGGAGTGAAGGAGGAGTAAAAAAGATCAAGGATTCTGAAAACCTGGGAGCCGAACATAATAAATACCGCCTGCGGTGGGAAGTGCCGCAGCAATTTCAGCCATTGACAAGCTGACGATGAAGGAGAGTCCTCCAATCATAGTCCAATTCGAGAAAGCGGCAGTCGGTCCACCTGTATACATCACGAATCCGAATAGGACTGGGATACCGGATACGAAGTTCATTGACTGCAACAGTTATCAGTTGGTGCCCCATGAGCTGTGTAAGCGTGGCTTACTGTGAAGGTAGCGGCCCTGAAATCAATTAGTGTCGAGGCTCAAAAGATATCCCAATACAGAAGTTGTCATTTTCGACATTTGAAGATTGACCTACCAATTCTCAAATAATCCAAGTCCTCGAAAGAATTCTTGTTTGTACCCCAGTTGAGCCAATGCGTACTCGTCCTTTGTGAACATGTGCTTCATATTTACTTCATCCATAGACCCCGTCGCCACGACGGGCTCGATTTTGCTGTCGTCATTTTCTGGTACTTTCTCCATCACTTCTTTTGTCACAGACACAGCAACTCAGAAGTTGTAACGGTAGGGAGAAGGTGACAATAGAAGGCAATGATTTCAAAAGCACTTCAAATTCGTGGAGCACTTGAGTAAAGCAAAAATTGAGAATTGAGTCAACCTTGGATACATTAACGGGGAACTGCAGGTAAAAATACGAGAGCACTGTGCAGCGATAACAGCAGCTTGCGAGGAGGAGTGGAGATAACGGCGACACCGACTTGAGGCCTGTGCATGCCGGGAATATCCCACTCTTGTTTCATGTCGATCGATAGATGACTTCCAAGCTCCTATCTCCCCTCAGCCATGAGTCCCGGGAGTTGGCATGCATGTCTATGCGTCGTGGGCCTTATCTTCACTCTCCCCTGCAGCCCCAAGGATCTGCTTTCCCAATACAGCTATTAACTCTCCCAGTACCTCCATCGATTGTGAATAGCCAATGACTTCCACTAAGTCGTCAGGCAAGCTTTCCGCACCGCTGATTAGATTGGCTCTTATCAAAAGCAAGACGTCAAACTACTGACGCCCTTTGAGCTTCGATGGTTTCCCAGAAAAGAGGTTGAAACTAAGCCGCGGCGTGGGGGTGGGATTGTGGGGTACGAAGCCCATTGGAACAAGGGACTTGGCAACGGTGTGAATCCACACAGCCTGAAAAAGTGGATTGCCGGTACTGGGACTTCAAGCGGGTAGATCTGCCGAGTGTTTCTGAGAAGGCTCCTTGATATGTGACAGAAGATGTTTTCCACATAATCTTCCCGATATATGAATTATCTCGCCCAATATATGTCTACAATATATGTCTACTCAAAGCCCTATCAATAGAACAAAGCCAGCAATCATCATGAGTATCGAGATCTCAATCATATTCGCAGAGGCACCGCTCGCCGTCACAACCGGAGGAGGTGAGGTAATTGTAGCCGTGCCGTTTGACAAGGCAGCGCACGTAGAGAAGTTCTGTCCACCAAGAAACACGCCAACAGTCTGTGCATCCGTAAGATGTAGCATGTGAAGGACAGCTGTTGCAGTCGAAGCATTCGTCGCACAGAAGTTAATCGTGAAATTAAAGGTAGTCGCAGCCCCGCTGCACACCGAGGTAGCTGTTGTGCCATCGTAATCGCTATAGAAGCTCACATTCGCGGCGGGGATCGTGAGGAGGTCAAGCGCATGAATCTCTTCGTACGGACCGTTCGCAGGCTTCGAGTAAGTAGTAATCGTCTCGACAACGTGTGCCCCATCAATATCATATGTGCGCGCCGTCCCAACGGCGTTGTCCGTAGCGTTGAGGGTTACCGAGTCGTATGGAGAGCCACTCCCTAAGTATCGGGGAAGTCAACAATTGCTTTATTCTGATGATCCCCCATAACACGCTTATTTGGGAAACTTTGGGCTTTCAAGGACCTACAGGTGATATTTTTATAGTCGCCAATGATCGAAATAACCTGCGCGTACGTATATGGTGTGGTGAAGATCACTGTGTCGGTACCAGGATAGAAACCGTCGTTACAGCCATTCGCAGTTGAGGCATTATGCTGAGCTGTGACAGCTGTTGCTCCAAGAACAGCGCAGGAGACGATTCGAAATTTCATATTCGATTCTTTGGGTGTAGTAACTCTGTAGGCTTGGGAGCGGAGGGTAAACAAAACAGAGACACCCTTCGACCACCATCTTGTACCAAGGAATTGACCAAATGAGCTAATTCCTAGGTAGATCGTAAGAAGCTACTGTTGCATGCCGGATGAGAGACACGCCGGACGACCAAGAGCATCTTTGCGGGGTAGCCGTACACATGAATGGATGAGGAATCATGGAGGCGGCTCTAGATCTTGCCGGCGTAGAGACTACTCGGGTGCTCGTACGTAAACAAGCCTGTCCGTAGTGTTGCTGAGCATCTGGCCTGGTTGGCCCTGGCGATGCGGCACGCAGCTAGCGACACACGGCAGGATATTTGTGCAATGGTAATAGAAATGGAGATGGTAAGGCAATGGCGATGCCGATGGTGAATATAAACTCAACGTTGCTGAAGTGTTTAAGAAATGCTACCTTCCGTGCATGCGACGCTTGCGTCTTTCCCCGCAATCTCGCCAAGCCTTCTCTTCTCTTTTAAAACGCACCTCGTGTCACTACTTGCATCTCACCAACTTCATCGTATAAATTCTTTCGAGACACAACAGAATATCCGCAGGAATAATCACCAATCTAACAGCCCTTTCGTGTTGGCCCCACAGACAGCATCTCGGCCATTCGATTCGAGCTCCTCACATACTGGGCACAGCGTCAATATATTGCAGCAGAACAGTGAATGGAGGAAGATGGATGCTTACAATCATCGTCAGCCATTCCCTCGTTAGTGAAGCTTTGTTTTCGAGCTGCGGGATGTATTTCTTTCTTCGCAGCCTTCTCAGCCTTGGTGTGTTGCGAGAGAACCTCACTCAATTTTACTTGGTTGGCTGCCCAGTGGTCAGCAAACACGCTTTATCGCTCCACCAAGGCTCTTACGACTTTGAACATGGCTGTTCCCAGTAGCAAGCGCTTCATGTTGAAGTTCTAATCGCTTAATCTCCGATTCAACCTCCCTTTTTACAGTTTCAAGCTCTATTTGCGTGGTCTTGGTATGTCGCAAAAGCCGTCCATAAATATTGCATTCCATCAATGTCTTGTTCGGGGATGATGGAAGAGCACGCAAAGTCAGTACGTGCCCTGATGGAAGTTGTCGCAGGATTGTATCATGAGCTAGGAAAAGACGTTGGTGTTGGGTACTGAAGAAGCTGCGCAGCGTTGACATCCAGGTATCTTCCTGGCTTGGAACATCACAGAAGAAATTCTCTATGCTCTCGGTCAGTAAAGACCTTTCTGCTTAGTGCCAAGTCTCAAGTGGCTTACCTGCAAGTTTCCAGTTGAAAGAACCGTCTGCTCTCCACTCATGGGCCCACTTCATGTCGCCAATCTTCCAGCTCTTAATGATATCTCCCGATTCTCCCATTTCCAGTCCGTGGTTACTTTCCTCGACTTGAAAGTTTACAAACAACATACCTTGTTG
Organism: Hyphodiscus hymeniophilus; assembly: GCA_016508695.1. Lineage (NCBI taxonomy): Eukaryota > Fungi > Ascomycota > Leotiomycetes > Helotiales > Hyphodiscaceae > Hyphodiscus > Hyphodiscus hymeniophilus. The sequence goes on along the minus strand of VNKQ01000020.1, from coordinate 100,748 downwards.
CTCTTTTGTTTTCAATTCCCATAGACCGTTCAATGACTTGTCGAAGTCGACTACATTCTCGAACTCCGGCGCCTTGATCAATTTACCTTTCGTGTCATAGCTCCATCCGTGGTATCTGCAACCCAGAACTGTCGAACTACCGCTTTCTTTCTTCGTTACCGCATATGCGCGATGCCGACAAACGTTGTGGAATGCGCGAAGTTGTTTATCTTTGCCGAGAATGACGATGAAAGAGAAGCCTGCGGTCTCAAAAGTGCGGTAATCGCCAGGCTTCTGAAATCTCGAAGCATGTGTAACAAACAACCAGCTCTGTACGAAAGCTTGTCAGCCGCACTTTGTGTAATCGTGCGAAAATACGTACCTTACTGAAAATTGCACGCCGTTCAAGCTGAAATTGCTTCTCATCAGCCCACCAATGTGAAGGATACTTGGATGTTGGTTCGTCAATCGAAGTCACAATAGGTACGTCTTGTAAACCAAATTTCCCATGGCGTCCCTGAAGCCAGCCAGGAACGCGAAGAGCAAGTTTGTTGAGAATGTTCTCGATGTCAATGAATCTTAGCGCATAAACCGCTCCGACCAAGATAGTGATGCCAACTGAGTATAAAGACATTTCCATGACAGCCATAGTGCCAAAGTCGAGGTGCGATCGTAGATTTCAAATGCACGTCTTGTGGAGCCTGAGACTGAGTTTGTTCTTTTAGATTGATGGAAATTTCTCGATCTTATGAATCACATCCTGCGCCTATTCAACGATATCACTCTTGCGTTCTCGTCCGCATTTGCGCGACGAGCAACTTGCATGGGCCAACTCGTTAGAATAAAGCCTGATACGGCAATTCCCATTTGTATCGTGATGTCAAGCTACAACCAAATCTGGCTCATGCATCCCGTCACTAGTTTGAATTGCGGGATCCGCTTGGTTTTCCGGGACTTCACTCCGCCGAACACAACGACGAAATATCGTTACACAGCAGTCGTGTGGCAAGCTTACAAAACGTCTCCAAAAGATGACTTTCAATGTACAGTTACTTCAAATCATAAATGGTTGAGATCGAATTGTGCAACGCAGGTGTTTTGAGGGTAGGGAAGGAAGTCTATATTTGTGCATGCACCAGCGGCTGGATCGTATTTCCCAATTCGGTATGAAACTGTGGTTGATATCCCGTCCAATGACGTTCCCGTTCCTGGTTGAAGCTGACCACAATAGATCCCGCCATGTGATAACAGGCACGGCGACTTGTATTTGGAGTATAAGTCCAATAGCTTCACATTGATAAGACCAGGTTGGCATTGTTCGATTTGTTCTCCCAAAGCTTCATTCTTCGTTTTCAGAAAATTCAAGTATTCGGACATGGAGTCTCTTACGAGAACTCTTCCCGCTTCCTGGTTTTGCAGCCCCCCACTCTATCAGCTTGAACGCCGTGCAGTCTTTCTCAAGGTAAGTATCCATCCCCACCCCCACTCTTGGGATAGTACGCTGACACTGGTAGTCATGGCATCTTTTGGGCCCAGTGACTCGATTCCAGGACAGGTCGAAATCTTTACTTTACGAGATAGCCCAAATAACCCTAATTGTTGAAAACAACAGCCCTGAGTCCGCTGGCATTGGCATCGAAGGAATAACAGTTCGTGCCGAAGATGAGGTGTGCTAACATGTCACGTGACGCTACAGTCACTTCCCTTCCTCCCTAGGTACTGACAGAACTAGAGTGTCCAAATCCGGACTCATTTCACCCCCAGCGGTCTCCTCTTTGCAACGTTATCCCTCGATACACCTAGTTTCCCGGATTTCTTCGTCGGCCTCGAAAATCTTACCAACACAGTCGACTTCACCAAGCTCCCCCACCGCCGCAGCATCTCATATGAAGGCCGTTTTAATTGGAAAACCATGTATTTTCTCTCTCACCTTCTCACATATAATTCTAACATCTCCAGGATCGATGGTTTTCAAGAATGTCTCCATTGTCAATACACGCACCCGACATTCTCCAAATATTATCCCCCAACCTTCTACTCCGTCTCCAACCATTCCAACTTCAGCCAGCACATTGCCGACCCGTCGAAGCCCAATGACGGGCTCTTCCTCTACTTCTTCCCAATTTGTACACTCAATGTGTACGGAGGTGGCATGTCATCTTTCCGTACCCTCCCCTCGACGAACCCAGGAGTAAGTAGAATGGAGTTTGACTACTATCATGCGGGCACAGAGGAGGAATTTGAGGAATATTACAAGTTTGTGAGACAGGTTGCTTTGGAGGACTTCGAACTCTGTGAGAAGGCGCAGGAGAATCTGGAGAGGGGTGTTTATGGCGAGGGGGTGTTGAATCCTGCCAAGGAGAATGGGGTTGCATTTTATCAGCAGAAGGTTAGGAAAGCTGTTTGGGAACAGCATAATAAGGAGAAGGCGGCTAAGTTGGCTGAAGAGCAGGGGAATGGGAAGTTGGAGATCACGGTTGAAGGGAAGAGCGTTACACTCTAGTCACACCTTTTGAGTCGTGCTTATAGCCATGATGTTGTTCAATCCGTCAGTTTTCGCTGTCATGAGCGGAAGACGCTTCAACAAATCTTGCCAAGTGTGCGGAGAGAAGAACTGATTGATCTAAACGGAACAAGCGCCCGGAATGGAGCATGACATCTCTTTATATATACATCGGTACCTGCCATTCAGATACTTTCAACGGCATCACGGAGGACAAACAACAGCAGTTCTATCGACTGTAGACAGATCTTGGTGTCCGGAAAGTCCCACTGTCAAATCGAAATCAGCAAGAAGGGATTTCAGCACATGTCTTGCTCCCTTTTCGCCATCATGTGCCAAGCCCCATAGCATTGGTCGGCCAAGTTGAACGAAGTCTGCGCCGAGGGCGAGGGCTTTAAAGCTACGAAATATTAGTCCATCCTCGGGTTGCAGCAGCCAGAGTCAAACTCACATATCAGCGCCACATCGTATACCACCATCGAATCCAATCGTCAGCTTTCCCTTCACAGCATCAACAATAGGCGGAAGGCAAGTCAGAGACCCCACGGCTCCGTCGACTTGCCTCCCACCGTGCTACCTCTCGTCAGGTTGAAGATCACGAGCGACGCCGGAAAGCACGTACATTGCTGACAATGATTCCATCCATCCCAAACTTCACAGCCAATAGCGCATCTTCTGGCGACTGTATTCCTTTCAAGACAATGGGTCCATCTCCCCACCAGTCTCTCAGCTTTTTCAGATTCTCCCATCGAGGCGATACACCCCTCGATGTTGTCACAACATGGTACAGCGATGCGAGTTTCCTCTGCTCAAGTGTGGCTCCTTCAGCAAGAGGATCAAATCCAAGCTGCGAATGGGCATACTTGTCCTCAAGCCCGATTTGGGTCCCGATGCTTTGAATGAAAGGAAAATAACCGGTCTCGAGATCTCTCGGTCGCCAAGCCAGCTCCCAGGTATCGACGGTCACGACCAATACTTCGTATCCGTTTTCTCTTGCCGATTTGAGATATGATTGTGTCAATCCATCAACTGTTGGCCAGTATAGTTGGTACCATCTCGGATTTCCATCCCCGTTCGCGGTCGCCACATCTTTGAAGCCTGTACTGGATGCCGTGCTCAGAGTGTAAGGGAGGCCCATCTCGCCAAAAACTTTGGCCATTGCCCTCTCTCCTGTGGGATGGAATAGCGTTTGTACGCCGATGGGTGCCATAACTGCTAGTACATCAGATTCGGCATTGCTCAGGCTTGCTATGACATCCTAGTGGTCCAGCCGGTTCAAGCGATTGGGATAGCGGAAAGAACAAACTTGAACAGTACTCACCAATTGGTGCGGGAATATATCGACCAAAGATCTTACGAGATAGGTTACGTTCTGGAAGGACGCTGTGCAACATTTTCGGTAGAATACGCCACTGAAATCTGTCAATCACACCTTCTGAGAAGGAATCCATATTCCTACATGATTAAAGGCCTCGCGATTGGCCTTGACTGTCGACTCGAGGCCTGCACCTCCCGCTGCATAATTATATGCTTCTTTTGGCAAGCGTGATCTGGCAGAACTCTCGATTTTAGCAAGATTTGGAGTGATTTCGGGAGCTCGCAAAGTCTGATCTTTCTGGAAGTAGATCTGTGACGAATATGAGGCGAATGTCGTGCTCGAATTGCTCAGGATTGGCGCCAGCAGAGCGAGTGCAGGAGATAATGTTGGATGTATCGTTTCGGAGTTTGCTCGCTTCTCGTCTTCTGCCAGATCAGGCTCATGAGAACTCATATTTGATGTTTCAATGGTCATCTTGGAGTATGTACGATTGTTCTTATCGAACGTTGCGTAACTTTTGTAGGCTGTATTTGGCCATTAGTTTTGCCCGAAGTCGCCAAGGACGTCTTGATTCATTTTAAGTTCATCTGCGATAGACATTTCGAATCTCCTCCGTACTTCGACTTGCTGGAAGATTGGTCGGCAATTTGAGGAATGGGCTCCACTTATCTATGATGAAATATCCAATCATGAAAGCTTACTCGTCCCAAGAGAATGGAGTTCCATATGGAACTTTCACGAAGCCATCGGCGATTTGATACTTCATTCATTTTTAAGGAAAGCTAGCATCCATGAAAAGTTTGGTGACTACCAATAGGTCAATATAGTCCCCGGGAATAGGCAGTGTTGACAATGGGTACGAAGTTTCATATGGGGAGACAACATACTACCCCGCCAAAGAAAACCAAAACGCCGAATATACCGACGGGAAGATGCCAAGAGAGAAGTGAGACTGAAGACTGCCCACAAAAAGGGCCACCGACCAGTAGTAAAGCTTGGATCATAGCTGGAACGTCATATTTCTATTTGGAGTCCCGATTCGGAGCGCCTGTCTGGAGAGTGCGCGTAAGTGTATGTAACGACTTTCAATTTCCTTAGAGCAACAACAATGAATGCGAGGCTGCCACGCCTTCAGTCAGAAAGTTGGATGAGGCAGTACACAAATAGGAATGCAGAATTACGGATCGCCGGGAGCGTCGTCATGAAAGCAAAGTTGACAGAACTTACTTAAGATCCTGTATTCATTTGTGATATCTTGCTTTTAAGCTCATCCATCATTCATCCCAGATTATCTAGATCAACAATCTTGTCATCCAAACTACTATGTCTGACGTCGAAAGTATCCCGACACCGAAGATGATCCTCCCACAACTGCCCATCGACCTTCGAGAAAAGAAACTCGCGATCGGCATCACCTGGGGAATTATCCTTATTCCAACATGTATCCTACCGAATGCCTTGTATTTCGCAATCAGATATGGATCAAACAGTGTTAATACTGGTGAGTCTGGTTACTCCGTCAGGAATTAGATAGCCAGCTAAAGATTCCACAGCACTTACTATACCAACTGCTATTCTTGGGGGATTCACAGTTGTCACGTTCGCAATGCGAACTTGGCGTTTGTTCCGAAAAGACTCTCAATGTCGGCCGATTGGTACGAAGTCGTGGATGGTAGTTACGAATCTAATTCCAATTTACTGATGGGATTGCCTAATCAGAAAATTAGGGCGACTATCTACACTGGAATATTCTTCTTGCAGCAATACTTGTTACCGCCGTGCTCGTGACAGGGACGAGCGCGAATCCACCAAACATTCGCCAATCTTCAATGCCGCAAGCCATCGTTTTGTACTGGGCCAGCATCCAAGTCATTATCTTGGGTATCATGGTCCAAATGGGTTGGAAGACACCCGTTAGATTCTCATCGACAGCAGCCGGCAGCTTAGCCAAGCCTGGAATTTTCACGCTCATGGAGGATGGAGTGGCGGTGGACGGAGGAGGCGATGAAGCATTCCGGTTCGCTCTGGCCGCTCGTTATGAAGCCAGTCCAGAATTTCGACAACTACTCATGCATCTGAATTGGTTTTGGGGTGTCGGTTCCTTATCGACAGCCATAGCAACTACGTTGATCGTCTTCCTGGTCGACGATCTCAATGTCGTGTTCGCGCTTGGTGAGTCTTGAAAGATGCGGTGGAGTTCGAGAGACGCTAATAAGGAAGTAACAGGCTGGACCCTACCTTGGTTATGGGGAGTGATTGCTGCTGTAACGACGATTTTCTGGGCTGAGAAGTCGTTACGTCGTGAAGCAATCGAGTGGAGGAGGTGAGCTCATAAAAATGTGAGGAGTCAAGGTTCGAAGTGTTGCATCTTGACATTTAACCAAGGCCATCTCGGCTCATATCGCAAGTTGGCGGGGAAATTCTGAGTCGAGAAATCTGTTCTGAAAAATAAAGGCGACGACCACATTTTGAGAAGCGTTTGATATTGGGGATAGGCCTCAGGCGCCACAATACAGTTCGCATTTTACGGGCGTTGGATTATTTTTGAGGATAATGATGTAGTGCAGCAAATTAGCAATCTGTAGTTTGGTATGTTATTGCCATAGATCAAAGCTTTTTACTCTCGGCACTGGGTACATGAAGTTCCACTATGTCTTTGACGCAGCGTCATAGAAACATATTTTCCCATTCCTCGTTGTTGATAACCGAGTTGAGCGCATTGTTTTCGTCCAATACGAGTCCACTGGAGCTGTCAGCGCCATAAATCTAGGCTTAAGATCGGAGCAGAAATACATATCAGGATTCCATTGATCCATGAAGTCATTTACGGTGTCAAAGAGGAAGGCCGTCTCCGGGGGCGCAGTCTGAGCTTGGAGATCGATTGCTGTGTCGTTTAACATAGGAGGGGTAGCAGCCCTACCTGGGCTAATGGGACGAGTAGCTCGAGCTTGCGTGAACAGAGTGTGGATGATCGTGGCAGCTGGGTAGTTTTGCTCTAGCTCGTGGAGCACCAATAGACACAAGTCAAGTCTATTTGATCCCAGCGAGCGTGTAAAACTATCTTCCGATACAGCCTCTAAAACATGGGCTTGCATTGCTGGAACCAGCAAAGTGGGTCAAGAGGGCAATGTCAGCAGGGCTACGGAAAGCAGACGTGATACTCACATCATTGGCCCGAGAAACCTTACGGAATTCGAAGCAATTATCGTGTCTAAAATGTTGTTTGTAGTCATCGCAGCAAGACTGATTCTTTGCTTTGCAGTAGCCATTGAGATGACTGAGTCCTGCGATAAACGTTGAGAAACATACGGGCGGAACAGGACAATCAAAACTGCTCTTGGAGATATCAGTTCCAACCATTGCAGGTAATGACTGAGGAGAGCCTACTCTTTGTGCAGTAGGAAGATCTTCTCTGAGAGCTTACTCAGATCTCCCTGTGGCTGCGCAGACGAACCCTCACCCAGCACAATGAGACTTCTCTCAAGGCCTTCTATTTCCTCTGCTGGTAGTCTATCTTTCAAAGGTCGGTATATTCCCGAGAGGATAACACCCAAGATCACACTTAAATCGATAAATCTCAGCCAGTGACATGCTAGGACCGCGAAATCTGGCGGAAGATACGTTTGAAGGATACCTTCGGGCAGATCCCGAATCTCGTCCAAAACGTCATCAACGGAAGGAAATGCCACATCGCAGTCCTCGGCATTGATTCTCATAGGGCGTCCCATCCCCAGACTAAGCCATCGATCCCGGAAGAAACATGACCACCAGATGCGTCGCCATAAGCTTTGTCGCGAAACGGAGATAGAGCTACGTGCCTGATTGCCTACACTTCGATGGAATCCAAGAGTTTGACAGAGTGATATGGCAACTCCAGTCCAGTGCCACGATGCAGTACGGTCTTCTGCGACCGAGAACCAGAAGCCCATTAGAATCACAGATTGTAAGACTGCAACTCTATCCTCCTCGTAGCCATTGTCATACAGGCACTGTACGTTTAGCGTGTGGTATCAGGAGGTAAAGTCAATAGAAGCTCACCTTTGCGCGTTTATAAAACGCTTCTTTCATCTCCTTACGAGTATTGTATCCTGCGAGGCTGACAGCCTTTAAATCAATAAACTGTAACAATTAGCCGCAAAGTGGCTGAGTAGACACAGGGTTCCATGATTACACTTGCTGAGACAGAAAACATGCTCCAAAGAAGGAGAAGGTTGACGTTTTGGAATCCAATCGTAGTATATGGCCCAAGAACAGCTTTGGCATCAATGATCGGCAAAGAAGGATGAATGATGTGGAAATAGGATATTATCAAAGATTCGCACACCACCTGTGTTGGTAGAGAGAAACATCCCTTGGACTTCAGATAGGTCAGATCATCAGGATCTAGTACATTCACACTCGATCGAGGAACTGTGTAGTGCTGGGGAGCCTCATTGGTACCTAGGACATCCAGAAGTGCACCAAAGCCTTGCTTATCACCAATAAACACCTCTGTGTCGCCTGGAGACGAGGCGGTGCCCTTGAGCGCAGCCACTAGCGTGACAGCATCGTTCCTGTTCTTTTCCGTAACCGGATCTGAAGAGCCTTTGCCGGAAATCAATGTTGCGGGGGACCCAAGAGCCACCGAGAAAGTCTGGTCTAGCAACGAGGCCTCAGGGACATCCTGCGTCCTTGGTTGGTGCGAAATATAATCGTCGTTAAGACCATTGGGAGTGACCGAGGAGGGTACGGGATTTCGCTGTGTGATCCGGGCTCTATTTAAGTAGGTTAACATTCGGATAGAGAAAGATCACTCTGAGCAGTGATCATACTTGTATATCTTCCTCGACCGTAGCTTGCAAGGTACCGAGTTGGCCGCACATGCAGTGCAAGCGGTGCCATTTGATCCAATCTCACAACGAACTTTACGCTGATGGCAGGATTCACAAGCTTGGGGTCCACGTTGACGACGAACACCATTTCTGGGCGTCTCTTGTGCAGAAGACTCCATTGAGATTCGATTGATTGATCTGAAAGGTCTCATCAAGGATCATCACCACAATCCGGAATCCCGGCTGCGGGGCACGGCATGAGGAATTCCCCAAGCCCCCAGGATTGCAAGGAGAGCTCGCGCTGATTTTTATGGGAGTTGGGTCTCTCGTTTCTCTCGTTTCATTTCAAGTAGGATGTTGTAACATAGATCATGAAGGGTTGAGTGTGCAGGAAGGTGTCCACGGACAAGTCACGTGTACATACCGACGCTAGTCCCCATAGGAAAGCTGTGCCTCTTTAGCGCGGGTGCTTCGCGCAAATCGTAATTCACGAGAAGAATGAGAAACACTTATCAGAAACGGCCTGGATGATCCAAAAGATGCTGGAGACCCCAATCTCGTTTTGACAATGGAGGAGCTTCTGGATACCTTGGAGAGGAACAAAGTAACACGGAGATTCATGAGACAGAAGAAGCTAGGACAAATGGGGTAGCTGTGCCAAGGATGCCGGAAGGAGATGCTCAGGATGACATTTACCATCCGCTTCGAAGAATTGACAGACGTTTCCATGCCTATATCTATCTAATCCTAGGTTATTGGCCGTGTAGGTATGTACGCTACATATTGGTCTAGCATTGGAAGCAGAGAATTTGCCTAGGTAGGCAAATCCATGACGAAGGCAGAAAGAAAGAATTCAAGTTCTCTCAATCAACTTGTAATATTGTGATGAATGATATATATCTCGGCCTACTTCTGTTGGTTTTCTCAAAACTAGAGATGTGACAATGAATTCACTAGTTGACGGTGCTTTGATTGAACGGCGGTAGACGCGATAATCCCGTGACAGCGCGTTTGACCCCGCCTTTACTGTAAATAACTGTCTCGTCTCAATCCATAATTCTCCTCCTACCTCATCACTATAGAAAACACGCAAGCATGGCCGCCAACCAAGGCAACACGAGTCTGAATTGGCAGACAAACTTGCAACATCAAGCCCATCTTGCTACTCTCAAAGCTGTCCAGCAAGCCAAAAAACTCCAAGCCAAGATGGAAGCCGAAGATCGACGACGTGCTTTTCGCAAAGCTAATGTTGATTTGTATGAAGACATGATCTCTTCGGCTTGTGTGAGAGACACCTCTCACAGAACCCTGACAGAGTTTGGTCTCTTTCCTAAGCTGCCGACCGAGTTACGTATCAAGATATGTAAGTCCTTCGAGAGGGGTTTCAGTTCATCAGCTGTATCGATTTCACGGCAAACGCAGCTACTGATGACATTCTACGTGCATGGGCCAGTGCTAACCCTACAAATTGACAGGGCACCATGCTATCGATGCCCCCCGTTGTATCGAGCTTCGTGCTCGGGATGGATTGCACGTTCGATCGGCCAGTTTCAGTCCTTACCACAATAACCTCCCACCGCCGTTCTTGATCGCATGCAGGGAGTCCCACGAAGAAGTTAAACAAAGATATAAATCATACCACGATGCCGCTGAAGAGACATCCGTTTGGGACCCACATGCATTATGGGTACGATTCGATACAGACATAATTCATTTGAAGCCAATGTCCACCCGTGCCTGGATCCTCGACTACGTATCTTCCTTCTTCGCAATACCCGGTCGGGAGCTCCCCATAAGACAACACCGTGGACTGAACAGCCAGGTAAATCTGAGTACTGACAAGTGGGATGGCCGACCTCCAAACTTCGAGAAGATCCGGAGCTTGGCTGTCAGTCGTGATGTCCTTCAACATCTGCCTGATGATGCGGAGCCTTTCATCCGACATTTCTTTCCCAACCTGCTCATTCTACTCATTCTGATCGACGAGAAAACGGACATTGACGACGAATGGGATATTTATGACTCCAATTACAGTCTCTATGAGAAACCTCTTCCCGAAGAGTTACGAAAAAGCGGTAATCCAGAAAATATCCCGAGAGTCGATTTCGCCGCAAAATGCGAGGGCCCGTTCAAGGAGATAAGAATGAATATCGACTACCGATTGGAAATCGAGTTTGAGATGCGTAAACGCTTTGAGATGGAGGAACAAAAATATCACTTCTACACCGCACCTCGAGTCCATGTTTTGGGTGCGTTTGTTCCAGAAGGCGTGAAGGTTGAAGAGTGTGGACGTTTACCTATCGACGTAGTGGAAGCCCGCAAGAACAAATACGACCTCAATCCATTCGGCGACTTTCCCAATGAGAGGATTTCTACAATGAGCTTCTGAGCATTGGGCTTGAGCGGATATTTTGGCAATGGAGATTTCACGCAGGTTGGAGGAGAGTCACGGACTAGATGACATCAAAAATGTATGAGTAGGTATGGGCCATTCAAGCGAGAAAGGTTTGTGGTATCATGAACGTAAGTATGATTCTCACAATGTCAACAAGTAATTATAAACTTGCTCAAGACTTGGCCTGGGATGGGTATCTGAACAGAATATGCGGTGAGCCTGAAAGGGCGAATAGAAAAGTCACTTCTATCACACCTTACCAATACGTTCCCTCCAAGCTTGGCCAAACATATGTTTGAATTACTTGATTTTTAGCCCCGCGTCCTCGTTCAAGTGTAGTGAACGAAGCATGAGCTGGTCACTGAAATGGCGGCATGCTTTCATCGAAGATGAGATAGGTTATGGCACTCCTTCAAAACATCGCAAAGTCGAGAAAGCAAATGGAGATCTCCAAACTCGTCATCTCGCACTTCGCTCCCGAATCTCCAACCTCACCGATCGGCATCCAGCCTAGCACGAATCCAAGCACCATAAGCGGCGAACAAGTGCGCCTCCTCATGCCCCTCACAGAAAGCAAGCAGCGCTTCATATCTCTCCTTCTGGTCCGCGCCAGTAGCCTTCAAAATCTTGGCTAGGTCGATCGGGCACAGATACGGGGGCTGTCGCGCATCTTCAACCACGGACGCGGTGCCTTGCATCGAGCATGCGTAGTACACGCAGTGGTCGATGCCGAAGCAGTGTCCCAGCTCGTGACTCGCTGTCCTACAGACGCGGCCGAGCCATAGACCGGACAGCGCTTTGACGGAGGGGTTGGAGTCTAGGGACGGGAGGCTTGCGTGTGCCGAGAGCGCGACGTGCATAGGTGCGACGACTGTGTTCTCCTCATCAGAGACATCGCTCATTCCCGCATCGCCGCCGTCGTCTTCGGCATCTACTTCGGCGGCTGCAAGGCAACTCTGCAAGTACCGTTCGCAATGCGAAGCTGGCCATGCATGACCTCGCTCGAGTCCCTGAGTCGCGTCCAGGATTGGGTTGTACCTCGCGCCCGACACGACGGCGATGCGAGATCCGCCGTAAGCTCTGCCGCACGCGAAGTCGTCGTCTTCGTCCTCGTAGATGTCGTGCTCCACGAGCACCAGCAACGCATACGCGTCATCTGGCAGGATCTCAGTGGCCGCATCAAGCAGGTCATTCAAGTTCAGCTGATGTGAGAAGTCGCCTTTTGGAGTTGCGCGGGTGCGGATCCCGATACAGCCTGTGGGCTTGTGCGTGTTGAGCCAGAGCGTTGGGGAGGGTGGAGCTGCAGTTTCACCCCTCGCTCCCTTGCCCTGCGGTGTGGGCGGAGAGCTATCATCGTCAACGTCGGATGTGAAGCATATTTGGGGAGCAGGCAACATCTTGACAGGCAAGCCGTGATAGAAAGCCCCGAGGTAGCTCAACACATCCCCAGTTTTGGGGAAGCCACCGGCCTTTTCCTTTACTCCACGCTTAATGCGTGGTTGTGACCATTTCCGAGTGTACTCCATACCAGAGTCTAGATCTGGCGGTCCAGTAAAGTACACCGTACGTCTTTCTGGAGTGACTGCATTCCTCTCCTTGAGCTGGCTCCAAGCTCTGAAGCTCTGACAAGGATAACTTGGATCCCAAGCAAGTTCGTCTCCGGGCAACACGAGAGGAGCTGGGAACGCTGATCGATTGGGGGTTTTGTCGACAGAAGACTTCTTTGCTGTCTGAGAGACCACAGTCCCTCGAGCTGTTGTCGCAGCGATTCTTTTGGCCAGGTTTGGTTCCTTATAGCCTGCCTTTGTTGCGTGGGAGGATGGCGAAAAGACGAGCTTCCCGTGGCTACAACTAGATGGCTTGCTTGGTGGCATGGCTGAAAGAGATGCAGAGAGTGAGAGCATCAGGTCCAAGTGACCCGTCAAGTTACCTACATATAGAAGATCTTGGGCACTGTAGACCGTGCCCTGGATGACTCTTACTCGGTAGCCTAAAACACGTGATTCTGGCAAGCCCCCTAGATTCGCAGATATATGCTCAGCTCAGAAGTCAGTTTGCTCTCTGCGGAAAATACCTCGATCAATGAATCTCGAACTCTTCCCGATCATACATCCCGTTTTCGAGTGCGGTCATTGCTTCTCCATTCATCATACCATCAACGTATGCTTCTCCAATGAGCTGATAATGATACGGCCAGTTACCGCCCAGCCTCCTCAAAACGATGGGAAACCTGCACCCACAAAGTATGCATACCAGATCTCCCGGCTCCGAGTCCCAGGGAGCCAGTCCGGCAATATTGCTCGAGCCGATGAAGAGTCTTCTCCGGTTCATGGTCAGGCTGACAGACAAGATGGAGGCTATCTGAGTCTTCTCAGCCTGGGCAGTTTCCAGCTCCACGGATTCAGATCTTCCCGATTGCTCTCCGACCGATCCAGCAGGGTAATCTCGGACGAGATGACTATTCGATAGAGTAAATATCCCCTCGAGCCTCTCCTGGTACATGTGATCGTCGTCGAACTGCCAGTTTCCGCATGAAATGATTCGTGAAAAAGCGACCTGAGCGGAGACAGAACCTCCCATGTAGCCAACAAAGATGCGCCACCAGTCTCGAAAAGTGTGCAGAGAGGGTACCGCATCGCTCGGTTCGCCCCGTTTCTTGAGAGCCACGCCAACCGCTTTGATGCGGTCCACTACGAATCCAGTGGCTTTCAAGACATAGCCGTTTTCGACAAAGGAGCATCGTGCCAGACTGGTACCGGCCGCGGAAAAGGCGGGCTCGCGATGGTGCAGACCGATCAACGTGTGGCCCGTATTCGCGGGTGGCCTGGTCCAGTCCGGCACCCACGAGGGCATGTTCCGCTGGTTGACATCGTGCTGCCTGACGCAGACCACGTCGAGCTTCTGAGAGGTGGAGATGATGTGCCGGGTGGTGTAGGTGAAGACCTCGCGCCGTGAGAGGGAATAGTCGATCTCGCCAAAGGCGCTGCGCGTGTCGGAGACTCCGACGAGGGCGTAGACCTTGTCTCTCGAGTCGGTGGACTTCTTGCTCTTGTGCGAGAGGAGCAGCTCCAGGAGCGGAGGGGCAGAAGCGTTGGGAGAGAAGCGAGACAGACGAAGGCTTCGGGGCCCGCCATGCGTCAGGGTTCGCACGTAAGAAATTTTCTTGTAGTAGAGATCCTGGAGTGGTTCTTCCTGCTCTTGCAGGACAGTCGCCACGTTGTCTATCTCTTGCCAGGGCACGGAATCATCTCCGCAGTAGACCGTCGCATTACTAGCACAGGAAACCTCCTGGATGACCCATACTCGCCACCAGTAATCTCTGCGGAACAACTGAACAAGCGCGAAGAAGCGCTCCTGCTGCGTAGGATCCTGAAGCATCCTCGCTACCTCCTCTTTGGAGCTCCGATTCAAATCACGTACTAGACCCATCCCAAGCCTGCTCTCCGGCCCAAGCCAGATGGATACACATTTCGCCTTTTGATACATCATGCGCATTTTTGACGTCTGTATGCTTCGCTCGGATATATCCGCTTGGTTGATGCACAATGCGTCCACCCACAGAATGAGCTCCGGATCACCATGCCGTGGCCTGAGCCGGCGGAGAGCTTGTTCCAGGTTGGGAGTAACTCTAGCATAGTTGGAGTTGATAAGGACTCCATGCGATCCATGCCGTTTACCCCATGAATACGACAGTGCTTCATACGGAGGAGCATCCTGAAGTGGGGTATGGAAAAGCTGGCAGCGGATTGTCGACTCAGGATCTGAATCAGACATGACTCGGAGCAGTCGAATCTCATCCCGTTCCGGGTCGAGCGATTGATACTTCAAGGTGGGAAAGTCCAATCCTGCATCTCTCGTACCCTGGGGAAGCCCATCCATCGGAGGGCCCGATACCTTGGTGACACCTTTGAACGCCGTAGTTAAGAGAGTGCGTTGTGCGGAGCGCTTGGCACGATTCGCGGTTTTCGCAGGCCTCATTCTCATTCCAATCCGCCATCTCGAGATGGCCCGTATGCGCATCGATCAGGGGGATTCATAGAGATGGTGTAGATTCTCGCGGCGAAACAATCCGACTGTGCCTCGAAGGTCACGTGGGCTGTTATAATTTGAGATATAAAAGTCTCCTCATTAATCTACGATAAATAGCCCCGCAAGCCACTCCTAGTATTTATATTTCAAGCCGTATTTCATTGTATCGTTTCGTAGATCCATTATCATGATACTGATGCTATCTATACTCCCATTCCTTTTCCATCTTCACTGATGATAAAGCAGTGGCCAAGAAGCCTACCCCACTCAGTAGAAGGAGAACACGCGAGAGCGAGAGTGAGATGACCTGTTGATGAGATATAGAAATATAAGAGGTATCCAGCAGCGCTTGCTCGCTATGTAATCATCAGCCATATCTCATAATTCGTCATTCTATCCAGATCCAATTCTCGTCTTTCCAAACCACTCGTCACATTCTATTCAAAGCAAATCCTCCCGAGAATGGAGTGTATATGCATTCGGTGGTTCACCAACCACCACTTCGTCTTGGTGGTCTACGCCCATCATAGACAATCTCCCTCTCAATGATGCGCTCATCATCATAAGGGCGATCGCGCTCCCTTCTACGCTCCGTCCGCTCAACCATCTCCCACTCCTCTCGATCTTTATCACGGCGCTCAAGACGCTCGCGTTCTCGCTCGATGTCACGAATACGGTCACGGCGTTCGCGGCGGATGGATTCGGAGAGCTCCACAAGTTTGAGAACATCTTCCTATTCGACAGTAAGCATTGTTCAGACGCAAGGGACACTGAGATGTATACGTACGTAGCGGAGGTAGGTTAGGATGTAATAGAAGAACTCAGTCTCTTCGAAATCATAGCCACTCTGCTCAAGAGCTTCTTTGACAACTAAATCCTTTGTGATTTCTGTCCACAATCCTTCTCCGACTCGAGGCTTTGGTGGAGGACGAGGAATTCCAACTCTCCGATCAGAACTCTCTTCAATTCTCTCATATTCTCGTTCATATGTCCTTCCGCCCTCCCGTCTCTTGTTCGAGATCTCGATTTCAAGACCAGTGGTTCGGACCTCAGGCTCGATATCCCTCTCCCTAATTTCCACTCTTTCACGTTCTCGCTCAGGAATGAACTTGCTTCTTCGTACACCATTGTATCGTTGCCATGTGATCTCCTCAGATGCACCACCAACACCATCCAACTGCACACGCTCGGTCCCAGGAGGGACATCTACAATAGCCCAGTCTTTCGTTGCTCCGTTGTATGCTTCCCCAATGACAGCCCGCTCCGCAGTCCTCCTCCCATAATATGCAGCCTCATCTTCGTCATCTCGGATATCCACTCGCACTCTGGAACGTTCTCGCTCTCGCTCTGGTGGAGGTCTGGCTGAGACACTCCTCCTCTCTCGGGAAATGTCCACTCTTGTATCACCAACTCGTAGCCTGTCTCGTTCGGATTCATAGATCCCTTCGTCATAGTAGCTTCGTGGAGGGGGTGGTCGAGGTTCTGGACGTGGATCTGAGCGGCTTGAGGTTCGGGTTATGTCGACCTCGGTATTGTTCTTGGATGTATAGATGTCGATATCGGTTTCTCGTGTTTCTCGCTTGCGTGGAGGGGGTGGACTTGGGGCAGCTGGACGTTCGAATCCTGTGCCGTTCGTTAGCAAGAGTACATTTGAGCCGGCCTAGATCCAAGAGCATAGAGAGGAAGGATATCTGGGACTAACCATGATCGATATGTCTATGATGTGTGATGATCTCTTGGTGGATTGGAGGTGCTCGAGTGATGGGTGGAGGGGACGGTGATGTAGATACGGAGGGTGCTCGAGTTTCTCGAGTTTCTCGTTCTGTGACCCGGGTTCGTATCCGCTCAAATGGTGGAGGTGATGGACTCCTCTCCCTCTCGATTATCCTCTCACGAAAGCGGATTGGTGAAGGGCTTCGTTCTCTCTCGATGACTCTCTCACGATATCGAATAGGAGATGGGGATCGTTCTCGCACCCGCTCTCTCGTCTCGATGACTCGCGCACGTAATCTCTCAGGAGGTGGTGGGCTCGGGGAACGTTCTCTTTCACGTTCACGTTCAATAACTCTTGTTCTCACTCGCTCGACTGGCACTGGAGAAGGAGATCTCTCCCTCTCGATGACTCTCTCACGAATGCGGACTGGACTTGGAGATCTTGGTCTTCGTTCAATCGGTCTTGTGAATGTCTCGGTATCCCTCTCTCGTAAAACCAACGGCCCTCCTTCAGGTCTGCCATAGTCCTCTCGTAGAAAGTCGGGCCTTCGGTCTCGTTCAGGCTCTCGCCTAGTGAAGATCTCTTCCTCTCGTTCACGGACTTGTACTGGAGGACCCCCTCTTCGTGGTAGCTCTTCGCGGGAATAGTAGTCGCGCTCCTCGTAGACACTCCCCCCACGTCGTGACATTGTTTCTCTGGTGTGGTGGGGCTGTCGATTAGACGATAGCGACAGACTCTGCGTGACGTTCGTTTCAAATCGAATGCGAAATAACAAGATAAAGATGGCGGATAAGCTACGAAACGAGCTGAGGTCGGCACACTCGCGAAGGAAGCACGAGATGTATAATCCGTGTAAGCATGGAATGATGATGGTAGGGGTTTGGTGGGATGACGAGTATTGGAGGGGCTGATGTTGAGATGGCTGGCTGGGGACTGGATGGCTGATGGCTCGGTGGGTCGGTGAGTCCAACAGCAGCAGCGAGTGGGGGACGAGAAGGGAAAATGTCGAAGAAGCGATGCGCTGTCACAGGCCAGAAGGTGTCTAAGGTGAGCACACGGCGTGCAGCTCGCATGCCCGATGGTTGATGCAACTCTGTTTGTTGACTGGGCCCGCCTAGACAAGCTGCTGGCGAGATTCAATAATCCTGACACACCGACTCTGGCTTGATTTGCTGGAGGAAGCGGGCATTCTGTTGTAATGGCGTAGATGGCGGACAAGCACTTTGAAGTGGGAACTCTGGGAGCGATGAAGGCAGAAGGCAGAAGGCAGAAGGCAGAAGGCAGAAGGCAGAAGGCAAAAAGCAGGAGGGATGACAGATGACAGCGGGTGTTCCTGGTGTGGTGGGCGACGGAGTGAAGGGAAGGGCCGAGGAGGAGAAGGGAGGAGGGAGGACAACCCCGCAACAATTATTCTCTGAAAGACTTCCTTGGTCACACACACACACAACGTACAGTCGAACAGTCCGACTGCTGCAAAAGCTATATAAATAAAACGAAGAGATTGCCCCAAGCAATGAGACTTTGTCTTGATCGCTTGTTTCTTCGAGTATAGTAAGCGGTACGAGTACAGCAGCAAGCCGAGTCTTAGCTAGTTAGTTACATTTGTCCCTCAGCTGTCCCGTACCATTGTCCTCGACTGCACCATCAAAGATTGTTCTTGGGGGTCATATCGAAGTCGAACTCATACTGTCCACTCAGGATCGCTTCCTCGTACCTTAACTCTTGCTTGAGTATGTCTTCGAAGCAATCGATGTACCTTCATCAGAAATCCCCGGATTCTAAGACGACACGCATGCATCGGCGCCTGATGAGATGCAGCCCGTGAACATGTACCAACTTCCATTTCAGCGCTTACTCTTGTGGAAAGAGTCTACAATGGCACACATTGTAGACTTTTACGCTGGAACGACACGGGGCCAGATAGACGGGGTATTTGGTAATCTTTCTCAACAACGACACCTAGACCTCGAGTTATACTGTCCCCATGTGGCAGGATGTCTCTTGCTTCTGAAAGGCCCACCTGGTTAGACAAGGCTCGTGTGCTTGTCCAGTTGCCGGTTCTTCAATTGGTAGCCAGGCGAAAGCTCAAGGTAATAGCATTATAGGACACGGCGATCAACAATATTGCAGACCGCATCTTCGTGTAGACTACCGCCTCTAAGGACCACAGGATCGTATTCAGACATTGGGCTGCTCAAATGGAAACCCATCTCATCAGCAAGTGTGATCCAACTGGCATCGAATTACTTAGGCGGTCGCAGCATCCAATGCAGAGGTCGAGGAAGCAATTCCGAAACAAACCTTAGATTCGTTTGCCTTTGGACTGGCGACCAAATACTTCCATCGGATTGTAAATATACACTCGCCCTCTCTTGGTAGGCAACAGCCGATTAACCCGGCTGATGATGAACACCGTACTCCTGAAGGATATCGGCATTGAATTATGCAACAGTCTCAGGACCGGTTGGCCACCAAGATGCACGTCTACGATCCCACGCCACCTCTAATGGCCTGGTCCAGTCTGGAGTCGACCAAGGAAGTTCAGTCGATAATGTCGCTGTCGTTACTTTTATCGCTGTCGTTACTATCGTCGCTGTCGTCTGATACTCTTCTGGATCTTTGCGGTTTCTTGCGTCGTAGAGCGTGTACTTCAATTTCTCAAGCCGAGAAAGAGCTGTACCAGGAGACTCGCGGAAACGGGCTTCGAGCTCGGTGCACCAGAGATCAGTTCAGTTCGCCATCCTGCGCGAGTTGTGTCCGATATTTCTGATGTGTACCAAGCTCTAGCTTTGCCTCGCAAACACTAATCAAGTTTTGCCGCAATCTTCTCGCTCGTCCAGGCTCGGGAAGGGTTGGACCTTAGCACGCACGCGGCGTGTGAAGCTGAAGACATTGTGGTAGACCGTTTTGTTGTCTAGTGTTTTACTGCTACGTGCTTCGTATCGCTGTCATCTCGCTTCACCCCTCGGTGTAAGCGGTAGAGGTATAACATATCAAGTAAAGCGAAGGGCGTCGAGGCAATGCCTAAGCATAACCCTAATGAGACACTTCGAGAGCGAGGCCCTAGTCCTTGAAACCAAGCTTTATCCGTGAAAGTAACCTGGCCATGCCTTGTGCATCGCTGTGGGCTGTCGTACTAATGGTTATAACTCTCTATTTAAGCTACCAGGAATTACGACCTTCTGGCGACGAGTATACTGTAGGTTGTAGTCGGCTCTAGATGTGTTTTTCTTTCAGGTACCTCCCCAAGCTGTGAAGCAGAAGAAGTTTTTAACATCGATAGCAAAAGGCTCGACGACTTTCTCACAACAAAGGCAGACCTGTTAACACATCACGTCAAGCTCATTTAATTTCATAAATCCATTTTTATTCAATAACCAGTGTCCTTTTTCGAGGATCCCTCTTCGAGGGAGTAGTTCTCCCGCCTATCCTTGCATTCCAAACGCAGTAATGAAAGCAAGAAGACCATGTTGGTATTTTCAACCGAAAAGCGCCACCGAATGCAATGTTGAAGCCACGACCAGCACTTGGTGTGGGTATCAATTTTATCATGATTGTGCCCATCGTGAAACGAATGAAATAATTTTTGTTGTAGTATGAACGCCGTGCCATGTGATGGTTGTGTGCGAACACGAGGTAATGATGTTGTCAAGGTAGGACGTTGTCGAGGACCGGCTACACACGTTGATGTAATAAGTGGAGGTGAGAGCCGGACGTAACTATATGGTGGTTTGTGATGAGGATCGGACACGACGGGAAGGATGTGGTAACGACCAGCGAGCGCATAGCACCGGATTCCCATCATACTTGCAAGCCAGGACTTTGACTTCCCTCTTTCGCAATCATTACTCGTCTTTCCTCCTCCGCTCTTATCATCCGACCAACCAACTCGCGATCTCTTTCTCGTTCAAGTCCACGGCCCAGAAGACCTTCGTTAGTCATTGAACGACTCGCACCAGCGACCATATACCCAGCTTGCGTACTTTCTTCCAATTCAAATGGTGTTATCGGACCAGGACTTCCCAAAGGTGCAAGACGTGGGCTGATTGGTTCAGAGGCTTCAGGCTTACCACCAGAAAGATTCGCTAACATCGCTGCATTTCTTGCTTGTCCCATCTGGTATTCTTGTAACTTTCTCTTCACATCCGAAGCGTGTCTCTCGTGTGCAGGTCGTTTCTTCTTTCGATCGGGAACTGATGAAGGTAGAGACATATGTGTTGGATGAAGTGTAGGAGCCGATGTCGGCGCCTTGGGTGGTTCTTTGTAGTTCGCAGGATGGTACTTGCCCATGGGCATCGCGAGAACTTCGGGCACGGGGTTATTGGTGGCAAAGGCGGGGGAAAGGACTGAAGTCGGTGCTTGACGACTTGTTTCGGCAGGTGATGCCATGGCTGATGAATCGTTTGACATGTTGACCGGGGTCAATGGCCGTGAGACAGACTTGTCGTCGTAATGTTCTCGTTCGTCCTTGGGAATCGCGTTGGATTTGTAGGATTTGGAGAAGGTATCGTGGAAAGGGAAGTAACCTCTGGGTGAATGGTAAGTATGTAGGTACGTATTCAACTCCACAATGCAGCTCTCATGCATATGCAAGCCTCATTTCCACACTACGCCATGCATCGTGACCTCAGGATCGGGAGTCGATCTTGTGACCAGGAAAGGTGAACTCACCCTTTCAACTCTCCTCGCGCGGTTAACGGAGTATAAACTGGAGGAGGTCGTGGTGGAAGCTCGATGGCAATAGGTTGACTTCTCTTTCGACCTGGAGTATCTTCGATCGCTTGACGAGCCAGGGAAGAGGGATTGCTGACTATTTATTTCACGACAAATTAGCAGTGGATCTCCCAATGACTGGCGCACTGTATGTGGCGGGGTACAGGTGGTGCGAGCAGCGACGCCACGCGCCATTCCCGTTGCCAGAGCGCCAGAAACCAGGCCACAGGCTACCAGTGCAGCACATTCCGGTGAGATTCTCTGGACTTACCAGGAGTGTGGCAGCGGAGAGAAGCGCCACCAATCGAAGCCAGGCTGGTAGGATCGCTGTGCTTACCCGCAGCGTGGTCGGTGGTTGAAAGGGTTCGTAGAGTTGTGACGAAGGAATCTTCTGAATTGTTGCTTTGCGTCGAAGAGGCGGAGGATGAGCGAGCGAAGGAAGGACGAGGACTTCTCTTCGTAGGCTGGCATGTCAGATACGATGCGGGCTTGAAAGATCGGCCTGCCATGGTTCTGGGATGGGATGTGGAGAAAACAAACCCGTGTTTTCCGGATTGGCGTAAGTATTTGTAGCAGAAAATAGAACCACAGTCCGTGTCCGTTGACGCCGAGCAGCGAGCAGTGAGAAGTGAGGAATGCAGTTGTTCTTGATCTTGGTAACCTCGTGATGCGAGTTGAGTGGAAGATGGTAGACTGGAGAAGGAAGGGCGCGAATGGTGCTTGAATGGCGCTCGAACAGTTGTTTATTTGTTGTAGGATATTCCCAAAATGTAAACTCCAATACTCCTCCACCTTACTCGGGCAGCATGCTTGAGAAGGGACTGTGAGTGGGTGAGGTGACTGAGAATTCAAGAGGTTCGGAAGTCGAGCCGGAATGTGACAACGGTAGGCTCAAAGTGCTTGTCAGAGCGTTGATCGAAGCGATCTTTGGGAGAGTCACTTGTTGATCTGTATGGTTTTGGTCGATTCGAATGTTTCGAGTTATATGTTGCTATTGATATATCTGGTTATGGTCCGATACGCATGGCTCTCGTATAGTTGTATCGAGCTGTATGGTGGTGTTGTTGTATTATTCACATGCACCAGCTCCGTTGATCTGTCGTGGATCGTGATCAGGATTCCAGTCGAAGATAGGGCGAGGCGATGAGGAGGAGGCAGTTCGTGCGGGTGGTTGAGTGAGATATCGTATCGTGTCGTGTCGTTGGTGCGTTTCAATTGTTTCGATTGTTTTGTTTCGTTGGTTGGGAGGAGGGAAGACGATGGTAGAAAGCTAACGGACCACGCCTAGGTATGGCTTGTACGCGGTTGCCTTTTCTGGCTTCAAATGGATATCTGGATACTCTGCGCCTGCTGTTGTCTTTGCCTCTTGAAGTTGTGGATATTGTCGCCAGGATTTCCCTTGGCTCTACTTACTTGCTGGCTCCAAAGTTTTCGGAGATATGTCCGTCGGTCAAATACACTTTTCTTCCTTCTCCTCTCTCATTTCTTTATTCTTTTCTTAAATCAAAATTGCTGATAAGTATCACATCCCATTACATCCCTCATGCTTTGTCTTGTCCTGATATGGTTATTGTTAAGTTATTACTTATTACTTATTTCTTATTAATTATTAATTAATTACTATCCCCAGCCTTTACACAATCTCCCCACCTGTGCCACGCCGATAAGTGATAACCAACCCACCAGCGCCGATTGTTGCCGTCCACAGCCACTGCACCGCCAACAAGACCCCGCCAGCTGCCTAATCCTTACACTAGTAGCGCTACCCGAGCCCCTATGAACGCATCGTGCATCTACTATACGGAATGCAGCCCCTGTCTCTTCATGACACAGCCGAGATAATTCAACAGAGACAAAAACAAAAACAAAAACAAAAACACACAAAGACATCTTTCTCATAACTATCTAACTTTACGGGGTATATTACACTTTTCTGATCGATTCATACCATACAGTAAATACCTCCTATC
Source organism: Hyphodiscus hymeniophilus (assembly GCA_016508695.1). Lineage (NCBI taxonomy): Eukaryota > Fungi > Ascomycota > Leotiomycetes > Helotiales > Hyphodiscaceae > Hyphodiscus > Hyphodiscus hymeniophilus. The sequence continues at coordinate 77,316 of VNKQ01000020.1, read as the reverse complement.
TCTTCTACTCAACCGAGACCCGTACCTAAACAGACGTCCTCCTTCTTCCTATCTGCTATTCGCATTCCCAAGCCCCAATCAACACACAGCGCCAAGTGGCCTATCCATGATGGTAACATACGCTCCTCACAATACGTTCCCGTAAAGATCAGCCGATCCTCCCACTTGGCGCCGCAGCGCATCGGGCTCGTTTCATATTTTATTTTTCTCCCTTACGCGTTCCAGGTTCTAACAGGTCTGGCGGGCCTGCATTGTTTCTCGTGGAGGGAAGGAAGGGTGGCGATCGTTTGGGTAATGCTGCCTGTTGATCAAGGCAACCCCGACTTTGGAGTTCATCGTTTGGCGGGGCTGCGTTATGGCGCGGAAATGTAGTTGAGAGTGTGGTCTGACAGAGGATTGTGGTCTGATTTTGAGCTGGGATTGGCTGTTTGATGCCGTGCTTTTAGGTTGAAATACTCTCCTTCTGCATCCTGGTTCAACGAAGACGTCGTGCGTTCTCAGCTTACGAGACCGAAGTCGGTCTCATGTATTCGATAAACACCTTCAGCCTCGCAATGGGATACTACTTGGCTGTGTTGTTTTTATAGCATGCCTCCGTATCTCTCTCCATACTCCATCCCGCATAAGTTTGCGCTGCTGAATTTTCCAAGTCCCCAACGTTGTCCCCGCCCATCGCAGAGCCAATGCAGGCTCTCTCTGCAATGTGCGTATAAACATGTGCTCCAGTGTGGAGGATTTTTGAAAGTGCTACTCCTCCAAAAGCAGATCATCTCCACGGCAGTTTGCAAGTCGGAGACTACACTCGCGATTGGAGTTTATCCATCGGCCAATCCAGGAGGAAGACGACAACATTTGATCTCCTCCATTTTCCTTCATTCTACTCTCACTTCTCTCCCACTTATTCCCTTATAAGCACAGTATTGCTGATCGTAATACCCTTTTCCATTTCACCACTAAGAATCGACGATCATCCCAGCTTGAACACGTCGTGACTCGCGAGAGGTGTTGAAAGTTTGTCAAAATTGGAGAAATCTATGGTGCTTCGACTTTCTAAATGATTCGGTCAACCTCGCATTCCGGCGAGGATCCTTGGTCGAGAGAATCCTTGGAAGGGCACTGTAGTAGGATAGGCTTTCCACAATCCACTGATTCAATGCCCATTCGCTGATGATTGTCTTCTAATGGCTGTGGATATGAAGTTTCACAAACACGAGTCTTTCCACATACAGAAAGCACCAACCCAAAGCATGCCTCGTGATTTGTGCTTGTTCTTGCATTCGTATACCGCCATTCTGAAAAATCTGGTGGCAGCCTCCGGCTCAATACCATCTTGTAGTAAGTCCTACACAAGCAGTGATTGATGATCCAATATGTAAGCATCAATGGTAAAGATTCTTCTCCGCTGCAGCCTCCACGTTCAATGGACGTGACGATATCCTGCCTGTAGCGATCGAAACAATCACGACCCATCAACCAATGAAGGGAGACCACTGCAGACCAATCGAAAGTTCGAAACCTCGTGGTCAAGACAATCACAGCTGTTCTCCGTTCAATCTCCCCTTTGCTATGCAATTCGCTCGGATTGCGTACTAATGTCCTCGATCAAGGTGGTATTGCACGCCAGATAGCATATCGCCTCTCACGAATTCAATTTTTGAGAACTTCATCTCCTCTCGTAACCTTCTTCCTATTCATCATCATCGTATGTCGTTGTTCCTTGATTCCGGCTCCTCCAAATGCAGCCCCCAGCCCGATGCAAGTTGCTTCGCTGGAGGCATTCGAGTGACTAATGCTTTATACTCTCGGCATAGGTCCTAAGCGTTGATCTTTGAGGGTGTGAACTTTCAGGCCGTGGAAAACGAATGCACATTTGTTGCGATAGATGGAATGTGTTCGTCACCGTCCCTACGTCTCAGCTCTGAGGCCTGTGCGTGAATGCTTCGACGGTAAACAAGGGAATTCTCTCGCTCTTCCATATTTGCGACATGAAATGCAATATCAAGGACAGAGAATCTCAAGTGTTTCGTTCTTCTGTGAAGTCGAATTGATGAAGCGAGACCATCCGTTCCTTCAGCGAGGACATTGCGAAGTCTAGAATTTGACTGGAAGGAGACACAATCTAGGAAAAGAGCAACGTAATTCTTGATTCTCAAACCGTTGCATGCAATAAATCTACTACAGCTAAGGTTGAGCACATCAAACCCTTATCCCGAATGCGAGTCTCAGGACCACAGTCAGCGAGAGTTATGTAACCTTCGCACCATCCGAAACCGAGATCCCGACAGCTTGCCGAAATTCGGAAATGTGGTTTCCGGGCCGGCAACGTCCTCCCTTTCCTTCATTACTCACGAACAACCCTTGCTCTTCCACTTTATTCTGCGATTTCGTAAATATCTAGAGGAATGAATATTCTTCGGTATCTCACAAACCTCGAGTCGGGATCTCGAGCAGGGCCTACTTACAGTACTTACCTACAGCAGATCTACTGAGCCAACAATGACATAAAACCTGCGCTTATCTCACATCTCGCATCTTTCAATTACCAAGTCATGTAATATGCAGCTTAGGCAGCGTCGCTTCCTTCGTTCGGGGCCTTATTCAGGGGCCTCGCTTCACACCCCCTGCGGCTTCGCAGTTCGGAGTCCTGCGCGTGGATTACAGTAGGGAGATGTAGAAAGCCAATCAGAGATGGATATTCTCAATTGTGGTCGTCCCAACGTCCGCAATGTCTGCTTTGGATGATTTTCGTCTTTCCGCGATACCGCGCCCATGTGGTGCTTGCCTCGTGGGCTTTCTCGGAATCTGAGGATTCGGTATCTTCGTATGCATAACCTCAGCTCCTGAGCCTGTTCTTGTGGTTCCGAGGTTGACGTTATGGGTTGAACACATTATAAGTATGCTCGTGCAGCCCATTTCTAACGGCCAGAACAATATTGATCATCACACCTTCTGAAGTAACAGCGAATTGAAGCTCAGTTAATCATCAACCTTAATCCATACTCAATCTGCAATATCAAGATGGGTGGTGAAACTGCAACCATGCAACCATTCGACTTCATAATCGTCGGTGGTAAGTACACCAGCCCCTCTCATCACTCTCCTAACATAGAGCAGGTGGAACCGCTGGAAACACAGTTGCTGGCCGCCTGGCCGAGAACCCCAACTTGCGAATCCTAGTGATCGAAGCCGGCGTAGAGTGAGCAAAGACACCTAGGCCCAGTCAGTCCCCCAACTGCCTCGCTAACCTCCCAACCCCAGCAACCCCCAGGAGATCGAGAATATCACTACGCCCGCAAAGGCGTTCGACCTCCGGGGAAGCCAGTACGACTGGGGCTACAAGACGACCATGATCAAGCGCGACGATTACGAGCGTGTCGAGAAGCCGAACACCCGCGGGAAGGTGCTGGGAGGGAGCACCTGCGCAAACTACTTCACGTGGATCCCGGGCAGCAAGGGGACGTTCGATGACTGGGAGGAATACGGCGGGAAGGAGTGGACTTGGGATAATATCGTGGCGTATTTGAGAAAGGTGCGCCTCTCACATCCGTAGACGAGATGCGTTGGCTGATCAACACAGTGCGCAACTTATCATGATGACCCAAAGCTGTACCCTAGTGAACTGTCAAAGGTAGGGACGGGTGGACCCATTCAGATCTCTCACGCCGATCTGGTGCCGGAAATGGCTCCTTTCAGAGAAGCGCTCTCTCAGGCATGGACGAGCAAGGGTCATGCGCTCAGCGACGATATCTACTCTGGCACCATGTCCGGCCTGACGCACTGCTTGGACACTGTGTACAAGGGGACTCGACAAGGGAGCTTCTTGTACGTGAATGGCAAGCCCAACATCACGATCCTCGCCTCGGTGCAGTCCAAGAAACTCATCATCGATCCCACCACCAAAGTGTGCACCGGCGTCGTGGTCGTCAACCCCGCGACGGGCGAGGAGATCACTGTGAGCGCCAAGTACGAAGTCATCGTCTCCCAGGGCGTGTTCGAGTCCCCCAAGCTCCTGATGCTCTCTGGGGTCGGGCCAGCCGCGGAGCTGAAAAGGCACGAAATCCCCGTCATCGTCGACAGCCCACACGTAGGACAGAACCTCCTCGACCATCCCATCGTCCCGTTCGTGCTCAGGCTCAAGGACGGCTACGGGCTCGACGACCATCTCCTCCGAGCAGGCCAGGCTCACGATGGTGCCGTGAATGCCTACCGCCGTGACAAGAGCGGTCCGTATAGCAGCGCCCTCCTTGAAATGGTCGGCTTCCCGCGGATCGACTCGCGACTGAACAAATACGCCGCCTACACCGAAGCCAAGAAAGCCAACGGTGGACTGGATCCCTTCGGGCCAGGCGGCCAGCCACACTTCGAGCTGGACTTCGTGCCTATGTTCTCGTCGGCCTTCCAATGGCACTATCCGATCCCTCCACAGGGAAGCAGCTTCACGGTGATTGTGGACCTACTGCGCCCGCTGTCCAAGGGAGAGGTGACGCTGAACTCGGCCGACCCTTTGCAGCAGGCGAACATCAACCTCAACTTCTTCGGCAACGACCTCGACATTCTCGCCATGCGCGAGGGCGTGAGATGGACGTACGACGTGCTCACGAGCGGTGAGGGAATGAGGGACATCGTGACGGGGGACTATCCGTGGGAGATGCCGGTCCAGTCTGACGAGGCGATGAACAAGGTAGTGCTAGAGCGGTCGCAGACGGGATTCCGTGAGTTTTCTTTTCTTTCCGCTGCTCGGGCTCCCCCTGTTTGCGGGCGCTGGCTAACAAAACATGAATGCGTAGATCCATGCGGGACGACTCGTCTCTCCAAGAACATCCAGCAAGGAGTCGTGGATCCGCAGTGCCGCGTCCACGGGATCAAGAGTCTGCGTGTTGTGGACGCGTCCGTCATCCCGGTCATTCCCGACTGCAGACCGCAGAACTCGGTGTACATGATTGCTGAGAAGGTGAGATATGAGGATATCCTCTGATCATTGAATACCTTTCTAATGCTATCTAGGCTGCGGATATGATCAAGGCGGAATACGCCAGTCTTTTCCAATAGAGGGCGAAATTTCCACAAAAGGGTTTTTTGTCATTGTCAGATTTGATAGACTACGATGGTGTTGGAGTGGCTAGTTTCGAATTAATCCACCTTAATATTACTTGAAGGGGACTTCCCACTTCCAAACCACTTGCGGCGTGATGTTTCTTTCCCGTCTCATATCAAGCTGTAAAATGGCGATTTACATGAACTCCTGGAACTCCAGATTCGACAGGGAGAGATACAGCGTCGTCCATCTTGGAGGCTGGCACTTTTGACATACAAACACATGCTCGTAGGTTATGACTTAGCGCACTTTGACCAACGTATGCAGGATGGTACAAGATAACCAAAGGTATGACTTTAGTGTGTTGACAATTGGAATCCTAGGACGGCGAAATATGATGCAGAACGGAAAGAAGAGCGGAAGCTCAGGCACTAGTAAGATAAAACTTCGAACAGATATGGAAGCATTTTGATGAATTGCTAACTGCCATTCGGGAAACGGTACTTCTGATTCAAAGCAGCGCGCAACAGGGTATACAACGATGAAGGGAAAAAAAAGCAAAACGCATACTGAAAATAATCCGCTGGGATGATTCCCCAGCCTTCATAAACCATGCCCATCGCTCCTGGTATTCGTAACTCATCCTCTCTCATCCCCCAATCGACTTCCACATTCAGCTCTCCAACTCTCCTCAACCCTCATATCCCTCCCATCTAGACAGTCGCCCGCCCAGTAAACCTCGTCCTATTATTCCGATGCTTGATCCAATAAACCAGCATGCCACACGCAGAGATCAGCCAAAGCAAAGCATTCACCAGATCGACCCAAACGGCATTCTTCATACGCTGGATGCCAAAATCATCCGCGCGCGTGCCGATGTACATCTTGCCGAAGACGCCGAAGAGCGCGATCCACAGGATGAAGAGGATCAGGTCCCAGACGAAGAGCAGGGGGACGCGCGCGACGAAGGGGATGAGGTAGAGGAGGGCGGTGACGGCGGAGAGGGAGGCGGTCACTTCTGCGTAGACCTGTTATATTGTTAGTCTTGCGTCTCGGGATGGCCGTTGCGAGAAGGTGGAGGAGAAGAGACGTACCCATTTCCCATCGCTGTATTTGTGCTCGCGATTCGCGCGGTGTAGATCTACGCCGTAGAGACCGCAGACTGTGAGGGCGAGGACGAGCTGGCAGAAGCGGAAGACGGAATGTGCGATGTACCCAAGGGTCATTTCGCAGCCTCTGATGACGCCCATGTTGTATGTGGTGTTGATCGAGTATCGGGTATATCTTATGTCGCGTCGATGAGCCTTCAAGTGCTGTATCGTACGATGTGTATTCTTGGTCAGAACCGGATATGAGAAGCTGCTTGGAGTCGACGGTGAGGTGTAGTTGTTGAGTGGAATGAAGGATGGGATTCACGACCGTGGTGTGGTCTGGTAGTCGAACTAGCAATCACAGGCCATTCCTTCCCTCTTCTGTCGCGGGAACACAATCTTATACAAGTAACGTCGTCGCTTCCATCATCCCTCTATGACGATATCTCCTGTTGTCCCCCGTCGAACCACCAGGAAACTCTTATTATCCATCTGTCCACCTGTCCACCTGTCCCTGCTGTTTTCATATCGCGCCATCAATCCAAGATTTCCATCCAATAATCTGGCGGCGTCAATCTCTTTCTGGGTGCAATCGTCGCGCGGGGGACAGGGCGAATATCAGGGATTGAGAACCTATGACGGCATTGGCGCTGGGGAACATGAGACCCTGGGGATGTTTCGAGGATTCGACATGGGGGGTTGTGGTTGTGGCACAGTGGGAAGGAAAGGCTTTGCTTGGTTGAAAATCGACGTGAGATGAGCGCCTTTGATTTGTCTGGATAATCTACTGTAAGGTTTGAAGCACGGACAACTTCGAGTTTGCATCTAGATATCGCTGGTGCTAGTTGAGTAAGACGGTCTCAGGTACGCGATGAGTTTAGTTGTTTCATTGCACTTCCACGCCCGGATTTCTTGGGTTCTGAATAGCCTCAATTTGAAATTCTCGATCCGGTCAAAGAATGTATACAATCCGTTGTGTGTCAAAGGCTGATATGTCAAGACCCTCAACGTAACCCATGCGGTATACAATCACATATTTCAGTCCTCATGATCTATCTCTTAAAATCAAGGCTACGCCTTTCCAGTCGTTCCAACAACCCCACCATTATTCGCAGTCCCGGTTCCCTTCCTCACAAGCCTAAAGCCACCCACCAACATAAGAGCGGCGACCAAAGCCAATATCACCGCGAGAGTGACCATGGCCCCGATGACACCATCCACAGCCCTCGAGATCCCACCACCGCTGTGCGCAGTTGGCGAAGAGCTCGAACTACCAGTTGTTGCAGAGGTCGTCGTGTTGCAAGCCGTAGAACCCGCTCCACAGGTCGAACACCACGCATCTTGACTTCCAATGGCGAACTTGTCCATTTCAGAAACGAAATTACTCCACGGTAATTCTATCTGGCTCTGCCCAAACAACGGATACGAGTTTAACGGCGCCTGGCCAGCAGTCCCATTCGCAAACAGGAATCGCACTGAGATATCATCCGTACTGGGATAAGTTGTATTGTTCACGGTACTGTTCGTGACGAGCTCGAAGACCATGCTAGAAGCGAAGTTATTGATGCCTGTGAAATTCACCGAGGCGGCTGGTAGTTGAGCCAATCCGAAGAAAGCGAGGAAGTTGGCGTATTCGCCGAGCTGGACATTGATGGATGGGGTGGATTTCCCCGCAATTGTCGCGTTCAGAGCCTGTACGACCTGAGCAGCGAGGACGGCGCCGTCAATTGCGCGGACGGGGTCGGATGCGTTGTAGGCGAGGTTGAATTCATGGTGGTCGGAGAGGGTTTGGAGTTGGAGAATGTTGGAGGGGGTTAAGAGTTCGGAGGATTGGATGGTTGTGTTGTGGATCAGAGAGACTTGGACCAAATCCCAAACTATGCTCGTCAGCCTGATGTTGAACAGGGAAAGGACTCGAAGGAGGAGCTTACTGGCATATGCATTCTTGTAGATGTCTGTTGCGGTTGTGAAGGTGTTGTTGACGACTGGGAGGATCGATTGATAGAACGACGCAGTTTTGCTTGTTAGATTCTGGAAATCTTGCGAGAGGAAGTAGTTGTTCGAACTGATGACTGCATTCTCGCAGCCAGTCGTACCCTCCAGCCATACGGCATCCCCGGGCTGCGAAACAGCAGAAGTCGGAGCCAGAACACTGACAGGAATCAATTGATACCCTCCAAGAGGAGACTGTACCGTGGAGCCATTCGCAACCGTCTCGGATCCTAATGTTGCCCCAACCGGTGGGTACAGACCCTGGAGAAAGCCCGATGCAGAGTTTTGGAGCACATCGTCTGTGGGTGATTGGACTGACAACTGGGATCCTTTGACCAAGTCGGAGCTGATGCCAAAGATAGGATTCGAGGCGTTACTGTCAACATACCGACTCCGATAAAAGCTTCCGGACTGGAAGACTTCAGCATAGCCTAGATCTGTCAGGTGCGTTGGTGGATACGATTTGGTGCTACGATCGCCATGGCGATGGAAGATGTAGACTCCCAAGATTGTCTCCTGCGCCGCTATGACAGGGAGGACGGCGGACAGGATCAAGTGGTTGATATGGACCATCGCATCGACTCACCAGCTCGGTTTGCGGATAAGGAGGCCAAGCATCTTGGTAGAGGTGCCAAGCTCTGGGGTTTTATGCATCTCGAAAGCTCTTAGGTAACCAGCTCTTACTTAACCAGCTCTCAGACGAGCAGAGCTTCTCCGTGGTGGGATGTTCTAAGCGGCGCACTTGCTGAGTTTTGCTGCAGCTGGCTTCATCCGTATGGATCTTCCCATATGAATCTGGTGCATGTAATCATGTATGCATTTGATCGATGGTTGGAAGGTATATGATTCGTCAGGATGCTACAATCAATTGCCAATTCTTACATACCTACCTAGTATCTGTCGGGGTTACCCCACTCTTGCGCGGACTGAAGCTTGTCTCTTCTCAGGTAAGAATGGGAAATTCGTTTTTGATATAATTAGGATACATTGTATAAGTTCATGCGATTAAATCGGTGGCCTAGGGACCACTGCACGGGAGGAAAGAAGTGAGCCGACAACTATGTAAGGTATTGGCCGAAGTAATTCGTTCTCAGGGCAGTGGCACAGAGAGCTGCCTTGTCACATGACAACAGTACGGTGATGCTCACAGCCTCAGTCAACGGACATTCAAGAAACCAAGCTTAACCAATTCCTCCATGCTACCAAAACTAGACAAATCCATTTATCGCAATCAAACACTGTTGATCGTTGGATCGTAGTGTTATCATACGATATTGGAGCGGTCACGTGATGTGACATAATGGTAGCAATATCCCTTTTCTTGTTCTCTCGCAAGAGAAAACGTAACAATCTCTCGATACTTCGCTTTCCCCCCTTATTGCTCTGCGTATAACTGAGAAAGATTTGTTATTAATGCGACGTTCTGGAACCTTATAAGGACACGTCAGGACTCGTCAATACTCTGCTTCCTCCATGGGTGAAAAAGGTCTACTCCTTCTCATAGCGTCACCAGCACATTTCCCCCGACGGACATTGTCAATTCAGCTCAATCGCAATGGAGACATTTCTTGACCTCGACTGTCAGCCCCAGGCCATGCTTTTTTGATGGATTGGGAACTTTCAACCTTGGAGGCGTCGAGCTGAAAGAAGGGTCTGAGACACGGCACCTCGCCAAGACCCCACACGAAGGATTCATATGGGTTGAGCGTCTGGCTGGGGGAGGATGTCCGCGCCAGCGGTGCGAAAAGGCCAATTCCGGGACCTGGCTATTGTGTCTCGCGAGATCAGAAAGCCGCAGTCCACTGAAAAGGAATTATGGCTTCCGAATGACCTCCAAGACGGGACCATTCGGTCCACTTCGAGGCTCAAGTCTTCGCTGTCAGCCCAACGTGGTGTTGTAGCCACGGTCTTGGCTATCGGATGAACCAATCTAAAATGCTGGAGAGCTCATATATGATCAATGGGTCTCGGGTCAATTGAAAAGGGTTGTTTGCTGCTTGGCCTGAACTCTCCTATCATCATTTGATAAACTCAAGATCCTCTAAATCTCATCTCAACGTCAAACAACATGTTTTCGCCATTTTTTCTCCTCCTTTTCATTCAGGCGCTGAGAGCCCGCGCGAGCTTCCAGGACGGCATCGTCCCTCGCGATCCTCAAGCAGTTGCAACAGCAGCAGGCTCTGATGCATGTTCGACAGTTGACTACGCAATCAGCTACTGTAGCTCCGCCATATTTGGATTCTCTACAGCGGCCGACACAGATCTGGCAAACTGCTTTTGTTACAGCAGTACGACTTGGCTTCCAGATTCATTTGACGGCGCCGTCTTTACCTGCGCCGAGTATGCATCTACTGCGTTGCCTGCATCAGCATACTCAGATATTGCCGCATTGGAAGGCTTTTGCTCTTCTCTCGGAGACATTGATAGTCCAGCCGGTCCGGCTGCAGTTTCAGCAACAGTGACGCCAGTGATCGGGGTGGGCTCTGCTTCTGCTTCTGCTTCGGCATCGGCTTCTGCTTCGGCATCAGGGACAATAGACATCTTTACGAATCCAGGTTGCTCTTTTCTTGGATCCGCACTCAACTATTGCAACTCGATTTCCCCGGGTTTTACAACAATGGATCCAACATCACAAGCTCCTTGCCTGTGTTACAGCAAAACCTCCTGGTTGCCCAACGAATTTGACGGAGCCGTCTCGACATGCGCGGATTATGTTTCTTCAGCTGTACCGTCAAGTCTTAGTGTTGTCACGGGTCTAGAAGGATTCTGCAGTGATGTTGGAGATGTTCTTGGGGGTGCAGCAGCATCCACTGGGAATGGAGGTAACGGTGTACCTCTCGTGACAAGTATCGCAAAGTCTACTACACTCGAACAGACCACGACATCGAGACCCGGAGGATCACCCTCGATCGCAACTCCAGTTGCGACTACTATTCCGCAAGCTCCAACTTCGACTCAACAGTCGACTGGATGTGCAGGTTCGAAGATTAGTTTCTGGAGTTTTGGAATAATTGCTGTAGCACTGGCGATGGTGGTGTTGGCATAATTGATCTATTCGTTTGTGTTGGGGTAGTCGTGCCAGCCTGGGGTCGTCCCGGTTGTCAACTGTAATAGCAAGAGAAGGCGTCGGAACCTGGCTCTTATTCGCAAGAAGGTATTGGGTCTAGACCGCCGCGACAGGTCCGTGTTTGGAAATGCTCGGCAAAGTCTTAATTGAACATATATTTCACTACAAACGATGCCGTGCTGAACCCATGGTCGAAAGCTACAGATCCATGTCCATTGGATAGTCTTTTGAAAACGAGGAAGAACTGGATCCATAGTGGCCGTCTCGGGGTAGCGGGAGCAAGCAACTGAAGCCCGCGAGCATATGGTTGACCGAGTGGATAAAATTATCCATGTTAGGATAAGTCTTGCAATCGCGTCTGATGATTTGTCAATTTTCTACAGTCGCTCACTTGATCTTCCCGTGTTGTCTCCACGAATGGTCAAGCTTCCAGCTCTTTCTCGGCTGTAGCCCATTCTGATTCGGCTATATTCAGCCTCACGAACCAGACCCCCGATCCAATCGAGGACTGCCGTGTAGCACGTCCCTTCTCCCATCACATCTACAAGTATGCATGCATAACAAGCTTCCAACCTTCTTGCTTGTTTTTCGTGGGGTTCTCTTATCTTTTCTGAAGTCAGAATGAGGCTGGCTTGGCATTGATTCTCGATCTGCCCATCTTTTCGCTGGTGGTCTCAGCTGTATCAACCCCTCACCTACCTGTCCAGTAACGTAGAAGATGAAAGTTCAGAATTTCTAGCTGAACAGCCTTTGGCAATAGTTTTGCTCTGGCGTTCTTCGAGGCCACACCTCCTGCCGTTATGTCTGCCCCATTTCCTATGGGGCATCCTTTCTTTGCTTTTCACGGAGTCGCCATATTCTTATATGGAAAACCCGCCAACTCGCTCATCTGCCTTTCTCTCTTCAACTTATGAACCTCTTGCATTTGTCCACCATTAAGCCTGCCTCAAGTAGAGGTATCGGTCTCAACATCTGAAGCTCACACAGCATACATCATGATCTCCGAAGTTGATAGTCGAATCCTCCGGTTTGCCTTTCGAATATACTTGTATGTCTTCCTTCTCGACCCGATGGCACCAAGCCAAATGTCTTATTTCCAAGCCTTCAACTTCCTCTCCACTCCTGACATTACAGCTTCTCGAATGCGATCTTCTGACCCTCCCCACAGTATAGGCACACTTACTCTCATCGGCCTAATCGGTAGCCAGTGCTGCAAATGTGCTGCTAAATTAGACCTTCTCCATGGCCGTACTGTGAACCTTCACCGAATGACAGGTTGGCTTCGACCTTCCGATATTGCCACCTGCATATGGAAATTACGAAGGCTTCCGGGCGGTCTTGGACTCGGGCTCATGATGGTCGTTGTCAGTTTAGTAACTCTGACCGCAGATCTTGCTGTGAACATTCTGGTCTACCCCAGGCCCCAACAAGGGTTTTGCGGCTTTGATTATGGACTCGTTATGAATTGGACCATTGGGGAAGAACAGTTCATACAACCCCCACCAAACAGTTACCCGGCTAGGATTGCATCAAACGCGCAGATCTTCAGTGTTTCAAACGGCTGCCCTATCGGAATCTACAGTAAAATACCGTGGAGCGGTAATGCTACTTTCTGTGCCAACGAACTGGATATCATGGGAACCTGGGATTGTGAGATCTTTGGCAGTGATTACAACTTTGACGGCAATGCCGACCCATATTATATTGGAGATTGGTTGCAAAATAACACCCTTCAATACGATGCCTGGAGCTCTACCGAGTACTCGAACAAATACGGCCAATCCTCTCATATTGTGATCTGGTCCAGCTCCACTGGGTTCGACCCTCTTGGAGAATCGTTCGACGTTCTGGCCTCTGTGGACATGAACGGCACATACGACGAAACCAAAACAATGCGGACCTATCAATGCAAAGTCGTCTCCAACTATACATCAGACCTCGACCACATCCAATCGATCCTGAAGCAGATGCAAAGCAACGACTCGCTAGCAGCATGGAAAGATGGCTTGGAAGCCGATCTCTACCTCGGCGACCTGTCTGATATCGACTACAACGTTGGACAGAGTATAGCGCAGCGACTCAACAGCATGACCATGGTGCAAGGTGGAAGCAACTTCGTCGACAGGACCTCGCTCGACTACCCCTTCTTCGGCTGTATCGAATACGTCACTTATATCTCCCCCGCGATCCTCGCCCTGATCGGCTTCACGGGCTTCTGCCTCCTCACCGTCGCCTTCTACTGGATCATCCTCTTCTACCGCCTTGGCAGGCACGCTCTCCCCAGCTTCCTGCACGGCGAGGACACGCACACCATCAAGCCCGTCCCGGACAGCATCCTGAGCTGGATGCTACAAGCGTCGCGGGAGAACGCGCTGGGTGCTCAGATGGCCTATGGGGAGAATGCTGCTCTCGCTGGTGTCCCAAGGAAGGAGCGAGAGCTCCATAATTGGGCATTCAGTGTCGCGGAGCCGGGGAGTCATGTCGCGAGGATGGTCCGTATACATGGAGATGCTGCCCCGCAGATGGTGGAGCAGGTGTATATGAATCTCCAGCAGAAGTGAGCCAGAGTCGTCGTTTTGCCTATCCTTCTATGCGATATTTGTTCTGTGCTTGATGGTTTACTAGGTCTAGTGTTTGGGTTTTCGTTGTAACCGGGAATTTGGGAAGCTCAGCTATGCCGTCCTGCTTGTTTCAAGATGGATTTCCCCGTTTTTGGGCACACCTTTTCGATATGATAATGAACCTTTCATGCTGTCGATATGACGTTCATAATATATACACCACCTCCATCGTCCCAACGTGCCCTTTCATATTGATTTTGCACTGCCTTTTCAAGCCTCAATTCAAGAACGAGGAGCTTTCTCCGTCCTCACAGCCGAACAGTCGATCTCGCACGTCTAGAGACATGCATCCTACTCCTTCACATTGCGCGAATGATTGCGCGAAAGGACATCAGTCTCAGGACCTGCTCACCTCCAGACACCCTCTCATTACAGCTCCCGTCTCCGTAAGTACTAAGCATCCAAGGCAATCATCTCTCACTCACACTCGTACGGGGGTAGGCGCCATATTGGCCAGAGTAGATTGGGGAAGTAGAGAGTGAGGATAGAAAACGAAGCTGTGATATTTGGGTTGCCGAGAACTTTGGTTCGAAGAGAATGCAGAAACTTGACTATACGAAGTACTCGTGTGGTTATTAGGACATTTCTCTTTCCAGACATGCACGCGCAATGCCTAACGGAAGCAATATTCTCCTTTTTAGGAAAGTCACTCGTGCCGCTAAGCGGCTTGATCACGAATTCCCCCCGTCTCACGTCAGTCACCCTTTCCCTGTACCTCGTTCCTCGGTCCAATTCGGATTACACTCTCGCATTCTATCTCTTGACGCGCTGTATCCCCGATTGAACATGCTGTACGACCCAGACCGCCACTATGGGAGTCGTTAACGCCGATCGTAGTTACATGGCGTTTCTTCGCCCCTTGTCAGCGTACGTCTCTGAACTCCTACCCTTGAAGCAAATCTACTCTTCTGATAGGGTTCCGTCTTTTGCTCGGAACATGTCAGTAGCTGTTTTCGATGACACGAAGGCTGTTCCTTTTATCTCCTTCGACTATCCAAGCAAATGCACGAAAGGCGGAAAGGTTCCGGGCCCCTACGAGTAAGCTTGTATACCCGTGGCGGCGCAAGCACAGTAAGATGCGGGGCACCGTGAGGTTCCTGCTTGGTATATGAGGCTTCGAGCTCGTGGTTTTTGGCATCAAGACATCCTTCTGCTTTTACTTGGAGTTTTGAATAGCTCGTGTCCTCATTTTTTCACTTTCAAACATATCTGGTCCTTCAAAATGACCGTCCCAGCCGAGCAGAAGTTCGATACCCAACTATTCATCAACAACGAAGTATGTCCCTCTCTTTATTCAACATCAACTCCCTAATAATAACAGTACGTCGACTCCAAATCCTCCGAGAGACTGTCCCTCGTGAACCCATTCGACGGCACCAAAATCCCCGCCGCCGTGCATGTAGCAGGGGAAGCCGAAATCGCCGCGGCGGTCTCAGCAGCAAAGACTGCATTCAAGACCGGACCATGGGCCACATACACCGGAGCCCAGCGGGCTGCCCCTATGTTGAAGTTTGCGGATTTGCTCGAGAAGAATGCTGCGAAGCTCGCCGAGCTTGACACCATCTGTATGGGAGGGCCTGTTGCCCCAAATGCGGGGTTCTTGATCCCTGCGGCTGCGGCTGTTTTCAGATGTGGGTTTCTTCACGGTTGGAAGTAATGGTGAATATCTGCTGATTGAGGATAGATTATGCTGGATGGGCGGATAAGATTGAGGGCGAGTCTTTCAATGCCGATGATGGTACGTACAAGATTGTCCGTCAGGAGCCTCTTGGTGTATGTGCTGGTATTGCGCCTTGGAATGCACCTCTTCTCTATGTTGGATGGAAGGTCGCACCTGCTCTGGCTGCCGGGAACACAGTTCGTTTTCTCGCACTCTTTTCCTATCTACATCATTGACAGAATAAATCAGTTCATCTTCAAGTCCTCCGAGAAGTCCCCCCTCTCGGCGCTGGCTCTCGGACATCTCGTCAAGGAAGCTGGCTTCCCACCTGGAGTCATCAATTTCGTCAGCGGAGCTGGGAAGACAGGTTCTCTTCTTGCTTCGGACATGACGATTGCAAAGATCAGTTACACCGGTTCGACAGCCGTGGGGAAGATCGTGCAAAAAACTGCATTAGACAGCAACATGAAGAAAGTAACACTCGAGCTTGGTGGGAAGTCACCAGCCATTGTCTTTGCCGATGCTGATATCGAGAACGCTGTTGGATCGTGGGTCTTTCAACTCTCGACAACGTTTCATGACTAATAATTTGTAGGACTGCGGATGGATTTTTGTTCAACGCTGGCCAAGTCTGCGTTGCCGGATCCCGCCTTTTCGTCCAGAAAGCCATCGCCCCGGCTTTCATCGAAGCCGTGAAGTCACGCTTCTCATTCGTCTCCTCCCAACTCGGTTCTGATCCCCGCGAACAGACAACCGGATATGGTCCCTTGGCCGATGAGAAGCAATTCAACACAGTCATGAACTACATCGACATTGGCAAGAAGACCGAGAAGCCAATCATCGGAGGTGGAAGGAAGGGAGACAAGGGATTCTTTATCGAACCTACCATTTTCCTGAATCCGGATCGGGAAAGTAAAATCTATAAGGAGGAGATTTTCGGTCCAGTGTTGAACATCATCGAGTTTGAGACCGAGGACGAGGTTGTTGATTTGGCAAATGATACTATGACTGGACTGTCTGGTGAGTCGAGTTTCCTTGCATATGGGGAAGAGTGCCATCTACTAACACGGTGGCAGCATCGGTCTATACGTCGGATTTGACCAGAGCTTTGAGAGTCGCAGCCAAGATTGAGTCGGGAAATGTCTCGATCAACGCACCGCATTTCCCGAACCACGTGGTTCCATTCGGTGGGTTCAAGGAGAGTGGAAGCGGGAAGGAATTGGGGAAATATGGTCTCGCAGCGTACTTGCAGACTAAGACGGTACTCATCAAGTAAGTTATAACCTCCGGAAGTTGCGAATCAAAATTGACGCTTAACACAGCATGAAATTGCCGTCCAAGATATAAATGGTCTGAGTGGATTCCGTGTACGAAAAAGTGACTGAAACTTTATCAAGACTATCATAATGCATCTCGAGACACTTGTCATACACAGTGCCGTTTTGACCAAAATAATCCAGTTCTAGATGAATCGAAGCTTACCAAGAGCCATTGCTGCCATACAATCTTACAAATCAGTTGCAAGTCGCCATGGCTGAGAAAATCCGCTACCATACGAGGCCTAGACAAGACGAGGTGAGAGCGGAAGAATAAAAGCTCGCTACCTACAGCGAATACTTGGCACTGCCAAGTATACCGAATCCAGGCAATGATTTTATCGTGTATGAGTACATAGACCGCTGGAGGCCAGGTTTCCGTTCAAGTGAAGACGATGCGCACGTGAGGGAGGTACCTACTACCAGTCTTTCATATGCTCATCCTGTGATCATCTGATGCTGGGTCGCTCTCCACCCCTTGCACTCCGTGTGACTTCAGCGGGTCATCATTGGTGTCTGACTCCTTGACTGGTTTGTTTTTCATCTTCAGTGCATGGCGCGTTTTCAATGTGGCGGGTATTCGTGAATTTTCAATTGTCCGGAAGTTTCCTGTCGATATGGACGCGTTGGACGAGGCAGCTTGCTCGACCGAACTTGAAAGGATCATTGGAAGAAAGGGAGACATGCCATCCCGTCGAGATCTGGGGTCTTTGGAAAATTTGATTCCCGGTCATTCAAGCATCTCAAAAAGATTCACGTGCTCATAACTTCTATTGTCACTTATCCCAAGAGAATTTATGAGTACTAGCTACAAATACTCTGAACATCGTCTAGTGGCTGTCTTTGAGGATATCTTCCTGGTGATTCCAATGCTCCGACAATGGAATTGATGACACTATTCGGATCAGTGTCTGCAAAAGTACCAACTTTGTCGAGGCCTAAGGAGTTCAGAAATCCATTTCCAACCTCTCCAATCGGCTTGCCATGACTGAAGGCTTCTCGTACAAAGTCTTGCTCGACCATAGGTACGGTACTGAGCTCAGCCTGAGTGCTATCTCCCGATACAATGATGATGGCATCATAGAAGATGGAAGCCGTGGTAATGTATGACTGATTACTAACGACACCAGTTGTCAAAGGCCCTTGATGGGAAGTGACGACTTCGAAGAGGACTTGATTGGTATTGAGCACTGCAGTCAATGAGTTGTACGTAGCCATGGAAACAGAATCGTTTGTTGATATAATGCCAACCATCAGACCAGTGACTGGTTGCGAAGCGTTTCCACCAAGAGGGAACAGACTTGGATACGTCGTATTAGGTACGACCGATGAGCCTGAACCGATAGCAGGCAGAGGGGAGCCGACTCCATACGCGACTCTTCGAGCAAGACAGTTGTTGATTGGATTCAATATTTGGGCAATGTAATTGGCGGTCACATTTGGATCTGATACGTGCCCAAGCTCAAAGCGGTAGGCATCAACGGTGTGTTGCTGTGCATATTTGTCCATTGTGAACCACAATGCTCGGGCTTGTGCGAATGGTTCATTGAAGACTCCATAGCGGCCGACTTTGCCTGTTACTGTTTCGCTGTAGAAATCAAGATCCTCTTCTGGTGAGGCAGGTTGCACGCCTCCGATGTTATCGGGTGAACTGTCTGAAGCGCCCTCGTACAACAGAGGTTGTTGATATCCGTCCCGGTAGTTGTTATTGATCGGGACGATGGGGCGATTTACAGGTAACAGATAGCCGTTTGGTCCATTGTGTCGATGCATGGTACTATCGTCGTAGGACATAAGTCGCCATTGGAGAAGAGGATCGGGTACGAATGAGACTCCATCGACGACGTTGGAGGGTGCAAAACTGACGGACTCGGTCTCTGCGAAATAATTGGTAGGGTTCTTATTGAGTACCAGCTTTCCCAATGCAATCGGCGGATTAACCTCAAATGGTACAACCTTTTTTTACTGTATTAGCATTTTTAGGAGAAGGAAAAGCTGAACCACCTACCTGGGTAGCGTCCAAGAGATCGATCCCCTTGTACCTATATTCGCCATCGTCTACGAACGTCTGGATCATAAATTCCCACTCAGGGAACATTCCAGCGTCGATGGAGTTCCAAAGATCTGCGCGTTGATAATTGTTGTTTTTTCCAGCAATCTTGGTAGCTTCATCGTAGACCATAGACCTGAAACCCAACATAGGACGCCAGTACCATTTGAATAGAGTGGACTTTCCTGCTGCATTTATAAATCGATAAGTATGGACCCCGTTACCAGCGATGTGGCGAGTATCTCTAGATATGAGGCAATAAGTAAACGGACACCAAAGTGAGTCAGATTGAGATTGACTTACCGTGGGATGCCCAAATCAGAAAGTACTGACATGAGCTGTTCTGCACCCTCTGGGTTCTGGGTGAAGAAGTCATACGCCGTTGTATGTGCACTCCCACCTAGAGTGAAATTAGTCGCTGACTGGTAACCAGCCTAGGAAACTCACCTGTGGGAAACCCCTTGTCGGGCTCTGCTTTGACCGCATTTACCAAATCAGGGAACAGTGCACCGTCATTGATAAAGAAGCTTGAGACATGATTTCCAACGAGGTCTTGGTTCCCGCACTCAGTATAAAGTTTTGTTGCGAATCCATGGGTGTCACGCCCTGTATCAGCGCCACCTGTCCCAGCAACCACAACAGAGAACCTAGTGAAAACATCACTCGTAGCATTGGCTTTGAGCCAGCATGCTGATGTTATGTTGCTCCAATCTCCGTACGAGGTGAAAGTCCCTACTTTTGTAAGCACTCCTCAAAAACCTAATGAGTGTGCCAACTCAACTTACCGTAAGCAGCATGCCCTAATGCGTGAACCACTCTTTCGGGTGCCCGCTGACGGTCAAAGTGCAATAATTTCTTCCGGTTGACAGTGTCTTCCAGCAAAACATACCCTCTCGGTCCTCCTCTTAAAGAAGCTGTAGTATTATCAAGAACCCCAGTGTCTGTTGTCTCTGTTTGGCCACGAGTGTCCGATAAAAATGAAGCGAGCTGCTCTTGCTATAATTGGGAGCTGGTTAGTTTCGAAAGCTAACAGTATCAATAAGTTTCTTACCTTTGGAGTTTGAGCATGAATCAGCGAAGCCAAGCTGAAGCAGATGCTGGCGGTAAGAACTCGCATTTTGTTGTCAATTTCTGAAAATCAAAATTCCCAGGTAGATCCGAAAGTATCCTAAACGTGTAAGTAGAGAAGCTGACTTTGATTTCTAAATGGAAGTTCAACTTGGGGAACGCCTTCAGCCCGACATAAGTAGAGTTTGGAACCGGCAAAATTATGCGGGGAAAACCAAGCATATCTTCATGATTGATCAGCAGTAGCTGAAATCATTTGGAATGCAAATTAAAAGCTTGGTTTAAGCAATGAGTAGCACAAGAGGACGAAGGCGCCTCCACAAAACGTCACCATCGGCATGCCGCATAGGATGAATGTAGGCAGCTTGCTTTGTAGATCTCTCTAGCCGAAGATCTAGCTCGATCGCGCATGAGCCTCTGCGGGATCTCCAATTACCCCGAGAGAGCGTCTGATGTGAGATAATGTGGAATTACAAAGGGGACTAATATTTTGCCCACTATGTGGAATCCTCTTTGGCACTCATTGGCTCGGTTATACATCGATTCCATATACCCCTTTTCTTTGAGAGACCGTATGCCGGTCTTTCTTGATGGGATACGCTGACGATGGAACATTGTATGCTCCAATCTCTTGAGATATAAATGTAATCACCGCACTTAAAGCCCTTAGTCCATTCTATAAGCGTCGCTAGGAGACTCTAGCTCCACTACTTGAAAAACTTTAGGTATTAGAGAGGCTGTTGTGGAGCATCTGATGTGCCCGCATCTTTGGAAGCTTTACAAAGAAGTGGTAACATCGGATCATGGGATGACGCAAATACTGCGTGATTGGACACTGCTGAACAAAACTAAAGAGCCATGTCTTGAGGTATTTCTAGTCAGGAGATTCCGCAATCAAATAATAAGAAAAAGCCTCACTGAAGCCAGCATCGTCTCAAGTTTGTGAGCAGTCATGAGGAAATTGGGATGAAGAACGACATAGCGAATAATCTGGTTCAGAAAAATCCCAAACGAGAGGGAGATGGACTTACGTAGCTATGGGAAAGCCGTATTTGTCAAGCATGCAGCTTCGAAGTTCGGGTTGAGCATTCTTGACACTCTTTCTCACTTCTTCAGCACGCGCGTCGCCGTACGACGTTTGCCACCGAGCGGGTAACCATCTAGAGACTTCATATGGTGCGAGATCGAGGCCGCAAAAGACCAGTATATGATCTTGAACATATATATTGATCAAAGATGGTTGGAATCTAGTGTCAAGGTAGCCACCGGTTTCGAGAGTCTCTTCTGGAAGGAGCGGGCTGCTTGACTTACCTCCAGGGTATCGAAGGTGTCTTTTGACATATGGGGAGAAGAAACTGACAGTCCGTTTATTTTTCCATCCCGTGGGGAAGTGATCTCTCTTGTGAATGGGGAACAACGAGGAGTGGTCCAAGTCATATTTCGAGGGATCCGAATCTACAAACTGTTTCAAACACGCAACGAGTGTGGTTCGCTGTTTGAGCGTAGCTTGGGATTTTAAATTAGGAGATGATACTAGACGTGAAGATGGATGTGTACTCACAGAAACCATATGCTGCCGTAGGAACTGATCTGATGGGAGTCGGGAAGACAAGTCAACGGCAGAAAACCCGCCTCTGCCTCTGCCTCGATTCGTATCGAAAAGCAGCGTGGTATGTGGTACTTCATGGTGTTGTTGGTTGTAGAGAGAAGGTAAAAGTGAGGTCGAGGTGGGGATCCCGGGGATTGTTGACTATGGGCGGTTCGCATGGTTGAGGGTAAAACTGTTTTGAAGGGATGTGAAAACGGCGTTGGTAGACTGGAGAGACAGAGTGAAATCTTCCTTTCAAATAAATAAATGGACCAGGAGATAAAACGCCTCGGGCGAGATCGCTTGTAAAATCGACTCCGAACCCGAATATTTTCCAGATCGAAAATATAATCACCGGTACAGCCTCCAAACACAATACGTTATCACTGATTCACTTCCAATCCATCGCAAAAGAAGAAGATCATCATTTTCGTTGATGCAGCGAGACGTCGCCTCAAGGTGCGGCTGGTGATGAATCCAAATGCAGACGCAGCGTTTCCTTGGTCATTTTGCTAAGTGGACAGACCAGGGACTTCCTGCAGAGACAGGAAGCGCATTCTACCTGCACTCAGGATAGCTGCGCAGTTAAAAGGTATATTTCCAACTTTGTTTTGCCACTAGACAATGATGATCGGATGGCTAGTCTTTTTGAGACTTGAGACGTGTATGAACTCTGTTGCACCTACCGAGGGATACTTCATGCAGATGGTCTGGTTGGTAAATGCTCTCGATCCCGACGATGATTCCATTGTCGAACACACAGTTTCGATTTTGGCCGGATCATATGTTGAGTTCGGGTGTCTGAAAGGATCTTTGGCAGGACACGGAAGCATGGTAGCTGCCTTAAGACCAACGAAATTGATGTTCTATGGGATGGGCTATGGCTGAATAGTGTCGAGGGCGTGTTGGCTCAGAACACCCACGAGAAGTATTTCGAGAAGTTGGAGGAGGAGTTCCAGGCTACTCAGTTCCTGAAAAACTTTGCTGGACGGGCCTTTGACTTTGAATGCATCAGCGAGCTTAATAGATAGTGGGAGGAATTAAAAATCAAAGGAGATGAACCTGTACAGTAATCAGCGACCAAGAGTATGATGCCTTGTGTCATGAGCTGTCAACTTCTAATGCACAATGAAAAGGAAAGGGAACAGGAACGGGGAGATGAGATTAACGACTAAAGCGCTGGAGGCGATACATCGAAAGTCCTTATTTGCAACGTCATATCCTTCTTGGTATGTAACCCAGCCACTGTGAAGATGGGGAAGTCACGAGGGGTCTTTAGCATACTGCCTAGTCTTTAAGGCACTAACTTGTATTTAGAGAAACCTTATAATAGAACGAATAATTATCCCTTTTCTCCCCTTATACTAATACAAATTTATAGAGCCCAATACGGGGGAATTACAAAATTAATCCCTAAGGTTATTAGATTATATTTATTTTATTCGAATCTCTTTTAACGACGAAAAACCCTATCGTTAAGACTTTACTTTAGTATTAGTTATAAAGTTAGTTTGCCCCTTTATTACGACGTTATATACTAAAATACCTCTTACTTCCCCGAGAACCTTTATAAACTTAAGACTACTAAAATACCTCGAACTCTTAGTCTATTAAACCCTCGAGATACCTTTAACTCTTAAGTTCTTATTTATATAGTATTAAAATAAAAGAGTTAGAAACTAAAAGGATTAATTCTATTAATTAGAGCTTCTTCCCGATACTTACTTCCCTTAAACTTCCCTTGCCCCTTATTTGCCTTCCCCAGACTTTACGCTTATACTTTCCCTTAAGACAAGAAAAGACCTTACCCGCTTAATCTAGATTCGAAAGAGAAACCGTTAGATTCCCCTTTTAACTCTATGTCACTATCTTTTTTTATAACTCTAAAAAGATAGCCTTTATCTTCCCTAAAACCTAAAGACTCTTTTGAGAAAGTTATCTAATATTTTTCCTATTAAAACTTTGCCTTATTACTTACCTCGATTAAATCCCTTATAAATACGCAAACCTTATAATCTAAAATAAATAACTTAAGAGAATATTTCTATTTATCTAAATTCGAGCTATTATCCTTTTTATAAACATTACTTTTAAGAGCTTAAAAAGTAAGTAAAGCCAAGTATACTAAAACCTAATAGCTCTATAAGTAAGGCCCTTTATATATATAATTAGGAACTAACCCTATTACTCGAATATTAAGCCTCTTTACTACTTCCCTTATAAAGTCGGGTAGTCTAAGTAATAGGGATAATAGTATAAGTTTAAGAGTAGCTATAGGGTTACTAGAGGATTAAGACCTATTATATAACCTAAAATTAGATCTTTTCGAGTTATTTTATTTTAATTATCTAAATATATCCCTTATATAACTAGCCAAAATATCTACTTTTCCCGACTTTTCTATTATAAGTAAATATATAAGGGATATACTAGTCTCCCGATAGCTAGCTCGTCTTATATATAACTTTAAAAAGGTATCGGTAAAGCTATTATTACTTAAAGACTTCTTAGAAATAATCGAGGTACTCCTTAAAAGTAAAGCGGCTAAGTGACTAGACTTAACCCTATAAGTAAGAACGATTATAAATAATTGCGAATATATAAAATCTATAAGTATATAAGATATTAAAGAATAGTTAATTAAGTAATTTCTTATATTAGTTCCTTAAGTATAAGAGGTTTTTATATAAACTAAGATTAATTTATTAAAATAAAAGCTAGATAAGTTACTTTAGTAATACTATTAGTATGCCTTAAATTTTTTAAGACGCACTTATTTTAAAGATAAACCTTAGAAAAACGCTTTATTTTCGGAACCTCTTACTAGTATAAAAACTATAATACTAGGTATTATTATTACTACTTTCGTCAAAGGAATTTATAATAATTAACTTCGGAAGGTCTTAGTTTTAAAAGATATTATAATATATAAAGTATTATAAAAAGCGTATAAGATTATTTAAGCGGCTTAACGATCGATTATAATAAAAAAATAATATAAGGAGGAGATAGTAAAGAAGAAATATCTTAAATAACTTGAGAATTTCGTTCTCTTTTAAACTAGAAAACCTATATTAGTTATACTCGTAAAACAAGTACTAAATTAGTATTAGACCTTTACTTTGCTATATAATTAGCTATAAGAAAGCTACTAACCTTAATATTAGTTTTATTTGGCGCCTTAAGAATAATAATTTCCTTTGAATAACTAGTAGTAAAGCCGAGGGTTCTAGTAATAAAATAGAGGAAGATAATAGTAGGGTATATACAGTTAGTAATAAAGTTCGAATAACTAGTAATAGAGTTTAAATAATTAGTAATAGAACTCGAGTAATTAGTAATAGATTTCTAATAACTAGTAGCGTAGTAATTCGAATTTACCTCCCTAAACTAACTAAAATAATATAAGTCGTAATAGTTACTCTAAGCTAGCCTTAGTTGCCTATAATCCTAGACCCTTAATTATACCGAGTTATATACTCTAAGTAAATACTCGCCAACTATTAATACTATTACTCTCTCGGTTATAATTACAAAATCCCTATATTAATTAGTAATATACTTATAATAGCGCAAAAGATAGGCCGTTATATCTAAGTTATAAGTAGCTAAGTTATTAGAAAATAGTATATAATAATCCTCCCTTATAATTATAAGAGTAAAGGGAAACCCTTATATAACCGGGGAAAGTTATCTCTAGGTTCTTATCTAGGTTAAAGCCTTTTTAAATCTCAAATAAAGAATAACTAAAATATAAAATCTCATATCTATTAACTTTAAATATAGATAATACAATTCTCTATAAGAAGGTCTTAGGGCTTTCTAACTTTTTTAATACTTATTAAAAGAGATTATTAGCTTTCTTTATTATCTTAGTCGACTTTTTGGCTCTTAATAGCAAAGTTACCTAAAGGACCTTTTAGTTGGCTATAAACTTTTAAGTTACTACTCTAAAATAAGGGCTAGGGTTAAAGTAAAAACCTATAAAAAGGCCTTCCCAAGTAAAGAAATCCTCAAGTAATCTTATTGTTTTGGCTTAATTATTTATTATATATATATATATCTAAATAAATTAGGAAAAGTAATTAATAATTATTAAAATATATTTGCCCTAAGATTCTTAAAAGACTAGAAATAGTCTTACAAAGTTAATGCCTAAAAGTTATATTAGTAAGGTAACCGAGACTTTTAAGAGTATTTAAGAATATAAAGTTAAACTATACTTTATATATTTTAGATATCCTTTAATATAATCGGTTATATCTTTTATTATTCTAGGCTAGTATACCTCTTAGAGACGCCTAGAGGTAATCTCCTCTATAAAGTAACCGCTTTAATTATAGGCTTTAAAAAGGATATTAGTTACCTCTTATTTTATAATATACTATCGCTATTTACTTTTTTATAAATACTATATTACTTTACCTTTAATCTTATAATTGTTATACTTTTAGCGAAACGCCTCTTTTTAAATCTTCTTTAGCCCGTCTAGTATTATATATATTTATAAAAATCGTATAACCTTAAAGTATTAAGAAGAGTACTTGTATTTTACTATAATTAAAGGTCGGATAGAGTCTAAAAGTAAAGTTTCCCCTTTATATATAAAAGCTAGTATAGAGTTAATAAATATATAGTCTATATATAAAGGTCCTATTACTAAATCTACTTTTTCTCTTATAAGAATATCTTATTTCTCTATTTACTATTTTGTAAATATACTTATTAAGTTGTCTTATTATAGCTTTATTCCTTTAAGAAGCTCCATATATCCTCCTTTCTTATCCTTTTAAATCTATTTTGGCTACCCCTTATTATTCTCTCTTAACTATTTATACTCTTAAAAGTTATATATATATTCCTTATTAGGGAAGATTATTTGTAAAAGAGTATTTATAATCTTATTCTTCGATTTGGGAATATATTTAATCTTTATATTTAGATTTCGAAGTTTATATACTTATTGGGTATATATCCCTTTTTAGTTAGAGGACTTTAGGAAGTAAGTAAGAGGTTAATAGTCTATAAAGATTATACTCCTTTCTAGACCCCTTATTATATATTTATACTTTTAGTAAAATTTTATAATTACTAATAATTCTCTCTTATATACCTTATAGTTGCGTTAACTCTTACTAAAAGTAAACGAATCGAATAAAATAAGAACCTTAACCCTATTTTAGATTTATAAAATAGCGTACCCTACTCTATATAGTAAAGTATCTAAAAAGAATAATACTACAAATCTATAGTTATAGCTATATATATTAACTACTTTTATTGCCTTTTGTTTTATTAGCTTAAAAGCTAACTACTCCAAGCTTCCCCATTTCTATAATACGTCTCCTATAAGGCGAGTTAATAAACGGGATAGTTCGGTAAAGTTTTTAATTTATCTTTTAATAATTTATATTATTCCCTAAAACTTTTATATATTTATAGGATCTCTTAGGGTCGGGAAGCTCCTAATCTTATTAGTGCGTCTTAGTTTATACCGAAGTAAGCCTCTAACCTTATACTTAATTCTTAAGGCTAGAATAGTCTTAGTAAATAACTTAAGCTTCTTAAAGGAAAGTTTTAATTATAATTATAAAAGTTAAGGTAAGAGATATTATTCTAGAAAAGCGTAAGCTATAAGAAAGTCTTTTATCCCTAAGAAGATATTATTTATATAAAACTTATAAGCAAGTAACTAGTCTCTAGTAGATAAGAGAAAAGACGGTTTAAAGAGAGACTATAATCTATTATCCTAGTATAAGGCTAGAATAGGCCCTAGAGTAATATATATAAGCTCTATTATAGAGAAAGCTAAGGTAATTAACCCTTATAGTATTTGGGTAGACTAGAGTTATTTAATCTCTAAGATAGAAAATACAAAGTAATATTAGTATAAAGAGTAGATTTTAATTAATTAATATATATATTTAAGATTAAGGTAAAAGTAATATTTATAGTCTAAGTATAAAAGATAATTATAAGCCTCTAATATTAGAATAATATAATAACTAGGGATATCTTCCTTTATATTTTAGTAATTAAAAGTAACCTAGAACTCTTGACTTCCCGCTTTAGATTCTTTTAACTTATTTATAAAGATAACTTATGCGTTTTAGTCTAATAGTTCTCTATTTGCGACTATTATTCTCTTAAAGAATTTATACTCTAAACCTTCTTAAATCGTCTTATCTAACTAGGCTTTTTATATAAGAGGCTATCTTTTTTATACTTTTACCAAATAGGGTTAAGTGCCCTCTTTTAGGCGCATATAGTATTTATATAGATTAGTAGCTAGGATCTCGTATAATTCTATTATATTTAATTCTTAATAAATATAAAAGAGTCGTTTTACTCGAGTTATATTTTCTAAGGTAAGAATAACTTCCCTTAGCTAGATTTCTATAAAGTTAAACTATATATTTACTTCTTCTTATAAGTCTTGCGATATAAGTAAGCGTATAACTAAATAACGGGTAAAGAAGCTTTATAGGGTAATTATTCCCCTTAGGGCCAGGTTTGCGAGAGAAATATATATAACCCTAGGTAATAGTCTAGGTAAAGAATTTAAGAATAGTTATAGTAATAGAGATTAGTAAACTAATATTAGTATAATAAGTCTAAATAGATTAACTCTTTAAAGATGCAATATATAGCTTAAAAGTACCCTAATCCGTACTATAGATCTAGTTTGTAATACTAAGAGAACCTCTAATTCGTAAAACCCCTATTTAATTAACTAGGTAAGTCTATAATTATTAGTAACCCTAGACTTATTCTTAGTTATAAAGCCCCCCTTATAGAGATACTCTATATATATAGATACTTCCCTTATATAGAGACGTTTTATTATTAGAGATAACTAGGGGATTACTTCTCTCTCTTTTATTAATTCCGTAATATAAAGTAAGTAATAAGAGGTAAAAGTTATAAGTAACTACTTTAGCATAACTAATTTTAGGGTTATATACTTATCGGGGGAAAAAGCCTTTTCTTATTTAAATTCTTTTTTACCCTATAATGCGAAAGAGTAAAAGTTAGCCGGCTTATACTTCTTTTCTTTTGTAAATAAAGGCTTATTATAACCCCGACTTCCCTATTTTCTTATATTTAAAAGAGAACCCTTTAAGACGGTTTTCTCCCTTTGTTTAAGCCCTTTTATAACTTACTTAAGTTTATATTAGTTTAGGAGTTTTCTAAAGTATTATTAGTAAAAGAGCTATAAAAAGTATTAAATTCTTTTAAAGTATTAGTATTGTCTTTTAACTCTATTTATATTAGAATAATTACTTTAGACTCTAGGACCTTTACTTTTACCGGTTTCTTACTAGATTTGTAGAAATAGACTAGGATTTATACCGATAAGTACTTCTTATTAGTTAGGTTAAGTAAGTAAAGGATAAGCTAGTATTCTAAGAAGGGAACAAAAGTAAGTCCCTAAATAGTAGTTAACTTCTCCCCTTTAGTTACGTTATTAATTATTATTATATTCTCTTGAATTATAATCTTTGCGTTAATATTATAAAGCCAAGGGAGTTTTAATAAGAGGCTTAGCTCTTTATCTAGTAGTCTATATAAGGGTCGAAAGAAGATATATACTATTTTTTAAATTCTAAGTGCCTTTATCTTAAAGGTTACGTAATAGCTTAACTCTAAGGAGATTCTATTAGTTATATTTATAGTAAGCCTAGTAAAGTCTTTTTCTCTTAGTATTATAAGGGTAAGGTTTATAGCGTTTACTAGACTTAGGGATATTAAGTTAAGTTTACTTCTTTAATTTATATAAGTAATACTTATAAGAAAGTTTATTCTCTTTTATACTACTCCTTATTTAGCTTTAACCGTAACTAGAATTTTAAATGCCTTATTATCCGGATAAATAATAGGGTATAATATATTCTTTATTCGATTTATATCCGCTTTTTTATCCCCTAAGTAAGTTCTCGCACTTACTTCCTTAGAGTATACTTAAGTAATCCCCCCAAAATTTACTTACTTACCCTTTAAGGATAATAGTTCTACTAGTCTACTAAGAGTAATTATATATAAGGGTCCCTTTTTTTTCCCTCGAGTAACTTAAGAAATTTTCTATCTCTTTTTATTAACCTAAGTAAATATCTTTTTAAAAGCCTTTAAAAGGTTTAGAGAAATCTAAAACAAGTTAAGGAGGTTAATAAGTACTTGTATTTGTTTTATTAGCTTAATATAACTAATAAGGCCTTTTCCTTATTTCTTAATAATTTTGTAGAGCTCTCGAATAGTCTTCTTTATAGTTTTTAAAGACTTTGACTTTTAAGCGGCTAATTAGGTTACTTGTTTATTAAGACTATCCTCTAACTATATTATATTTGCGACTTTTTAATGTTTTCTAGCTAGTTCCGCTATAAACGCATTAAGGGATATAATAGTATCTCTTAGATAAGGTTCTCGGGCCTTTATAGTTTCTACCGATTTTCTTTTACTTATTATTATAAGTATAGCTAGGGATAGCTTAGGCTCCTCCCCTTTCTTAACCTTTACTACTAATATAAGGTTTTTTATATTTATTCTTAAAGTAGGGGTAAGGATTAGAGTAAAAGACCCTAAGCTTATAGTAAATTCGTATAAACTTATAGTCTACTTACTAGACTTACCTTGCTATTTTGTACTTAAGGTTTATAATAGCTTTACAAAGTATATTACTATATTCGTTACTCTAAATATAATCGACTTAAGATAAGACTATAGTCTTATAAGACCTTAAAGCTAAGCTTTACCCGCTATATCCTAGGAATTTAGTAAACACTATAAGCTAGAAAGACGCTATCCTCGACTATATAGCTAAGTATTAAAAGACCTTATAAAAGGCAATAGCGGTATCCGACTACTAGAGAGAAATATAGAAATTAAGATATAATATAAGGGTATAAATATATACTTTTACCCTAGGATAGCTTATTATATTATATAATTTAAAGTTAGCTAAGAAGAAGTTGCGCCTATTATAGAGAGGACCCTTTATAGTTATAAGGTATAACGGAGACTATTATAAGTTATATATTATTCGATAAATTAATAGTATACTAATCTTAGGGATTTTTTATAAGGATTACTTAAAACTATTTAGGTTAAAAAAAGGGTATTTAGTAATAGGAAAAGAGAGAAATCTATTAGTATACTAAAATATATAACTAGGGTTTATAAAACATTATCTTCTAAAGGACTTAAGAAGCCTTTTTAAAGTATACCTATTAGCCCTAATAAAATTAGTCACTTAAGTCCGTATTATTGTAAAGGTAGGCTTACTAACTATTAAGTTATTATAGCCTTACTAGATAGTAATTAGGAAGTTAATCGCACTAGAGCCTTACTTTTATTACCCGCAATAATAGCTTTTAGTAACTTAACCTTAATAACTTTCTCCTTAAGCTTCCTTTTTAATAATTACAAAAAGTAACGTTTTATTACCTCTTATTTTAGACTTATAATCTAGCCTTACTAACCCTATACAAAACCTTAACTTCGAAAAAGTAAAAAAATCTCTTAATTATATTAAAAAGGTTACGAGACTATAATAGGAAATTACTTTAATTTTAGACTTTTAGGAAACTACTCTAGCCAAAACCTTTAAGAGTTTGTCGAAGACTAGTTTACTTTACTCTTTTTCGAAAGATACTTAATACTAAAATAAAGTAAACGGGCTATAATGTTACAAACCATATGACAGCTCGTGGCCTAAGGCTCGACAATTAGGCTATAAGAGAACCACGAGTAGAGATCACGTTAGTAGAGTGCTACTTGGGATCACGTAATAGACCTCGAAGGACCTCGACAGTCCAAGACCTTAGCGGTCCTAGACCCAAGGGTTCCCCGAAGGTCTAATAAAGGACGAAGGTTCTATATAAGCAATAGTATTTCCTAGGTAAATAGAAGCTTCGTGCTTAACTTAAATATAGTATTTTCATATTATACTTAGTAATTACAAAGGTTATACTAACCTTAACTACGATAGCTTCCCTAACTACCTAACCCAACCTAATTGCCTATAAGACTAACACTAAGTAGTGAGGTTTGTTACACTTTAAGTACTAACTATACAAGTCGCCAAAGTATATATTATATTAAGGACCCACAATATCTACTAAAGGAGAAGTATTAACTAATATACGGGCGGCTACGCCCGCACTAAGAAGTATACTAAAAAGTATACCCATACTACTACTAGTATTAGTAAGAGAGTTATATAAAGATATTAAAATCTCACTACTAGATATATATAGCAAAAAACGAAACAAACTCAAGAGATTTATCCTTTAAATAAAACTCTACTTTACCTTTAATAAAAACAAGTTTAAATCTAATATAGAGAAAATCCTATTTATAATCTCAAGACTAGAGAAAGAAGTACTTAACTAGATTAAAGGCTACGCTAAAAACTATATAATTAATACTAACAACTATAAAGCCATTATTATAACTATAAAAAAGGACACTTAAAACCTATTTAAGTCGCTACTAAGCTTTGTATTAATCTTTCGGATAATATTCGGAGTAATAAATAAAGTATAATAAGCCGAACGAACTATTTAGGTCCTCAAGTAGTAAGAATCCGCAACTAATTACACGTCTAAGTTTCAAAGATACGCAACTCGAACTAAGTAGAATAACGACATACTTAAAGCCTAGTACTATCGAGGACTTAAGGATATAGTTAAAGACAAGCTAGTCAAAGAAGACAAGCCCGGCTTAATACTTAAAATAATAGAACTAGCTTGCCAAATTAATAACCGACTTTACGAAAGAAGCTTAGAAAAGAAAGGCTTCTATAATCCTAGACACCGATAACCGCAATAGAAATACAAACGTCGAAGCTATAAGAAACTTATAAAGCTCGATACTATAGTAAAAAAAGAACTCTCCCCTAAAAGTAAATAAAAACACATAGAAGAACGCACGTGTTTTAATTATAGCAAGATAAGCTATATAGTAAGGAATTGCTATACTAGAGGAAACGCCCGAGAAAAAGCCTAACAAAGAGGCGGATCTCGCGGCGGATTTAAGAGCAAGAATCCGAAAAGGGAAACAATTACTACTACTATCTAAAGAAAAAGATAGGATAACGGGCCTATATAGTTATACGCTATATTACGACTACTGTTTATAAAGATATCTTAAGAAGAAATTGCAAAAGGATTTAAATAAATTAGTATTAGCGATAAGAATAGCGAAACGTAAACTATAAAAGAGTCGTCCTCCAAAGAAGATATCGAACCCATTACAAGACACTATTACAAGACTACTCTTAAGACTATTAGTCCTAGTAACTCTTAGTATACGACTCTAACAAAAATCGCAGAATAATACCCGATTATAAAACCACGCATAAAGGTAGCGTATAAAAAGAAACTATAAGAGTAGAAAGAGATACTTAAGGAACTTACTAAAAAAGAACTCCTCTAGCACTATATCCTATTAAGAACCAAAATAATATAAGAACTAAAAATAGAGTTTCGAGAAAAATAAATAAAAGAAGTAAGACAATAGACTAAATAAGTAAGAATCGGGAATATAAGTATACTAGAACATTAAGAGGAAGGACTTAATAGGCTTATATTATACCGGCTAAAGCTCCGCTACCTTAAGGAAGCTATTTCTATATAAATAAAAAAAGCTATAACTATCCTAGTACCCCGAGCTACTAGAAGCTAATAGTATCGCAACAAACTATCCGAAAATATCGACTATAAACTAGAACTAACTAAAACAATCTAAGTATTAGGCGTTATAAAAGAATAAATATAAAAAGCAATAAAGGACGTAAAGGAGAAAGATAACGTCGCGAGAACTAATTACCCTCGACACAAAGAACTAATATAAAGCACTTGCTATATAGATAGTTATCTCGTCTACTACTCCTCAAAAATAGACTACAAAAGGTTTCTATAACGAGTAAAACCTGTCTATTAGCTAAAAATCGTACTAAAGGAATTGCAAACGGACTTCCCGTTTAAACTATTACTAGGATTAAATAGTAAATCGTTAAAAAACTAAGAGGCACTAGAGGAAGAAGGCTACCTCTAGAGCGTTATAAAGAGCCTAAGAACCTATATAACAAACGGCTATATATAGTAAGAGTAAGACGATAGCTCCTACTTTTAATCTATCTTAACGGATACTCCTTACAAGTAATAATAGACTCGGGAGTAACGGGCAACTTTATTAATATAAAAGTAGCTATAGACAAATTCGGAATTCTTAAGAAGCGAGACCCGTATAATCTAAGTATTATTAATAAAGAGACAATTAAGTCTAATAAGAGAATAGTAACTTATAAAACCAAGCGTCTTTAGATAAAAACTATAAAGGGATATACTAAAGAGATCTAACTTAATCTCGTTACTATAAGAACTTACGTAGTAATTCTCGGTATACCTTAGCTTTAACTTTACAATCCGCTAGTCAACTAGAAATAAAGAAGTATTACCCTAAGCCAATATTCGTGTCGATATAATAATAAAACACCCTAAGGAGACAATAGATCTCTTAACCGGGAAGAATTATATGCGACTACCCTAAGTTTAAAAAACCAAACTTAGGCCTCTATACTAAAGCGAATACTAGCGGCGTATAAGAAATATAAGTTTCTATTTCGGGAAGCCCCTTTTAACGAGGCCCTTCTAAAGTATAAGCTATAGGATCACGAGATACCCATTAAGCCAAGAAAGAGTCTTACGTTTAAACTAATTTATTAGCTATTAGTAAAGGAATTAGTTATATACAAAGAGTATATCGACCTAAATCTAAAGAAAGGATTTATACGACTATTAACCTTACTAGTAATAAGCCCACTTTTATTTGTACTAAAAAAAAACGGGAAATTAAGACCTTGCGTCGAATATCGCTAACTTAATAGCATTACTATTAAAGATTAGTACCTACTACCCTTAATTAACAAACTATATAATAGGTTAAAAAGAATAATATTCTTTACTTGCTTAGATATATAAGGGGCTTATAACCTTATATATATCAAGTTAAGGGAGGAATAGAAAATAGCATTTAGAATACAATACGGGTTATACGAGTATTTAATTATGCCTTTTAAATTAATTAACACACTCGCATTATACTAATAACTAGTTAACAATACTCTATACGAATACTTAGATATCTTCGTTATTATATACTTAGATAATATCCTAATATTCTCTAAAAACGAAGTAAAATATATTAAACATATAAGAAAAGTCCTCGAAAAGCTCGCAAAGATACCTTTTATACTAGAGCTAGAGAAATGTGAGTTTTATAAAGAAGAAGTAACCTTCTTAGGGTTTATTATAAAACAAAACGGAATCAAAATAGACCCTAAAAAAGTAAAAATAATACTTAACTAGAAAGAACCCAAAACTATTAAAGAAGTATAGTCTTTTCTAAGATTCGCTAACTTTTACCGAAGATTTATTTAAGGATATTTAATAATTACAAACCTACTTACGAAACTTACACGAAAGGATAAAATATAGGAATAAAATAAGGAAGCCCAATAAGCTTTTAATAACCTTAAGGCTCGATTCGCATTAGCCCCTATTCTTATTATATTTAATTTGGAACTACTAATTATTCTAAAAACGGATGTATTAAACTTTACTATTAAAGTAATAATTAGTTAGCTCGATAAAGACAGAAAGCTTAAACTAGTTACGTACTATTTACAAAAACTCTCGCTAGCGGAACTTAACTATAATATATACGACAAAGAGCTACTAGCTATAGTCGTATTATTCGAATAATAAAGAGTTTACTTTAAAGGACTAAAACACTAGGTTTAAGTATAGACCGACTATAAGAACCTTACAACCTTTACTATAATAAAGATTCTTAATAAAAGACAAGTCAAATAGTTAGAGATACTCTTAGTATATAACTTTATTATTTTGTACCAAAAAGAATTAGAAAACGCAAGAGTAAATACGCTAAGCCGCCAATAGGAATATAGCGGCAAGCCAATAGAAAGGCTCCGCGCAATACTAAAAGAAGTTAATAAAGACATAAAGTATAATTACGAACTCCTAGCTACAATCTCTATTATAGAAGACAAGGATTTGGAAATAAGAATTAAAGTAATATATCGACAAGACGAATACGCTATTAGAATCCTTAAGAACCCAACGAAGGACTTCTATATAGACTACTAAGGGATACTACGGTATAAGGGATTAGTATATATTCTAGTAAGAATAAGAAATAAGTTCGTTCGTACACAATACTCATTACTAGCCTATAGACACTAAGGTATTAATAGAACCCTTAAAAGGTTATCAAGAGACTATTACTTCCTAGGAATAAGAAAGGTAATAGAGAAAGAAGTCTTAGAATGCGATTTGTATAATAAGAGCAAGCCGAATCGATATATACCGTATAGGCTACTATAACCGGCCCTAGTACCTAGAAGGGTATAAAAATCAATAGCCTTCGATTTTATAGTCAAACTACCGCCATTTAAAGAACTAATAACAAATATAGTCTACGACGCTATCTAGGTAGTTATTAACCGACTAACCAAGTACGAACACTTTATACTATACAAAAAAGGAAGTAGTATAATAGAACTTGCGTATATATTTATTAAAATAGTTATTAGCCAATATAGTCTACTAGACGAAATCACGTCGGATAAGGACAAATTATTCACTTCTAAATTCTAGTCATTACTAATAGTATAGCTAGAAGCAAACTACAAACTATTTATAGCATTTCACTTACAAACAAACAAACAGACGGAAAGACTAAACCAAACGTTAGAATAGTACCTAAAGAGTTATATTAACTATAACTAAGACAATTAGGTAAAACTCCTCCTAATAGTAGAATTTGTATATAATAGTGCCAAAAGCGAGCCTATTAGAATATTACCGTTTTTCGCGAACTATAAATACTAGCCGGAAGCTTATCGATAACCAAGAAAGGATAAATAGATAGCTTAGTATGCCCTTATAATAATTGACCACTTGCAAAAACTCTACGAGTAACTAGCTAGAGACATCTAGTTTGTTAGGCTAAGAATAATAACTTACGCAAATAAAAAGCGAAGTATAAAGCTTACGCTTAAAGAGGGGGATAAAGTTTACCTCTTATAAAAAAACATTAAAACAAAAAGACTAAGTACTAAACTTGACTTTAAGAAGTTAAGACTATTTGAAATTCTAAAGAAAATTAGAGTAGTCAATTATTAGCTAAAACTATTAGCAAAATCCCGGTTATACCTAGTATTCTATATATTATTACTAGAGCTAGTAAAGGGACTAACTATAATAGTTACAAACACAAATATCCAACTAGAAAACAATTTAAACGTATACGAAGTAGAAAGAATAGTAAGTACTAAAAGAAACAAGGGTAAGTAAGAATACCTTGTTAAGTAGAAAGGGTATAGCGAAATAGACAATATATAAGAACCTACAAAAAATCTTAATTGCCTAGATCTCCTAGAATAGTTCTATTACTCCTAGTTATAACCCTAGAAAAAGCTATACTAGACTAGAACGAATCCGGTAAATTAACAAAAGCCTCGGGATCTAAAGAGGAGTCCTCGAGAAAGGAAGAAGCCTCGGCTAACGACCTAATAACTACCTCCTAACGAGCCAACTTAGCTATCTCGGTAGCTTTAGTATAATTTAGTTCGTTTAGGGTTTTTACCCCCTAAACTATTATTTCCTTTTCCCGTTTGTTAAGCAATTATTACTATTTTCGAAGACAAAAAATCTTAGCTATAGCGGCCTCTTCCTTATTACGCAACTTCTATCGCTAATAGTTAAGCGAGGACTAGTTACTTATAAAAGGGAGCTTCGAAGAAAAGTTATACGCCCTACGACTAACGCGATAATACTCTACACAATAAGTAGACTTAGCGCTAGCTATAATATAATAACGGCGTAAGCGACGATAGTAGTTACAAGGAGACATTTTGTCTCTAAATCGTTCGATTCGAAAAGTAAGAGTAATTTATTTTAGTTTCTTTTTATTTCGGTTAGTAATTATAATAAAGAAGAAAGAAGACTATAGCCTACCTTACAAAGTTTAGACTTAGCTATTTAGCGCAAGGGACTATACTAGGCTAAAAGGGAGCTAGTATTACAAATTATATAATAGCTCGTAGCTTAAGGCTCGATAGCTAGGCTATAAGAGAATTACGAGTAGAGATCACGTTAGCAAAGTATTACTTGGGATCACGTGATAGACCTCGAAAGACCTCGACAGTCTAAGACCTTAGCGGTCCTAGACCTAAGGGTTCTCTAAAGGTCTAATAAGAGACGAAGGTTCTATATAAGCAATAGTATTTCCTAGGTAAATAGAAGCTTCGTGCTTAACTCAAATACAGTATCTTTATACTATACTTAGTAACTACAAAGGTTATACTAACCTTAACTACAATAGCTTCCCTAACTACTTAACCTAACCTAATTGCCCACGAGACCAACACCAGGTAGCGAGGTTTGTTATATATAACTCTTATAATTCTTTATTATAAGGGGAGAAACGAAAGATAATAGGGAAAAAGTACTAGTAAAAAGTAATATAACTTACCTTTATTATAATAAGATAATTTAAGAAAGTATTTTCTAAGACTATACGAAAATAATATTATCCCTTAAATAAAGCTTTATAATACGGCTATATATAGAAACAGAATAAGAGTATATAGGAGTAGGACCTTAGCTAATAAAAATAGGACTAGAGTAAATAGGAATAAGACTATAGCTAATAAAAGCCAAACCTTAATAGACTTTACTTCCTTATTAGTAGAGTTAATAGATTTGCCTAATTTAGTAAACCCTAGTATTAGTCGAAAAAGGCCCCTTTTTAGTATTATTATCTACGTTTATACTTATAAGTAATAGCTAACCCGCAAAGTTATTTAAAAGGGTAATTTATATAACTAATATTATATAAAAGTATTAACAAATAATAAGAGAGTTATAAAGACCCCTAGAAAAAGAATATAGAAATATAATACCCTCTCTCTTGCCCTTAGTATAAACTTAATTTACTAGTATTATAAGTATAAGAATATATATACCTAGAGTAAAAGAAATTTAAGGGATACGTTAAAGGCACGAAAGGATTAAAACGGACCCGAGAATAAAAGAGTAATTAGCTTATAAAGGGAATAGTAGTTAGAGCAAAAGAAAGGTCTTATATAGGGATAGCTAGTTTAGTAATAAAGAAGGGGACTT
The DNA here is from genome assembly GCA_016508695.1 of Hyphodiscus hymeniophilus. Taxonomy (NCBI): domain Eukaryota; kingdom Fungi; phylum Ascomycota; class Leotiomycetes; order Helotiales; family Hyphodiscaceae; genus Hyphodiscus; species Hyphodiscus hymeniophilus. The sequence goes on along the minus strand of VNKQ01000020.1, from coordinate 38,621 downwards.
TAAGAAAGTATTAATAAGAAGAGAAAATAACGAAAGCGAGGGGTTAAGTAGCGAGAAGAATATAAGTAAAGTAAGGGAACCCAAGTTTAGTAAAAAGGAGCCTATAACCTAATATAACTTAGCCTAATTAGCCCCGAAGCCTTAACCCCTATTTAAAAGACTTAAATACAAAGTAATAAAAAAGTCTCTTTAAAAAGAGTAAATCTAAGTAGCTAGTATATTTATCTATAAGTACTATAAGAAGTATAAGGTAAAGGTAACCGACGTTCTTAAGGCTCTTTTTAACTTAGTAATAAACGAGGAAAATAGGGGAAAAGTTAAGAAAAATAGGGTACTTAACTTTAAGGGAACTTTTAGCAAATTTTAAATACTTAGTTCTCGGCTATAAAAGAATAATAATAAAAAACTAAAGTCCTAAACTACTTTTTAAAAGAATACGTTAAAAGCTAGAGAAATAAAAAAAGGTACTTATATAACTATATTTAAGGGAATTAAGGGGAAGGAAGACTTTATACTTATTAGAAGTAAAAAAGAAGGAGAGTTAAAAGGTTATTAGTTATTAGCCCTTACCTCTATCTAATTAGCCTTTATAAAACGTAAGGCTAATAAGGACGTAATTAATACTCCTCTTAAGAGATCTAAGACTATACCGGGTACTTTTGCCCTAGGGCACCCTTTTGGATACTCTTATACTTTAATAAAAGAACCCTCCCTTATTATAGAGGCTATAAGATTTAAATACCGGGTTAAAATAAAAGGATACTAGTCGAATAATAGTAATATGCGAGTAACAAAATTTAAGGAGGATATAAAGAGAGTTTAGTTATACTAGAAGACTATATTCTATTAGAAGTTTATAAAAGAAGAAGAAGTAAGAATATAAGTTATTAAAGAAAGAAAGGAGAAAGAAGACTAAGAGAAAGAGTCGCTTTGGGTTATTCGTTAATATTACCTAAATTAAAGATAAAAGAATCTTACTTATAAAGATAACCCTAACTACGAAATAAACCCTAATCTAGAGAAATAACCTAATAGATTTCCTCTAGTAATATATTTAGATATAAGTCGGGTTAAGGTAAATTATCGTCTACTCTAGATAAAAAAGGATTATTAAAAGCTTTCTAATAGTAATTAGGTTATTTAAAGAAGAGCCAAATTTGTTTTAAGAAATAACCTTATCCTAATCTACTAGAGAGAAAGAGAAAGGGAACTTATAAGTCTAAGTATAATAAAGCGCCTTATAAATAAACCGTATTATAAAGAGTACTTGGTAAAGTATATTTTAGCTACGAAAGAAGGTTTAAAGAACCAATTAGTAAGGAAAGAAACGGGTATACTTATATTCTAAGTAGGTCCTATTATAAATCTTCCCTAGTTAGGTATAAGAATAACCCGAGGAGAACGGGAAATATCTATAAATAATATTAGGGTATTTATTTAGGGATAGTCTAGAGTTCCCGAATTTAAACTAAGATTTATTATTACTAACTTAATCCCTATAAAATCTTTTTAACCTAGTACTTATTAGGAGAAGGTATAAGCTATATAGGATTCCTTAGAACTTGCCCGTTATTATTATTAAGTAGATTCCCCTAAAGAGGATCTAATAAACTAGGACTAGGGAAGGGAAGACTCTCTTTTCTTTAACTTATTTCTTAACTCTTATTTTTATAACCCTATTTTTACTTATAAGGCTATTTCCCTAAATAAACCCTATTAAATACGTCCCTATAATAAGCCTTAGGAATATAACTACCCTAAAAAATTAAAGAAATATCTATTACTATATTATATAATATAACCCGATAACTATATAGTTTTATAAGAAGTTTTATATTATTATATAAATCTTTAAAACTTCTAAGATTAGTTAGAGATATCTAGAGATAAGCTAATTACTAGAGGCGAAGCAAAGCTTTACTTAGAGGCTCTTAAGTCCTTTAAGGATTCTTACTATACTATTACTAATAATATTAGAGATGTTATTATAGTCTTAAAGGAGTAGAACAAGGCTATTATTAAAGTAATAAGAGTAACTTTAGAGTAGTAAGACTAAGATTAATCTCTCGGGAAATAGAGGGTTACTTATTAAATACTACTCGGCCTATATTATTTTTTTTTATTTTATAAATCTCTCGAAAGGATTAGTTTAGAATAAGTACTATATAAAGATTATATTAATTTTTTTGTTTTTATTACTTTAATTGCCTTTATATAAAGAGTTAAAATCCAAACTCTATAAAAAGGTTTAGTAATATACTCTTAGTTATATATTTATATTTCGCTTTATATTATAGTAAGGACCTTTAAACTTTAGTTAGTATATTGTAATATAGAATACTAGAGGAAAGAATATAACTATAAAACTCACGATAAGGAGAACTTTATACTTAAGGATCTTCTTTTTATATTTTCTTTATACTCTTATTATTAGAAAAAGTCTTGAGGTAGGGGTACCTTACTAGGGGGGGGGACCTATAAAGATAAGGAAGTCACAAGGGGTCTTTAGTATACTACCTAGTCTTTAAGGCACCAACTTGTATTTAGAGAAACCTTGTAATAAAACGAATGATTATCCCTTTTCTCCCCTTATACCGATACAAATTTGTGCTACCTAGCAATTGGACCCGCTTATCCATCCGATAGATACGGTTTGCATGTATGCAGTGTGGCTATAAAGAGAGGCACTCCCCGGATCGCTGAAACACATTTGCGAAGCTGGAACGGAATTATCTTTGCTTTCATGCTGACAAGATATACCAAGCTTGATCGGTTGGGTATCGTTCTCGCTCGTAGTTCAATCTTGGCTTTCCAATGGAGGTAAACAGTAGTTAGCATCAGAAAGATAATTCTCCAAAACCCTCTCTTGTATTTTTCGTGTGAATTTGTTTTTCATGTTTCTCCGAAGCATGATGGACAAGATAATACCATCGACACACGTTTCATCTTATTGCCCAATCACTCTTTTGGTTCTTATTCTTTCAAGATTTATCAGCACACCACCCGTTCAAAATCCTGGCATCCCAGAACAGAACCAGCAAGAACGACATTCCCTGGAATCCTCGACAAGATGTCCAACATGGTGGTAGAGACACCAACCAACAGTTCCAGGGCATAGCAAGCAACCTCGGAGTGAATGAGAAAGTGTGGTCCTTCGAATATCGGCGGTATCACTGATATCAGTCGCAATGCCAATGCTCGTGGTAGTAATGGTTCGCGTTTCAAATTGACGGTGCCCGTTGCCAACATGGTTGAGAAGAGGTTAGTATTCCCAGCTGTGTTAACTACTGCTGTACCGATCCGGTGGGTCATTGTGCCGAGGCGACAACTAGGTGATGCCATGGAGGAAGGAAATTTTCGAAGCATTTCAGGTACGCCTCAAGTAATCCAAGATTCCAAATAGAAGTAAGGGGTAGGGGTTGGTGGCGCGTTACAGGTAACGCAGTCACCCCTGACCGATGCATGAGAAGACACAGTGAGTGCGCCGCATCACTTCCTTATTAATCCGAAACAATTCCACAATAATCACAACCCCTCGGGTTGTACTTCCTAATTGGGCTTATCATAGCCTATTTACCTCCTACCAACCAACAGTACCTGCAATTCAGACAAGGAGGAAAACGAATCAGAAGGGCTTGCAGGTACTTGTGACGATCGCTTGATGGCGGCAGCAGGAATATCTTACGAGTACATCAATCGTAAGAAATTTGTCTCCTAGCTCCTTTTATGCATCCAATGTAGAACTCCACATTGCGTATAATACGCCGAAAGATTTGAGCCCAATTTTGGTATAATTTCCAATCTGCATACAGACGAAGTTGACGGGGAGACATCGGTCTCAGATGAAACGTGGTGAACGGCGAAGTTGGCGGCTGATTCCCGTTTGCTTTGAATGAGCTCGGTCCGGGACCAGGCTTCTGGTTGATGGAAGGTCGTCGGAATGTGATGCAAGCCACTGATGCTGAGTAGAATCATAACGTGGAAGGGGCTTTCAATCAAGCGAATGAACTCAATCCCAAAGAGCAAGAAAGACACGGCATGCAAATGATTGTAGTTTGACCAGTAACATAAGTTATGATACCTGTCTAGGAAACTAGCACTGCTAATTCTCGAAAGTCCAGTCCTATGCTAATTCTCGTGAGTCCAGCCCTATGTACACTTCATCCCCCGTAAAATATGTCCAATAAAGTTTTGAAAGTCCTTGTGCCACCTCACATCCTGAACTTGCTGGAGCGACGCTTAACAAAGCTCCCAGTCACGGGGTTGTTTCCTGGCAAGGCAGGAATTGGTCCGTTCAAGCCGACATTCTCAGATGGTGCTGGAACTACTGGGTTCAATGCCACCGCGGCGCCATCTCCGGGCTATAATCTCGTGGTTAGCTAGAGCCTTATAAAAACAACGAATAGCTGAATAGCCTTAATCGGCATAGCTTTGGAATGGCAAGATGTGGCCTTGAACCAAAGGAGCTTAAAGGGGAACGTACATTGACGGAGCAGGTAGCAGCATAAGCACCGTCAGGACCCTGGCAAGTGTTCACGGCTTGATCCAACGCGTTTTGATTCCAGCCATTGATGAAATCACCATGGAGCCCGTAACCAGTTGGATCTCCCATTGCCCAGACCAGGTTTTGATAGTCGGTGTAAGGAGAGGTGTCGTAGTAAAATTCGTAAAAGACCGAGTAGATGGCTACTGGGTGGGACTGTGGGCAGACTCCGGTATTGTAATCTCCGTATGCTGGGAAGGCCATCTATAGACGAAAAGGTTAGTGGGAATGTAAATAGGTTGAAGATCAATTTACTCACATGGCTAGAATGATCGGCGCTGTCGAGATTTACTCCGTCCCAGCAAGAAGGGAAGTATGTCTCCGCTCTAAGTCTGAGGCATGCCATCGGAGGCAGGCTGTTGAAGTTTGGAGAATCATTTGCTCTCAAGCATACGTGCTGAACGGCTCTTTGTGCGAAGCTTGAATCGTTGTAGGTTCTGAAAGTGTCAAGTCAGTTCCGCTGCACGACAAAGAAGAGTGATGAATGTTAGTTTACCGAAGCGTTGGGTTTCCAACCACCATTCTCAACCCAGCAGGAGGGGATCTCGAGGCGAAATTGGTAGGGCAGGTGGTGAGCCCTGGGGCATAATTACAAGCCCTGTTCAAGTAATACACAGCCTGATTTGATCTATTAGATTGGTTCAAGAGATACACCCAGAACTGTCTTGAACTTACGCTACCCTGAAAGGTGACTGCCTCGAACTGGCCATCACTTCTGTGGTGATATAATAGAGGTTGCCAATAGTTACTCTTGTCCAACTTCTTGTCGCAGGTTGTGTCCTGTGCATTTACTGCTGTGGTCGTGGACATGGTCTGTTGGAAAGCCGTACCTCCAATGACTGCGTGGGTATGGGCAGAAACCACACCAGGGGAAATGATAGGATCCGCGCGCTGGATTGACAGAGGCTGGCAGTTGACTGTGAAGAGCTGAGCTTGGACAAGTGGCACAAGAGGCAGAGCAAGTGCCGCAAACAGGGTAGGAATAGAGGACACCATCTTGAACTGAAGTACTGGGTTGTCTTGAATGGAATGAACAATTGCAAAATCAGGGAGAATGATCTAGCATATATACTTTTATTCAGGAGAAGGCAATTTTGAAGGCCGGACTGTGGGCCGTCGATTCTTTGTAGGGTGGATGCATCGCCCAGCGTTCGAGGCCTTGAAATGCCAATAGGATGTTCGATAATAGAGTACTTTCATTCACCACAGTAACATTTGTAGCGGAGAATGGTCCTTGACCAGGGTTGTCTCATCTTGTGACCGAGTGAAGGACTCCCCACTGTGAGCAGTGTCTGAAAGACCTGCTCCGTCGGCCTTTCTCTCTCTGCGGGGTGATTGACCGTATGGTGAATTTGAGAGCTAAACTTGACGCCCTTGTCTGTAGCCGCGGAATCGTGGAAGCACAGATTTTAATAGCCTACTCGATCAGCCCCTTTCCTTCGGCGAAATCATGGAAGCCACATAGGAGATTTGAGGACTTCTCAACCCCTGGCAAAACCCATCTCCACCCATCGAGGAACTTTCTCTCAAACGTGAGGTCAAATGACACGAAGGACGTGGCTTTCGTGTTCGTACCTTACGACGAAAGACACTGACGTTTCATGGAGCCCCACACGGCAGATATTTCTTGAACCTTGCCGTCTCTGTTTATTGGTGATCGGCGTTTCACTCGGCGCGAATGTGCCTTGGGCATGCACCCCGTATTCTGGCTTGTGTATGGGGTAAACACATGGCCGTTTAAGCTTTCGGGAACCAAACAAGGGGCGGAAGGGAAGAGGTCAGCCACTCAACATCTGGTGGCATTAACGAATAAGGTTAATAATCGCTCGACCTCGCCTCCGCATCCAACCAAGCCTCAGTGTAACCTTCCCTACAGAGACACAGATTCAGCACTCTACCCCGCGGTAAGCATCGGTGTATGTGACTACTTGGGGTTGGCTTCAATGACTTGGTGGGGTAATGCAGTGAACTCGCCGGATTGATGCCGTGGATAAATTATGCTGCTGGTTGATGTAAGGTCCTTGCGTGTACTTGACTTATTGTAAAGCAAGTGCCAGTGGGTAACATAGATATAGAGGTGCAGATGACGAAACTTAATATACAGCTTTCGAGCTTAAGACGGTCACAAATGCTAGTTTGCCTGTATGGGGGCTTTCGATCATGGCAGAGGTGTATTTCTAGCTTCTCGCCTTTGAGTGTCCACAAATCTCTGTGAATTTTTCCGATGATCACGCAGTTAAACAGGCGCTGACTTTAGTAATCTTGGTCGGAATTGGAAGCAAAGAAGGATTGCAGCGTCCGTCAAATTCAAGCTGGCCATGTTTAAGGGAGAAATGTGAGAAAGTTAAAAAACTCCTAGATACAGACGGCATAGCTAGAATAGCAAACGCTCCTCTCACTACTATCGTTTGATATCAAGAATGGTAATCTAGACCCCCAGGAACTATCATGATTCTACTGCGCATATTTTGGATATTTTGGCGTTAGAGTCTTCTCGAAATAGAAGTTACATGGATTTTCTAAAGAAGCGACACCGAGATTTTCTCGGCCGGCTTTGCGTTCACGATATAGCCTACCGCTGCAGGAAAAGGCCCCCATAATCGATATGTTGATTCGTTAGTTGGGCTTAGTACTGGTTGAAAAGCCAAAAGGGCCTTCTTTAAGAGAAACTAATCAAGATCTTGTCTTGAGGAATGATTTCATTGCACCAAGGCAATGAAGCTTGTCACCGCCATCAACGGATTCATTATCAAGTGGTGACCAGAGTTTACAATGGTATGAAGAAACGAAGAACTGTTGTTTCAGCCGAAAAAAGGCGATTCGTTATCTAAGTATTCAGAATATGCAGACAAGAAGTGATTTGGTTCCCAAAACACCAAGCAGTAGTCTGTAAGCTAGGCGCTGATGGGAATAACCTTCCAAGAGAATAGGTGATAATCACCCACATTAGTAAAGGATTAATACGAGATGCCTTGCTTATTAATTTCAAAGTGTGAAGCTGATTGTGGACCACGATCAGAGGCCTTGCCGATCTTGCTGGCTGGGCGAAGCTGAGCCACGCATATGCTAAGGCAACTTTCAGCAGATATCGAGAAACTTGGCAGGTCATTCGGCATCCGCAAGAGTAGCCTAGCTCCTGCTCAGCGAAGATATCGACAACAATTCAACTCCAACGTGAATAGCAGTGCTATCATAGCACGCAGAACTCAACGAGTGACAAAACGTAGAACGATCCGTCTGATCAAGCCACTCTACCTAATGACTTCACCACTCCTAATATCGTGGGCCTCCTGCATTATTGCTTTATAAATTTGTCCGACTTGATGCCCGACCACGCAAGCAATTTGCCACTCCATCCGCCCCATCCGCTGATTTCAACTCCAAGACATTGCATATTTACTCCACTGCTAGTAATTCAATGTCTCCGGGTAAACAAGAGACTTCATCTATTTCGCCAACTTCATGCGTGACGTCCCGGCCCCGAGACGTGCGTGTCGAGTGATCGGTCCTACTTTACACCTTCTCCATCTTCTTCGTACAAGTCCGTTAGGTCTATCCACCGCTATCATTTCTCGTGTTGTTCCCAGCGGTTAGATCATCACTTCGTCTGCTTGGCAGTAATGCGGTAACAAGACCCGGATAGGACAACAAGAAGGGCCCGTCAAGTTTCACGCAGAGAATAAGCGACGGAAACCCGGCTCTATTCCATCACGGTGTATTGAAGAAAGAATTAGCCATGGCTGCGACGATTTGGGTCTCTTGAAATTTTGCAGATACAGTCTTGAGTGTTTTGACTTAATTCAACCAATTTTGATACAAGACCCTTCACAGAAATATTTCCAGGCATTCTAATTGATGATGCCACCAATATCACATCCCCATCAATGAGTTGCTTCTCGCCCTTGCGGCACCATACAACGATTGAATATCATCCTTCCACTGCGTCTGATTTGGCCTTCTGAGGCATTCGGTTATGCCTCAGAAGGCCATTCACCTCTTCCTCGACATTGGTAGTTGCGTCCAAATACCACCGTTAGGTGCAAAGAGTTCTGTTTGGCCTCACAACACAGCGGAAAGGGCGTGACATCGGATTCCGTAGGTCCAGGATCTCGTCAATCTCATTAATCGTATACCTGACCAAACATATCAATAGCATCTTGGGCAGTCCAGAGACTATTAATTTGATTTAGCTCGGACACTGATTGGGATGCGAAAGAAGGGAACAATCACCGCTCGATAGAAATCTATTGTTTCCGATCCCGCCAAATTCGCCTTGGAAGCCGATGCTAGTTGGGCCGTACGGGGTGGATGAAATCGAGTAGAAAGGAGCACCACATGGAGGATTTGCATAATGGTGATTGTTTACGATAGTCTCCCGCCCCGAGGTAAAGACAGCTGTTCGTGCTGTCGACAAGTCTTGTCGAATCAATTGATCTGACAAGATCAGTCCGACCGGCTTTTGGAGTATCCGTCGATGGCTTGGCCCCAGCATTCATTGTATATGGTCATGGGTAAAGACTAGCGGAAATGTGACTTCAATGCTGCCGTCGATTGAAACAAACAAGTAAGTCTAATGAATGCGAGGCTAGTACTGTTTACCACGTACATAAGTAACACTAGGGAATGGACAGTAAATATGACTATTCTAGTCGTCCAACCTTATTTGCAGTGTTTGGGTATCAGCTCGAACTCTGTACCTGAAAAAAAGAGCTGGATATTCCGATTCTACACATCATCAACTTCCCGAATACCACGTACATAAGTAACACTAGGGAATGGACAGTAAATATGACTATTCTAGTCGTCCAACCTTATTTGCAGTGTTTGGGTATCAGCTCGAACTCTGTACCTGAAAAAAAGAGCTGGATATTCCGATTCTACACATCATCAACTTCCCGAATCTCAAATTGAAGCATGTCATTGCTGTCCACACTGCTCGGATCTTCTAATTTCATAGCAGTCTCAACGCCGGCCGTGGGAACGCGATACTCAAACCTTTTGCCCTTAGCAGGCGTCCTTCCATCTGGAAGTGGATATGGAAAAGGTAGATAATCCGGCAGTAAACCTAATTGACGGAGGACAGTCGCTTGATCCCATGCAATGTGTTCGTTATAGAGACGATCACCGCGAACGTTCACTACGGACGTGAAGGGTATCCTTACATGCTTCCCAGTTGGAGGAATACCAGGGATTCTGGGGTTGATCAGTACAACAAGATGGCTAGAAGAATGAAGCTACGAACAGCCAGTCAATAACTTTGTCATGAGTGAAGCTAAAAATGAATTCATCAATCACACGGTCGACGCCAACTGTTCGACTAACTAGTTCCAAAGCAGTATCTTCGGGATTGTTGAATATGAAGTGATTTTGATAGAAATTTGAGAGCGCTGATCGGCCCACTCCGCCTGTCATCTATATTGATATATGTCAGTTAGCAAGATGCGTGCAGCTTTTTGAAGAAGAAAAAATTTGTGAACCCACTGTTGGTACATGGTTCACATATGGCTCCTGAACCATTGTCCCCATGGTCTTCTCAACATTGCGCTCTCCAAACTCAAACAAAGTATGCTCTTCCCAAATAGCTTCCAAGTCAAATATTGGGCCGCCTAGATGTTTTCTTAAGAAATTCAAGCTCCTGGTATGCGCGACCCCAGCAGCAGCAACCTGGAAGTCTTCATGGCTAGGGAGGATAAAGTTGGTCGATCTGGCATTTTCGTAGACGTGGACGACATCTGTAGTCCTGCATAAATCGCTGATGATATTCCCAGCTCGATGGATCATCAGGGGGGCTTCGTTCTTCAGCTGCCCAGAATGGGACTCGCCCATTATTTGGCTGGAAAAGCTTACAGTGGCAACTAGCTCCGGGATTTGCCAGATTGAGCGCCAGAGAAGTCTCATATTATGAGAGTTGAAATTTCGATCGAATTCATAGACTGGAGATGGTCAGACAAGATTCAGATCTGGAGACGTCCGGTACCAAAAGGGGAGATGTGACATGGTAGGGATCAGTCCAAGATCCTGATGGTTTGGAATTCAACGATTCGACTAAGTGATGTAGGTCGAATATGGTAAATTTCTGGAAGTACATCTACGTACCGATCACGGCCAGTTTGCTATCAAATGTACACTCTTGTAGAGCCTTCAATGCTGCAACACCCTTCTCGCAGCCGTCGACAAATGTTTGGAAATCAGACCCCACCTTTACCTCCACTACAGCGAAACCTTCTTCAGCCCATTTCTGTAGAGGCTCCGGGTCCAACGAGCTCTTATTGTCACTTGGTTTGAATCCATTATAGTCACTAGGGAGAACTATAAGTAAGGGTGGTCCTTTTCCCCATCGAGAGAGGGGTGGCTGAAGAATGACATGTGGAGCTACTTGGACAGGCTTCGCTGATGGTAGGGGTACTGGCTTGCCTTCGGACATCTCAATGACCATCGTTGCTTGTTTGATGAGACAAAAGGAAGTGCTTGCTGGACGGAGTAGATCGTGTCAGCTGTTCAAGGATGAATGGGTTGTCGTTCGACTGGTTAGCACGTGACACGACTGGGTAACTCGTTGAGGAAACAAACTGGATGGTTCACAAACCCAATGTGGCAAACATCCTTTTAATAGTGGGCAGCAACTTAATTCCCCTATTCCCCCGTTCCTCTACCTTGGTTGACCCGTACAAACTCTCCCTCACCAGTACTCAGCACTCCTGATAATCGCACTCCTGATAATCGTTCAACTCGCCTGCCATTCAGCTACTCGTAGTGGCGTCGCAGTTGTCCACTTCTGACAACTAACCCGACGAGCTGGACCTCCCATTCTTTCCCCCCTGGTGGTTCCATCCAGGTTTGTGCACATCGGATCGAGAGCGACAGCTTTATGCGGGCATGCGGAAATATACGTCAGCGCACGACCCTGAGGCTCCTACGTCCCTGTCTCCCCCAGAGGAAACCTTATCACAACACACCTCAACCCCACCAACCCACCAACCCACCAACCCACCAACCCACCAACCCACCAACCCACCAACCGACAAAGACTTCATCCTCCCTCCACGGCATATCCGACCTGCTAATCAATAAATTATGCGCGTCTGCCACTGCGATCTGCGGAAGGACGTAAAGACCACCTGCTGCCGACATGGAAGACCTAATGCAGTCCAAAAGGCGTCGAGGTCTGGGAGTCGTAACTCCAAATGCTTGCACCGAATGTCGCAAGAAGAGGGCGAAGGTGCGTTTCAAACGCTGAGGATGATGGCCGAGTGCTGATAGGTCCTGGCAGTGTGATGGTGCGACTCCATGTGCTAGATGCAAATCGCAGAGCACCGAATGCAGATACGAGATACCCGTCAGACAATCGAAAGAGAACATGCGGGCTGAAATCGACCAGCTACGAAAGCAACAATACCAAAGCGATCGGGTCATCGCGGCACTAGCATCAGATGATGGGTCAGAGAGCATTTTGCAGCGGCTGCGGAACGGCGAGACACTGGAGAATATATCACACAATTTGGAAAGTGTGAAGGGAAATTCTTTGATGCTCAGCACCTTCAACGCCGCGGGAGATACTATGAGCGATGCCGGAGCAAATATTAACATCACAACCTACAGCCAGCCTAGCAATCAGCAAGCTATTCAGAACGCCGTTTATCAGGCAGCCAGTCTCACGAGATCTCCATTCTCAGCAGCCGCTTTTCCTGAGGCATATGGCGGGCCTGAGGAGGGCCAAAATCCCCAAAGCAACATATCGTGGCCTATTTGGGGTGCCGGACCCAGCTCTTCACGTCAATTGTCCAACGCAGCACACTCGGATGAGATGGCAAGTTGGAGTCCTAGTCTACCATCCCCCGGATATCCCCTCATCGGAACCTGGTACGAGCAGACCAGTGGGAGTGAAGATTACGATAGTACTATACAATGGGCGAGAGAGCAGGGCAGAGGGGATATATTGGGGCAAGAATTTGGTCCAGATGAAGATCAAAGTTCACCCAATATGAATGAGCCGTGGACGGAGGTGACCAACGACGGGAACTTCGTGGAGCACTTGATGGCTTTATATTTCTGCTGGGAGTACCCAACCTTTGCATCTTTGAGTAAAGAGCATTTCCTCGAGGATTTCAGATTCGGTCGACGAAGACATTGCTCCTCACTCCTTGTCAACGCTATACTGGCCGTCGGCTGCAGATTTTCCTCTCAGGCCGCCGCCCGAGTAGACGCAGATGACAGTAATACTGCTGGTGATCACTTTTTTGCTGAAGCTGTTCGACTCCTTGCAGAGCTAAAGGATCGGCATACCTTAACCACCATTCAGGCTTTTGGTTTGATGTCTATCCGAGAAGCATCTTGTGGCCGCTCGAGCGAAAGCATTTACTATGCTGGACAATCCGTGATGATTGCGATTGAGATGGGGCTACATCTTGAAAGTGAAAGTGGAGGTGGTGATGATGCAACATTGGATGCGGCTGTGAAGTCTGCCACGTTTTGGGGCGCATTTTCATTAGATCAGTAAGATATCTCAGTCGCCTTTGTTCTGCGTTGTTCTTTCTGCTGACTTGCTGACGAATCCCAGAGCCTGGTCGATCTGCATTGGAAGGTTGCCTCACTTCTCCAAAGAGACCAAAGTAATGGCAAAGCCTGCAATTGTTGACCACATTGAAAGATCCTCCTGGGTCCCATATACTGATCATGGTGATATTGCCGAAAATTTTTCGAGGAATTATCGAGCGCTGACAGCGGATCCAGGAGCGCCACTTCAGCGCAATTGCACACAACCCTCCAATGTAAGGAGTGTATACATTTCCTTCTGCGAGTTGTCCGAAATAGTCCATCACGCATTGTATGTATTCTATACCCCAGGCACTCAATTGACCAGCAAATCTCTTCTCGATGTCTACACGCAGTATTTGAATTGGTACGATGTCATACCAGAGGCACTCCGACTAGGGCAGAATTTCACGCCCGCCGTTCTGTTTGCCCAGTAGGTACCTGTGTAGTCGCCTCTCCCCATTCTAACACGTGCAGCATGTACTATCACTTCGCAATACTTCTTCTCTTTCGACCTTTTATCAAACTCGAAATCGCCGGGTCTAGTGTCTCTCCTCGCGATGTCTGCAATCAAGCTGCAGACGCCATTTCGGCACTCGTCCGCTCCTACTCCCAACTATACACCCTTCACCGAACGCCATCATTTGTGCCATATTTTGTTCTTACTTCAACCATCACCCACCTGGTGACATTGGGAACTGTTGGTGGAGGACCAGAGCATATCCAACAAGGGATCTCAGATTTAAAGACCATGGCCACATGCCATGGCTTCGCTCGTCGCGCGCAAGACATTCTTTCATTCCTTGCCGATGATTGGGGCATTCAGGTGGCCACTGCAGACGGTAGCGAGGAATCCGACGCCAAAATCGACCCTAAAACACTGGGAAGACCCAGAAGCACCAGCTCGAACCTTTTCGCGCCAAACTTTGATATGAAGCACATCATTAATGGGGTTGGTCCGGATAATATCAATTGGGGTCCGTTATTCTGGCCTTTTCCGTTACAAGGCCGGCCACTTCTGGGAGATGTGGAGGAAGCAGGGTTTAGAGTCTTGAATTTGATTCGTGATGGAAAGGATACAAACATGGCGGTTGTCGACGATTCCCTGTCTTGAGAACGAGTAATTTGATCGCGGGATGGAATATGATACCCGGTGTTATGCGGCGTTGCGTCAACAACGGATATGGGGAATAGTTCTTCTATGCATACCTAATTATACCTAACTCATCGAGATAATCATCGCGAGCTCACGTGAATGGGTTCAGCGACCTGTAAAGTAACCGCATACCCATCCGAGCGTTTTCTACTTGTCACTACCTCAATCTCAAGAGGCTTATCCATCAACCTTACTCGATTTTGTACATAAAAGCTAACCTTGGAACTCTCTCGAGGTCGCCATCCAGCCACGCGCAACATCCCTCCATCTTTTCTCGTTCTCTCGTCCTTACAATAATACGTTGTATCATCTCCCGAGCTCGAACCGACCTATATTCTACAAAGGCAATTAAGAGCGATCACTAGTCTTGCCTTCGGCGATGCAAAGCGTTGCATCAGGCGTTTTCGATGGATTATCACGTGTTATGATAGAGATCAGGCCACTTTCAGGGGCCCAGTGGGTACCTACGGTGAGTGAAATGTTTCGGGCATCGGGCTATCGGGAAGTAATATGCCCCAGAATTAAGGCGTTAAGGAATGAATAGATGTGGTATGGAGCAGGGAATCAATCTGCGTAGGAGAAGATGAAAAGTAGATTATCATGTGACTTGTTATGCTGAGGTTGTTCAGATGTGTTGGAGTAGCCAGCGAACCCCACATCTTATTCTCTTTGGACTTTAAAAGGAAGTCTTCAACTCACGTTCTTTCACAAACGGCCGAGGCGATTCTCGGAGGAAACCGCCATAGAGCCCGGAGATATCGAATCGTGGAAGTTTTGGCTGTCTGGAATCTAGAACTTGACACTCTTCCGGGGTTTCACGACTTGAGATTGAACTGCTGATTCGAACTCAGGCTTGGGATCTTGAGAGTTGACGGTCGATCACAGCAGACTCGGGAGATGAAGATATTCGTACTACTGGTGACAAACTTGCTGTCTCTTGCGTTTTGCGTCGCACTCTGTACTCGGCATCCAGGACCGCAGATAGTGGAACTCAAGGCTTCTTTTTTGACCTACCTAGAGTCACGATGTGGAACCTCGCTACAGGTATGCCAACATGTCTGTTGTACAGAGGACGAAGTAGGAAATTCAGGGTCCATGTTGTGCAACAAAAATCCGAGCACAAGACTTCTCGTTGACGCTTCGTCGCATAGACTAGTATTGGACCTGTAATTGACAATGCCCTCGACGTCCTCAGCAACCGACACTTGTCGCTCTGCAAACAAGACCACAGTTGTCTTTCGAAAGACCGTTGGGGGGATAAAGCTATAGTATCTTCAAGGAGCTGGTGGCGTCTGTTCTTATAGGATGCAGACATTGCCTCTCAAGAGGGGGCTCGAGATATTTTGTCACCCCTCCTTTTGTGATATGCGGGGCTGCATTTATGAGTGCACTTATTCAGAAGAGTGCTTTCAAGCGGGGATGGATCTATGACTACTTGATTGGTTAACATAGTATCCGTAGCATTTTCTCGTTGCTTCTCCCATCCGTCGAGAGGGACCTCGTCGTCCTGCACTTGCCAGCTCGAAAGAGCCCTTTCTAGCCTCTTTGTCGTGAACATCGAGATCTCAGCCAACACCTGAGGATCTGCAGTCTGCCGTTTTTTTTGAAATGCTTCTCGACGGGCGTTCGAAATGGTTCAGACATGGCAAACAAAATATTGCAAAAGAATTGGAAATAGGTTTGACAGCCGAGACAATAACCAAACGCTAGCGCCTATCTAAGTACGACTACTATATCGCCACAGGTCCCCAAACTCTACAAGAACATCAACAACGACAACCAACCAAAGTACAACAGGCCCATTTTATCAAGGACGGTGAAGGCCCGGAAGTGTCCGTCTCCAATGAAGCCTCGGAGACTTGTAAGAAACAATGAGAGAAGACCCTTGTACGGGTGGCTTGTCTTGCAGGACGCTTAGATGGGAATCAGCCCACAAAGCCAATTTCTCGCGTGTTCCAGCAAGCAATGGACTCGCGCCTCACTGGAGAATGAGCAGTTTCGACCAATGAAGAGACGTATTAGTGACTGTCGCAATCCTTGTCGTATCAACCATTTGTTCAACCTCTAGAATGTCTATGGACCACCGAGATGCGCGCGAAAGGACTACCCAGAGCAGCCGAGGGCAGCCAGAATCTCCAACACCGAAAGCACAAGCCGGTCGATTATATGATAAAATGTTTGTCCTCTAGTGGATGACACACAGATGACATTTCGGAGGCCTCCGCTGTCTTCTCATTTGCATACTTTGTTCTCTTCTCAAACGGGACTCCAACTCCAGCCTGCTGAGAGTCATATCATCAAGGCCTGACACTCGTACGACAACGAGTAAGAACCGGCCCTAAGCAGTACAAGTGTTTGCAGCGCGAAGAATAAGCATCACGAGTTCCCATGTGAGTATCCCGACTTCTCGAGCTTCACCCGGTTCACCCGTCCATTGAAGTTTTACTTAACGACCTTCATCCCAATCGCGGGAACACGCCACTGTGATCATTCTTCAATAAATTATTATCCAAAACGATCCATTGAACTTCCTTCAACACCATCAATAGAGCCGACTCGGTCTCAAACTGTCCAGCGAAGTCTCCTCACTCAATCAAAAGACACGGAGCTCGGCAACACACCCACTCGGTTAATTGTATCGTCGAGTTCACAAATCCCAATGGCTGCTTGCTGTCAACAGCCATCTGCAGATTACTTCTCAACATCGCCGGTCCAGAAATCCCAAGTGAGTGAAGCCCTGACCGTCCCATACCTTTCGATATTTTCCAGTCAGCAAGTTAGATAATCGACATGCGTCAATACACCGGAGACACTGGGTTCATACCAGTAACAACATGCTATGTCTCTAGTGGTTGATGGACGCTTGGCGTTGACCCTACTCGCTCGAATCGGTAAGAATCACCTGATTTCAACATCCAACTGACATGCCATCTACAGAATACCAACATCTTAAGGTCTCCACATCTTTGGGAGCAGGGTATTTCAGAAGACTTGTCGCTTAGCCCCGAGCAGTGCGACTCCAGCTATTCTACACTCCCATCGCCAATCGAGTCACCGACCACCAAGTACCCCGATCCGTACATACTTCCCAAAGGGGACCTCAGACAGCCTTACAAGGCTGATCAGATCTTTGATTTCGGCTCTTGTGACGACTGGGCAAGTTGGGACGATCATACCGACAACGCCTTGTCCCCAATGACGACGGACTTCTTCCCTGAGGTGAAGATGGAGCCATCGACTCCGAACATGATGGGTCTCGAACTCCAGCCAGCTGCAAATCAATTTCAAAACCAGCCCAACGGCACAGACGAGCTGTCGGCCGTCTTTGGAGATGATCAGATGGATGCACCACTCTTCCAAATCGCCGACCAACCCCGTGAGAATCTCTACTCTACGCCACTCTCCTGGTCACCTCCATCTGGCTCAACGGGCATCAGGAATCCAGAATCGTATAGTTTTCCAGCAACGTTGAGCCCACGCCAACAATCGAGGCTCATCGCTCAAGCAATGCCATCCCGATCCCGTACGTACCCTACATCGCCGTCTACAGCGTCTTCTCCGGAGCCGGAACAACACCCCAGTGGTCTCAAGAGGAAAAGCACGTCGTACGCATCCGAGGACGACGAGGAAGACTCTTCGCACGCGACCTCCAGCGAGCGCCATCTGCCCGTAAAGAAGACTGCCCACAACATGATCGAGAAAAGGTACCGGACAAACCTGAACGACAAGATCGCCGCGCTCCGAGACAGCGTCCCGAGCCTGCGGATCATTACAAGGAGGAACGCGAGGGGCGAAGAAGTCGAGGAGGATCTCGACGGCCTGACCCCAGCGCACAAATTGAATAAGGTGCGCAATCGAGAAAGATTCATTGGGCAAACAAATCACTTACTAACACATGCTCGCGTTAGGCAACCATTCTCTCCAAAGCCACGGAATACATTGCTCACATCGAACGACGCAACAAGATCTTGACCAAGGAGACTGCAGCGCTGAAGTCGAGGATTGAGGCTTTTGAGATCTTGATGATGGCTCAGGAGCCACCACCGCCACCGCAGCAGCCGAGGAACAGCAGGATTCAATCACGGCAACCGAACAATCCGATGTATGGAATGGAGTAACGAGTCTTTGTGTTAAAGTCGTGACGTCGGAGGGACCTCGGAAATGGGAGAATGTGAGGTGAATGAACTAGACATGTTCACGATTAATGGAGACGATGAGAAAATGGAATCAGTCACGGTTAAAGCGTCCCGGTGTTAATGGAGAGCTGGGTGGGATCTGTTCCGCCCCCGAGGGAGTGCGAGGATCGTTGTCTATCACAGAGGTTGGAATGGACGAGGTTGGCTGGCATCCATGCAATCAGATCAGCTAGAATAACTTTACTTCTTTAGTCCATCGAAAGATTGAGAAGAAGATGATGTTAATAGGTCTCAAAAACAGCAAGTGCTGGATTACTTGGTACTGTATCTGTTATCCGCCAAGTGCATTGGATACCTTTGGGTGACTTTGTAGTAGACAAACATTTAGACACCTTCCTCAATTTCGTTTCGTATCGTCGTGTGGCAGAAGATACATTACTCTTGAAAGGCCCACTTGGTTCAGGCAAGGCACGTGTGCTTATCTAATTGCTGGTGCTCCGGTTGGTAGCTGGGCGAAAGCCCAAGGTCGTATAAGTTGGAGGAGGGCGCGACGAAGGTGGGGGATGTGGTTGAGTAGAAGGGGGAATGCATCGAGCGGAGCAAGGAATATGAAGGAGCGGTGGCTGTGGAGGAGCTGAAGAAGCAGTGGAGCACGCTGGTGGACATTGCGAAGCAGAACGCCAATTTATCCCGCGATCCAAACTCTGGAGTTGATCAAGGAAAATCTGTCGATAATCTCGCTGCCGTCATTGGTGTCGCTGTCGCTACTTTTTTCTGTGTCGTTCATTATCGGTGTCGTTAAGTGTCGAAAGCCTGTGTCAATTGACGTCAGAATCCGAAATGCTCCTAACGCTCATCCAAATTACCACCCAAAAACGGTTTTGGTAACTGTGTGGATCATTTGCAAAGTTGGCATTGTTCGGCTGCTCGAATAAAAGCTCGACAGGAGTCCTCGATGGCTTTTCGTTCTTCAGGCGTAGCTTCACAAATCTCCGGCCCCGTCGTGATCGTCTGAGAATCCTCCGAAACCAAGTAAGCACAACTCATAAATGTACTATCGAAGTCTCAGGAACTTCAAAGAGCTTCAGACTTTAATCTTCCGGAGAGTTCAACTTGGCTGGATTACGAACAATTGGCCGTTTCGAGAGTCCAGAGGAGTAGGAAACCATCAGTTCTGTGTTTGTCACGCACTAATCCCCCAGGAGATACGGAATACTGGAATGTTCCAGACTAGTCAAATCCATAGCGGCTTCTGGTTCCTATGATTTAAACAAACACCTTTTGCACTACTCCATGGGTGGCTGCAATACTATGCAGGAATGAAATTTGGATTTCTCTATACGTTGGTGTTTGTTAAGAAAGACTTGTCATTGCCCCAACGACGGCTAACAACAACCTCATAAGCTATTACTCACTGCTAAACAAATGCTACCATTTTTTCCCTGGTCCAGTGCATCCAATTTGTCCATCTCGTCTTTCTCAAGATGAAATCCATAAACGTCCGCATTTGCAACGATCCTCGAAGGTGTATCGGACTTTGGCAATGGGACCCAGTCTTTTTGCAAGGAGTATCTGACCAGTACCTGAGCTCCGGAGACGTGGTGATTTTTTGCAATCGCTGTCAAGGTCGAGTCTTCTGCTTTCTGATTCCTCACGAGAGGACAGTAAGCCTCTACGACTATGCCCTTACTTTGGCAATATCCAACGATCTCTCTTTGTTGGCACCAGGGATGCAGCTAGAATAATCAGCGACGGCTTCGAGAATTGAGGAGGGGAGCTGACCTCCAATTGGTTTACATGCGGAGGCCATACGGAAGCATATTCTTTCATTTCCTCAATGTGTCCAACTCCATAATTGCTTACGCCAATGCTCTTCGTCTTGCCCTCCTTATACAGCCTCTCCAACGCTAGCCATAACTCCTTCCGTGGTCCCGTCCCGACCGCGGCATTGTGAATCAGGAACAAATCCACGTATCCATCTTCGCCATCGATCGCGCGTACGCTGTTCAGAAGACTTTCATATGATTTTTCAATCGAGCCCTTTGGCTCCACGACCTTCGTGGTTATGAAGATTTCCGAGCGTGGGATACCTGATTGCTTCACGGCGTTACCGACTTCTTTCTCGTTCTCATAGTATTGGGCGGTGTCAATGTGGCGGTATTCTGCTTTCAATGATTCGAGACAAGAGGCTGTGCATTGATTCGTAGTAGATAAGTATGATCCGAAGCCGAGGCGGGGAATGCTGACTGAGTTGAGCAGAGGGGCGGCATCTGTGATCTTCAGTTTGGTGGCAGCCATATCAAACAGTGTATGGTTTTGATATATAATAGAGTTATTTCTTGCTACTTCAGACTCTTGAAATGTAATGAAAAATGATGGGCTAGAAGGGCGGCGACACGAAGTGGTTAACACAGGATTTTGAACCCACTTTCTCCGTATCATGATGTCATCAAACATTCACGGGCAGTTGTGATTAAAAGGTGTTAATGGCTGCACTTATTACCGGTATATACCAATTTCTAGGACTTGTCAATACCATGGGTTTACATTTCTTCGTGGACCAGACCAAGGAACTATAAAAATTCATCGGAATCACCTCCAGGGATTTTCATATCACTTTGACCTATTCCTTACCTCCATGATTATTTTCAAATTTATTTTTGGGATCATTTAGGAGCAGATTTGATCAAATAATTATATATGTAAGGCAATGATAATTAATTGTCTCTATAAGGTCTAGAAACTACGACAAGATTTTGTAGCAATGAAATCTAGGGGGTCTAAACCCTGTTACATTTTCCCTTTTGAAATTTGCGCCGTGTCAAGTGTGTACACAATCATGCCTTGACTCCAATGACATTCTTGTTACCTCCATTGACATGACCATTAGTACTGTTTAAAGAACCATCCTTCTCATCAACATGACCATTGAGACCATTCAATTTTACTTCATTTTTGGAATGCCCATTAACACCGTTGACATGGCCGTTGGCACCATTCAATTGACCAGCCTTCTTGGCTGCAGCTTCAACCGTCTTCTCCTCTTCAGCCTTTGCGTTTTCCGTATAGCCGGTATCAGAAGCATCAACATAAGCCTCCAATCCTTCACCGTTGCGAGGATAGTTTTTCACGATGTCCTTGTGTCTGCGAAGCGCAGCATTCATCTCCTCGGCGGAAACGTCATTCAAGAAGACGCATGAGCCAAGTGGACTGGGAACAGCAGCACGAAGCAAGCCATCTCTCGTCTTCAGGATCGCAGTAGTGGCCTTGGCGAGGACTTCCTCGTCGAATTGATGATGATCCATTGAAAGACCTGCACGAGAGAATAAGTTGAGTAAGCGATGATGCTCCTCATCGCTGATTAGCTTTCGGCTGTTGGCGAGGGTAGCAGAGTAAGCCATGTCAATAGAGATGGCATGTCCGTGACGAAGTGGGGTTTCCGGTACCAGTTCATGCAGGGGTGACCAAGTATGGCCATACGCAATGACACGATCAAGGCCAATCTCATGCAAGTTTGGTGTCTCCAACTTCAGCATTTCGTGAATGGCCTCACGATTGATTCGATCGGCAGCATCAATCAGTTCTTGGGATGAACCATCAGAGCGTCCGAAAGATTTCTCGATTAGCTGCTCGCAATACTTGTCAAGAAGATTGAATGTATCGAGATGCGAACATGTCGAGATCTTGATAAGCTCGGCAAAGCCGTTCCGGATTTGAGCGACTGGTAGTGTCCGGAGGAATGTGAAATCCAGGAACGTGTGGATGGGTGCGTGGTATGCTCCCAACCTGTTCTTGTAGTTGCCATAATTGACAGCTACTTTGATAGAAACGGAGGCATCAATGAGACCAATCACAGTAGTTGGGATCCGAATGAAGTTTGTGTTGCGTTTGTAGGCAGCGCAAGCAAATCTAGGAGCAAATCAGATTTGGCCTTGACCATCGGAAGAAGTAACTCACCCTGCGACGTCAGTCACGAGACCACCTCCAACGACAAGCACAGGTTCCTATGGAGGTTAGCAAACAATCTTCGCAGTGGTTGTGGGAATTGCCAGAGTACCAACCTTGCGGTAGATCCCGAACTCATTCATCGAGTCGACAATGCTCAGTAGAGTTGGCATCGTCTTCGCCTTCTCTCCGATTTTGGTTTTGTGAACAACCAACTCGAGCCCATAATGCTCAAAGTACTTCTCCATCTGACTGCCGTACACATTGTAGATATTGAGATCAGTGACAGCCAGACATCTGTTCCACTTCTTGTAGCAGTCTGCGAGTTGAGAATTCTTCACATCAAAGACGCCGTCCATGATGGTAAAGTCATACTCGATCTTCTCGTAGCCTTCCACGTGGAATCCGACATGAGAATCTGTTTTGGTCTCTGTCACAGTTGCTTTGAGGTCTGACATGATTGCAGAGGTAGATGTTGAAGTCTGAGGAAAAAGGATTGGTTATACAGGAAAGGATGTTGGAATGAAAGAAGATATTGTGCTGTACTTAAACCTCACACAAGCCTCTCTGAACCATTCTTACCAGTCAAAAGAGGTATAGACGCCGGAGTATCCATGCAGGTAGATGACTTATTTAGATTAACGAAGAGATTCAATAGGAAGGCGGGACCCATACATAGCACGCCTTTGGAATACTATGAGGCTCATATAGGATAAAAGACGGGTTCAGGGGGGACATGTGGATATGTCACTGCTGTGAGTGGTTAACAGTAAGAATTTAGAACCAAAACATCAATGAAGTTTTGACTAGTCACAACGGCTTGGGGAACAGTCTTGCTCTAGAACACCCAGTCCCGAGATACACTAGAGAATCAATGAGGTAACGACTTATGTGAAGGTCATATCCACAATACCCGCACTCTGCGTCAATTGACCTAGTTCAGCCAGGCCAAAAGATAATTAGCAAACACTCTCGACTGAGATAGATGTTCCGTGTCCGGGTCATAAGTCTAACCTAGCGAGTCCCGAAGCGTCAACGTAGGACAATAAAATCACGAGTGAGCTACAAATAAGCTTAACTACATATTTCCCCAAAACTCTCTGATGTAATATAAGTTCAAACGATTGGCTTCAACAAGCATCGGACGCTACGGAAAGGATCAGAGATGACACAGAAATCAACATCGAATTCTCTCCTGCTGATGAATGCGGTTCTATAAATTTGCATGTTTGAACGGAAGCATCTCCTAAGTCATGACGTTCATGATATAATCATCCCATTGGGTCACTGGTCGATGGTCCACTAGGGTACCTTCTCCCGCGTCTAGTTTTGGTACGGTACCTAGTCTACTAGTCTTTAGTCAGATCTCAGATTCCTCAGACAGGATTTTCCTGGGAAGAATTCCAAGGATATCGAATCATTCTGGGGTCTTTTGAATGATTCATGAAATGTAGTTTCCACGGGAACGAATACGAAGTGGGATCTACCCGGGATCGATCTAATGAGATCTGATCGACCGAGTAAGCGCGATCGAGTTCAGGGGGAATCGGCAACGGTGTGGTGGGGCATGGCCCTGGTGAGGTACGCCAAGCTTATTGGGCTTGCGCTGCGGACAGAGGTACTCGCTGACCCCGCACTTAGCGTCAAAGCCAAAATCAAAAGATATGGAACATTCGTGGGGAAGGAAGGAATGATCCATGTACGAGACAAGGGTTGAGTCAGTATTTCCGTACTCGTAAGTGTTAGCCGTCACGACTACCGAATAAAGATTAGCTCCAACATCTTACGTTGTTTGTGGAAGGCTCCTTGTAGAAAATTTCTGGATGTATCAATTTTATCTCGTCGTCTGGGAATTTCATACACTCATTACCCAGCAATTGCAAAGTGCGCTTTCGAGCACTTCAAGATACCCCGGATTCACCTTCAATAAAGCAAACCAATTCAGTCATGCCTTCATTCGAAGAAAAGAAGGCCTATGCCGCCCAAGAAGAAACTTTTGTACGTCAGAAGCCCTCTTTAATGACACCGAATACTTCTAATGTGATACAAGTTTGATGACGGACGAGAAGAGGAGCTGGTCGACTTTGTTACAAGCCAGCCGAAACATCGCGGATCTCCACAGGGAGTGCTTGCGGCAATCGATGAGTTTGGGCGTACTCGCAAGTATCTGATGAATGTTGGTGAGGACAAAGGGTCAATTGTCGTTGAACTTATTCGGGAAACACGACCGAGGACCATGATAGAGTTGGGAGGCTACTGTGGATACTCGACAATACTGTTCGCCGATGCTGTTCGGGCTGCTGGAGGGGAGAAGTATTATTCTCTGGAGAGAAACGTCAACTTTGCCAAGAACATCAAGGCATTGATCGAATTCGCAGGCTTGACAGACATAGTCGAGGTTGTTTTAGGCCCAAGTGACGACGGCATCAAAAATCTTCACAAGACTGGAAAGGTCAATCACATTGATTTGATGTTTCTTGATCATTATAAGCCGGCCTACACTACTGATCTGAAACTTTGCGAATCTCTTGGTCTTATTAGCAAGGGAACGGTTCTAGCTGCTGACAACGTTATCACACCTGGAAATCCTCCATACCTAAAATATGTGCGAAGTAGTGTGGAAGAGAAAAGAGCGGCGTTGACGCAAGAGAGCAAGCAGGATACGGAGAACTTTCCTGGGCAGTCTGCAACACAATATGGAAAAGTTGAAACTCTCGGAACAGATGCGAAAGGAAACCCTCATCTCGTCTATGAGAGTAAGCTCGTTGAAAGCTTTGAGCCAACCGGTGTTCCCGTAAGTCACGATATTCTTGACACTCTCGCTTCGATCCTCTTGCTCACAGAACCGCAGGACGGCATTGAAATTACGAGATGCGTTGAGGAGGAGTCGGTGTAGAAATCTAGCAAATCTGAGGAATTTAGAACTAGAACAAGATTAGAGTAGCTAGCTAGTCACATTTCCCCTGATGATGTCAACAAGTGTAATGTTGATGTCATGGTTAATTATAGCTTCTGCCTTTCTGTGACCCGACTTTATCATGATTGTTCCCAAGTCTGACCAGTACAACACCATTACGATCTCGAGATAATTGGAGATGCCTTTGAGTGCTTCGTCTCCAGTATATCTTCATCTTCTACAAAACCTTATTCTGATCGCCCTTGCTCTGATATTAGCCCCGCTCTGTACGTTGATCACAATATGCAGCTTCCTCGTTTCATTCTTTGCAGGTGCTGCCAAAGAAATAGAGCATAAGCGGCAATGCATTTCCTCGTCGTCAACCTTTCAGCCGCGTGTCATTTTAGTGACGGGCGTGGGAATGAGTAAAGGTCTATCAATCGCTCGAGCCTTCTATCGTGAAGGACACCATGTGATTGGTGCCGACTTTGAACCCTTTGGCATTCCTGTATGTGGCCGGTTTTCTTCGACGCTGAGGAAATTCTACAGGATCTCTAAGCCCACGTCAGGTCCGGCAGAGTCGAGAGGATATGCAGAAGGGTTGCTGGATATCGTCAATCGGGAAAGCGTAGACTTATGGGTGAGCTGCTCAGGAGTCGCCTCTGCAGTACAGGATGGGGAAGCAGCCGAAATAATCGAAAATGAGTCCAAATGCAGAGCAATACAATTCGGAGCCCAAACGACCAAGACCCTGGACGAGAAGCACTTATTCATCAAACAGACAAGGAAATTTGGGTTGAATGTACCGGAAACTCACCTCATCACCTCAGTCGAAGATGCTCTCCGTGTCTTGCATCCGAGCGAGAAAGGGATGGAGAGAAAGCAATACATCATGAAGAGTGTAGGGCTTGATGATACGACCAGGGCGGATATGACACTGTTGCCTCAAGCTTCCTCAGATGATACCAGAAGCTATCTTGCTCGTCTGAATCCCAGTGTATCACGTCTTTTCGTGCTGCAGCAATTCATTAGCGGTCCCGAGTACTGCACGCATTCTGTCATCATCCGAGGACGTGTGATGGTGTTCGCAGCTTGTCGGTCAGCCGAGCTTCTCATGCACTACGAAGCGGTATCGCCTAGATCAGACCTATCTAGAGCACTGCAGAAATATTCCGAGATTTATGCTGCCAAGATGGGGTGCGTGACAGGACACTTCTCCATTGACTTCATGCTCGATGAACGCAGCACGGAGCTGGATTTGATGAGCAGACTATACCCGATCGAATGTAATCCCAGGGCTCATACCGCGGTTGTACTGTTCGAGCAGGAAAGTGGGAGGATGGTGGATGCATACTTGAGTGCTCTGGAAGTCGATGGAATGGACGGAATTGACATTCAACCTGTGGTCACTCCATCGACTACAAAAGGTTACTACTGGATCGGCCATGATCTTGTGACATGTGTTCTATTGCCTTTGCTATCCACTATGGCAATGAAGGGCAGTATCTCAAGTTTGACAGAGAAGCGGAAGGTCTTTCTACACCATCTGATGTTTTGGAAAGATGGAACATACTTGCTTTGGGATCCACTGCCCTTTTGGTGGCTTTATTGTATTTATTGGCCAGCCATGTTTATATCTGCTATATGGACAGGAAGTTGGTGGAGTAGGTGCAATGTGAGCACGACCAAGATGTTTAGATGTTGAATTGATCGAGTTTGGGATGGATTGGGAGCAGAAGTAATATCTGGTCTCGGTTCTTCTGCAATTCAATTGTTTGGAATACAGAGGAGTCAGTATACGATTCTCAACCACCTTTATTTGCATTTATACAAGTCGTCTCCGGCGCAAGCTTGATAACTATATAGTTTCAAATCGATTCCGTGAGACGTACACATGCTCCTTCGCCGTTTCAATCTCTTCATCTAACCATGACCAGATTTTGGTGACCAATGCCTGATCAACTGGAGACACATTGCGCATTGCACGAGTTTCCTTTTGAGCATTCTCGACAGAGAAAGTTGACTGTTTATCTTTGGTGTCCTTTCCGTACGCACCCCTCCACAAGCCCAGAAGGTTCTTCGCAGGGAGCTTCTTCGGGGAGCTCTCCAACTTGTCCAACCAAGCCATTACAGGCACCACCTCAAAAGGCGTTGGCCGTATCTCTCGACTCCAGGTAAGTAGACCCAGCCAGGACGTTTCAGTCGAGTTGTTAACGATATGATACACATATGGCTGTCTTTCACTTGGACCATTCGTGAGGGACAGCTCAATGACTGCCGTAGCGGCAGTATCGAGCGGAAGCCAGCTTAATGGCGCTTCGATACGAGGTAAACACGCAAGAGCATCAACGGTGCTGAGCATCAATGGCCAGGCTTCCGAAATATTCCATATCCCGTTCTTCGTATCTCCTGTCAGCTGCCCTAGGCGGAGAATCTTGACCTTCCCCGGCAAGTGCTTCGCGGCGGCAGCACAGATCGCCTCGGCGACCCACTTGCTTCTCGAGTAGCCGATTGAGCCAGCGTCGAGGGGCTTCGGGGATATCTTTTCGGGAATGATTACTTCGTCAGTCTCAAGCACGCTAGCTGTGCTCGAGCAGAAGTTGAACTGGACTGCTTTCTCGCACGAGAGTGTGAGACTGAGAAGATTGTGTATCCCGGCAACGTGTTCCTCAACAAAGGATCTAAGAGGAAGAGAAAAGTTGACAGCCCATGCGGCCTGCTTCGATTAGCGAAGTCCTAAGAGCTCTTCGAAGATTTTAGACTTACGTGGATGATATGTGTTGCGTTCTGGCGAATATGTGACAGTTCCATATCAGAGATACCAATATCTGCTTGGTTGAGTTTGTAAGGGGAACACCAGACCTTTGGGTCGGAGATCTCAAGGGAAGACTTCTTTCGTTTGAGAAGACTGGCGGATACTCTGGATCTGGCGGTAAAGTGATCTACAGCCCGTACTAAGCAGATTATTTGAGTTATCAATGGGTCCTTTCGTAAGAGATCCAAAATGTGAGCACCGAGAGCGCCTGTCGCGCCTGTAAGTATCTTTTAGATGTTAGTTTGTATATCAATAAAAAGACATTCAATGACTTACGACGACGTATGGCGCTGCGATTGGACGCTTTTCCGCATCAGGGTTTCTGGGATTCAGGACAGAAAATTTGTCCACAAGTTGATGCATTTCTGTTTCTTCGCTTTTCGAAGGGCCTAGCTTCCCATTTCGCAATTTCACGATAAAGTTGGACAAGCTGGATCAGTTAAAAGAGATCCTACACAAGGCCATAAAAGACCTACCTATCAATGTTCCCACAGTCGTAGACAACATTCCATGGAAGTGGACCATCACCCTTTCTGAGGCTCTAGACTCAATTAGTACTTGTCGTATTGAGGGGACGCAAACCTTGCCCTTTGTAATTGTGAACGGATACGTGTACACATAGCTGAGTCAATACCATGGGAATAGAAATCGGCGTCGTCACTCAACATGTCATTAGACCCAGTAATCTCTCTGACTACGCCTTTGACGAAGTCTCTGATATCTTCATCATCGATGGAAATTTGTGCGAGCTCGCTTGAAAGTAAAAGGTCCTGAGCATACACAGAATTTATTTCGTCCGCGAATGCCTTCTCGTTGACTCCACGAAGCAATGTCCCTTTCGAACTCTTCTGGAAGGTGGCTTTGTCTGTGTAGATAATGACGATTTTTTCCTGTGGTATTCGTGTGTGACTGTCTCCTTTGCTATTAATGGTATCTATTGTCTTCCATATTTCCTTTTTCGATTCCAGTTCTTTTAGCTCCAAACCTTCTTCAGATGGAAGTACGATTATCCCAGGGCTTTGTCTGTTAGAACCGAAGACCATCACGTCCCGAATGAGGGAAGAACTCGAGTTAATGAAGTCTTCCAGTGGTGCTGGGTCGAACTTCTTCCCAGTAACTAACGTGATTTGACCATCGCTTCGGCTGTAGTACTTCCATGCTCCATGTATGGTTTGATGTGGCTCAAAAAGATCCCCAGTTGCAAAGCCATCGTGACGATTTGTTTTCGCCATATGCGGCCATCCCTTCTTCACAATCAATTCACTCAATGCGGAGCCCTCTTGTTGTTCAAACACCAAGCAGTTGCTTCGAGGTGAAAGTCTAAGATACTGCCAGTCCTTGTCCATAGCGTGATCTCGATTTGAAGAAAGAAGAAATCCGCATTCAGCACTACCAAATCGAGAGATAAGGTTAACCCCATTTTCGACCAAGTAATCTCCAACTTTGGGACTTAGTACAGCACCACCCACTCCCACAATGCTCATCTTCTGAAGAATCTCGAGTCCTGCAGAGTCTTCTGAGAGCATTTGTAAAACATAGGGCACACTGGAGAATAGCTTGACCTTCGCGACTGATATTTCAGAAGATGCTCTCTCTGCTACCAATAAACATTGACGAATGTGATCAGCCGTGATGGGCACTTTCGAAGCGGGAAATAACCAAACCATGGCTCTGCTAGTCCACGCTCTCAAGCAGTCAGCAATCCCACCATGATATAGCGGTGTCGTCGTAAATGTAGCACTTTGTCGACCGTCAAGGATTGGTAAAACTCCGATCGCAGCATGATGAGATTGAATGATTGGCTTCGGAAGACCAGTAGATGTTCCTGAGGTATGGAATATGAACGCCGTATCAGAGGACTTCACTTGCTCTGATGGCCCAAAATCGGCAGGGCTCCCTGAATAACTTCTAATCAAGGAGCTTGTAGACGTATTCTGGGCTTGCCAAGGTAGCTGGAGTGCTTGGAAACCTGACGGATCTTCAGCTACTGCTTGAGAAGAGAGGTCTGCGAATGACATGTCGTGAAATAACACTGATACATTACACGATTTGCACAAATGCGCAATAGCCGTTGGCTGACATTGAGGACTGAACAGAGTTAGCACTGATAAGACAGGGACCTAGAAAGCCGATGAAGATGTTACGTGCAGAAAACTCACGCAATGAGTAGCACGGACAGTCCAGCTCTCATAAAACCTAACCAGGCGAAGAGAAAATCTATCGAGCTGGGGCAGAGCAATGCGACACATGTCTCACTCGACCTCTCTTTGTTTTGTGGGACAAGAGGTAGTGCCAGCTTTGAGACCATCAGTGATCCTTTCCTCAGATCTTCGAATGCTGGGAGCGGTCAGTAAATCGTAAATAACATCTCGTACGAACTCACTGAATATTTCAAACATCCACTCAGAAGAGGTGGGAACTGGGAAAGCGAGAACGTTTTCATTAGGATACTTCCTTGCCTGGTGATCAATGAAGTCGTTGATAGTGTGGATACCACGGCCATCGAGTGACGAACCGGCCGCCTCACCAAGCGTACAGGTAAAATAGTCGTCAGAGGAAATAGAAGGCTTGGTGGTGGTAGGCATGTTTATTGGTGTGGGAGAAGGGTCGATTGAGCAAAAGTCATATCGATTCAATAATATGGTTTTTATTATATTTCCTCAATACCATGAACTTGTTGGTGTTGTGCTACCTAGTTGCGGTCCCAGGCGAAATATGGAAACGTCATGGATGGCCAGCTAGCGCAACCAAACACACCACTCCTCGGGTACAGGCCCCCTTTAACCGTTGCATTGAAAATTGGGCGCGCGGTAACTGATATTTATTGATTAGATTTGCACACAGAGCACCTAAATCCAAGTTAGCTCTGCCCTTCCAATACTGCTATGATATTGGGATTCCGTGTTTATATTCATCTTAATCTATATGTTATTGATTGGCGGTGCAACCTCCTTTCTCATCATTTCCAAGACCTCAGTTTCCCCTGCTTCTTCTCTCATCTTTTCCCAAGCCTCATATTCTCTCCACCACCAGCTGTGAGTAATTCCATCTCCTCCACGATATCCAGCCACTCCGTCGCTGCCCACTCGTTTACTCCACGGCTTATCTACTATGAAATGCAGGTTTCGGACTTCTGCATCACTCCACATCTCACTGTGCCAATATCGCATAGTTTTAAGTGCGTTATACTGCCAGCTGATACTTTTCCACTTGCCCAAGAAATATGCCGCAAGGAAGTCCTGGTCTGGGAAGAGGAAATTCTTTACTCTCATGTCCGTTTTGAGGAACGTCAGCATTCGTTCCCATTGAGCCTGATGAGGCTCGAAGATAAACATGCCGCTGTTGAGTAATCTGTGCGACTCTGACCATGCCTCCTTCCCTTCCCCATTTCCGACGACAGGCACAGGCGTGGGGTCGCTCATGGGAGCCAGACCCGTGTAAGCGCAGTTTTCTTTCGTCCAATTGCTTGGAGCCCAAGCATCACCATCCAGATTACACACACAGGCGTGATTCGCAGCAATCCAATCTTTATTCGGCAAATCAAACTCAAAGAGCTCGTCCATATTTTGTAGAACGAGCATATCGGCGTCTAAGAAGACCAACTTCTCATACCCATTTTTGTGCAACTCAAATACCCGAAGTTTCGTCCAAGTGTCTTCGAATCGAGAAGCAATGAGTGACGCCGGAGTATTGTGTGGAGCTGGAAACAGAGGCTCAATCGGCAAGAGCTCTGAATTAGTCAATGCGAGTTCATGTCGCAGCGTTGGTATTAGAGATGGCGGGAATGACGGCGTGAGCAGTATCAGAAGTACATATCTGGAATTTTGAGCGTGTAGGCTTTGTGCAAGAAGAACTGCACCTGGAAGGTAAGAAGTACGAGTAAGAAGAGTAACCCAAGCACGCTTTTGGGGCGGCGAGGAACAAGGTATTGAAGACCCTGGCATGATTGACACACCACGACAGTCTGTTTGAATTGAGGAAATAGAAGTCGGTAATTTGAAATTTAATGATTAAGTTTTCAAGTGGTGCGGAATTCTCCTTCTAGTCGCGAGTTACCAATTAGTGGCATTGTTTGGTACCTAACACTCATGTCGTCATGGATTATAAAAGCAAATATGGCTCCCAAGCATAGTAGCTTAAGAAAGTCATGAACAAAAACCCAAAACCTCTTCTATGTCATATACATGTTCTATGTATTGCGAACTAGTAGATTTCAATACCGGAAGCAGCGATATTTACCCCAGACCTTATTGAAGTCGTCGTACACAAGCATGGCAGCAAGATCGGCGAAAGAATGTGAGCAGACTGTGAGAGATCGAGGTTTCTCTGAAGTTTCTGCATGGACAGATGAAGCGTGAGCTTTTTCTTTGTGATCATCAGGAGAACAAAGCAGGAGTTGCTAAACTTATAATCAGAAATGCTCATTATGAGCCCCACAAACATAGTGGTCCGTCAACCATTATGATCGTCGCTGGCCAGCTTACGATCAAGTTCCCTGATGATCTTGATGGTCGAAGTGTTTTAATGAAACCTGGAGATTCTATCGATATCGATGCCGGAAGACTTCACGAAGTCTGGATCGGAGAGAGTGGCTGTACAACTGTAAATGGAAGTTGAGTTTGCCGGGAACACACACTTGGCGGCGTTTACCGGAACTGTCCCGCCGAAAAAGTTGTTTATTAGCCAATGAAAGTTTGCTAAATACTAAAGCATAAGTTCTGTTTACTTCTCTGTGATATTCAAATACCGCACCAATGCTTGGGCCTGTTTTTTCATGGGTGATTTCAGAGTCAACTCTAGTCTATGATTCTAATCTGCTCTATATATTTACAGTCTATTTTGACATCAGAATTGCCGCTTAGGGAGACGCCATACCTAGGCGCACTCCCTCTCCCACGCCGTTACCAGCTTATCCACCTCGGCGGTCATATCCACCATAAGAAAATCGGATAAACTCTTCACAGGAAACTCGATCTGGAAAAATTCGGTCAAATAATATATAGTGGAACCGACCTCAAAGCTGTCGGTCACGTATCCGCCACGACCGTGAAGGCTGCTTAGCACCGGCACCAAGCCCAAGTACTTGGCAGTCTTCCAGTTGTCTGTAGATCCAATTACACGAGTGCCGTAGAAGTCATCAGACCACAAAATGACTCTGTTGTGGTACTTTGATGGTGTCAGGAGAGCATCAGTGCCGCCAGAGTAATTTGCAGGAAAGCCTTCGGGTTGCAAAAGAACTGGGTTTCCGCTGGGTTTAGTGATCTCGAAAGTGATTAAGCCCGGTGCAACACGGTCATCGATAACTAATCTGTTCCCGGAAACGATAATACCACCGGACACGAGTGTGTCGTTGATGTTCTTTGGTTCGTACCAGACACTCGGCGTCCCTCTATTGTTGATCTTGACGATGACCGATCCGAACGATGAAATGACGTATGAATTGCCTTCCATGTCCTCTGCTGTGTCTTGAAACCCAGTGACTAGTTTCCCTGTTCGTTTTAGGATCTCATTTTGGATGGGGACAAGGTCAGTTATCCATGCCACCCTCTGGTCTCCTGTATGGTAACGGATGATGCTGTTCGGCCCGGTGAAGTTGGAAAGTGACGCATTGCCGGTTGTCGTGGCTATGAAGGCTGTCTCCGAGGCAACCGAGAAGTACATGGAGTCAATTCCGTTGTAGTCAATACCGGCAATGGTGTAGTCGGGGTTACCAGTGAAGCCAGGAAAGTCGAGGAGCTCATGTGTCTTGGTATATGGGTCATAGATAGCCACCGACGAGTTGTAGTATGAGCTGTTGCTCGTTAGTGATACGCTATTTTAACGTGAAGGAGGAGTCTCACCCAAAGTAGATTTTGCAGTGGACGGGATCCCAGTCCGCGCTCTCAGGGTAGAGGTCAAGTATCGACGCATTAAAGTTTCCACTGAATGGGGGACAACCCATCATGGGATGTGCAAACACGGTGGAAGCCACGGCAAGCAGCCCTAAAGCTGGTCTATACATCTTGAGCGAACTGATCTCTATTGAAACAATTTAGGTTGTCAAAGATAAAATCCAGACTGAGTAATGGGATAGATGAGTACTTGAATGGACATTATATACAGCGTTGAAGGGCCACGTAGCACGGTGTTTTAAACAACGAACGCAGTGAAGAATCATACGTTATCCACTCTTTCTTTACAAATATCATGTTTGCTGGTTACTATATTCTCCACTGTTATCTTTGAGATTATAAAGTCCGGCTGACCAAACGATTAAAAAATCTCGACTCCATTGCCATAATCATTACTCAAGGCATGCCTAGCTCTTTGATTGAGGCTATGAAGGTACGTTCCCGCACAAGTTTATCCGGCATTGCCCTGCATGCCGAAACACTAATTCATGGCAGGCCGTGTTCGCATACAGGCGGAGATTCGCGTTGCAGTTGATCCCGCTAAGTCCGCCAACAATATACAATAGATAACTCTAAAGTCCGGACCCTGGTAAAAAAGACAAGAGAACGGCCTACAAGTAGCACAAGTAGCAATAAACGCGCAACTATGCGGGGCGGCCTAAAACTAGTCTTTGGTACTACTCGAGTACAGACTGGAGAACACGACGACTAATATCAGAAAGAAGCGCAAAACGTACTCGCTGGACTAGTCTCCGGCCACGACAGGAGGTCACTGAACCTGCCTCTAGCAAGTGGACACGCAGCAGGTCAATTTAATACTCGTATCCTTCGGCAGTATGGTGACCTGACCAATGACCACTTTGTCGGACCCTCCAGGGGTCCTTTGATTTCATCCACGTACTCCTCATTCAAGGGCACAGCTTCCTGGAGGCTACGCCATGCTCCTTAGAATCGATCGGGCAACCCAACTCATCAAGATCTGTACATCAATCCTGCTGCAGAGCTACCCCTTTCAGATGAATACACTGTATTCTGCACCAACTTTAGTTCCAACTTTCAAATATTTCTTGTTTTTTCGTTGCCTATATCAAGAGAATGCTTTCAACGCATTCTGATTATATTGGAGGTGTGTACTGGTACCCATTGACAACTTACGCTCATGCTCGAGGTGGCTTTTACTAACTCTTTCTCAACACCATAGAGCCTAACACAGCGAACATCCTATCCATATCTCTTTTCTTGATTGGACCCGGGTTGCAAACGTTATCTCCACAGAACCTTCCGCCTGCACAGAATCCCTGGTCGTCATACACACATCTAGAGACACCGCCGAACTGCGCGACGCAATCTGCATCGGTGGAGCAAGCGGGATGACTGGCGCTCGCAGAGTTTGGACATATACCCTCGTCTGAATACACGACCGATCCGTCTTGATAGTCAATTTCGCAGAAACAGCCTTCATTGGCTGCGTACTCGGCGCTCGTGCAGGCCGTCTGCTGCGGAGCGGCCTGTGATGTAGTGGTAGATGTTACTATATCGGTTTCCGTGGATATCTATTGAGGTCAGCTACTCTGTGGAGGGCCCAAGGAAAGGTTCTTCATGCATCAAGGGCAACACAAAGATGACACCAATAGAGAGTAACATACAGTAGTGCTTGAGAGGGTGGTTTCATCCGTTTCCGTCTCAAAGATAGTCGTCGTCGCTGTGACCGGAAGAGTTTGAGATGCAGTGATTGAAACAGTTACCGTCTTGGTCTTCGTGACTTTGAAGGCAGGCGCCGAGATAGCTGCGGAATCAATCGTTGGTTTATGTGTGCCATTCGTGAGGTAACGGACTTACTTGTTGGATGCACACCGATGCATGAGCAGGCCGAGGAAAACTGTGCTGAAGCCGAGCACGCATTTGTGGCGTAAGAGGGCAATGTCTTGGATGACACAGACCGTTTTAGCACACTCACTGTCACTACTGGTTGTGGAACTGTGTCGGTAACCGTCGTCGAAGTCGTGGTTGTGGAACTCTCGACATCTGTGATTGTGAGTACAGTTGTAGCAATAGCGGTATAAATGCTGGTGGTTGAAGCAGTGCTCAGGGCTGTGTGGGTAGATGCTGTCAGTGTCGCAGATACGGTGACTGTTGTCGTACTATAAACTGTTAGTAAGAACGTCGAATTGGATATTGCGGGACTTACACAGTTGGGGTCACAGTCGTTTTCAGAAATGACGAGCAATCTTGGCTCGCAGCTGAATTGCTACACGGCGCAACCTAACATAATTTTCAGTCTTTGCAGAGCTCACTCTTGGACGCTTATATCTTACCGCTCTCAAACAATTGTTCTGTGTACAGCTTGGAGCAACCGTAGTGGCAGAGCAGGTGACGGGTAACGTCGCAATGCAGCTACAAGCAGAACTCACTTGGCTGGGCGAGCCTTGGCAATTCTCCAGGTACGTTGGGATTGCTGAAGGAGCAGTGTGCACCGTCTTCGTGTAGGTTTGACAGAACGTATTGGCCATCGAGTAGAATCTTGCGTCGATAAGTTCGCGGTAGCAGTTGTCGGAATGACAGGTGTCTCGCGCTTCCAGGCGCTCTGGAAACGCAGCACCCTGAACTCCTGAGGACAGGACTAGGAGGGACACGATAGTCTCCACAAGATTTGACCGCATTTTGAGATGTGTAGGAAATGACAATGTAGCTGGTATGGTCTGATAGCAAAACTTCTGTAAACAACGGCGGCGGAAGGCTCAATATAAATAAGCTGAAATGGTCCAGCCCAGATTCCCGGCGAACACAATGTAACTTCCCCAGTCAACACAAGTAGGATGATTTCCCACCATGTGTGGTCTGTCAACTATGGGCCAGAGCTGCCAAAATTGTCCCGAGGCATATGAAAAGGTCTCAATTAGTGACAACCTCCGCAATGGAGTCTCGATTTGTGCAAACGCTTCTGAAGTGATTGGACGCCATCGTCAAAGTAACAGCTGAGGAAGGCTCGCAACATTCCCGACGTTCTAGACATAGGGAGCTACCCTTCTAGGTTACTATAGTGGGATGTCTACGACAGATCTGGCTGTTAGGCCTGATATGAAAGAGAAAAATTCTGAGCCGATTGAACGCCATGGTCAAGTTGCGAGCTGGAAGAAGGATAGACGTGACAGGTTTCTCGCGTTCTAGACGTAAGGAAATACCTCCGCACGCTCACTCCATGGGGATTACAGTCGCTAAACTCAATTGGTATTGTTTTCGTGGATTGCTTCTCAAATCACTGGACGCCACTGTCAAGTTGGGAGCCGCTACTGTAAAGCTACAAAGAAACTAACGAAAGGCTAGGTACCTCCGTAGCTGTGGCGTTTTCTCACTCTGCGGCTGAGTCCTTTGAAAAGGAGCCGAAAGGTCCTAGCGGGCAGACGATTTAGATGCGTATGGGTGGCGAGTCTAGAACTTCCCTTTCCGAGTCATAAACTCCAATCTTTGATAAATGTAATAACATTCCATTCTCTCCGCCCTCGTGTTGTGCATGCCCCGCCTGGATGAGTCTCAAACTGTCCCGCATAACATACTCATAGTATGCTGCGCCAGAAATGGACGCTGGCAGGTTGACGAAGATCGCGATACTACAGTAGTTGAGGTAGGCAAAGGCCTCTGGGCCAGGAAAAATAGCAGATACGATGCGGGTTCCGAGGTCGCGCGCCATATTCATCGAGACAGTATTGGCACCAAAACCCCACACTATGGAAGCATATGCGACGCCTATGGTGTAAGGCATTGAGCTTAAAGTTATAAAGGGGTTCGCTGGGTCGATGCACCCCCAAATCACTACAGAAACAACAGCGCTGACCATGAACTCTTGGAAAATTAGATACCTCAGATCGGTCTGGTTTGCGTTTGGAAAAGGGCACAGTATACTGGCGGTTCCTCCATTGTAAACAGCTGTGCCGTATTTCTCAATATCCAATGCAGTGGCCGCTTGGATTTCAGGCCAGTAGCAGCCCATCAGAACCATGCCGGCGAAAAAAGCACCAAATATTTGACTCAATATAAAAGGAGGAACCTTTCGCCATGGGAAGCCTCTCCAGATAGCGAAGCAGAGAGTCACAGCCGGGTTGAAGTGGCCGCCAGATACTGGAGCACATAGAATGATGGCCAGCGCAATTCCAACTCCAAATGCTAGGCCGATTTGAAAGAGAGATCCAAAAGCAGCTGCACCGACCGGCGTGTCTATGTTCAGTGTAAAAGAAGCAA
This sequence comes from Hyphodiscus hymeniophilus, assembly GCA_016508695.1. Taxonomy (NCBI): domain Eukaryota; kingdom Fungi; phylum Ascomycota; class Leotiomycetes; order Helotiales; family Hyphodiscaceae; genus Hyphodiscus; species Hyphodiscus hymeniophilus. The sequence continues at coordinate 471 of VNKQ01000020.1, read as the reverse complement.
CTGAAGCGATACCCGGAAATCTTCAAAGAATCATTAACTGGACCAAGGGACGCCATTCAGGCCAGGTCGGATTTTCTTACACGTAGAAGAACACGCCCGTAGCTTCAGCGATACATTCTCGCAGCAGTTGAGGGCGTTGATGCTCAAAGTCAAGCCTACGCTGACTGATAGCTGGTGGAGAAGTTGCAGAGCGCATCATGTGCTGGCGAAAAGCCTCGGTATCCTGTCGTGATAGACCACTCTCTCTCGTGGCTATCAATGGTCGTGGCAATGTAACTCAGAGGAAGCACTTCCTGGAGAGAGAGTCGTAAATTGAGGAACGTTGTCGAAGCACAAAGCATGACATACCGTACATGTACATTATTACTTATGCAAGGGTTTGTCAGCTACTCAAGTACTGCACTGCTGGCACCAGCTGGTGCTGGGGTGGTGTCTGCAGCACTGTCTGACATAGGGTTAGGGTTAGGGTTA